>NW_019168048.1:19316658-19940676 GCF_002303985.1 Durio zibethinus | reverse complement strand
TCCAACTCTGTTTAAGATATTTAAATTTTAATTATAGATTAATTTCAATACATAGTCTAAATCTTAAAATCAAGTAATTAACATCTTAATTACATAAAAAGTAATAAAAATTATTGTTATCAAAAGTATTTAATAATGATTTCTCATAAATGAAAAAAAATTATAAACAAGGTTAAAAGATAAAACTGAAGGATATGTAAGTATAATAGTTTCATAAGGATTAATTATTTTTTATGTATGATTCATAAGGATTTAAAAGGAGTAGCATATATATATCTTCATTGGAAGTGTTTCAAAAATAAAATCTTAATGCATCATATCAATTTGGGAGATTATGTGTTTAAGATCGTCAAGAGAGAAAATTAAATCTATGCAAATTAGCTTCTAGGTACTCACAATCAAATTATAAAAAATATTGATTAACAAGAATTAATTATTCTAAACTTTATCATTTTATACATAGGTTTGAATCAATACATGGTATTCAAATTACTATATATATATATAGTTAATCATGCAACCGTAATACTCAAATTTACTAATTACTAATCACATTTATTATCTAAGGTTGATTTTATTAAAAAGGAAAAGGTATATATAAAAAAAGTTATGCGTTGATCAAACTTTGAAACTTCTCCAAATTTTTTATCTTCCAAAATATAGTTTATCTCAGGTAGATTTGTAATCTACTTGGTTACTGTGTGATTTTGGTATCAAAACTTTTAAGAAAAAGACCCACACAAGATAAGATTACGTGGAAAAATAAAAGAGAGAAAGAGGATGAAAACGGCAGAGAGAGAAAAGAGAAGAGAAAGGAAGCGGGTTAATATTAATATATGGCTTAAAGTAACAGTTGATGGGGCCCAACTTCTTTTAGGATCATTTTATGCAGAGAGGATCGCAACTTATAATAAATTTTATGAACAATGTAAAATATTAAAATTTATGTATTTATATTATATTTTATATAAAAATTATATATTATAATTTATATATATAAAAATATAAAAATATTTTAATTTTATTAAATTTAAATATAATAATTATTAAAATTTTAAATTATATTATTTTTATATTTTATATTCATATCATATTTATATTATATTATTTAAATTAAAAAGGCTTTTATCCTTCTTAGTAAAAGACAAAAGATTTCGTCCAGGACAAGGAATCATAATAATATTAATCATCAAATGCAAGAGAACCGGAGCCGTCTAAATTGTTTCGAACCACATGACCTCTAAAACTAGCTGTCTTACTATCTGAACTGTCTCAAACAACAAAGACACGGAATATTTATATTTGAAGTGCTAGAATCTTCAGAATACTAGGCCTAAGTTCAATTTTCTTTGCCATTCTCTTTCATTTTTTTTTTATAAATTGTAAATTTAAAGGTAATAACGCTTTGGTAAAATCAAGAATCAAAATAAAAGAATTCAAACATATATGTAGCAACAGTTAATCACACTATCAGTTTCACTTATAAATCATAAATATAGGCACATGCATCGAGCAAAGCAAAAGGATGATAAACACTTGAAACCTGCATTAGAATTTATATTATGAGTCGATAGGAAACAAGTCGAAAGTTTTATTCTCATCATTGGGTTTTTTTATATAAAAAGAATGTAGCCTTAAAATAAAAAAATTATCAATATTAAATTTTAAATTTTGAATTTATTGAATGTTATTATTAAAGGTAATTTTATGATATAATCAAATTAAATACTAATTTTTTGTTAAAAAAATAAATTCAACTTTCAATAATTATTTTGTCAATTACTTTTATTTTATTAATTTAAAAATAATCAAATAATAAATAATAAAACATGTTTCATATTCACAATTAAAACAAGTTAATTCATAAAAATTAATTGAATCAACAAAAACAACCGATACTATTCGATATTAAGTATGATACAAAAATTTTTCTTTAAATATATTATATTTTGATATAATTAAAATGCACTAATAGATATAATTAATATCAAAATTAAATTAATAATATTAGATAAAATAATTTTGTATTTGTGATATATAATCAATAAAAATAAAATGATGAAACTTCTAAGTGGGATAAAAAAACATTATCAACTGTCTAAACTGCCCAATAAGGAAAAAATCGAAAAATCGGCGGACGCTGACAAGCTGACTTTTGCAGCAATAAGCTAGTAGTTGAACTCCCAAGGTTCAACCAAACCGCTGCAAGGAAAACTAGTTTACCTGAAAAAAAGTTCCTATATTAGAACTAGACAAGGGATTTTTTTGTAAACAATAGATACACTACTTTCTCAATATAAAAAAACTGGGTAGTTTTTCTTTCAATTTTTTCTTAGATCGATGGTAAGAAAAGAGAAAAGAAATAAGGGGTTAAGAATGAGGAAATTAGTATCACGAGTCTTTTTATATAGGGGAAGGTTGCAAAGTTAGATAGTGTTTGGTTTCAATAAAATAGAGCTATTTTTTATTTTTAGTTTTCAAAAAAATAAAAAAAATATGATTGAAAATGTGTTTGGTAATTGAAAATGAAAACAAGTTTTTAAAAAACAAAAATACAAATAAATTGAAATATAAAAACAAAAAAAAGATGTTTTCAATTGTGAAAACAAAAATGCACATTACTTTTTTTGTTTAGTTTTGCAAGTTTTCATATTTAAATATTTTTTATGTCATTAATTAATAAATATATATTATATTTATAATTAAATGACATTAATAATAATATTATTAAATATTTTATTTATTTCCTTATTTTTACATTTTAGAAAACAATATTATTTTCATTTATCAAATATATTTTTTTAAAAATAAAAAATAAGAACTATTTTTAAAAAAAATAAACATAAAAAATATTTTCTCGAACGATTCAGAGCCATTTGCTCGAGCTACACCTTTTTTTTTTGGCTTAAAACAGGCAGTTTATTATCGTTTTGCCCAAAGAAGACCAATTTTCACTACTCAAGACTCAAGAGAGCTTGTTCATAGTGATAAATAATTTTTCTTCCATTCGTCGAAGTCTTTAATTGACCTTATAAATTTTTAATACCAAATTAAGTATTCAACAGTTTAATATTAAATTGTTAAAATTTAAAGATTTTATATTTTCTTGACATTAAAATTTGAATATTAATTCAAAAAAATATATATTTCCCTACAACGCATAGAGATTGCTAATTAATATACAATTAACGAAACAAAACTAAACGCTTTTCCATATATATTTATATATATATATATATATTTTTTTCTTCTTTCTTTTATTGTTTTCTCTTTGGGTTAGTTTTATTTAAATTATGGAGGGTGCGTTTATTTTTTTAAATGAATTTTATTTGTAGACTTGGCTCCACCCAATCAACTCTATATTATTTTAATACTATAAATACAAGCATTTTTATTAGGGAACAATGAGATTTGCTTAAAATTAAGGAAAGTTCGAAGCCAAACCCGTTTAGTAATTAAGTTTTTTTAGATTGCACCTATCATCATTTTCAATCTCTAGCAAGCTCCTCTTTCGCTCAAAAAGGAGTTGCCTCAACAATTACGAATTATATAGAGTATTATAATTTTTGTTTTTGTTAAAAAATATTAAAAATTAAAATATTTAGAATATGTGAAATACTCTTGACTAGTTGGGACAAGTTCCTCGTCCAAGCCAACATTGCTCCAAATTCTTTGGATTTGCGTTACAAGGCCCAACCCAAAGCCTACTGTTCTAGGGTATTACTTGGTGCTAATTGCAGGCGCTAGAATTTATTTATGGTATTGGTGAAAAAAAAGCTGACTCATTCCTCGTTGATGGCTCCATTGGACCATTGAGACACCTGATATTATCCTTATTTCTTTACCAGTACCCCACAATAACTTGATATTAACCCAATTTATAGGGATGGGCGAATTTTTATGAATCCGGTACTCCTCTCACAAAGCATTTAAGTATAAAGGTTGTGTCTGGGACTAACAATTCTCGAGTTAGTCCGGCATGGGCCAATACGGGTTTTACCCAGCCTTGGGGCCATGATTTAGGTTTATATTAGGAGACTTTTTTTTCACAACTTTAATAATATAAAAATGCTGCTGCCAATATTTTTGACATAGTCTTAATTCATTTTCTGGTTATCCAAAACACATGTGCTTTCGGGGAGAGCAGGCATGGTGCAATAACTGACACAAGCAACAAGTTTGTAGGCAGGAATTGGAGTTGGTTTGGAACTGGGGATTTATTCAGCCTTATGTAACTTTGCAACGAATTTCATTGATCAGCTTATTAGCCCAAAATTTAGTTCTAATAAATTTGTTTTTTAGAATAATATAGCTAGTTGAAAAATTAGTCTCAGTTTTTACTGTTTAGATTATGCTTTTTAAATAATATCTGACAGACATCACTAATTATTTTTTATTTGACAATTAAAATTTTTAGATGTTACTCTTTTCTTACATACTGATATCTAAGTTAATAAATTAATTAATAAAGAGATGTTTTTATTTGTATTTTTTTATTAATAAAATAAGTTTGACACTTAAATTTAGTTTGGTATATATTTTTACATTTTTTTTAAAATTTGTCTTAGATAATTTTAGAACGTGGCTTTGGGGTGCCGTATTTATAAGGGGAGAGCATTCTCCCCACTATAAAAAATTCATGGAAAATTCCACTAAAATACTAACCTATGGCTGTAAATAATCCACGCCATCCCTCCTCCTATATTCCTTTACACGCTTAAACTATGCCTCCTATTATTTTCCACACCAAAACTATGCGTTTCAATAAACGAACACTTTTCTTAACCTCCTAAACTGAAGTCATCCAAAAGCAAGTCCACGGCCTGCTATTCAAATTTCATTAGCCTTGCTTAAGTGCATTTATTTTCTCCTCTCACATTATTGTATAACACAGCTTTCATGGCTTTAAGTGCATCATCCTGTATTGAACAGACAACAAAATATGAATAAATTTATATTAAAACAAGCAAATTAAAAAGCTAGCAATCCAGTTGGATGAACGTTCAACAAGGCAAGAAAATAAAAATAAGATCTGAATATTTATGCTGTTTTGGCTGGAAAAATGAAAAGTAAGATGTGAAGCTTTATGTTTTTTTGTTGTATAAATAATTTGAAATTAGTCAACCGTACAATATACTATTAAAGTGTTAAACTTTTAATTTCGATTTAAATTCTCATACGATTTCAATTATTAACATTAATTTGAAATTAAAATAATAAAAACTTAATTATTGGATATTAGATCCACCATCAGTTTGAATCAAACTTTGATATAAATGTTGGAATCATTAGTTGTCAACCTAATATCCAATATTTAGTGTCAACATTGAATTTAAGTTGACTGCGTATCTAATGTCTTAGTATATAAATATTTAGACCAAAAAAACCCTTCAGCAATTATGTATGCACCGAATATATACGTAGGGCTAGATTTTGTACATACATACATAGCAACCAACCAGCTAATTCACTTGAGAAGATTAAACATCCACCTTCACTTCTTTTTTTTTTTTTTTTGATACATCAACTAATTTCTCATTAATATTCTTTATTGATTATTTGGTTTTTTATTTTGGCGCTGAAAAATAGAGGCAAAACTATTATATTGTTTATATTAAGTAGTCTTGCTAGTTGATATTTGAAGCTTGTCATAAAACACATGTGATGCTTCAAATGAAGATTTATTTTTATATATTGAAATGGGTAAATATTTACTAATTCTTGACAATTAAGCACTCACCTCGTGAGTTTTAATTAAAGTTAATGTTCAAGGCAATCCAAACTTATTGAAACATGCATTGTTGAGTATAACTCAAAATTTTTATTAAAATAATAGTATTTGTTAAAATAGTAAAATCCCAATTTATAGGGATGGTGAAATTTTTATGAACATAGTATTTCTTTCACAAAGTAGTTTAATATGATAATGCAATTAGCATAATTATAATATTATAGGACTGAGAATTGTAGATGATATGATATAAAAGTTATTAACGAACCAACTGTCATCCTACTTGCAGTGGTTCCCATTGTAACTGCTGCCATAACTACCAGCGTTGTTGCCTTCATTGTTGTCATCGTTTGTTCCATCAACAGCGGTCTTCTTATCTTCCTCACTATGATTCTGAGCATTATCAGGGGCATCATTAATCTCTCATGCACACAACAATCATAAAACCCTAAGCAAATTTATATAGAAATTTAATCTTTTTTTTTCACCGCAATCGATTTAAGTATATGTTTCCGATCGTACAATTAATCGTCCTTTATTCAATTAGTTCAATTGCCAGCATGGTCCAGTTTAAGTTCTTTCTTTTTACCGTGATTGTCAAAAAATCCTCCATTATAGCCTTTACAATTGCCAACTTTGTTCACTAGAGCAACACTTTCATTGATCATAGTCTTTCCTTCAAGACCCAGATCGATTCCAAAAACACTAGTGTCTCTTGCATAAACAACAACCATAAAAGGAGTTTAATAGTGCGTTCTGTACAAAACAAGTAATCGATTTCCAATCAAACTAGCCAGGCCAGCCATGTTCTGAACATAGTAATTTTTCCAGCGCTTTTCTTTTTAACGTAACCGTCTGTAAATCCTCCATTATCGTCGTCATCACAATTCATCATAGTTTCAATAGCTTTCATCATTGCCTTTTCATCAAAATTCTGGGCATTCTCGTTATTCTCACTCGCTTCAATGAAAGCCATGCAATCGTCCAATAATTTTTTCTTTGCTGCTTCTTTTGCAAGCATTTCATGATTTTTTCTCTTAAGCATGGAATGCTCCCTAACCTTTTTCTGAAGTGCAAGTTGATTAGCCCTCGGTGATTCTTCCATCGACCATTTCTTCTATCTCTATTGACAACACCATTTCCAGAGCCAGAGCAATGACTTCTTGGGGCCTGTTAGATATTCAAGTAAAGCAGGAAAAACCACATTCATTAACAGCCACATTAACAGTTAAGACAATTGTTGATAAATGAATAAAAACAAATGACGAAACTGAAATGATAGGAATAGAAATCTAACCATTTGGGAAAAAGATTCAACACAAAGACAAGGTGAGCTGAGAGGAGTTGCTAAAACTGGGGTGCGATTCGGTGCTGAGAAAGAAAGAAACAGGGCAGATTTAAGTTTGGGTTTTAGCACTAGACAAAAGGAAAAGATTTAGAAGAAATAATTTAGTTGAAATTCGTAAAGTTTTTTTAAAAGTAATTAAATAAAAATTAAAATTAATAAATTAAAATTTTTAATAATATAAATTATGTAAAATTAAAAAAATTTTAATAAATTTTGATATTTCATAAAATTTTCTTTTAAAAGTGATTAATTAAAAATAAAAATTAAAAAAATCTAATTACATAGATCAAGTGTATAAAACTTGAAAAAATTTAAATAAATTTTGATATATATTTTTAGATAAATATTTTTAATAAAAATATTGATAAAATTTTTATTATTAAATAAATATTGATCAAATTTAAATTATAAATAATATTTTTAATAATTTTTTACATATTATTAATTTTTATATTAATTTTTTTATTAATTTATTAGTTTAAATATTTTATTAAAAATCTTCTTAAATTATTTTTAATAAAAAATTTTACAAATTTTATCAAAAAAACGAAATTTTTTACTGGACAAAAAATGCCAAATGCCTAGATAAATGTGGTCAGTAATCACCCAAGGTGGGACCCATCTTTTGGAGTTTGACTATGGACAAGTGAGACGTGTCACTTCTCTTAAAGAGACACGAACGACACAGTATAGTCTCGCATGGATTTGAGACAAAAAAAAAAAAATAACAATGCAATTGGAATATTCCTTATTTTGTTATCTACAAATCATAAAAGGGGGGAAGAAAAAAAATTATTTAGTGAATACTTCAAAATTAGACTTTTTTTAATAATTAAAATCAAAGTTATCTGTATGTAATGAGGTCAATATTAAATTTGATCATTATATTCTAATTTATAACCTCTTTTATTTATACCTTTTTTCTATTTTAACAAAATCAACCTTAGATAATAAATGTGATAGTATAACTACAAGAAAATTAATGTGATAGCATATTATATTAAAAGATTTTGCAAGTGTATTGATTTGTAAAACCTTTTCAATTTTTTTTATTTTCAATATGTTATTTAAAATTTTAGCTAGTGTACGTTACTCATAATAACATTTTTTAAAATTGTAATTAGTAAATTTGAATATTATAGTTACATAATTAAGTATACGTATAATAATTTGAATGCCATTTATTGATTCAAACCTATATCTAATAATAATAATTACGTCTTATTCCTAGCTACCAAACTTGCTAATATTAATTGCGTCTTGAATTTGAAGAGCAATGCTAAAATTTATTGTACAACCTTTTCAAATTAGTTACATTTACCTTGAAATTAATCCAACTGAATTGAAGTAAAAGTCACAGCCACTTCTCTCCCAATCCAAGTGGACTATTATTTATATATAATACCTTTTGGTTAGAAAAGAAAATGTATTCTACTTAATTTAGAAGAATTAGAATGGGAATAGACCTACTTATAGGTTGGATGATTGATTTAAATTAAAAAGTTTGTTCAAAATTTTAAAGAATTTGGATAAAATATTAAACTCATTAAATGAGATTGAATAAATAAATAAAGCCCAATAAAAAAAATAGAATCGGACTTGGATTTTATCATTTAAGATTGGAGCTCGGATAAGTTTAAAAATTAAAAAATATTTTTATTATAATGAGACAAAGTTTATTTGCTTTATTTTTTTATAATAAATAAGATTGATTTGTTTCATTACTTATAATATGATAAAGTAAATTTTTTCTTTGTATAAAAAATGATCCAATTTTAAATTATATTTAATAAAATTAAATTGAACTCAAGCTCAAATCACTTATAAATTTAATTAAAATTAATTAAATTAGTTCAATTAATAATTTATAAAAAAAAAACTCTTTTCTTCAATTTTAAATACTAATGTTTTAGGTTGACTTGAACTTCATTAGTATATATCAAAACGAATTTAAGTAAAAAATAATGTTTAAAAAAATTAAGTCGGACCGAACCTAAATTTACTTAAAATGCTAAAATATCATATTATATCATGCTCAAATCCATTCTGATCCGATCCAAATCGATCTATAAGTAGGTCTAAATGGAAACTATTTTTTCTTTTACCTAATTTGTTTTTTTTTTTATGCTGTTTCATTCAGGACATTTGGAAAACAAATGTATAATGATATTTGAAATAGCTTGGCTTAAAAGAAATTTTCTATGAATTGAGAGAGATTCAATAAAAAATAACCAAAAGAAAGAAAAAATTGTGACTTTTTTTGGAGGATTGCTTGATTAGATTAAAAGCTAAATGAGGCTCTTTGATTTTCTTGTATCAGAAGTAGACCTTTTTTTTTTTTGTCAATCGAACCTTCAATCATGCGATCTACTTTAGATAAAAATATTAAAATACGTTATGGACAAAGAAAACTAGTAAAAGATTAAAAAAAAAAACAAAAGAAAAAAATTTGTAAATTTTATTGTATTTGTTAGAAAAGAAAATGTTGCTTAGAGTCATAGTTGGTCGGTGCAATAATATAAAGGATAAGATTTGACCCGAAAGTCTTATACCTTGATTTACAAAACAAATTAGCAAAAAGGATAAAATTTCATTGGTTTACAAAAAAAATTAACATTTCATTTGTAATTTTTTATTATAATTTTGTAATTGTTCAATTAATAAAAAAATATATAAAAATTTATTATTTATAAATGTGATAAAATTTTATATAAAATTTTAAATTGTGATTCATTAATTATAATATAATAATTATAAATAATATATTTTTTAATAAAAATAATTGTTTGTCTATTTGGTGAGACTGTATGTAGATCAATAATTGTTTGTCTATTTGAAAAGACTGTGTAAATTTATAGAAGTCAAATAACTACTTGCAACGATTGGTAAAAAAGTATGATTGTGACTACATGTCCTTTCATCATACATACATGTTAATATTTATACATACACATATAACATGAGTCTATTTGTGTGTATATATATATATATATATGTATATATGTATGTATATAAGTATTTGAGTGATGATATTACTCTTACCATTTTCTCGTTCTAGATTAGCTCAAAAAAATACTAAAAAATATATAGTTATAACCATAAAGTAATATTTTTTTCATCTCATTATTTTTGTATTTTTTTAAAATATTTTAAAATTATATCTTTTTTAAATATATAAAATTTTTATTTTTATTTTTTAATTTTTTAATGATTTTTTTAATTTTTTGACATTAAAAATAATGAAAATTTAATTTTATAAAAAATTTAAAATATTTAAATATATTACAATCAATTTTTTAAGAAAATTTCATGAAAATCAATAACACCTAATAATTTGAAACGAAAGGTTTACTAGCTTTATATTTTTGAATTCCAATCAAGTCTAGTGTGTTTCATCACTATAGCTAAATCTTACAATAATTTTATTTTTTAAATGTATTAAAATCAATTATTGAAAATATAAATTAAAAAATTTTACACTAATATAAATAAATCTCTCTTCTCTATTTATACGCATGCAGGCTTATATATTACTATGAACAGTCAAGGTAAAAAAGACATAACCATAATCATAAATTACAATTATTATTGAATTTAAGAATTCATTCAATTAATTTGTATAATCATCCATAAGTGATAACATAAAATAAGATTAAAATTCAAATACTAACATTTATAATTTTCTTTTTATCTTCAACTACAACCTTTTTATACCAAAAGAAAGTACAAATATTACTAGACTTAATATCTTCCAATCCCAAGTTTAGTAATATATATATATATATATATATACACACACACACATATATATTCTAAATTTTCTTTCATTTGAGAGAAATTTAAAAAAATTTCTCACTAGGAAATTTTGTAAAAATTGATCATTTGTAATTTCTAACAATTGCATCATTAGATAATTATTATTTATTTTCAAAATTTTATTTTATTTTTCTATTATTGTTATTTTTTATAATTTTTATAACTTTCCTAGAAATTTAATCATGTAGAGAAAACTAAAAAATCAACACAAAAATAAATAAACAAATAAAACCATAAATAAATAAAATAAAATACCAAATAAAAGGAAATCAATTCGGTTTAATGGCTAAAAAATTTGGTTGTAGGAATAAATGAATGGTTGGAGCAGCTCGAGGTAGTGTGCGGCTTAACTGGAGCCAAGATTGTTGAGAACCGATGTACTTGACTGGTTAACAGGTCAAGCGCCTGGATCGGGTTAGCTTGAATAGAAACATGCGGATCTTGGTATTGATTAAGACAAAAACAATGTCATTTTTGGACAGCATAAAAGCCCAATTTTTTCTTTTTTTCTTCAAATTTCCATTTTCTTTCTCTCTCTTATCCTTTTTTTTCTATTCTCTTTTTAGAAAATTGGTAGGAGCACCAATTGAATATCTTTGTCAGATTCTGAAAACCCAAGTAGGAATCTGGGTTAAGTCATCGAAAGGTCAACGATTTTTGAAAATTCAACGTCAGCAACTAGAGATGATGCTAGAAACTTCACCTGAAACTGAAAAAGTTCGTCGAAATTTGAAAATTTTCTAGATTTTTCCAAAATTTTGCTAAAATTTCCAAAATCACTGATTTGTAATTTTGAAACTTCTTGAATCCTTTTACAACCCTAATTTCTCACAAATCACATGCTTCAAAGGACAAAATCTTCTCAAACCTCCCTTCCAAAATGATTTTTTCTTTCTTTGTTCTTCTCAAACCTTACTAATTTTGTTCTCTATCGTTGTGTCCCCCTCTGTTGATTTGTAGGTTAATTTATAGGAACACTTAAAGGAGTTTTTGATTGACTATGATTCCATATTTGATAAGATTTTTGTATTATCATGAAGCTAGAATTTATCCTCTTCAGATTGAATCCAACGCTAATTGTAGTAACACATATTTTTCTCATGGCAAAACTTTTTTTTATTAAATTGAAAAGATAAATAAACTATAAATAAAATAAAAATAAAATTTAAACTTCGAACGAAATGAGATATCTACAACTACCTCTCTTTGTGCATTTTTTGTGAAATAAGAAATATGTAAAAATATAGACATCCATTAAGTCGGGTGTAACTTAACAACAATTATAAAATCTCGAAACTCCAAAGATTCATAATTTGAAATATTCAAGAACTTTGCAATCCGATAATTAGTAATGCAAGTTGCAACTCAATTATTTATAATTTGAGTTCAAAGAATCACCATTTCGAAAATCAAAGGTTTGTAATTCAAATATTTGCAAGACTTTCAAATTTGCAAGATTTCATATTCGTATGATTTTCATATTCATAAGGATTTAAGATTCGCAAGAATTTGATTTTTAAAATTTTATATTTGCAAAAACTCAGATTCACAAGAATTTTCAAGTTCGTAAGACACAAAAATTCGCAAGGATTCAGATTTGCAAGAATTTTCAGGTTCATAAGAACTTAGATTCGCAAAATTTTTTAGGCTCGCAAGATACAAAGATTCGCAAGATTTCACAAGATACAAAGATTCATAAGAATTAAAGATTTGCATTTGAGAAATTCACTTCCAAATTTTAATTCAAATATTCACAAGAACTCAAATTCGTACGAATTCAGATTCGCAAGATTTTCAATTTTGCATTTGAAAAATTCACATCCATTATTCCTAATTTAAAAATTTCGGGATTTCATCCAAAATTTCAAAGATTCGGATTCAAAATACTTTAGAGATTCACACAATTTTTTAAGATTTTCATTCGAGCTTAAAGATTTACATTTAATAAATTTTAGAACTTCACATACTAAAATTCTATAAATTCATACCCCAAAGTTCAAAAATTCTCATTCAAAAACTTTAGAGATTCACCTAAAAAATTTTAGGTTTCTCATTTGAAAAATTTAGTATTTCACATAAGATATTCCTCTTTTAAAAATTCAGTGCAATAATATGAAGGATAAAATTTGATTGGAAAGTCTTATACCTAGCAGAAAGGATAAATTTTCATTGGTTTACAAAAAACATTTACATTTTATTTGTAAATTTTTATTATAATTTTGTAATTGTTTAATTATAATAAAAAATTATATAAAATTTATTAATTTATAAATGTGATATATTTTATATAAAATTTTATTAAAATTTATATAATTTTAAGTTGTGATTAATTAATTATAATATAATAATTATAATTAATATATATTTTAATAAAAAATGATATATTTTACTTTCTATTACTTTGATATTTAATACTAATAATAAATTTGTTTAGAAAAAAAATTACAGTAACAACAAAATAATGTTTGTGGATCAATAATTGTGGTAAATTCATAGAAGTCAAAGTAACTACTTGTAATGATTAGTCTAAAAGTGTGATTGTGACTACATGTCTTATCATCATTCATACATAGTAATGTTTATATATACATATACAATGTGTGTATCTATATATATATATATATGTATATAGTGTGTGTGTATTTGAGGATAATATTACTCTTATGATTATCTAATGCCACATTAGCTCCGAAAAATAGTATTGAAAAATATATAGTTATAACCATAAAATAATACTTCTTTTGTCTCATTTTGTTTTTATTTTTCTTTAAAATATTTTAAAATTATGTCTTTTTAAAATTTTTTAAATATTTATTTTTTAATTTTTTATGATTTTTTTTAATTTTCTGATATTAAAAATCATAAAATTATAATTTTATAGAAAATTTAAAATATTAAATAAATTAAAGTCAAAATTTTTTAAACTTTGTAAAAATCTATAACAACCAAATAATTTAATACGAAGGTTGTATTAGCTTTATATTTTTGAATTCCAATCGAGTCAAATGTGTTCCATCACTATAGCTAAACCTTAAAATAATTTAATTTCATTCTTTATATGTATATCAATAATTAAAAAATATAAATTAAAAAATTTAACACTATTATAAATAGATCCTTCCTCCTATATATGCATGTAGACTCATATGCTACTATAAATAGTCAAGGTAAAAAAGACATATAATCATAATCATAAACTATGATTATTACTGAATTCGAAAATTGGTTCAATTGATTTGTATAATCATTCTTAGATGGTAACATAACAAAATTTAAATTTAAATATTAACATTTAAAATTTTCTTTCTTTCTTCAACTACAACCTCTTTTGTACCAAAAAAGAATTACAAATATTAGTAGATTTAATATCTTCCAATCCCAAGTTTAGTAATATATCTATATTTATAAGCCTTGGCGGCTAAACTTGGTTTATCATTCACCTGCAGGCACTAAACTTTAACAAATACCATAATTTAATGTGGAAAAATACTAAATATTCTATAGTGAAACTAAACTAACAAAATAACAACAAGCCTAGCTAGAACACAAAGAAAGATATAGAGAGAAAAAAAGTGCTTTGTGACATTTGGGAATAGGGGCATAGTACCAAGGATATTGGCTCCTAATAAGAAATTAGATGAACATAACAATGCTAAAATGGCTTTGAATTTTAAATTCTTAATAGGGGTTTTGTCCAAAATGACATGTGATTTAGTTTTTCTAAAGAGCCGGATGGTCGATGTGAACGTCATGGTAGCCTGCTACTGGCCATTGCATTATAGTTCTCATAAAGGTTCTCAAATGTTGAATCCAGCTTGGAGCCACCTTACCAAACTCATGCTTAAAATGCTTGTTAACTAGGTTGGGCTTAGGCTTTATGTTCTAAGCTAGCAAGGAAAATAAGCAGACCTATCAGTTGATAATAAACCCAAAATTTCAAACACTTATTATTGGGTTGTTGCTCGGTTAATGTAGATTCATTTGCTCTATAGCCCATTATTTGAATCAGCTACTTTGTATATCGCTCTTCGTAGGGTTTTTAAGTAGGCAAATGTATTATTTGCCTATTTTTCATTTTTTTTCCTTATGATTTTCAGCTATTCCTCTTATAGATTTGGTTTTTAAAATGCTTTATTATACAAAATTATTTAACATTGGATTTGGATGTTTGTTTCATTTTTCACAAAAAAGAGTTAAAACTATTATTTGTGAAACATCCTTCAGTCACGATTCTGGTAGAATAACAATTAGACTATCGTTTCAACATGTGCGTTGTATTTATGGAAACATGTTTAAATGTTAATATAAAATATCTTGATAAAGAAAGGAGATTGATATTTCATATTCTCTAATACTAAAAATGGTTGTTTCAAAAACAAGGCCTGTATATGATCTTAATGCACTTGAATTTGTGTATTAATCTGCACATTATGAATAGTTATGATAAACTTGGTTTGATTTCTACAATATTGAATTCAGCTCAGCTATGGTGCACCATTTTGCCATTCCTATCATATTCTAATACATTAAATTTAAGATGTTTTACTGGTGTTTTACAACCAAGAGACCTTGATTCTTCTATACAAACAATATAATTCTCCTAAACTTGAAATCTATTTCTTCTTTATTGTTCCAAACAAGGCAACCATGTTAGGCCTATTATAACAATGATTAAGAGAGAACATTATCTCTTAATTACTCTCATGATTGAGAATGGAGTTTCCATACCAAAAGAAAACACTTAAGCTTTATAATGGAGAGCATACATACAAACCCCAGATGCAACTATACCACCTAATCTGTAATTTCTACGTTTCTTTGGCTGTGATTTAATTTGATCCATAACAAGTAATAAGTGGCCCTTACACCCTATTTAGGAAGGGTTCTCTTTTCATGTGCACTCTGTGGTTGGCATATTATAGTTGGTTTACTTAAATCTTACACCACAAAGTGGAAAGTAAGGAGCAAGAATAGGCTTACAAAAGAAGTAGATTTATAAGAGCAAAAGCATACCTTTCTCAACCTTTTAGCTAAAATCAAGAGTAAAATTTATTTTTATCAATTTAATATTTGATATGTGGGTCATTAACTCATGTGATATTAAATTTATTTTTTTAGAGAGAAAGTCCACCCACAATAACTTGTTATAAGGGTTTTCACTTGTCGCCTAAGTGGTGCACTAAAGCTCGGGCCTAGAGCACCCCACCCAATACAAGTTTAATTATCTTGATTTGTGAATGTAATCATATCTATGTCTAAAACCCTAATAGTCATCTCATTACTGAAGTAATATGCCTTGAAGATGTTTTTCTTTTCCCAGTTAGTCTAATTCATTTCTTATTCAAAATAGGTAACTAATGCGGCTACATTTGCTAGTCTTAGTTACCAGAATCCTTGTGTGATGATAAGAATATTCATCTTCATTGAAGATGAGTAAATGCATCTATGATGCCCTTAATCTCAAATTAAAAAAATGTGTGGATATGATATGATATGATATAATATGTAAAGATCTAAACCTAAATATGTGAGTATTACATTATGAGAGTCACAAAATATTACAATCATGAAAGTCATTAAGTGTTACTGATGGGAAGCCATCTATAAAATCCTAATGTTTGGTATGATTTTGATTCTGTGATTGAATTTGGCTTGACAAGGACGTCGAGTTTTATAGGTGGAGAGATTGTGACATCTCCAATCCCATATTAGAAGAGTAGAGATCTAAATCTAATCACATATTGAAAAAATGTATAATATGATATGATATATATATATAGATCTAAACCCACATTAGAAAAATGAAAAAAAAATATGGATATAATATGATATATATATATATAAAGATCTAAACGCAATCTTATATTAAAAGAATGTGTGGATATAATATGATATATATGTAAAGATCTAAACCCAAATGTCAAGCAAAAGAATGTGATGTCCCTAATTTCACATTTTGTGAAGTGCTTTTTGTGGGAACCATATTAAAAAAATATGTGGATATGATATGATATATGTTGAGATTTAAACATTCCAATGTAGGGATATACAATGTGGCATGATATGATATATATATATGTAGAGATCTAAACATTCCAATGTGATGCCTTTATAGAACCCACATTGAAAGATGTGTGAATATGATATGATATATATGTAGAGATCTAAATTCAAATCTATGAGGAGCTTTTTGTGAGACAAAATTGTGAGATTTTCAAATCATAGCTGACAATACCTGATAGAATGGGTGTGAGTCTTTATAGTATTAGAGAAAGTTGATGTCTAATATCTCAACATGTGCCTTATATGTTCGAATTGTGATGGCTTATGGCTAACATGTTCCTTCCAGATTCAAAAATATTAGACAAGGTTAAAATTGTCTTACGATAGTGAAACTCGAAATGTCTTTTTTTTTTTTACTTTGTATATGGATATGCTATAAAGACATGCTATCTACATTCTCATTATTTCTTGACCAACAACCTTGGCCTAAAATGTAGATTTCAGGATAAAAAGAAAGCTTAAACTCAATAATGGATCGTTGAGACTGACCCCGAATGAAAATTATCAAAGCTAATCCACAACTTATATTGCCATTCTTTCATGTACAAATGAAACCTATTCTTTTATTCAAAGGAAACCCAGCTCCAACATAAAAAAAGCTTCAATTGCTTTCATTTTCGAATGGTTATCCATCAGCACATTCCTTCTTGTAATCAGTAATTCTAGTCTAGCTTCGTCTTGATTGGCTTCTATATTTGTCGTCATTAACGACTCAGTTGAGTCGCTAATCTCCACTTTCATCTTTGCCAATTTAATTTTCATCAACTTAACCTAGCATCTGGATTAGGGTTGCTTCATTATGGTAATCAGTAATTCTAATCTAGCCTCATCCTGATTGGCTTCTATATTTGCTGTCAATAATGACTCAGCTGAGTCTCTAATCTCCACTTTCATCTTTGCCAATTTAACTTTCATCAACTTAACCTAGCACCTGGATTAGGTTTGTCGCAACTTCTTTCCAACAACTATGGGGCTTTTTCTTTTTGCTTGTAAACGGCCATCAAATAAATTTAAGTGAGACAGAGAAGAAATTAATGCTTGAGTAGAGAATTTTTTTAACAAAATAATTAGTATGAAATTTTTACATACATAATTTATATTAAAATTATCAAAAACTCAAACAATTATTACTATTACTTTGTTTGGTTTTCTATTAGCAAAATAAAAAAAAAAGTTACATGTTGTAATTTGCCTTTAAACTTCACATAAGACAACAAAATCATATTAATATTTAGACCTTAATTATTAGAACTTTGACATATATGAGAGAAGACAAAGACACCAAAATTTTGGGCCCGAAGTCCGTGTAGGTTTGCTTCTTAGCAAAGTCTTCTTTTTAGACAATTAAGAACTTGGGAAATATTTATTAAATTAAGGGTGATTATGGAGATATAAAATTAAGATTTTTTAATTACTATTTTTTAAAATTAAATGTAAATTGAAAGTATTACTTAAAAATTTGCTAAATATATCTATTTTTTACCATGATAGTTCAATTATCTCAAATTTTAGTTCATGCAATTATTTTTTAAAAATGATATTAAAATATTTAAATTTCAATTCTGACAATATTTTTATCCTTAAGTTACAGTTTTTGTATAAAAATTTTTAAAAATTTAGAAATCCTTAGAAAATATCGATAATTTTCATAGTGTTAATTGGAGGAAAGAAATTAAACTCATTGGGACTGATGATTTCCCACTAGAAAATGGAGCTTTTTCATGCCTTCTTTCCCATAAGACTTGAAAGTGTATGGATTGGAGCTATAGATATGTAAAACAATGTATAGAAAAGTACATTTATTTTATTTTCTTCACTTGATTTGAGAAAAATAACAATAAAAAAGGGTAGTTTAGGGTTTAATCTCTTGTGATTTATTGTAGAAATTAAGCTTTGACTTGATTTGTAAATTAAGAACTTCTTTTCCCCATTTTTTATCAAGTCATTTAAATCAAGATTTGAAAGCTAATATAAATTTAACTCGTATGTATGCAATATAGGTTAAATTTTTTTTGTTTAAATGGTTAATTTAAAAATTTATACGTAAAACATATTAATGATTTTGTTTTCCTCTTCTCAAACCATATAATTAAGTTTGGATACTTGATGAAATGCTCAAATTAATTCCTTGGCCAAAAAATAATTACTTATTATATTTTTCGATTGAATTCCAAGAGGTAGATAAAACCATTTAGAATTTGATATTGTTAAACCTGTCTTGTATTATTAATATTAATTAGTGATTATTGGACCAAAAAGAATATTAATTAGAGATCATGTGTTGTTGCACGTCATATTTGTTTTTTATTACATTTTTAATTTTTAAATATTAAATAAAAAACTAATATAGAATTTGAAATATAAATAATTGAACTTTAATTAACTTATAAGATGGTGGTGTTAAATATTAAATTAATATTAACTCAATTTGAATTCTAAAATAAGGGAATATCTAGATTTATTATATGAGAAGAAATTATTTCTTATTATGTAACTTAAAAAAAGATGAATAAAAAATAATTATAAAAATATATAACATAATTATTATATGAAGTAGAACAAATTAAAATAAATAAATAAATAAACCATGATTGAACCAATCTTACAGAAAGAATACGCTTTGACTTAAAATTCTCACTGTCTTCCTTGTAATTGAAACAAAGACCTTGTTGATAGTACGCTTAATTACATTATATTTTGTAAAGAAAAATGTTATTTTCTGTAAAAATTAAAACTAATTGTATGGCTTGAGGCCCCATATGGAGCTAGCATTCTTCTACTATACTTGTATGGCTTGGGAACCCACATAAATCGATTACCATCCATTTTTTATTCCAGTTAGGTCGGCATGGATCGATCAAAGTTCTCAAGGGAGACAAAGACAAGTACTCCCATGTTAAGTTAATCTTGGTTTAAAGTATTAATTGAACTTGACCTTGTTGGGTCTTGAACAATTCAAAACACTAAAAATGTAACCTATCCAATCCAAATTTACAATGAAGACAGAGCTCTATAGGTTTTGGTAATAGCCTAAAGAAAGACAAAAAAATGCAACCAAAAGCAAATTATGTTTTCACAGTTTTTCTCAGTCGACTAACCTTTTCTCAGCTTTTTGTTCTTGGCTTATCAAAACCATCTTTGATTTCAATGTTTTCATATCTTCTCTTTTCTGGGGAAAGAATAAATAGAGATGTGATTAGCTCATGACTAGAAAAGAAACTTACAAGATTAATTCAATATAAACAATAAACAGTAATTATAGAAATGGAATTGAACAGATTTTATCAGAACCCTTTGCCTGGTATAGCATGATCTTGTAACCCCTCTTGTCATTTCACCGATCAATGTAATTCAATTGTGTGCAAATCTACTTTTCTAGCAGCTTTCGCTTTGTATTATATAATGTGACTGTGAGGCATCGATCTGGAAGCATCTAGATGCTTGAACTCAGGCCATGTTTAGCATGCTTTGACTTTAACGAAAATAAGTCAGGCTTTGGTCATTATCAATTACATTATTTATATTCATTGTCAATACATCAAATATAATTTCACTATACATGAACTATATGATCTTCAAAAGCTATAATTTCACTCTAATTTTTTATTTATGATCGTTTACCACAAACCTAACAATTTATGAATCTCATAATTTAATTTTATAAGCATAAGGATGGTGCACACATTCTGTTATTATTATCGGAACCCGTCGGGCTCGGGTTGGGTTGCCAACCTTAGAAATGGAACTGTGTTTCAAAACAAAAAATGGGAAGGGTAAAAGGTTTTTTTTTATAATTAAACTAAGGTCTCTATTATGGATGAAAGCAATGGAAACAAGAGGAGAAATTAAGGAAACGGATTGGTGGAAAGGACCTACAAAAAAAAATGTTATGGAAACGAGTCTATGGAGTAGGGAATAAGTGCAATGGGAATGTCCAAGAGAAAATGTGCTACAGTTCAACGTCGACGTTCGACTTCCCATTGGCTCTATAGGTTACGGAGGGGTGCTTAGAGATGTAGGTGGTAATATTAGAGGTATTTTCTATGGCTTAATAGGGATTCAAGATTCCAACACAGCAGAACTGGAGGCTATCAAAATAGTTCTACAAATTTTTGTAAGATCCCTATAGTGCAACCAAAAGGTATTGGTTATAAAGTCAGACTCAAAGGTAGTGATAAATTCAATCTTAAAGAAGGAAAACAGGCCATAGAGGCAATGGAAATAACTCGAGGAGATTGATTGGCTAAAACAAGTAATAGGACGAGTTGATTTTGTGCGTGTTTAGAGAGAGGCTAATAGTTTTGCTAACTCGTTGGTAAAGATAAGAGTGAATTCATCAACCTTTTTCTAGACTTGACTGTGAATGAGTTTTAAATATATTGTCATGTTATTCTTGTTTTAGTTGTTAGTGTTGAATGGAAAGTTAAGTTTTAGTGTTATTACCACCAGAAAACTCCACTAGGTTTCATGGTGGTTGTAGAAACCGAATTTTATCCTAAACATTTTAACATAATAGACCCAAACTCATTTTTGAATATGGGTTGGAACTATTAATTTAGGTATATTATGTAGACCATTTAAAAACCCTAATTAAGGGCCCAATTGTAAATTTGATTTACGGCCCAATTATGGCCCATTTAAGGCCCAATAGGCAACTTATTTTAAAAGCCTAACTAAAGCCCATTTTACAACTCAAAAAAAAAAAAGCCCAAAGATAGCCCATTACATAATCTAATTCGTAGCAAAATATGGCCCATTTATAAACCCAAAGCTATTTTATTTATAAATCAAATATGGTCTTTATGCAAGGATAAGGTTTGTTTTAATTTTGGTTGCATGAGTACATGTAAGACAAAAAGGGGGACATTCAACTGAGAAGAAGGAATTAGTTGGGGAGATAAAGAAAACAGAAGCTAGTAAGCTACCTACAAAGGAAAAAAAATAAAAGTGACTAGTGGCTAGCAGGATAGTAAGGTGGAAAAGAAAAAAAAAATGAAAGGACTTGGAGGGCAAGTCAAAAGGGTCGGTGGAAAGTTTTAAAACGGGGGAAGCTAAAAAAAATGAAGGTCCTTTAACAAAGGAAAAAACAAAACAAAAAAACCTAACATAAAAAGGAAAGGAAAACCTTACCAAGAAAAGAGGAATAGAAAAACTTAAAGGACAAGTCAAAGGGGTCGGTGGAGAGTTTTAAAATAGGGGAAGCTACAAAAAAATAGAGGTATTTTAATAAAAGAAAAAATAAAATAGAACAAACCCAGTCTAAAAAGGAAACGAAAAACTTACCAAGAAAGGATGAGACCTTGTTGAAAATAAAGAAGGCCAAAATTGTTAGAAATCAGAAAAAAGGTAGCTTATTTTACTTTCTTTCAAGTATTTCACATGCATAACTTCACTTTCATTTTTTTTAGCTTTGATATGCTTCTTCATGTAAAGTTTAGAACATAAATGGTTGTCATGTTCCTTGCATAGGTTTTTTTAAGCATAAAAGAGCTACTTTTCTACTTATATAGAATTAGAGTGGCAAAAAATGTAAAGACTATCTTGTCTAAATTCATGAAACAATTTCTAGATGATTGCCCATTTTGAGCTCTTGTATGGATACTAATTTATTTCGGAACCTAAATTATTTTTTAAGCAAATAATCTAGAAACTGTTTCATGAGCTCAAATGGTTGGGAAAGACTTTAATTGTCTTAATATTATTAAATTTGTTATGACTTTGATTTCAGCTCATAAAAAATAATTATTTTATGAATAAGTATGTACAAATGAGTATAGCTATTTGAGCTTATTTTGATTAAAATAATATTAATTTAATAATAAGATATTGTCATTATAAGTATTATTTTATTTTGAATAAGTTTATATAAATTGAAATAATTTTTTTATGATAAAAAATGTCATAACGATTTAAAATAAATATTTATGCAAATAGCAATGACTATTTGATCTAGTTTGATAAACATATTTACTTTTAAAATATTTTACTTATTAATTATCTAAATATTAATATATTAGTATTATTTTAATCCGAATAAGTTTGTATGAACATAAACTATTATTTTATAATAGAATAAAAAATCACAACAATTTAAAATAAATAATTACTCAAATAATTATAACTATTCGAAGTGTCAAGGCATATTTGAAATAAATAAATTTTAAAATTTTAATTTATAAAAAATTTTAATTTATATTTAAATAAACTTTTAACATAAATTAATATTTTATTTAAAATAAGATTTATTTAAATATAATAAAAAATAAAATTTATTAAAATACATTAAAAACATAAAAAATAATTCATGCGAATTTTTTAGTATTTTATTTTATTGTTAAATATTTTCTAGTTGGTTAAAAGTAAAAAAACAAAATAAAGAGAACAAAAAAAAAGGAAAAATTGTGAGCGTGGGGCTGGCAAACTGGAAACCTGTAGGGACAGGACTCAGCAGATGAGAGTGGCTGGATCTGGAATTCTGGGGAAGATTGGAAATTTGAATTGAGATCTTAGATTTGTTGGTCGCAGTTGCAAGTGAATAGTAGAGTAATTGTCTTATTGTTTTACAATTAGATCAGATCTGGAGAAATGCTGCGGCTGAGTGCATTTCGCGCGACCAATGAGAAGATTGTGAAGATAGCGGTGCATCCGACTCATCCATGGTTGGTAACCGCCGATGCCTCTGATCACGTCTCCGTATGGAACTGGGAGCATCGCCAGGTCATTTACGAGCTGAAGGCCGGTGGGGTCGACCAGAGACGTCTTGTTGGTGCCAAATTGGAGAAGCTTGCTGAGGGCGAATCTGGTTCGCAATCTATTTCTATTTGGAATTTTCATCTTTTTTTTTTTTTAAGGTTAGATTTGATTTTGATAAAAATTTGACTTCACAGTGCTCAAAGGGAAACCTACAGAGGCCATCTGCGGAGGTAGGTACTTAATAAGGAGTAGTGCATTTTTAGCCCTCTTTTTCCTTTCTTCAAATTGAAAATTTAAATGTGAATTTGAAATTTCGACCTTTTCCGTTTGATCAATTGTTAAAAGTGTTAAGCAGGTGAGCTTTTTGGATGATGACGTGCGGTTTTGGCAACTTTGGCGTAACCGTTCTGCAGCTGCGGAGGCTCCTTCTGCTGTCAATCAACTTACTTCTGCTTTTGCCTCTCCGGCTCCAACAAAAGGACGGCATTTTCTTGTCATCTGCTGTGAAAATAAAGCCATATTTTTGGACTTGGTCACCATGCGTGGCCCTGATGTACCCAAACAAGAGCTTGACAACAAGTCGCTTCTCTTGTCAGTGATCTTTCACTTTGCTCATTTTTGAAATATCAGTTTCATCACCATATTTTATGCACTCATATTTATTATTGTGGAAAAGAAAATGCACTCCTTTATGTCATATCATTTGCTGAGCCCAAATTCCACAATTGAAGCTTCCTATTCCACGTTGTCTTCTGGCTTTAACTGCCAATGCTTTCATCTTTTCATATCCTTGGATGACCTGCATAGCATTTTGATTTCATTTGCGTGCCTCCTCAGTTTTGAGTTTTTCTGCTGCCGCTACCTTTCTCTAACTTTTGATTACTTTTTCTTATCATTGAAAACAATAATTTCATATCCTTGGATGACCTGCATAGCATTTTGATTTCATTTGCGTGCCTCCTCAGTTTTGAGTTTTTCTGCTGCCGCTACCTTTCTCTAACTTTTGATTACTTTTTCTTATCATTGAAAACAATAATCTTGTAGCGGGCATGAGGTGACCTTGTTGATTTGCCTTCTTCAATTAAAGCGCCTCATACCCCGTCAGGCAAGGTGCCTTTTATTAAGTGCATGCCTTTTGTGCGTAGAAAGGTGAGGGGCACATAAAAGGCCTGCTGCACCCTTTGGGTCGTTATGGTTTTTAATCTCTTTTATTAGCTATGTTTATAGTGGCTAGAAAAGGTCAGTATCAATCCTGGGGGAATATAGTCTACTCACAATCTTTTGTTGAAAATGTAAGTCAAGGAAGCGTCAAGCTACTATGTGATGACAACTTTTCTATGTATTCACTTAAACTTTTTGGACCTATTTGTGTGCATATTTTATAGATGCACTTACTATGAGAAAGTTTTCATTTTTATGATATCAATAGGTACGTGATGCTGGAGTTATTGCTGTTGAGCTTTCTAGAGTGATTGGAGGTGCTCAGCTTATTACAATCGGTGCAGACAAGACATTGGCTATATGGGACACAATCTCTTTTCAGGTTTTGTACTGTCCCATGAGAAGTATTAACAGTTGTGAATAGCAGTTCCTGTAACTGAAATTTTGCAGTAAAGAGTTGGCATGTTTTCTCTTTTCATTCTTGTTAACTTCTCTGCTACAGGAGTTACGGCAAATTAAACCCGTTCCAAAACTTGCATGTCATAGTGTAGCATCGTGGTGTCATCCTCAAGTTCCTAACCTTGATATTTTGACTTGCGTCAAAGATTCCTATATATGGTATGCTAATTTTTTTTTTATTTTCTCAATGGCACCCACTAAATACATCTATCAGTCTTTTTTTTATACGTTGGCTTTTGTTACAGTATATTGGTGGAAGGCTATATGCATTAAATAATGATCATTCGAGGCAGTATCATTTGTTTAATTATTGCAAGGGTATCATACTTAATATTTTAACCTTTTTGCAGGGTTATTGAGCACCCAAATTATTCAGCACTTACAAGACCATTGTGTGATCTGTCTTCACTTGTTCCTCCTCAAGTAGTTGCACCAAACAAGAAACTTAAGTTATGTGGCTGTTTTTGTAGTTGTGATCCTAGAACCTCCATTGGTGGGGATTTTATTTTTATTTTATTTTTTATAAAACTTAAGTAGTAGTTTTAGTTTAATGTTATACGCTCTTAATGTTATGTTCAGTGTCAATATTGCAGAAAACTTAAATCAGTAATCTAATGAACTGTAGAAGAAAGAGATTTACATAGAGAAGAAAATGGTCAAGCTCTTTGAGTAAATTCTAATTGCTTGTACAAGAAGCTCAACTAAGGATATAGAAGAAGATGTTGGGACCTCATTGGCCTAACCTCTGGCAGCTACACTTTGGTTTTTGTAGATGGGTTTAAATTCCTGGTGAATATCTCTGAAAATTTAGAAACTAAAGTGCTAGAAACATAAAAATATCATCCATTTACTGCTTACTCTGAAATTTAAATATTATATTTATTCTTTGCCCATGAAATTGGCCTTTGTATGATTGTCATTCTTTTTGACATAGCTTGATGTTTCTTTTCCTTTCTTCTACCTCCCCACCACCTGATCTCTTCCCACAGTTGCTTGTTTTGACTTTTATAAGTTTCTACTGCAGGTTTATTGTATGGTTGCACATCCTTTACGGCCTCATCTTGTTGCTATTGGGACCAATATTGGTATTATTGTCAGTGAATTTGATGCTAGATCTCTTCCTCCTGTAGTTCCTCCCCCAACGCCAGCCTGAAGTCGAGAACATTCTGCTGTCTACATTGTCGAAAGGGAATTGAAACTGTTAAACTTTCAGCTGTCCAAAACAGCAAATCCATCACTTGGAAATAATGGCTCTTTATTTGAAGCAGGAAAGTTGAAGGGAGATTCACTTGAACCCTTGCATGTGAAGCAGATTAAAAAGCACATTTGTACACCCGTTCCTCATTATTCATATTCAGTTCCTTCAGTAAGCAGTTCTGGAAAGTAAGTACTCTTTCTTTTGCTTCAACACAATTGTTGAATTGTTGTTGCTTTACTGAGTGCCAAGTTCAACAATAAGTGTAGTAGATGATTTTGGATGTAGACATACATTAAATTTGTTTGGAGTTTGTTTACAAGCTATTTCACGTCTAGTTTGGACTGTTAGTTCCTCCTCTTCTCTCCTCCCAGCCTAGAAGAGAGACAAAGAACATCTATGCTCTTGTACCATTCAGCTATAAGTACTTCCTACTTTCCCATGTGCATGCACATATGTTATGCTTGGAGAGAGAAATTTCAGCTGGAATATGCTCTATCCGTTAACTCTCATACTGAGCAATTTTACCATTGTACTTTTATAACAGGCATCATTCTTACTGAAGAACTTATGTGCAGGTATCTTGCAATTGTCTGGCCTGATATTCCTTATTTCTCAATCTGCAAGGTTAGCGATTGGTCCATTGTTGATTCAGGAAGTGCAAGGCTTCTGGCTTGGGATACATGTTGTGACAGATTTGCTATATTAGAGTCTGCATTACCTCCTAGAATGCCCATTCTCCCCAAGAGAAGTTCATCAAGAAAAGCAAAATCAGCTGCAGCAGCAGCTGCTACTGCTGCTTCTGCTAATGTCCAAGTTTGCGTTTTGCTGGATGATGGAACTTCAAACATATTAATGGGGTCCATAGGTAGCCTAAGTGAATCGATATTTTAATCTCCTTGCTTAGTGTATACTGTTACTTCATTTCAGTAGAATTAGACTCAATTCTTGATGCATTGGTTCTTCAAATATGAGGAGAGATGGTTTCTTAGTGCCAAGTTATTTGTAACAATCTTTTCCACAAATTATGTTCTCTTTCAACAAATGGTTTTGTTTTCTTTTCACTAGGGGAGAAATTCTAGATCATGTTAGGCGTGTTTATTATCTGTGAAAAAATAATTGGATAGATGATATTTTAGGCTGCTGCCAACTGTTGTTGGGATTTTCAATGGCTTGCTGAAAAAATTTATAGTTCCAGCATTAAATAGCACTGATAAGATTTCATATTGTTAGATTTGGATGTGTTTCTTAGTACTCTCCATTTTTGCTGCGTTGTGCATGGTTAGACTCCTCTCCTAACTTAAAAGTTTCTCTACTAGGTCATCAGCCTGCATGGAGGGGCCTGACTTGGTGTTGCCTATCAGACATCTCGTAGGGTTAGCCCTATGCAGCAACAGCTATATCAACGATTCAGTCTATGCCGTTGTCAGGATTTGAAAGTAGCAGATCTTTTGCTACTTTTGATGATGGATTTTCTGCTCAGAGATCTCCTACTGAGGCAGTGCCTCAAAACTTTAAGCTTTTCAGGTGACAACAATTATTATGTAGCCTGTATGCCATTAACATAATTTTGTCTGGTATAATAGTACAGCTTTTGGTTGGGCTTCCAAGCATCATGTATGGCTTAAGTTTTGAGAGCTTACACTTGGTGCAGAAATAGTTGACTTTGAAAACTAGTCTACTTTACTCTTCTCTGAACCTAGTTGAATACTGGGTAGCATAACTTTTTTTAGGATTCAAACTTCCATAAAGAAAGCATAATTGCTGAAACTGTGAGATTGTCCTCCATCAATTGAAATGATTGAGATGCTTTTGTTCAGAGCTGTTAATCCTATATATACCTATGAGGGCTTGAGATCCAAGATAAGAAATTAGCAAAACTGACTTAAAAAAACTCCTTTAAGTAGAAGGTATGCCTAAGGTTGAAAGTTGGCAGTGTTTCTGTATTCTGTCCATCAATTTACAGCATAGGCTTGACTCTTTAAATTTTATTGTGACATTTATGTTTGAATTCTTCTTACATTTTGGTTGTCTGCATCATCAAGCCTGTGAGACTAATTTGTGGAATTTTAAAATGTTTGTATACAAAATATGTAAATGTAATGCTGGACTTAGTCGATCTTACTTCACCATCTATCTTTGTGTAAGAGAATATGTGTGATACGAACCCAAATGACATTTATGGCTGGGATGTATTTAGATATTTTTGTTAATTTGTCATACAAGTTTTTTAGAGTCCTGAACCAGCTACCATGAACTCTTGTTCAAACTGAACTCCTGAACCAGTCTTTGTGTACATATTGTATGTGTGTGCATATAAATTTTATAGGAGCAGTTCCAAAGGTTTTGTTAGCCTAGTCCTGAATGAGTGCTTTGGGAAATTTGTGTTGCCTAATATCTACTGCACTTTTACGTGTATTTTAATTTTACCATCTGATGACAAAGATAATATGCCATTTCCTTTTTGTCAACATAACAATTGATTGAAGTTATAATGTGCAGTTGGGAGACTTTTCAAGCAGTAGGTGGCCTTCTCCCTCAGCCAGAGTGGACTGCATGGGACCAAACTGTTGAGTATTGTGCTCTTGCTTATCAGCGTTATATTGTCATCTGTTCCTTGTGCCCTCAGTATAGATACCTTGGAGGTGTTGCAATTGCCTATGCCACTGGAGCTGTTTGGCAACGGAGACAATTGTTTTTGGCTACACCAACTACAATTGAGTATGATATAGTTACTTGTTTAGAAATTTGTTTACATTAAATTGAAATTCCTGGTTTTCTTCACTTTTTATTTTCTGCATATTTCTGTAAATTTTCTTTTATGAAAATATGCTTTACTCTAGTTATAGGCCCTCTTTGAAATGGAAGTGATTAAATGGACAAATAAGTTTATGGAATGTTACTAATTAAGTTGAGATTTACATTGGTTTGCTGAATAATGGAATATAAAATTTTGCAATTCGGCTTCTCATGTCTGATGGAGGCAGTGAAAGACTTTATTCTTCATGCTTCATTATGCAGTTCCAACATTTGCTATGTAGAATTTGATATTATGATTTGAAGGTATTTCATTACAAAGGTGCAGTATTATAATTTCTGTAAACTCCTCCACCCAAGAGTAGCTTTGTTGGAATTAGGTTGTTCATGGAGTTTATAGTTTGCAGCACAAGAATAATAGCCACAATCCTTGCCACCTTTCCTTTCCCGTCTAGCTCTCTTTTTAGGTTAAACCTCAATGGAATCGAAACTTTATTTACTTCTAAGCCCCAATCCTAATTACTATTAGCTGTAAACCCTAAAATTCCAAAACCTTTATAAACCATAAGTAGGAAATAAAAAAATTTTCCCCTTGATATGTCCTAGATCAAAGTTTTATGTCAAACTACTACATCTATTGCTTTGAAGTATTTTAAAACAACCAAATATATATATCAAGTACATCTTTCTAGTTGTGTTGTATAACTTGTTTGTAATTTCTAATTTTACATAGAACATGCTAATATAATATTTTTATCATGTAATTTAATTTTGATAAGATGAACATGCTAATATAATATCTTCATTGTGTAATTTAATTTTGATAAGATTGTACTATTAGTTACTCTGAATAAATGGTAGAAGTGTTGGGAATGTATTTGCAACAGTTCTCATTGCATGATACTACTTAATTCATTTTGAATTATTTCATGTATTGATTTCAATTAGAGATTGCACTACCCACTGCATGGGATAATTGGTTTTTCTTACTAATCTTTTCCCTTTTATGAGTGGTATTTCTAAATAGAATTGAATTCCTTGATTAATACCTATTCTAGGGTCACAATTGACGGCATAAAAAGCTATATTGCCACTTTTATTAATTTACCCCCTCATTTCCTTCTTTGAGCGATATAATGGAATCAACACCATCAACACTAATTTAAAGTCTTTAAGTCCTTCAAGGCATTGAAAGTTGTTCATAAGAGGGCCTTTTCTTGCTGGTTAATGCACTTATTCCTTATTATTTTTTTTTTAAGTTGTTGGAATGCCAAGAGTGCAGACAAGCTGAGCAATAATTGTGCAATGCGTATCTTTTGGGTTGTGTTTTTCAGATGTGTTTTTGTGGATGCTGGAGTTGCACCCATAGACATAGAAACAAGAAAGAAGAGATGAAACTAAAAGAAGCACAAGCAAGAGTAGTTGCTGAGCATGGAGAGTTGGCTCTAATCATCGTAAAAGGTCCCCAAATTGCTACACAATAAAGAATAACATTGAGACCACTTATGCTGCAGGTCAAAATTCTTATATCACTTGTTTATAATTTTTTTTTTGCTGGCTGTCATTAGTGGAGGTGGTGTTAGACTATTATGCATACTTCCTTTTAATGTTGTCAAGGCGCCTAGGCTCTAAGCACAGTGTACAACAAGCAAAGAGCCTTGTTCTCTTTTAGAGGAGCGCCTTTAATCGGGCACATGCCTTATGTGTCTAAGCATTTTTTTTTCAAGGTGAAAGGAGTAGAAAAAGCACACCCGACTTTAAAGTGTCCTTTGTTTCTTTAGTTTTTAATTTCTTTTGTTAGATATTCTTTGAATACTAAAAAAAAAATCAGTTGTATTTACATTAATAAAAAATTAAATAATATTATTGATGCACAACATTTTGTCAAAGATGGAAGTGATGAAAACTTCCTCCTAGCATGTAGAGTGCACCTTGCACTTTTGACAACTGTGATAACGTATAGATCTGTGGACCCATTGCTAGATATTGATTTAAGGAGTTGTCACCAATCTTTTTTATTTAGGTGCGATAGGCTACCTAACTAATTCTGTCTCGTTTTAAAGAGAAGTCTAAAGCTTGACTTAGGTATCTTTAAAAGGTAGATTCAATGTCTACCAAACTAAAACTAGATTCGAGTGTACAGTTATGTGTGAGGAAGGTTATAGCACCTTTACAACGCCCATCAAAGGATGGTACCAGCTTGATTTCATGTTATCCATTAAGCTTTAAAAAATCTCACAAAAGAGTTAATTATTGAAAATTGTTCTTAATTAACTTCAATACATTTGGCAGAAAATTAAGAGAATTTTCTCACTTTAAAAGTATACAAGAAAACTATTTTCTTTTGTAGAGACTCTATCATCGGATTAATTAATATTTATTTGAAAAGTTTAAATTCCAAGAAAAAATTGATACTTCAACTTTTTCTTAAGTTTTTTTTTTTTTTAATTTTAGGAAAAATGGGTGCATTATTTAAGGAAAAATTAATATTTTTAACTTTTTGCTCAAATATTTTTGAAATATATTTATTTAAGGAAAGCTGATACTTCAATTTTTTCTCAAAACACCTTTTAAAATTTTTTATTTTAGGAAAATTAATCTTTCAACTTTTCTTCAATATTTTTTGAAAATTTTTATTTTTAAAGAAAATTGATACTTCAATTTTTTGTCAAATTTTTTTTGAAAATTTTTACTTTTAGGGAAAATTGATTCTTTAACTTTTTTCAAAGTTTTGAAATTATTTTTATTTTCATTATTATTTTTTAGGACAAATTATCAAAAAAATAATTATGCTTTTTTCTTCATTTTCTTTTACAATTTCTTTTTTATCTTTTTCTATCTATATAATTAATCAAGAAACTTAACCTTAAGAAGATCGATGGGTTTTTCTAGATTCGGGTGCATCATCAACACTGTCGCCATCGTAGGTTGTAACCATCACCTTCTTTTTTCTTTTTTTGCTTTTTCCTTTTGATGCCAAGAATTGATTGTTAAGATGTTAAAGAGTATCTGCAAATAGAAAAAGCTTGTAAAGAAGATAACTCATAAGAATTGAAATAATGATAGAATATGATTATTAGATTAAAAGGGATAAAAAATCACCACCAAAATTAGACAATAAAGGATATATAAATATCACCTTAAAAATTTTAATCAAGGATATAGAACAATAAAAGTTCATCATTCTAGAAAATTCACTTAAGAGATACAGAACTTGAAGAACAATATAAAAGATTGCTTAATGATAAGGAAGATTCTTCTGCCTTCTACCAAAGAATAACAGCAAATAAGTGGGCTGAGAACATTTTTTCAAGCATGGGAACGTTCAGATTGAATTGTTAGAATTATGCCTAAAATCAAGGGATTTGTATGTGAATATAGTAATCTGTAGTGTGAATGCAATTATTTGCCCATTTACTCTTGCAAATTACATAATAATGAATTTGATCATAATCCTATCCACCTTCATACTCTTTTTTTCTAGCTAGTGTGAACACAATCTTCATATTCTAGCTCACCTTATTTCTACATTTATTTAATAGATTTGGACCAAAGATAAGTTCATCTTATTTTTGGATAAGTTTGCCTTAGTTTCAGCCCAAATGGTATGATATGTAGATACTTTGGTCTCAATCTCTTCTGGATGGAAAAGCCTTGTCCTCAAGTCTGAACTAGTATTTTTGTCATGGTAGGGTGACAAATCAGCAACATTGAAAGTGGAAGATACTCCATAAGTGTCAAGAAGCTCTATCTTATAGGGATTTTGCCCAATGTGTTGGATAATTCTAAATGAATCATTTACCTTAGTTTGTAATTTGTCAAATTTCCCTGGAGAAAACTCTTTTTCTGCAAGTTAATCCACACCAAATCATCTTTTTTAAACTTCACATATTTTTAATGCTTGTTTGCTGCCTTTATATATCTTAGTTTATTGTAAAATCTTAGCTCTCACTTGTTCATGCAATCGTTTGATACCCTTAACCATTTTTTCTGTATCTTTACTAATTGTTGATTAGTAGGGAGAGAAATTAAATTTAAAGGGCTGATTGGATTCTTACTGTACCCCACTTCAAAAGGGTTGCAACCTGTGGTTTGGCTTGATGAGCAGTTATAGATAAACTTTACTTGAGGTAAAACAAGATCCTACTGCTTGATATTCTTTTCCACATAACTTCTCAGAAGGTTGCCCAAGCTGCGATTGGTTACTTTCATTTGACCATTTGTTAGAGGATGGTGAGAAGAACTATACTTGAGATTGGTGCCAAGCTTTCTCCAAAGGGTGTGCCAAAAATGACTAAGAAACTTGAAATCCTGATCAGACACCATGGATCTAGAAATTACATGTAGCCTTACAATTTCCCTTAAATATAGATCAGAAACATGAGAATCATCTATAGTTTTGGTACAAGAAACGAAATAGGCCATCTTGAAAAAACAATTCACAACTTCCATAATGGAGTCTTTGTTCCTTTAAGTTCTAGGCAGTCAAACTACAAAGTAGAAACTAACATTTTCCCAATGAGCATTAGGCAAAGGCAGTGGAGTATAGAATCCAATGTTTTGACCATGCCTCTTGGCAATGTGACAAATTCTACATCGTTCAAGGTGTTTCATCACATCTCTCTCCATTCTCAAGCAATAAAATCAGTCTTGCAAAAAAGCAAGTGTCTTGCCCCTTTCAAAGTGTCCACCTAGTGTACCATCATGAGCGTTATTGATTAAGCCTGTCTTAAGGAACATGAGGGAATGCAAAGGTTGTTAGCCTTGAAGAGATATCCATCATGCAACAAAAACTGGTTGTGTGGTCCTTGCTTGCATTCTTTCCAAATTCGATCAAAGTAAGGCTCTGTCTCATAGAACCCTTTGATCACATCAAATCTAATAACTTTAATAGCCATAGTCCTTAACAAAGAATGCTTTTAACTCAAAACATCTACCACCACATTCTGAGTTCTCGATTTGTGTTTGATAGTGAAGTTGTAGGCTTGAAGGAACTCCACCCAAGCTGCATCTTTTCGGTTGAGTTTGTGTTGGCTATTGATAAACTTCGAGGCTCATGGTCTAAATATAGGATAAATGGCTTGAGAATGAGATATTGACTCTAATGGAATAAAGCTTTATATATGGCATAGAACTCTTTGTTATAGGTCGAATACTTTTTTTTGGCTTCATTGAACTTTTCACTGAAAAATGCTGTAGGCTTTCCTCATTGGCTTAAAACAACACCTATTCCAGAATTGGATGCATCACATTTCACCTCTAACACTTGATCAAAGGTTGGTAGGGACAAGATGTGAGCTTTAGTGATCCTGGTCTTGATGAGTTCAAAGCTATGGTGTTGGGCTTCTTTGGTCCATTTAAAAGCTTCATTCTTCAAGCATTCGGTGATGGGAGACACAATGGAGCTAAAACTCCTAATGAAATGCCTATAAAAAGATTCAAGGCCGTGGAAGCTTTGAATATCATGTAGAGATGCTGGTGTTGGCCAATTTAAAATTGCCTCAACCTTGCTAGGATCCATCTTTATTCCTTCGATACCACAAACCTTAGAAACACAAGGCTCGAAATAAAGAAACCACTTTTTAATATTAGCATAAAGTTTTTGTTCCCTCAATATGCAAAATAGTTGGTGTAAATGATTCAAGTGTTGGTCCTCATCTTTGCTGTACACCATAATATCATCAAAATATACTACTACATATCTATCAATACAAGGTTTAAGGATATGATTCATAAATCTCATGAAAGTACTAGGAGCATTGGATAAACCAAAAGGCATTACCATTCATTCATAGAGATCATCCTTTATCTTGAAGGCTATTTTTCACTCATCTCCAAGCCTCATTCTGATTTGATGATAACCACTGCGTAGGTCTATCTTGGAAAAAATAATTGCTCCATGTAATTGATCCAGCAAGTCATCTAAGCTCGGAATAGGAAAGCGATAATCAACTGTGATTTTATTGTCTGCTCTACTATCCACACACGTGTCATGATCCATCCTTATTAGGCATCAAAAGGGTTAAGATTGCACAAAGGCCTATGTTTTCGTGCACCAATCCTTTTCTCACCAATTCATCAACTTGGCGTTGCAACTTTGCATGCTCTTTAGGACTCATCCTATAGATTGCCTTGTTGGGTAGAACAGCTCATGGGATAAGGTCTATGCAATGTTGAATGTCTCTTATTAGTGGTAGACCAGCTGGTAACTCTTTTTGAACATCTTGAAATTCTGTCAATAATAGTTGTATCATTGCATAGGGCTTTTCACTATCTTTATTCTCTTCAATCAACACTAGTGCATAGATAGTATCGCCAATCTTAATTTTCTTTTTGTAATTGGCCTTAATAAACAACCTGTTTCCTTCTTTTTTGGTTGGTTTTGACATCACCATGGGCTTGGTAGGCCTAGAATAATTTTGCATCTATCCTTCACAAATGTGTAAGTGTTATAGTAACCATCATAAATAATCCTCCTATCATAATGCCAAGGTCTTTCTAGCAGTAAATGGCAAGTATCCATCGGAGTTACATCACACCACATTTCATCATTTTATTGCTTTTCTATGGAAAAGGGAACCAAGCACCTTTTGTTAACCTTGATTTTATTTTCTTTTTGCAGCCAAGATAGGTTATATGGTTGGGGGTGATTCACTACCTTGAGGCCTAATTTCTGCACCATAAAGGTAGAAACAATGTTTTCAATACTTACACTATAAATTATAACATCACATACCTTCTCATGAACAGTATACCAAGTGTGGAACATGTTTTTATGCAACCAATCTTCTTCCTTAGTAGGTGCAGTACTTGAATTGCATGTATGTCTAAGGATGTTCCACAATCGCCATAGGTTAACTCTTCCTCCTCTTCAAGGTTTTGATCCTCTTTAGCCAGCTCATTTTCATTTTCCTCAAAGTCTTCCTTAGAGTTGGCATTGGGGCGAGGCGGGTCGGATTTTTGCTTTCCTTGCCTTCGACCCGAAGCCTTAATGCTTTTACTCGATACCCGACCTGTCCTTGTTCGGAGGTTCTAGTGGAAAAACCTAATCTCGACCCGTTAAGAATATTATTTATCGAATCCAACCCGACCCGATCCGAATTCAGTTTATTACCAATTTAAATTTTCAGATGAAATAGCATCTGTAATAGACAAACACGTTTAGACCATGGAGCATAATTTAATATGGATTTACAGTCAAATTCTAACTTTAAAAATAGGTTGTAGTTAAAGGTATAAGTATATATTCATCCATTTACAAAAGGCATCAAGGAAACACTTACAAGACCTCACCACAGCTTTAAGCTCAAACACAACAGCTTCCAACTCAAAAAATGTTGTCACTGAGGCACTTTTGGAAATATTAATATCTGATAAAAGTTTTTCCATCCAATCATCCAAAGAACACCTTCTCTGCAATAAACTAACAATTTTGAGAATATTGTTATTAAAAATATTATGTTATTCCTAAAAAATATGAAAATAAATAAAGCTCATCTTAAGCATTATCAAAAGGAGAATGCACACCATTTATTGTCAACAAACTAATAGAAGTGCATGATCAGTTTTTAGATTGCCAATAAATAATGAGAAAAGGGCTAAAACAGTAAAGCAAGATGTGATACACTATTCAACATTGATCGAGTTCATCGGCATGACCAATAGCAATAGGAGTGTCGTTTACCTTTTGCCCAGATCACAACAAATCATTTCATCATCACTAAGCTCTATATCTTTATTCTCTTCTAACCACACTAGTCCTATAAAATAAAACAATAAGATGAATAAATAAATCTCATAAAATAATATATTTAAAAATAATAATATAAAAATGAATTAGCTAAAAAAGATAATATTATTTACCAAACTAGTTATCTTTTCTTCAGTCTCACTCTCATCAATGTCTTCATAGAAAGATTTTTCTTCTAATGAAATTGACCCTACAAATGAAATAATAAAATATTAACAAATAATATATAACAACAAAATATAATGACTAACAATATATTAAAATAAAGAATAAAATTGTATAATATGCATTATTGTACTTTTTTCTTCAGCCCATAATCGATTTTGACAACATGTTAAAGCTTTTATAGTGGATGGATGAAGTTTATTACGTTGCGCACTCATCAACCTCCCTCCAGTACTAAAAGTAGACTTTTAAGCAATAGTAAAAACTGGTATGGCATAAATATCTCTAACAATAAGTTGTAAGATTGAAAATTGAGGTCTAGTTAGCTTTCACCAATTCAATATATCAAAATTTCCTTTTCTCGGTATGACTTTTTCATTCAAGCAACGATTTAACTCTGATTTTACTTTTGATTTCTTCTTTTTTTTCCTTGAAACAATCATCATAGTCTCTCAAATTTCCCAATTCAGTAGCACCAACATCATATAAAAATGAAAAGCTTGAAATAGAAGGTTTTTTTTCCTTTTCCAAAGTCAAATTTTTCTCATACTCCTTAAGCAAATCCTGATATATTTGTACAATCCTTTCAATTTCAAATTCAGCATTTTTTTCATAAATCTTTTCAAAGTAATACTCCAACAATTCTGTTTTGTATCTTGGATCTAAAATTGTGGCAACACCCATTATACCATGCACATCATTCCAATATTTTTTAAATTTGCCTAACATGCTTACAACCATACATGAAATAATTCTATTGGAATGCATAATCCATTCATTCAATGCCAATATGATTTTGTAAATATTAAAAAAATAAAGATTTGCAGTAGCATATTTTGTGCTAGAAAAACATTAAGTGATATCATAAAACAATTTCAACTTCTCACAAACCTTAGTTGCAATGATCCAATCATTTTCAATTGGTAAATATTTATACAAAGGATCACCATGTAATTGCACATAACGAGGAAAAATATTTTTATAAAACAAAGCTGTTCGAAACATCAAGTAGAGTTTCATCGTGTTTTAACATCAACACAACTTTTTTAAAGTTGAAATACGCAATCGACGTGCTGCCTCTTTAAATTTTTTTCACCTATTTGGTGTAGTACCCCCAAAAAGGACATTATCACGAATTCTTTCAATTCCATCTCCAATCACACTCAATCCATTTTTCACAATCAAATGCAAGATGTGTGCACAACAATGCATATGAAAAAAAGCCCCATTAAGCAAAAGTGAAAACACAACTAATTCTATCAATTAACAACTCAATAACACCATGATTCACACTACAATTATCCATTGTAATAGATGCAAGTTTTCTATTAATATTTCAATCTAATAAACATTTCATCAAACTTGAAGCAATGACCTCTTTCGTATGTGAAGTTGGCACATATTCAAACTTAATTAAACAATCAATTATTTACATTAGTTTAATAATTAATTCAATAGTAATAAGTACTTAATAAAAAATGAACACTATCAAAATAAGACAATTTAATAAAATATACCTGATGATGCGTCTTTGTAAGTTTCATTGATTATCGATATAATGAGCAGTGACAGTCATGTATCCTCTTTTTTGGTGATCAACAGTTCGCATATCAGTTTTGATAGCAATTCTCCATTCATTAGCTTCTAACTTGGATATTGTTTTTGCCTTTTCATCTTTGAAAATTTTCAAAATATCATTCTTTATAGTATTTCGAGAAGGCATAGCAAACAAAGGTTGGAGACTGTAAGAATATTTTTTGAATTGACATGATCAACCATTGATAAGGGATATTCGTGCATGATTATCATGTTGGCAAGCTCCTTTCTTGTGACATTTTGATCAAAGGAAAAGTTTTTTAGTGTTATTTTTTCATCTGCCTTTGATTTGCTAGCAGCACTTGTTGACGAATATCCATTTGAAATCGTTTGTTACACCTTTCTAAATGCTTACGCAAATGACTTGTCCCATTCTTAGAAGCACCACCAAGTTTTTTCTTACAATAATTGCATATTGCCTTCCATTCATTATTGATCTTCTCTTTTTTAAAATGTTTCCATACTTCTGATTTTAGCTTACTTGAGTTATACCCATTATCATCAACTTCAGCACCTTCGTTAGTCACACTTAGTGATGGAGTTGTATTTTCATTAGATGTTGGAATGTGAGGTAGAAGTAAGATGTGTTGGGGAACACGAATTATCTTCCAAATTAGACATTTTACCTTCATTCATAAAAAAGAAAAATTAGAGTTAATTCTACTAAAACAATTAAAAAACAAACTTAGAATCTAAGTATAAAAAAAATTAGAAAAGTTCATTCCATAAAAAAAAAAGTAGAAGATCCTATCATGTACAATTTAGCATGCACCTTTAGCCAAATAAAGAGGCTAATTAACATATAAAACAAGTTAAAATGTCTTTATTTGTTTTCACTAATGTAGAAAAAATAGATTTCTACAACCAAGATATTTCCAAGGGGCATAAATGGTTTAGGATTGTATATTGATATGTGTGCATGTAATGAATGAATTTCAAAGCTTAAGTGGCCTTGTAATGGCTCACAACTAATGATGTAAGAAAATTAAGATAGTGTTAGTAGATATGAGGTCACCTGACCGAGGGACCATACACGTTTCAATGATTTTGCCATCTGGGATAAGGAAAGGATTGGGATAAGTTGATAAGGGTAAAATTCCCAGCCTTTCAGGTGCTTTATGTTTAGGACATGTTCCTCTAAAGTAACGGGTTTCTATTGCATCTGATAATTCATGATTAATTTCCTGAGAGTACAAATTTATTGAGGAAACAAAAATTATATATTTGACAAAACTGACAGCCTTAATCCTTAGGATAGTCTGCCATTGTGTTGTCTAGCTAGACAAGTGAATCAAAGCTAGTGATGCAACTTAGAAATAAAATATAGTATTGAATTTCTCATATTATGGTCTCTATCATTTTCTTTACTCCCTTGTGCTATGCTATATATTCTCACTTTTTTTTTTTTCATTTAGTTACCATGCAAGCTCAGTGTGAAGCCTTTCCTGATATAATATACAGAGATAAGTTCTTAATTCAAAGCACAGTTGTCCTAGTAGAAACAACCGATGAAGACATTACGTTTGCCACAGTAAGTGATTTTTCTGCTCTTTTTGTGCTTAATTGATAATAATAGTAAGTGACTTTTGCTCATTGTTTTGCTTGACAGTTTGTCAAGGACAGTGGAAGACATATTGAAGAGAACAAGCTTAAAGTTACCCTTGTCAGCCCTCCTCATTTGCCAGTATCATCACCAATTAATGGGACAATGAATTAGGGAATAGATTATGATGCTTTAATTGCAAAAGAGCCAACAAAGGATGCAGAGCTGAAGTTGAGGAATGATGTTAATATTGAGGACTTAAAATTAACAAAAGACATTGAAAAGACATTGAAGTGAAGAATGATGTTAATGTTGAGGACTTAAAATTAGCAAAAGGCGGTGAGCTGAAGCCAAAGAATAATAATTTCAATAGCAAGGAGTCAAAGCCAGTGAAAGATGCGGAATCAAAGTCAGTGGAGGATATTCTTAATACTGAGGAATTGAAGTCAGTGAAGGAAAAAGAGTTCAATGCATTGAAGGATGGCGAGGTGAAAACATTGAAAACTGTGGAGGAGATAAAGTTCGCTAAAGATGTGGAGGAAATGAAATCAAAACTAAATTACCTTGAATCTAAGCTAGGCGATGTAAGTTTGTTTTTATGACAAAAAATGATGCTTGATATTGACAGTTAAAAAATAAGTTTGAATTATATTTTGTCATCATTAATTCACATCTGTTGTCATGCTGCACTATAAAGTTTCAGTAACACTATAGGTAATTTCCTTTTTAGGCTGAAGTTACCATTTCAAAACAAACAGAGGAGAGGAGGTTAAGCACTCAAGAGAGAAAGATCTTATAAGAGGAACTAGTAAGTTTTTTGTTTGTGCATTTTTCTTATAGGTTCTTGTTATATGTTCCATATCACGTGTTTAGTCATGGACAGTCCAAATTAAGTGCCCTAAGAAACTTGATAACAGAAGCAAGTTCAACAACCACACTTGCCTGCAACACTTGCGGATAATTCTTAACAAACTCCCCTAGTTTCCACTTAGGAATTCCAATTTTTTCCAAGTAACCTAAGATAAGTATTATGTTTTTACGCACACTACAACCAAGCATTAAAGGGTATTCGTTTGATATCATCAATAGTTAATCCAAGTATTTGTAAAAACTCAACACGCTCAGACATAACCTTAACAGTAGAGGGTAATTTTAGATTCTCTAATTCATCAGGGATTATTCCTAAGATTTTAAGATAATCACATATTTTGACATGGTTAACTTGTTTCTCTTTTTTCCCTTGAACAACACCCCAAGTGACAGGGCATTTCGTACTCAGGGAACTTGGTGGATTGAGATGAGTATTGAGAAACCCTTAAAACTCTTAAAAGGTTTTGTATCTGAGCACATGGGTTTTGGAGGGTTCAGGGTTTTGGGCAACTTTGATGGAAAACAAAAAAGTTTGAGGATTTTTTAGAGCTTTTGCCTTTTGAGAAGAGTTGATGAGTTCATATCAAAGATCAAATCTTGTTAAATGAAAATGAAGAGATTGATTTACCGTTAAAAAAAAATTTGATACTTGTAAATAAGATCTATAAAGGAGATGGTTTTGACTTATCTTAGAACTGCTGGTACTAATAGAGATTACTCAAAGGAAGGTTTAGCTGTTACAGTTTTTGTTTCTCAAAAGGGAAAACGATCGCTTCTAGGTACTAATGGTTGGCTTGTCTACCTTTCTTTTCTGTCCTGTTGACTTTCTTTTATCTAGCTTGAAGGCTTTCTTTGCTGAAATAGAGGAAAGATTCGAAGGAAGAAAGCTAAATGGATGAAAAAAGGTGGGATGGGTGGATGAGAAATTTTAAAGAGATCAGAAGAGATGAGAAAGGTGGGATGGCTAGATGGATGAAAAACAATGAGGCCGAAAGAAATCAAAATTCAAAAACCTTAAAAAAAATTACATATATATATTAAGGGTATTTTGGTAAATATTTCGAGTTGGGTTCATATAAACCCGATCTCGACCTGAAATTGACATTTCAAAAAATAAAATCGACCTGACCTTACCCGAAACTCATTTTTTCAAAAAAAAAAAAAGACTTGACCCTAAATGATCGGGTTGGGTCGAAACTCGACGATTTCGGGTTAATTTACCGACCTTAGTTTTCCTCTGCTAGAGCCACAATCTTCCTGTGTGGGCATTCTGAGGTAATGTGTCCAAGCTTTTGACATTTAAAATACCTTTTGGTTTGTGCACTAAACTGATGCTTGCTTGTTGAGGTTTCATCTTTCTTTTGGGGCTGTTTTGGAATAGGTTTAGAAGGAACAACAGTCTTGGATAAGCCACCTTTATTGATGTAGCCTTTTCGGGACCCGAATCTCAAGTTGTTTTCATGGGCCTCTTTTTGTTGTCTCTCCACTTTAAGGGTAAGCTTGCATACATTATTGAAAGTCCAATAAGGTTATAGCTATACCATATTAGCTATCTCAATCTTCAATCCTCCAAGGTATCGGGTAATAGTTTGCTTCGTTTGTTTCACCAATTCGCATTTTAACACGAGGTGGTCAAACTCAATCGTATACTCTTCCATTGAGAGATTTCTTTGCTTTAAGTTATGAAGCCTAAGGAAGATATCTTGCTGAAAATTGTTTGGAAGATATTTTTTTTTCAACTCTATTTTTTCTCCCAATTTGTAATTTTTTTCAGCCTTCTATTTCCCTTTGCTTTTTTAGATTTTCCCACCAAAAAGATGCATGCTTTCTAAGTTTGATGGCCACTAGGTTCACCTTGTGATGTTAAGAAGCCTCATGGTATTCAAATATGCGTTCAATCGAGTGTAACCAATTTAAGAACTCTTCAAGTTGCAGCTTCCTCTCGAACTCAAAAATTTTTATTTTTGGATTGAATATGTTAGGTTGAAGTTGATTTTTACGTAGATAGTGTCTAACTTGCCATGGGTGAGGTGGGGTGTTATCATCAGAATCACTGTTGTTTTCATGGTATGGATTGGCTTCTCCTTCATGTTTTTTGTTCCCCTTTCCTTGCCTCTTTATCTCTTCTCTCTTTTTTTATATATGCAGCTATTGTTGTAGTTGAAGGATTGATTACTGTATCTCCTCTATGAAGGCATCCCTTGGGTCAACATTGGTAGTTGCTGCAGCGTTGGTGTTGGCTTTAATCTCTTTTGCTGATGCTAGATGACAATGACTTGCAATAGCTTTGATGCCAAATTGATGTCGAAAATTGATGGTTGAGATATTGAAGAGTATCTGCAAATGAAAAAAGCTTACAAAGAAAATAACTCACAAGAATTGGAATAATGACAGAATGTGATTATTGGATTAAAAGGGATAAAAAGTTCACTAAGATTAGACACTAAAGGATACAAAAACACCACCATAAGAATTTTAATCAAGGATATAGAACAATAGAAGTTCACTACTCTAAGAAATCTACCTAAGAGATACAAAACTTGAAGAACAATCTAAAAGATTGCTTAGGGATAAAGAAAACTCTATTATGCCTTCTACCAAAGAATAACAGCAAATAAATAAGCTAGGAACATCCCTCATAGCATAGAGACTTATAGATTGAATTGCTAGAATTATACCTAAAATCAAGGGATTTGCATTTGAATATAGTAATCTGTAATGTGAATGTAATTATCTGCCCATATACTCCTGCAGATTACATTATAATGAATCTAACCATAATCCTATCCACCTTTATGCTCTTCGTTTTTAGCTAGTATGAACACAATCTCCTTATTTCGACCCTTCTTATTTTTATGTTTATTTAGCGAATTTGGACCAAGGATAGGCTCATCTTATTTTTGGATAAGTTTGCCTTAGTCTTCGCCCAAGTTGTATGATGTGCAGATATTTCGGTGTCATCTTTCTCTAACCTCAAAATTCCAATCAAGAATCCTGCACCTAGAACCCTATTCTTTGATCATTGCTTCCGTTAACGTGAGTCACAACCACCACTGCCTTTTTTGTTGCTTATTGTAATTGATCTTAGGTTGAGTGTTGCTTTTTGTATTTTGATTGTCTATTATTAGGTTTCAGATATTTTGGGTTTTAAGTATTTTTTGGTTAATTGACTTTTGGTAATGGGTGTTTGGGCTTGTATCTTGTTTGAAGCTGGATTTTTTTACTTGCTTGATTTTGTGCGTTATCTTGCAATATCTTGAGTCTAGGATGGTAGGTTTGCTAGTGGTGTGGGATGGTTATGATTTTGTGATACTAAATATAGTAATTGAGCTGTTGGGTGATTTTAGTAGTGGTAGGATTAGGTAGTTTGGTGGTGATGGATTTTTGGCTGGTGACTCTCTCTCTCTGCAAATGTTTTCTGCTAGATTTTTTTTTTGTGATTTTCTTTTGGAGAAGCTGGGTTGTGGGTTGGGGCTATTAAAAGTTGTAGATAGGAATGACAACCATGCACGGTGGAAGGTTTTGATGCTGAAAATTGATGGTGAGTTGTTGAAGATTAATTGTAAATAGAAAAACTCGCAAAGAAAAGAACTCACAAGAATTTGAATAATGATAGAATGTTGTTATTGGATTAAAATGATAGAAGTTCACCATCAATAGTAGACACTAAGAGATACAGAAAGATCACTATAGAAATTCTAATTAAGGATACAAAACTATAAAAGTTCACCACTTTAGGAAATCCATCTAAGAGATATAGAACTTGAGAACAATCTAAAAAATTACTTAAGTGTAAAACAAACTCTATTCTGCCTTCTACAAATAATAACAAAAAATAAATAAGCTAGGAACATCCCTTAAAGTATGGGAGCTTCAAATATTGCCTTTTTTTGGATTGCTAAATTGATGGGATTGCCTTTAATCTTGTTTTGTTGAAATGTTTCCTAAAATTATGGGATTTGTATGTGAATATAATAATCTATAGTGTGAACACAATTATCTGTCCATTTACTCTTACAAATTACAGCCTTGCACATTGATAATGTGCTTAATATTTGGTGTCTAGGTTCATCCATATCATAATCCTATCTATCTTTATACTCTCCTTTTCTAGCTAGTGCAAACATAACCTTTATATTCCAGCACACTTTATTTCTAAATTTGTTTAGTGAATTTGGACCAGGGATAAGTCTATCTTATTTTTTGATAAGTCTTCTTTAGTCTCAGCCTAATTGTAAGGTGTGTTAGCACTTCGGTGTCAATCTCCTCTGGTTGGGAAAGATTGGTCCTCAAGTTTGAACTAGTTTTCTCATCATGGTAGGGTGACAAATCAGTAACATTGAAAGTGAGAGATACTCCATAAGTGTTAAGAAGCTCTATCTCGTAGGCATTTTTCCCAATGCGTTGAAGATTTCTAAATGGATCATCTGCCTTAGGTTGTAACTTGCCAAACTTTCTTGGAGGAAATCTCTCTTTTCGTAAGTTGATCCACACCAAATCGCCTTTTGTAAACTCCACATGTCTTCGATGCTTGTTTGTTGCCTTTTTATTTTTCATTTTGCTGCAAAATCCTAACTCACTTAGTCATGCAATCGTTTGATACCTTTAGCCATTTTTTTTGCATCTTCACAAAATTGTTGATTATTGGAGAGAAGAACTAAATCTAGAAGTTGATTGGATTCTTACCATACACCACTTCAAAAAGCCTATAACCAGTGGTTTGGCTTGGTGAGTGGTTGTAGGTAAACACTATTTGAGGTAAAATAAGATCTCATTGCTTGATATTCTTTCTCACATAACTTCTTAAAAGGTTGCCCAAGTTACGGTTGGTAACTTCTGTTTAACTATTTGTTTGAGGTTGATGAGAAAAACTATACTTGATATTGGTGCCAAGCTTCCTCTAAAAAGTGCGCAAAAAATGACTAAGAGACTTGGAATCTCAATCAAACATGATGGATCTAAAAACTCCATGTAGCCTTACAATTTTCCTAAAATGTAAATCAAAAACATGAGAAGCATCTATAGTTTTGGTTCAAAGAACGAAATGGGCCATCTTGGAAAAACGATCTACAACCATCATGATGGAGTTTTTGTTCCTTTGAGTTCTTGGTAGTCTTACTACAATGTCTAAACTAACATCCTCCCAAAGAGCACTAAGCATAGGCAGTGGAGTGTACAATCTAATGTTTTAACCATGACTCTTGGCAATGTAGCACACTCTACATTGTTCAAGGTGTTTCATCACATTCCTTTCCATTATCGGTCAATAAAACTTGTCTTGCTAAAGAGCAAGTGTCTTATCTCTTCCAAAGTGTCCACCTAGGGTACCATCATAAGCCTCATTGATTAAGGCTAGTCTCAAAGAACATGAGGGAATGCAAAGGCTGTTAACCTTGAGTAGGCATCCATCATGCAACAAAAATTGGTTGTGTGGTCTTTGCTTGCAATTTTCCCAAATTCAGCCAAAGTAAAGGCTTGCCTCATAGAGTCCTTTGATCACATTAAATCCAATAACTTCAACAGCCATAGTCCATAATAAGAAGTGCTTTCGACTCGAAGCATCTGCCACCACATTTTGAGTTCCCAATTTGTGCTTGATGGTGAAGTTGTAAGCTTAAAGGTACTCAAGTTGCATACCTTCGATTGAGCTTATGGTGACTATTGATGAACTTCAAGGCCTTATGGTCTAAATATATAACAAATGGCTTGGCAGTGAGATATTGACTCCAATGGAATAAAGTTTTATGTATGGCGTAGAATTCATTGTTATAGTTTGAATACTTTCTCTTGGCTTTACTGAGCTTTTCACTGAAAAATGCTATAAGCTTTTCTTCTTGGTTGAAAACAGTACCTATTCTAGAATTTGATGCATTACATTCCACTTCGAACACTTGATCAAAATATGGTAAGGATAGGATGTGAGCTTCAGTGATCCTCATCTTGATGAGTTCAAAGTTGTGTTGGGTTTTTTTGGTCCATTTAAAAGCTTCATCTTTCAAACATTTGGTGATGGAAGCCATAATGGAGCTAAAACCCCTAATGAAGCGCCTATAAAAAGATGCAAGGCTATAAAAGCTTCGGATATCATGCAAAGATTCTAGTGTTGGCCAATTTAAAATTGCTTCAACCTTGCTAGGATCCATCTTTATTCCTTCCTTTGACACCACAAATCCTAGAAACATAAGGTTGGAAGTAAAAAAGCTGCACTTTTAAAGTTAACATAAAGTTTTTGTTCCTTTAATATGCAAAATAATTGATGTAGAGGATTCAAGTGTTGGTTCTCATCTTTGTTGTACACCAAAATATCATCAAAATATACGACTGCATATCTACCAATGAGGTTTAAAGATATGATTCATAAATCTCATGAAAGTACTAGGAGTATTAGATAAACCAAAAGGCATTACCATCCATTCATAGAGATCATCCCTTGTCTTGAAGGCTAGTTTTCACTAATCTCCAAGCCTCATTTTGATTTGATGATAGCCATTTCATAGGTCTATCTTAGAGAAAATATTTGCTCTATGTAGTTGGTCTAGCAAGTCATCTAAGTGAGGGATAGAAAAATCGTGACATTTTGATCGTCATACTATGCACACACATGCACCGTGATCCATCCTTCTTAAGCACTAAAAGGGTGAGACTGCACAAGGGTTCATGCTTTCGTGCACCATTCATTTTTTCACCACTTCATCTTGGTGTTGCAACTCCTCATGCTTTTTAAGACTTATCTTAGAGGCTGCCTTGTTTGGTAGAATAGTTCCTGGGATAAAGTCTATGCAGTGTTTAATGTTCATTGGTGGTAGACCAACTGGTAACTTTTCTTGAACAACATCTTGAAATTCTACCAACAATGATTTTATGACTGCAGGGGGTTGCTCATTATCTTCATTCTCCTTAATCAGCACTAGTGCATACATGGTGCCACTCATTTTAATTTTCTTTTTGTAATTGACCTTGGTAAACAAGTTGCTTCCTTCCCCTTTGGTTGGTTTTGATATCACTATGGGCTTGGTAGGGCCTAGGATGATTTTGCATCCATCCTTCACAAATGTGTAAGTGTCATGGTAACCATCATAAATAACCCTCCTATCATAATGCGAAGGTCTTCTAAGCAGTAAATGACAAGCATCCATCAGAGCTACATCGTATCATACTTCGTATTTGTATTACTTTCCTAAAAAAAGAGGAAAAGAACCAAACACTTCTTGCTGATCTTGATTTTATTCTCCTTTTATTGCCAAGACAGCTTATATGGTTGAAGGTGATCCATTGTTTTAAGGCTTAGTTTTTGTACTATAAAAGTGGAAACAACATTTTCAAAACTTTCACTATCGATTATAACATCACATATATTCCCATGGGCAGTACAGCGAGTGTGAAACATGTTTTTATGCAACAATATTCTTTCTTAGCAGGTGCGGTACTTAAGCTGCATTGTATGACTAAGGATGCTCCACAATCGTCATAGGTTACCTCTTCCTCTTCAAGGTTTTGATTCTCCTCAACCAGCTCCTCTTCATTTTCCTCAAAGTTTTCCTCTACTAGTCACAATCTTCCTGTTTGGACATTCTAAGGCAATGTGTCCAAGCCTTTGACATTTAAAACACCTTCTGGTTTGTGCACTAGATTGAGGCTTCCTAGTTGAGGTTCTATCTTTTTTTTTTGGGCTGTTTTGGAATGAGCTTTAAAAGGAACAACAGTTTTGGATGAGCCACCTTTATTGATGTAGCTTTCTCTAGACCTAAATCTTAAGTTGCTACCATGGGTCACCTTTTGTTGTCTCTCCACCTTAAGGGTGAGTTTGCATACATCGTTTGAAGTCCAATAAAGTTACAGCTATACCACATTAGCTATCTCAATCTTCAATCTTCCAAGATATCGGCCAATAGTTTGCTCTTCTTGTTTCACTAATTCGCATTTCAATATGAGATGGTCACAATCAGCTGTATACTCTTCCATTGAAAAATCTTTTTGCTTTAAGTTATGGAGCTTAAGGAAGACATCTTGTTGGAAGTTGTTTGGAAGATGCTTCCTCTTCAGTTCTTTTTTCATTTTCTCCAAGTTGTAATTTTACTCCTGCCTTCTCTTTCCTTTTGCTTTTTCAAATTTTCCCACAAAAGGATGTATGCTTTCTAAGTTTGATAGCCACTAGCTTCACCTTACGATGTTCAGGGGCATCATGGTATTTGAAGATGCACTTCATTATGTGTAGCCAATCTAAGAACTCCTCAAGTTGCATTTTCCCCACAAACTCATGAATCACTATTTTTCGGTTAAACATGCTATGTTGAAGTTGGTGTTTGCGTAGGTAGTCTCTTACTTGCCGTGGGTGAGGTGGGGTGTTATTGTCAAAATCGTTGTTGTTTTCATGGTATGGATTAGCCTCTTTTTCATCCTTTTGATCCTTTTTTCTTACCGCCTTATCTCTTTTTTCTTTTCTTGCATATGCAACTATTGTTGTAGTTGAAGGATTTGTTGCCGCATTTCCTCTATAAGGGCATCCTTTGGGTTAGCATTTGTAGCTGCTGCAACGTCGGTGTTGGCTTTAACATCTTTTGTTGCTGCTTGAAGATGATGACTTGTCATAGCTTTAATACCAATTTGATATTGGGAATTGATGTATATACCTTAAAGGCCTATAATTTGTGGTTCCATGATTATATAAGTTATGCATATTAGAACATGTTCCTTGGGGTGGTTTCTTGATTAGAAATGCTAAGTTATTTTCGTGTCATGCCCTATATTATTGTAAAACTCAGTTATAGTCATCCAAACTTGCAATTTATATTATCAAATATGGGTTTTCGTTACATTTATATTATTGTTTGTAGTTACATGACTGTGCATATGTTGTCCCTGAGCCATCATGGCATTCGTTGACGGTGTCTCGTTGCTTATGAAGATGCTATTAGTGCAGTGAAATGGTATAAAAGTTTTCTTCTCTACTTCAAATGGGATTATAATTTTGTGCAATCTCATATTGTTTTCCTTTGCAGGGCAAGTCGGCTTGACAGAGAGCATCATGATGATTTAGCACAATTTATGCTTGGAATGGGCTATGCCATTGAAGCATTTCATTTAACTAGCATATCTAAGAGGTTTGCTCTACCTATTTTGTGTTTGATTTCTTTTATGGATATGATTCCTATGGCTGTTTTTTTTACAATTGCAACTTTGAAATAAGCTTCTGTTTCTATCATAAAAAATTTTTGTTAGATTTCTCTCTCTTACTCACACACGCATGCCTTTGCTTTCTATTTGCTATTCTTTGTGCATTGTTATCTATACAATGGAGTTTTACAAGTCCATGCATCATACATGCTTGTATTTTTGCATTGTATTGACACACAAACACATAGACACACACACACACATTGATAAGGGTATTTTTCTTGGTTAGAGGGGACCGGGTTGAATGGGGTATTTTACATGAAATAGCAGGAAAAAAACTAGAGGCATCATGTGCAAGAATAGGCAATTGTTGAATGACTCAAATGTAATAGCAGGCAATGAGTTGGAGATGTATGGTTTCTGCTCTTTTGAGTTGATTTTATTCAAGCACTAAGGGTGTGGTAGTTTTTGGACAAGGAATCAGAGTGGTTTAGAAAAATAGAAAAGCCATTGTCTCAAGGACTGAAGTACCGTGGAGTTTTTTCTTCAACTAGAGAAATTAAAATCTTATTTGGTTATGGAAGTATGTTTAATCTCATTTCCCTAAATAAGGTATTTCAAGGCACATGAACACCATGTCAATGCCACATTCGATTTTCTTTTAAAAAATAAAAATATTAATAATTGATACATGGCTGTGTAGTAAACCTTGAGCTGAAGCATCGACAGTCCCAGTTTATTAATCGTATCTGTATCAAGTTTATAAGCACCTACTCACAGAGGCACTCTGCTTACTGCCTTGGCTGTCTATGGTGAAACTTATCTTCTTTCCTTAGCACCAAAAGCAACTCCTTAGCAAATGCTGTTGAATCACCTGGTCTTGCCGTCATCTTTATTCTGAAAAATTGACTCAGTAAAACTTTTTCTTTTGTACAAATTTTAATTCTGTTGAATTTCCCTACTTTTAACAACCTCATTTCTTTGGCAAAGATGCAACTACCTTGCACCTAACGTACTAACAACCACCTATTAACTCCTGGATATGGAATTAAAACAAACCACATTACTAGCATTATGGACAAACACTACATATCTCCAATTGGGTTTAGCCCATAAAGAAAACTTTTTTTAATTTATTCAAAATTTGATTCCACTGCAATTAGCAATCAAGTCAAAAGGCTTGAGCAGACTCTTAGTTTCTTCAAGGACTAATCTATACCCATTGGGAACTTCATCTGTTAGATATCCATTTGCCAAATCTTTTATTCTTTTATTGCTAAAGTCAAGACTTCTTCCACTTTCTTTGTCAACCAATTTTTTCCTTGTGAGATTCTGCCAACCCAAACAACCAATAATGTGTGTTTGATAAGCCATTGAAAATTAAAATTTTTTATGGATTTAGTTTTTTCAATGTGTTTGATAAATCATTTTTAAAAATCACTTAATGGAAGATTTTCAATAAAAGTATTGAAAATGCTAAATAGCTTTTATCTACTTAATGTATCAATTCATTCAAGGAAAAAATATTATTTAATTACATTAATCTTATATTCTTTCCTTTTAACTATTTATTCTTTTCTTTCTAACCTTTACCTATTGAAAATAATTATAAAATTGTATTTCTCATTTATAAAAGATTAATAAGAAAATTACTAAACATTTAATCTACAATAGCATGCTAAACAATTTTTATATCATAAATTCAGTGCTTAAATTTTTTAGAACTAAAAATTTAATACTTAAATTTCAGCAACCTTCAATTTGCATTCTTTTTATCTTTTTTTTTGTCGAGACTGATAGTATCCTTGAGTGCACTTCATTTGAAAAATTTCAATTAAAGTGATTTATGGAGATATGGAGCAAAAGAAGAATTTCTTAATATGAACTTTGATGCTCTAATTGTTAAACAGAGATTGTATTTGGTTTCTATCAAAATAAAAACATTTTGATCTTTTTAAAATATGACAAGGTGTTGATGTGACTTAAAATGCCCCATTTAAGTAAAATAGAATAAAAATTATTGTATTAGGGAATTAAGAGTTTAATTAATCCTAGGTAAGAAAATTCAATAGTGTATCAATAAAGTGATTAGAGAAGTTCATTCTTTTGAGGCAAATGATGTGATGATATAAGAGCAATTATTGATGTGGAAAGGATCAAATTACCATTCTACTTATCTTGGTGCTTTAGGTTTACCATCCACCTTGAAATTGGTTCAATTTTAGTATATATGAAGTATATACATGGTGTCGTAATGGTTTTGTATTCGTCCGACGAATTTGGAAACGAAAATAAAAGAACAAAAAACGGAGTAGTCATCAATCTTTTTTGGTTAGGTACGATTGGTCACCTATTAAAATTTATCATTCTAATAAGATTTTAAAATCAATTAAAATTTATTAAAAGGATAATTTTATGCTCTGTGAAACAGTTTAGGTTCGAAAATTGGTTACGAGTGGGGAAGCATTAGTACTCTCACAGCACCCGTTTAAAATGGTATCAACTAACTACATGTTATCTTTTAATTTTGATAAAAAAGTATTATTTTCGGTGTTGAAAAAAATAAATTTTTTGATTTTTTGATTTTTTGGAAATTTTATTTTATTGATGCTCAAATTTTATTCAAGAAAAATAAATTAAAACTTTTTTATTAAAATAATTCTTAAAATATTTCAATTCGTTGATAACATTGAAAGAACTCTTTCTCACATAGAGATTTCTTAGGCATCGTTTCTTGGAATATCTTAGAATCTCATTTTCGGAGGTTTAAATTTATTTTTCATAAAAAATTTTATGTTGTGCATGCAATGCAAATGATAATATGTTAATGCACACATTTTATTTTTTATTTGAAAATTTTATTAATTATTATTATTATTTTTATTTAAAAAATAAAAAAAGAGAAATTTTTTATTATATTGAAGATTTTCTATAAACATTTCAATACACTGGTAATATTTAAAAAAACTTCTCACATAGATATTTCTTAAAGCATCTTTACTCGGAATACTTTTAGAATTTCATTATTGGATAAAATTTTCTTTTTTCTCATTTTTTATTACTTATTCTTAATTTATTAATTAATTATTATTTACTATTTTATAACAAAAGAAAAATTTTATTGTATTAAAAATTTTTTGTAAATACTTTAAAAAATTCTCACCTAGAGATTCTCTAGGTATCACTACTCGGAGTATCTTTGAATCTCATTATCGGATAAAAATATTTTTTTCATACATTTTTTTAATTATGTATTATTATTAAGTTTATTTTTAAAAAATAACATAATTATAAAAATTTTAACAGTATTATAAAACAACAAAAATTTATTATAGCAATTTTAAACATTTAAACATGCATAAATGTTAATAATAAAATTTAAAGTAACAAAATAATATTTAAAAAAAATTAAAAAAAAACTTTTTTTACTTGAACCGAATCGGTCAACGATCTGATCAACGTTGATCTGGCAGTTTGGTCACGTTCAGCGGTTCGGGGTCAGTCCAACTTAGGTTCAACGGTTCAGGGTGGTTCGGATTGGGTTCAATAGTTCGTTGTCGGTTCAGTTGGATCGCTCGTAAGCTAAATGCGAAGCGGGTCATCGAGTCGGGTGCACGGACCTCGGGTAGGGTCAAGGGCTGACGTGCGGATCCTTCGGCTCAAAACGACATCGTTTTGACCCTTTAATGAAATGACGTCATTTTGGCTTTCAGTTTTCTATAAAAGTTAATTTTTTTCTCTCATTTTCTTTCTCTCTTTCTCTCTCTACAGTCTCAGACCTTTTCTCTCTAGATTGATCGACCAATCATCGTTTGTCGCTCATACTGTCGTTCACCGGTCATCGACCGCCTGCCGTCATTGAGACGGTGGTTGAAAAATCTTAAAAAATCTCAAAAAATCTCAAAAAATTCTTTTTAACTCCCTAAACACAGATTTAGGCCTAGTTTTGCTTGAATCTCACTAAAACGCTCTAGACCAAACCTTTCAAACATTTTTTTCCTCTTTTTTTGTGAACAAGTTGATTTTTTTTTGCAAGAAAGCTTTTGGCGTTGTATTCCTCGTTCTAGGGGACTATGGTTTTTTATTTGAATAGTTTTTTTTTGTAGGAAGATTTTTTATTCTGGAAGTTTTTTTTTTATTTTTTTTACAGGATCTCCCCTCTTTCCCTTGATCTGGCACGGAGCTCTATTTATAGAGCTCCAACCATGTCCCGTGCCTGGGTTGGCAAAGGATTTGGCAGAAGGGGGTACCGTGTACGGTACCCCAAGCATCAACCCCCCTCTTTGCCCCATTATCATTCTATATTGTCTAATCTTGACCTTGTGCCTGAGCAGATGGCACAGGGCCTAGCGTGGGTGGGCGGTGCCTGTGGTGTCGTGCACGGCACCATGCACCAGCCCCTCTCTGCTTTTGTTTTTTCCTTCATTTGTAGTCTTTTGCTTGTTTTTTTCTTTTTTCATTTTTTGTGTATTTTTTTAATAAAAAATTAAATTAATAAAGTAAAAGATAAACCGACTTTGGGTTTAAAAACAAAATTAGACCTTGGCCCCAATCAAAATCGGGTCTTGGGTTCAGTTGAAATAAAAGTGGGCGTTGGGCCTGGGAGCTTGATACATCTGACAAATTTTAAATCAAGATCCAATTCACAAGTCCGGATAAATTTAGTGTCTACAACTATTCCTTTTTAGGCATTGTTGAGAATCAAGAATAGTGCAAAGACAAAGACAAAGACAACAAATTTGTCCTGAGTTAAAATTTTTTTTTAATTGATACAAACTAATCAGAAAGCTTTTATCATCAAATAAAAAATGCTCCTTTTATTCGAGGCTCGACAACTTTTGAAAATTTAAAATATGAAAAAGGCTCATCTCAGTAGAAATTCAATAACTTTAAAAATTCTCATCTTGAAAAAGGCTTATTTCAGCAGAGGCTCAATAACTTTAAAAATTCTCATCTTAAAAAGGGCTTCTCTTAGTAGAGGTTCAACAATTTTAAAAATTCTTATCTTGAAAAGTGTTCCTCTCATCAGAGGCTCTACAACTTTAAAATCTCATCTTAAAAAAAGTTTCTCTCAACAGAGGCTCAATAACTTTAAAGAAATTTTTATCTTGAAAAAATCTCATATCAGCAGAGACTTAACAACTTTAAAGAAATTCATAAAAAAATAACTTCAAATATCACTATCGAAGGATAAATAATCTCGGACATCGCCACCGAGAATAGGTAAATGATTTCGGATATCACTACCGAAGGAAACTCGAATAACACTATCGAAGAAATGCAATTCAAACCTTGATACTCGGATATTACCACCGAGAGAATGCAATTCAAACCTCGATACTCGGATATCACCATCGAAAAGATGCAATTCAAATTTTAATACTCGGATATCACCATCAAGAAGATGCAATTCAAATCTTAATACTCAGATATCATCACTGAGAAAATGCAATTCAAACCTTAACACTTGGATATCACCATCGAGAAGATGCAAATGATTTTTTTTGAATACTCGGATAATCACCACCGAGTGATTTTGAAAATGTCTTGGATTTCACCACCAAGAAAATACAAGTGTAAATTCAAACTTTAAACTCGGATATCGTCACCGAAAGAAACTCGAATATCACTATCGAAAAAATGTAATTCAAACCTTGATACCCGGATATCACCACCGAAAGCTTGCAAATGCAAATTTAAACTTTAAACTCGATATCACCACCGAGAAGATGCACATGACTTCGGATATCGCCATTGAAGGAAACTCGAATATCACCATCGAAAAAATACAATTCAAACCTTGATACTCAGATATCACCACCGAGAGAATGCAAATGCAAATTCAAACTTTAAACTTGGATATCACCATCGATTGATTTTGAAAATGTCTTGGATGTCACCACCAAGAAAATGCAAGTGCAAATTTAAACTTTAAACTCGGATATCACCATCGATTGTTTTTCAAAATGTCTTGGATATCACTACCAAGAAAATGTAACTCGTACTTTAATACTCGGATATCACCATCGAGAAGATGCAAATGACTTTTTTTTAATACTCAGATATCACCACCAAGTGATTTAGAAAATGTCTTGGATTTCACCACCAAGAAAATTTAAGTGCAAATTCAAACTTTAAACTCGGATATCACCACTGAGTGATTTTGAAAATGTCTTGGCTATCACCCCCAAGAAAATGCATCTCATACTTTAATATTTGAATATCACCATCGATTAATTTTGAAAATGTCTTGGATATCATCACTAAGAAAATGAAATTCACACTTTAATACTTGGATATCACCACTAAGAATTTTGAAAACAATTTATCATAATATTTTCCTTGATTGATGATTTCACTAGGTTAATAACTTTTTTGCCAGCTAGATTGGGCTTAAAGCTTTCATCTTGTGCCATTTCATCTTTTTTCAAGTGATTTTGAGATATGAAATGGACATGGGAATATTTTATTCGGGTAAGTTCATAATAATGACCACCAAATTTTTTGAGACTTTATTATGAAGAGAAATTTTTTTTTTTAAACTTGAGACAAAAAAGAAAAAAATAAGGCTTTTAGCATTCAGATTTAACTTTTATACAAGTCATGAAGTTCATACACATGTCTAATATAGAAGTGAAAAAGGAAATGAAAGGGGCACATTTTTTATTTTGAATCAATCCACCTCTTTGCAACACCAAATGAAGTATCCATCATTTCCTAAGAAAAGTCGTAGAATCATTCTCCAATTCCTTATCTGTTTATCACATTAGTGCTTTAATACTTTTAGTTCATCTCTTTTCCAATATATCAAGGTAGAGAGTTTTCAATAAGACGATAATCACTATTAGTTTCCAATTCTATTTTCTCAGCTTTAATGAGATCTCTAACCTTATATTTCAGTGTAGGATAGTTCTCTATTGAGTGACTCTAATTTTCATTATGGTAATCACATTTTGCATTAGGATCGTACTATTTTGGGTAAGGAGGTTGAAGGGGTTCTAGATGTATAGGTTTCAAAAGTCGATTCTGGATAAGTTGGGGTAACAATTCTATGTAAGATATGAGAATAAGGTAAAAAATGGTTCTTTTTTTGGTATTTCTTGGGGCTCTTGGACCATTACCTGTATTGGATCTTTGTTCTAATCTAGTAGGTGCAACGAAATGGTTGGATGAATAGCTGGGTATCTGTAAATATGGTTGAAAATAAGTGCACAAGCTGGTTATTGTAGCGATTGATACGGTTGACAAAGATAAAGGATAGATGTGACATTGTTTATGGAAGGGTAATGGGTTTGGGATATTGGTGTAGGGTGTAAAGTGAAACTTCTGAACTGTTGTCCCACATAGTTCGTTGCTTGGGCTTCATTCTCTTTTTTTTTTTGGGCTTCACTTTTTTTTTGCTTCGCTTGTCTCTTCTGTATCGAGCTTACCATTCTTTATGGCATTTTCAATTATTTTACTGGATATCACCATATTTACAAAGTTTTTAGTGGCATTGCTTATCAATCTCTCATAGTACGGTGCTTTAAAGGTATTCACAAATAAGACAGTTATCTCTTTCTTAGTGAGGGGAGGTTGAACTTGTGCAGCCATATCTCTTCATCTCTGTGCATACTCTTTAAAGCTTTCGGTTGCCTTCTTTTTCATGTTCTGTAGAGATAGATGATCTGGAGCTAAATTCATGACATGTCGGTATTGTGTAAGGAATGCCTTTGAGAGCTCTTGCTAGGAATGAATATGAGTTTTGTCTAGTTGAATATACTATCTGATTACAGATCTCGTAAGGTTATCTTAAAATACATGCATTAACAACTTTTCGTCATGAGCATGTGCCGTCATCTTGCGATAATACATGATGACATAAGTCATTGGATATTTTGTGCCATCATATTTTTCAAACTCAGGGACCTTGAATTTGGGTGGAATGACCACATTTAGAACCAAACAAAGTTCAGTTGCATCTGTGGAGCCATAAAAATTTATTCCCTCTATGGCCCTAGGTCTTTCTTCTAATAATTTCATCTTTTGTTGAGCATTGGTATCTTTTACTTTCTTAGATGTCTCTATCTTTAGCTTTTCTCTCTCTTTGGAATCATCCAAGTTTGGAATCAGGATTGGCTCAGATGGTTTTTCTACCATGATAGGATTAGTAAAATTTTGAAATTATCTTGGAACAGGTGTGGACGTCATCTTTGGATAAGGATTGGCATATCCTCCGGGGGTAGGAATTTGAATTTTGACTTCTTAAGAATGTTGAGTTGGCCGTGGTTCAAACCCTGAAGGATATGTAAGATCCACCATGTCTGACAATTGTTCTTGAAGGCTAGGATTTCTTTCCACTGCTTTTCTTTTATCCAGATTATTGAGCATATCCATTATCCTATTAAGATCTTTTTTTAGTCCTTTTTGAGCCTTCTCAATCCTTTCAAATCGATTGACTTATTATTGTTCCATGATTCTTGTTTAAGCTCTGGTATTGTATGAATGGCAAGTAGGTTAAGTCAAAAAATTTTGGTGGACGAGCTATTCTTGAACCTTCATCACCAAATTTCTTTTAAAATTAAAATGCCATGTGGTGAAAATTTTATTTTGCATTTTTTTTTTAAAAAATAAAAATTATGCACATGATGCATGAATGCAAGTGGGAGATATTTACCTTTGGACAAATTTCAACACTAAAAATTCTTCAGAGATTTAAGCAAGTCTATAGTTCTATGGGATCCATGAAAACTTCTCGGGAGAAACATATCTTAAAGCAAATACCTTTATGCAGAATTGTATGATATGATTAATTTAAAAAGAAAAACAAAACGAAATTGAGTTAATGTGAGAAAGTGGTTTGAGATAAAAAAGTTTTGAGATTTTTTTTTGTTTTGTTTTGTTTTTATATTATACACAACTTTTATTCTTATACATTTTGGACTTAGGTATTCTTTACAAGAGGGTGGGCAAGGTTTACCTAAGGTTAGCTTCCTAAGTTTATTACATGCTTGGTTTAGGTTGACATGCATCTAAAGGTTTTCAAATTATTTTTTACTGTTGTTCATGTTGGATTAGTAAGGCACCCCGATACTTACCCATTACAGGCTACGAATAGAAAGGATTCAATTTGAGTGAAAGTATTTCGCTTGTCATTGCGGAGGTTATCACCTCACGAATGCATAAGTACTTCCTCTTATAAAAGACGGAGCCCGGGTATAGAACTCATGCATGAGATGCATTGTGTCATTGTATGTGTATATATTTCCTAATTTATCAAGAGTAATATATACAGAAAAATCAAGCATAAGAGGTATAGTAAAAGAAACATGTGTGAATTTTTTTCTTTTTGTTTTCGATTTGTTTTTTTTTTTATGACTTTTTTTCTTATTGAAAATGAAAAATAAAAATCTAAGAAACCGATTATAACTGTTTAAATCAAAATTTAAGAATAATACGTAGTTAATTTTGGCTTGACTCTTGAAAATAAATGGTTTTCCTAGTGGAGTCGTCAAGCTGTCGTAACGGTTTTGTGTTTGTCCGACGAATTTGAAAACGAAAAAAAAAGAATGAAAAACGGAGTCGCCACCAATCTTTTTTGGCTAGGTGCGATTGGTCACCTATTAAAATTTATCATTCTAATAAGATTTTAAAATCAATTAAAATTTATTAAAATGATAATTTTATGTTTTGTGAAACAGTTTGGATTCGAGAGTCGATTACATATGGGGAAGGATTAGCACCCCCACAGCGCCCGTTTAAAATGGTACCAATTAACTACGTATTATCTTTTTGATAAAAAATAGTCTCATTTTTGTGTTGAAAAAAATAATTTTCTTGATTTTTTTATTTATTGGAAATTATTTTTCTTATTGATGCTCAAATTTTATTCAAGAAAAATAAATTAAAATTTTTTTATTGAAATAATTCTTAAAATGTTTCAATTCGTTAGTAACATTGAAAGAACTTTTTCTCACCTGTAGATTTCTTAGGCATTACTTCTCGGAATATCTTAGAATCTCATTTTCGGAGGTTTAAATTTATTTTTCGTAAAATATTTTATGCCGTGCATGCAATGCAAATGATAATACGTTAATGCACACATTTTATTTTTATTTGAAAATTTTATTAATTATTATTATTATTTTTATTTTAAAAAATGAAAAAAAAAGAGAAATTTTTTATTATATTGAAGATTTTCTATAAATATTTCAATACATTAGTAATATTTAAAAAAAAATTTTTCACATAGAGATTTCTTAAAGCATCTCGAAATACTTTTAGAATCCCATTATTAGATAAAATTTTTTTTTCTCATTTTTTATTACTTATTCTTAATTTATTAATTTATTATTATTTATTATTTTATAACAAAAAATTTTTTTATCGTATTAAAAATTTTTTATAAATACTTCAGTACACTGGTAGTATTTAAAAAAATCTTCTCACCTAGAGATTCCATAGGTATCACTACTCAGAGTATCTTTAAATCTCATCATCGGATAAAAATTTTTTTTTCATACATTTTTTTAATTATGCATTATTATTAAGTTTATTTTTAAAAAATAACATAATTATAAAAATTTTAACAATATTATAAAATAACAAAAAAATTTTATAGCAATTTTATAGCAATTTTAAATATGTATAAATATTAATAATAAAATTTAAAGTAACAAAAATAATATTTAAAAAAAATAAAAAAATAAAATTTTTTACTTGAACCGGATCAATCAATGGTCTGGCCAACGTTGGTTTGGCGATTTGGTCTCGTTCAGCGGTTCGAAACTGGTTCAGCTCAAGTTCAATGGTACGGGGTTGGTCTAGATTGGGTTCAACGGTTCGTTGCTGGCGCAGTTGGATTGGTTAGAAGCTAAATGTGAAGTGGGTCGTTGGGTCAGGTGCGCGGACCCCGGGGTGGGTCAAGGGCTGACGTGCTGATCTTTCAGCTCAAAACGACGTCGTTTTGACCCTTTAATGAAATAACATCGTTTTGGCTTTCAGCTTTCTATAAAAGTCAAGATTTTTTTTCTCTCATTTTCTTTTCTCCCTCTTTCTCTACACTTTCAGACCCTCTCTCTCTAGACCGGTCGATCGGTCATCGTTCGTTGCTTCGGTTGTCGTTCAGCGATCATCCCTAAAAAATCCGACTCCGAGGCAACCGAAGCAACGAACGATGACCGACCGAAGGTTGTCGTTCAGGGATCATCCCTAAAAATTCTCCTTGACTCCCTAAACACAGATCTGGGCCTAGTTTTGCTTGAATCTCACTAAAATGCCCTAGATCGAACCTTAAAGGTTCGGTCAAACCTCTTTTTTTTTTTTTTTTTTAGAACAAGTAAGCTGATTTTTTTTTTGCAAGAAAGCTTTTGGCACTGGGTTCCTCGTTCTATGAGACCGTGATTTTTTATTTGAATGATTTTTTTTTTTAGTAAGAAGATTTTTTTATTTTGGAAATTTCTTTTTTTTATTTTATTTTTTGCAGGATCTCCTCTCTTCTCCCTTAGTCTGGCACGAAGCTCTATTTATAGAGCTCTGGCCATGCCTTATGCCTGGCTTGGTAGAGGGTTTGGCAGAAGGGGGTGCCGTGTACGGTACCCCAAGCATCAACCCCCCTCTCTGCCCCATTATCGTTCTATATTGTCTAATCTGCCTAGCGTGGGTGGGCAGTGCCAGTGGTGCTGTGCACGGCACCATGCACCAGCCCCCCTCTCCTTTTGTTTTTTTCCTTCATTTGTAGTACTTTGCTTGTTTTTTTCTTTGTTTTTTTTTCATTTTTTTGTGTATTTTGTTTAGTTAAAAAATTAAATTAATAAAATAAAAGATAAACCGGCTTTAGGATTAAAAACGAAATTAGATCTTGGGCTCAATCAAAATCGGGTCTTGGGTTCAGTTAAAATGAAATCAGGCTTTGGGCTTGGGAGCCCGATACATTTAACAAATTTTAAATCAAGATCCAATTCACAAGCCCGGACAAATTTGGTGTCCACACATGGGTCTAACACATGTATTTATATTGGACTTGTGTTGAACACATACTTGTTTGACATTGCTTGAAACATGTCGGATACACATGGATACAGAAAAATAATTCAAAAAATAAATTGTCATATTGATCTATGTAGTTGACACTCAAGTTAGAGGTGAAAAGTTAGTTGGAGATGATGGGATCCTGGGAGTTGAAGGAAGAAAATGATATTTATAGTAGGCCACTAAAGTATAATATTAGGCGGGATCAAATGGACTTTTGGTAGGAAACTATTAAAAGGTTAATTATCAAGTTACAATTTTTAACCCTAAAAGCTATTGGGCTAGATTAAGTTCAGACGTATGCAAACTCAATAATTGTATGTGTATAATAATAAATTTACATGAAGAAACTGTGAAAATAAAATATTTTCTTAAGATATTTATCAAATTTGAAAAGCTTTTTATTGCATATTATCTCAATTTTTATTTAAAATTAATGGAATTATAATTAATAATATATAACAAATGTTATAAAATATTATATAATATTTATTTATCCAAAAACATATATGTTTATATATATATAATATTTGTTTAATGTTGTATTGTTGTTGTTATCTCAATTTGAAGTAATGTATGTCTTACAAAAGGAACACTTGTTTTTTGGCAACATAAATTCTTAATAAAAAAAAATGTTGTGTCAATTGAGTTTGAAATATAATAAGTGCATATATATTTCCTTTTTTTCTTTGTCTTTTTCTTTTCTTCCTTTCACCTTCCCTTTTTTTTTTCCCTTCTTTCTTTTTCTATTTTCAATAATACATGTGCTACTTGCAACCAAAATTTTCATCAAGTACTTGATTTGTGGCCTTGACTAACCTTTATAATCAGAACTTTCATCATAATCTGCCATAGCTTTCATTAAAATTTTCTCAAAAGCCATTGCTTTTACTTTTTCTCTACAGTGGCTATAAATCAACAGCAATTATCCACCATCATCATTTGCATCCACATTAACGTGAACCTGTGGCTTTCTCTTTTTGTCGTTTATTTTTGCATTAGTAGATATTAAAATTGACTCTAATGTTGAATTTATGGTGGAATGCAATCATATGCAAAATCAATTCGTAATCAAGGAAAAATAGTTATGGGTTATCAACCTACCATTGTGCTTTTCTTTTAGTTTATCATCTCCAATTTCTGAAGTCTATTTTAGCCAACAGAAGTAGCATCATGAAAAATGAATTTGAAAAATTGCATTTTTATAAGTTCTTCTCCATCATTGAATCCCACTGTTTGCTCAAGAAAGTAAGGGAAGAAAGTTGATGGTGGAAGTGCTATATGCCTGTTGGGGTTTACATTAAAGCATTCTTTATAAGTATATTATGCAGTTTTTTGTGTTTATGCCAATTAGATTGCAGCAAGAGTCCTATGTTATTTGCATTGCATTCTGATCCATGGTTTCTTCAATTACATTGCTATTCTATGTTTTACAAGTTGGAGTTTGATTTAGCCATGAAAAGTAATGATTTGAAAAGAGCTCTACAATGTCTTCTTACAATGAGCAACAGCAAGGACATAGGATAGGATAATCCCAAGCTTGATTTGAATGATATCCTTAATTTGATAGCTAAAAAGGAAAATCTGGTTGAGGCTGTTCAAGGAACAGTAAAATTTGTGAAGGAGTTTTTGGACCTTGTTGATGTAGCTGATGCTACGCCCAGGCTGACATTGCTTGTGAAGCTCTTAAAAGGTTAGCTACTGCAGGTTCAGTGAAAGGAGCTTTACGAGGTCATGAGTTAAGAGGACTGCTCTTCGCCTTGTTAATCATGGAGAGTTGACACACCTGAGTGTAAGTTGCAATGTTCATATCCTCTTTTTCAAACTGGTTATTTGAGCTGTTTGATGCTTGCTAAAAGGTTTTAAGAATTTTATGCTACATAAGTACTTAACTCCAGTTAACCTTTTTTATTATTTAAAACTTTCTGTTCCAGGCCTTCATCTCACATGTCCAAACCATCTTAATTATGTCTCCTTTTTTTTTTTTTTTTTCATTTTTTGACCAACCCTTATTTTTGTATTTAATTGGTGCTATTTCTAATGGTTTCTTGTATACCAAAATATCTATCTTAGTATCCTCATTGTAAAGCAATTTTCTAGTTGAAGTAAATTAAAGCTATCAATTGAAATTAAGGCTATATTTGATATACAACATTGTAATAGGATAGAATAATATAATAGTATAAATATGATTAGATTAAATTATATCCTCTTATGTTAAGTTTGGGGTGTGTAAAGATAAAGAACAAGATAGAATATTATTTTACCATTTATCATGTTTGTTATGTGCAAGATTAAGATTAAGATTAAGATATGATAATATTTTTTATTGGTCAAAATTATCCTTTATATATTAATTAAATTTTTATGTAGTCATAAATGATATAATTTCTCAATTATTTTTTTAGAGATCATCTATTAATTAATTAAAAGTTGCCTAAATACTTTATCAATTGATAAATTCCTTCAATAATTGTGGCTTAAAGAAATACATCATAATAAACAAATAGATACATCAAATAAATAATAAATAAATTTAAATTTAAATTTAAATAAAATTATGTATTATTTTATATTTAAAAATTATTAAAAAGCTTATAGCTTATAGTTAAAAAAATATCAAAGTTTGAATTACAAATTACTTGTTTATTTTGAAGAAAATTTGAAAAGTGGAGAATATTTTCTAATATTTGATAATTTAAATTTTAGGTTTTTAAATTATTTAAAAATTCTGATAAATTATCTGATCTTATAGATTAAAAACAATCTTTTACTTTTTCAAAAGATAAAGTTATCCTATTGACATAGGATATCTAATGCTTTCGATAATTTAATCCTTTTATTTAAGTGTATAACAAACATATGGTAAGATGATTAGTATCCTATCTTTTTACTAATCATATGTCCCAAAAGCAACCTAAATTAGTTGTATTAGATTAGTCCTAGATTTTTAATGGATAATTGCATTAAGTATTAAAAATAATATCTTTAGACAACTTTCCTTTTTTTTTTTTTTTTTTTTTTTTTTTTTTTCTATAATTGGATCTATAATGCTACAGGGAAAAATTGAAACATTTACTGCCATTAGTTTTCTCTTATGAGAAAGGTCTTCGGTAGTTTTTTAAGTTGTTTAATGAATGAAAATATGGTAATAGTTCAAATGAGTTTACTAATTTTTTTGTTTGATTTTTTTAATCATATTTACTGCAAAGGAATTATTGCCTTGCTAGTCATTGTCATTAAGAATAGAAGTGCAAATGATACATTAGTATTTGTAAGCTACTCAGGTTTGATTTGAATAAACCTCAAATTCGGCTCGATTATTATCGAGTTAAGTTCGAGTAGCTCGACTCATCGATCAAGTCGAGTTTGAGTATTATTATACCTGACTCGATAAGCTCGTAAACCTAATCGAGCTTTTATATTTAAATAATTTTTATTATTTTAATTAATAAAATATTTCGAACTCGAACTCAAGCACAAATAATCGAGTTTTTATCAAATATAAGAATCGAACTTATTTTTACATGTTAATTGAGTCTAATTAAGCGAGTTTGAGTAGTTCGATTTCTATCTCGAGCTAAAAAAATAAAACTTCATCAAGTTTGAGTCGAGTTTTGAGTCTCAAATTTCGAATCAAGCTTGAGTTAAGTTTGATACTGTATCGACTCAAACTCGATTGATTACTCCCCTAATTGAGAATATTCAATTTATCAAATTATTTTTGCATGATAAAATTAACAATTTTGTACTTGATGTTTTTTATTTGGTTATTGTTTGGTAAAAGAAATTGTGTTTGATTACCAGGTTTAGTAAATAACTTGATCTCGTTTGGATTGGGACGTGAAGCAGCATTTTCAGCTGTAGTGTTGGGAGACAATGCTCTTATGGAGAAAGCATGGCAGGTTACTGGAATGCTTTCCGAGGCTATGTTACACGCACATGTATGACTTGGTTCATGTGGACAATTTGTTGTTGATCCAAAGCATAATTTTTGCCTTCTGACCAGTCTAAAATTTGTTTCAGGCTCCTGGGCGACCAACGTTAAAGAACTTGGTTGAGGCTTGGAACGGAGTTACAGGAAGAGGTGGAGCCCACACCATCGGCAAAGACAGATGCTATAACTGCATTTTTGGCTTCTCTCAAGGAACCCAAACTTTAGAGTTTGTCAAAGGCAGGGAAGAAACCACCGATTGAAATCTTTCCTGTTGGGATGGCAACACTTTCTGCTTCAATTACCATTAAGAAAAAACCTGCTCCTGCAACACAGACTTTGCTGCAACAACCAGGCAAAACATTGGCATTAGAAGCACCACCTCCTGGTGGACCAACTGAAGCACTAATAGGTGCCGCCCAGTGCTTCAGTCGCAGCACCAGGCACACCAATAGAAGCATCACCTCCTGATGCACCAACCGCAACACTAGGCACACTGATAGGAGCACCACCTCCTGGTGCACCAGTTGCCGTAGTAATAGGTGCATCACCACCTACATCTAAAGCAACTGAACCTACTTCAGATGATAAAGCTCTTAATTCATCATTAGGGAGCATTCCAGATATGATTGTTTCAACAGAAAGTAATCTGGCAACATCTATCGGTGACACACTAGCACCATATGCAACTTTGGCAGATAAGGTGGATATATCATCTGTGATATCAGATAACCAGGAAACAAGTGTTCCGACTATATTGCCAACAAGTGAACCACTTTTTTGAGTCTGCTGGGACTAGCACATAATGAGTTAATAGTGATTCGTTTGATTCCAAAGAACTGTAATTCAATTTCATTTGTAGCAAGAGTCATTTTGCGAAGGCATCGGTGTGAATATATTTGATTTTTTTGGATTTTGGATCAGGGAGATGGAATACTTTTTAGTGGATTTAGCATTCATAACAATTTTCTGGTTTTCAAGCCTGGTTTAGTTTTATCGTCCTTACCATAAATAAACCAGATAGCGAGTAATGTAAGTACTATGAAAGACCAAAAATACTTAAAAGTTGTTATTGTGGGAGTGGGAGTTTTGAAAAAAGAGAAGCCGATTTCGCCTTCAGTTAGCGGGAATTGCTTCCTTTGAATGTAGGTTATGCTTTATAAAACAATTGAAAAAAATTGAGAGAATACGAACAAACGATGTTAATCAACATGTCACACAAAAACAGACACAAGCCATGGAATTCGATGGCATGATGAAAAAAGTTTGTAAGTTGCTTATTAGTTGACCCACGACTAGAGCTGGCAAAGTAGGTTCAAATATGATAATTAGCTTGTTCAATCCGTGATCAAATATGAACTAATTCGGATTAACCAAAAATGTTAAATAACTAAATTAAGCAATACAACATTCAAACAATATAGAATAAAATAAAAAATGATCTTCAAATCTTAAAATTAGATAAACAAAATTTTTTGAATTCTAAGAACGATGCATCAAGTCACGCAAACATCCAAAATTTGAACTTACAATTATAATAAAAAAAAATCACATTTCTTTTTAATAAAAAGATTTCAATTTTTTTATCAACAAAAAATAACTATTAGAAAGTAGAATATCAACATATATTGCAATTAAAAACTCTTAACCACCTTTCACAAAACAACTAATTTAAGGTCGCAACAATACCCCCAATCAAATATTTTAAGAATCATGTAAAATAAAAATAATAATGTAACTATTGACAATTAAATCTTATTATTTTGATTTAGGGATACGTCGTATGCATATAATCAATTATAAGTGATAACTCTATAGAATAAGGTTATTTTTGGTACTTAAATGTGTGATTTTTGCTTTGTTTTTGGCGGAGTAATTTAATTTTCTTCTCTAATTTATTTAAATTATTCATGTGTAGAAAAAATTTAAAAAAAGTGGATAAGATAAATTTTGAAACCTTTTGACTAGATTTTGGACTTAAAATGCAATCAGCTACAAGAAAAAAGAACTAATTAATTACAATCAATATCTGCCAAAAATATTAGAATTGCAATTTCAGTTTGATTATTAAACTAAATTATTATATATTTTTTAAAAAGATTGATTTAATCCACCATGTTCATTTGCACATAGCTTGCAAGTTAAAAAAACAAAAAAGCTATTCCACCCCATTTTTCTGTGTGACAAAGCTGCATTCCTCTGGCCCTACGCAACTTGCATTTCACAATTCAAAGAAAACTAGGAAACAGTAGATAATAATCAGAAAATTCAGAAACCTCATTTCCATGTAGTTACTCAAATGGCTTAGGCAACTCCAATTAATTTCTATAAAAGCTGCAATTAGACTATTTTTGCAATGGGAAGCTTGCAGGAAGAATTGAAAGGTAGGTTAGAAAAACTTGCAATATTTTCCGTCTCTGAATTAATTGCAAAAATCGAAAAATGGTGGAAAATTTTTCCTGCCTGAGTTTAGGTAAGGTTGGTTAGAAAACTGAAAACCATTTGTTTCCTTCATTCTTAACGCTTTGGAAAAACCGATATCCTTTTCAATGGGGTCTGTCATGTTAATTTTTTTTTATCCGGAAAGAAAATTCATGCGTAGATAATCACGTAGTCCGATACATAACGGCCCCACAAGCCTCAGCTAAGATGAAAGCGGCAATACACCTAGGAACAACATTAAACATAACAACAAACGAGTCTTTAGACGCAGAGCATAAAGTAAAATTAGTTTCGTCACTGCCATATCCAGCCAATGCACCAGCACACCGGTTTCCTTCACGGTAAGTATGTTTTATCCTGATCTGTTGAAAGTTCCTGAAGAGAGTCCTGCAATCAGAAATAAGAGTATTTGACGCCGATTGGAAATGCTAGTGTTGTTAATCAAGTTAATCACTCCGATCGCATCCAACTCTATTTCCAGCCTTGTTATTCCTTCCTTCCTAGCCAGGTCAAGGCCATCTCGTAGGGTCCATAATTCAGCTTCTACACTTGTGGCTCTAGGAATAAATCTGGCCATCCCCTTGATCCATTTCCCTTCGTGATTGCTTATGATAACCTCTGCCCCCGCTTTGCCTGGATTGCCCTTTGAAGAACATCGGTGTTGTGTTTAAGCCAACCTTGGGATGGTGGTCTCCACTGGACAACAATGGTGGAAGGGAAAGGTCCTCTTTTCACTTGACCCGTCGAAGCAATAAATTCAGTACCATGGTTGATAGCATTATCAGCCACTCTGGAGTTCACAGGTTTCCTTTCAAAAATGATCTTGTTTCGAGTTTTCCAAATTTTCGACAACATGAAAACAAAAGCCGTGCTCCAGGAGGCTCATTTATTAGCCAGCCATGTTTTGTCGATGATGTTGTCCTTGAGCCATTTATGCCACGAAGCGATGCTGGTGATAGTGGTCAGACGGGGCAGTTAAGGGTGGCCTCCAGGTTTTCATAATGTGGCATTCAGTAGACAAGTGTATTATTGTCTTATCTTGATCATTGCACAAAGGGCACCTATTCTGGACATTCGATCCCCTGCTAAAAGGAAATCACAGGTGGGAAGGACTTTTCTTGCACACTCCCATGTAATGAATTTGAGCTTAGGGGGAGCTTTTTGTTTCCAAATCCAGGTCTACATGTCTCTTTCTTTTCCACCACCTTGCATGTCATGGTTGAGGGCATGTTTATATGCACTGTTCAAATCGATTTCTCCAGAGTTAGAATAATTCCAGCACATGGAGTCATTACTAACATCAAGACGGCTAAAGGAACACTTTGGATGGCTTGCAAAACTTCCAAGGGGAGATCAATGGCAACAGGGTGTTGGTTGCCAGAATCCACCCTTTGCTTGAATTGTTTAACTATGATGTTTTCATCTTCGCATTTCAGAGGACCAATAACCAAGGCCCTAACCTTGCCAAGACCTGTCCAGTTTTCCTCCCAGAAGCTCGTGCTAGCACCATCATGGACTGTCCATCTAATGCCCTTGTCAAGAATGTGATGTCATCCTTTGAGAGATCTCTAAGTGACAGACATATCCGAGACCTTACCCCTATTATCATTGTTGAGAAGATATTTTTCCTTTAGCACCCTAACCCACGGCTCACTCTGGTTATGTAGCATCCTCCAACATTGTTTGGATAGTAATTCTTGGTTTATGGCTCAGCTCAATTTAAGATCGAGGCCATCTTCTTCCTTTGCTTTAGTCACTTCAGTCCACTTAAGTCTATGAAGTTTCTTCCTGTTACTTCCTCCTTCCCATAAAAATCTTCTATTGATTTTATCCAATTCAGAGCATGACGAAGCAGGGAGGGCCATGCATTGCATGTAGTAAGTTGGGAGAGCTTCCATAGTAGACTGGATCAAAACCATTCTACCAGCGGGGGAATAAGAGACTAGCTGTCCAGCCTACGAGTTTGGAATTAACTATTTCAATGATAAAATCAAAATCTTAATTTCTTACGTTTCTGCTATGCATAGGGAAACCAAGATATTTTCCAAGTTCATCAGTACTTATTATATTAAAAAATTTGGTTATCCAATCTTGCTAATATCTCTTGGTGTTCCCGGAAAAACCAATTCTGGATTTTTCCAAGTTCACCTTATGGCCTAATTCTTCCATGAATCTATCCAAGATCTTGCTAATGGTGATGACAGATTTTTTGTTGGTTCTTGAGAACAAAACAACATCATCTGCAAAGAGTAGGTGTAAGAGACGTAGACTTTTCCTAGAGACCTTAACTGGGAACCACGTTCTAGTCTCGCAAGCATCCAGAATCAAAGCGTTAAGGTACTCTACGCATAATATGAATATATACGGGGAGAGAGGATCAATTTATCGAATGCCCTTTGAAGTTTGAAACCTTTCCATCCTTTCTCCATTAATGATCACTGCGAGATAGGAGGATATGATGCAATTCATGATTAAATGAATCCATTTCGGAGGAGAAGTAGAGGAATTTTCTGATGCAGCCCCATTCAAGGCGATCATACACCTTTTCTAGGTCGAGTTTGATCACCATAGTCCCATGCTTTCCTTTCTTCCTTTTCATGGAATGAAGAACTTCTTGAACAATAACCACACTGTCAAAAGCTTGTCTCCCCAGAATGAAACTTCCTTGGAGTGGTGATATGAGTTTGTTCAAGAAAGGGCGTAACCTTTGCACCAAAATCTTAGAGACAATTTTGTAAGTGGTATTAAGCAAGCTTATAGGGCGATATTGACTAATTAAATAAAGAGATTGGCGTTTTGGAATGAGGGAGATAAGCATGTCATTCATAGCCTCTTGAAGCCTTCCACTTACAAAAACTTCCCGAATGGTCTCACAAATTTTGCCTTTGACTTTGTCCCAACAATGTTGGTAAAAGCCTGGGTGAAAACCGTTTGGACCCAAAGCTTCGAAAGGTTTAAGACTCCATAGAGCCCTGCGGATATCTTTGTCTTGGAGTGGTAGTTGGAGTTGGCCGATTTCATCTTCATTGAGAGAAACCATTTAAGGCCTTATAGGTCAATTCCCTGAGACTCCATCACCTCGGAGATTGTGAAGAAGGATGTGAAGTGCTCCATAACAATTTTCTTGACCCTAGTGTTGTTCATAATCCATTCTCCGTTTGCATCCTCTAATTTTGTTTCTTTGCCTTCTATCAAATGTTGAAAGATGTGTCATAATATATAGATATGAAAATCTACAACTAGACTTGACAAATAGAGAAATTGTTACCAACATTTTTTAACTAGATGTGATTGGTCACCTAATGAATCTATCATCTTAAGGAGCTCTTACGGTTGACTAAGAGTCCCTAAAAGAATAGTTTCGAGTCTACTAACCAGAATAAGATTTGGAAGTTCGGTTATATGTAGAGAAAGATTAGCACCCCCATATGCTTATCCAAAGGATGGTACCATATTATTTTAAATTTATCCTAAGGTCTTGATTTTAATTGTTTCAAATTTTTATGTTGAATATTGAAAATAATTTATAAGACTCTCCACTAATCTGGTAGAATTCTTAGAAAATATTTTCTCACTTTAAGAGTATTCAAGGATCCCATTTGTTTCCTTGAAGAGGCTCCATCATCAGAAAAAATGTTTAATTTTTATTATTTTGAATTTTAAATTTTTTTGTTAAAAATATATCTAATTATTCCATCATTTGGACCAAATTAGAAATATTTTATCTTTTGAATTTCTAAATTTTCCATCATTTGGGCCTATTTAGAAATTCTTTTCCTTTTATTTTATTTCTTTTTGGATTTTCTAAATTTTTCACCATTTGGGTCAATTTAAAATTTTTTTTTTTTTTAGAATTTCTAAATTTGTCCCAATTTGGGCATATTTAGGAACTCTTTATTATTTGTTTATTTATTTATTTTTTTGTTTGAAAATAAATATTAATTATTGATATTGAAACTTTATCTAAATTATTACACAATTTGGAACAAATTTAGACAAAATTTCTCATCTAAGAATTTTATAAAACTTTATCACTTGAGATTTCTATAAATTCCATCATAGAATAATTAATATTTATTTCTAAAATTTATTTTATTTTTATTTAATTAAATCATGCAAAAATACTTAAAAAAAATAAACACATAAATAAATAAATAAAATACCAAAAAAATGAAACGGCTCGGCTTGTAGTCGGAATTTGGCTTGGCTCGAGACAGAAACAATGGATCGAGAATGCGACTTGTTGGCTCGGCTCAGCTCAAGGGATCGATTGATGTGAGGGTCAAATGTGGGTCGCACTACGGGTCGAGTTGCCCGAATGAAAAACGCACAGATCCTAATAGGTTATTAATGCCAAAACGACGTCGTTTCAGTGAGAGTATAAATAGCCCAAATTTAGCCGATTTTCGCTAGATCTCCTTTGCTCCCTTTCTCTACTTCCTTTTTTCTCTCCCTTTCTCTTTAAATCCCAAGAACACATGTTGAATCTTTAACCGAAATCTAGGATTGCTGTCGAAATTTAAATAGGTTTGTCGGAATCTGGCTGGACGTTCATCGATTTTTGAAAAATGGATGTCGAAAATTGGGAGCTCTATTGGAAACTGGAGATGTAGCCGAAATCTTGTCGAAAAATTTAACCGGTATCAGAAAACTCATAGAAAAATTCAACCGGCGCTGAAAAATTTCGTCAAAATCTAGAAAATTTCCAAAAAATTTCCAAAAAACTCTTTTTTTTTACCTAAAAAAACCTCTTAAATTTTTTTTTTGCTTTTTGCTTTTCTCTATTTTTGTTTTCTCTGTGTCTATTGTCTAAACATTCATATAGATCCGAAAATCTATAGCTAGATTTAACAAATGAATGAAGTCGTCACCAATCTTTTATTAGGTGTGATTGGTCACATAGGGAATCTATCCTTTTAAAGAACTCCTAAGCTTGACTAAGGGTCCTTAAAAGAATAGGTTCGGGTCTACTAACCAGAACAGGATTCGAGAGTTCGGTTACATATGGGAAAGGTTATAGCACCCCCACATGCCCATCCAAGGGATGGTACCATATTATTTCAAATTTATCGTAAGGTTCGAAGTCTAATGGTTTCAAATTTTATGTTAAATATTGGAAATAATTTTTAAGATTCTCCATCAATCTGGTAGAACTCTTAAAAAATATTTTTTCACCTCAAGAGTATTCAAAAATCCTCTTTGATTTCTTGCATAGGCTCCATCGTTGGAAAATGATTTATTTATTATTATTTATTATTATCAATTTTCGTTGAAAATAAATCTAATTATTCCACAATTTGGGCCAAATTAGAAATATTTTCTCTTTTGAATTTCTAAAATTTCTACAATTTGGGCCTATTTAGAAATTCCTTTTTGTTTTCTTGGAAAGAAAATAATATGACAATTATTGAAATTTCATCTAAATTATTCCACAATTTGGGTCAAATTTAGAGAAAATTTCTCACATAGAGATTTAAAAAATTACCATTTGAAATTTCTAAGAATCTCATCATTGGGTAATTTATATTTAATTCCAAAATTTTTTTATATTTTTATGCTTTTTATGTTTTTAATTTGAAAATAAATATTAATTATTGTTATTAAAATTTTATCTATATTATTCCACAATTTGGAACAAATTTAGATAAAATTTCTCACTTAAGAATTTTATAAAAATTTACCATTTGAAATTTTTATAAATTCCATCATTGGATAATTAATATTCATTCCCAAAATTTTTATTTTTACTTTATTTTTAATTTAATAATTAAAAAACAAATAAATAAATAAATAAATACTTAAATAATAAATAAGAAAATACCAAAAAAAATTCGAAAACAGCTCGGCTCATGACAGAAATCACAGCTAAAACATGCGGCTTAGAGTTTTGGCTTGGTTGGAACCCAAGCGGAGAAACGGGTCGTTGGTTCGGGTGCACTACGGTTCGGGTCGGATCTTGACAAAATGCGCGGATCCTCTGGGTTTACTAATGCAAAAATGACGTCGTTTTAGTAGGGTATAAAAGACTAATTTTAGCCTTTCCCAGCAGAATCCTTTTCCTCCATCTCTCTCTATTTCTCTTTTTCTCTCCCTCTCTCTCTACCCCCTTAAGAACACCAATTGATATTTAATCAGATTCTAAAAATTCTTGTCGAAATCTGGGTTTTTAATCGAAAAGTCCCTGAAAAATTGGTTGGTTTCTGGAAAGTTATGTCGAAAATTGGGTAACTTGTCGGAAAGTTCAAAGTTGGCAGGAAATCTCACCGGAAAACTTGAATCTCGTCGAAAAATTTGTCGGATTCTGAAAATTTTCTAAAAATTTTCCAGAAAAAAAACTTCAAAAATTCTAAAAAAAATTCCCACAGATTCCTAAAGTTGTTTCTAACACACAAGAACCTTTTTTAGCTTCTGTTTCCTCTTTGTGTATTTTCTGTCCCTTTCCTGTATGTTTCAACACCTATTTATAGGGATTGATTAGAAGAGTTTTCTAATCAATCCCAATTCCTTCTGGGATTTGGATTCAATCTTTGAATCTAATCCTAACTCTATCAGCCCCAAATTCACGCCAAAATTTCAATTTTTTCTGATCCTAATCTCAACCGGGAATCAATCAAGAAAAAGGATAAAGTCAAAGTCAAAGTAAAAAAAATAATAATAGATAAATAAAAATTTAATAGATAAATAAAAGAAATATTAATAGATAAATGATAAAATAAACATTAACAGATAAATAATAAAATAATAATAATAATAAATAAATAAATAAATAATATTATTAATAAATAAACAAAAATAAAAATGCAAATGAGCTTACCCATTTAGATCAAGCCCAATTGATCCGGACTTGGACCAAATTAGATGCCTATATTTGTGTGGGTATTTATAGGATCAAAGCCCTAATCCGAACAAAAATTCCAACTCAACTCAAATTCAACCGCATAATCCCAATTAAACTCAACTTTATATTTTTTGGGTTTTTTTGGTTTTTTGGTTTTTTAATATTTTTTATTAACAGAACTAATCTTAATAGATCCTTAAACAGATTGAGGTGTCTACAACTGTCCCTCTTTGCATATTTTTTGTGAAACAAGAATTGTATAAAGACATAGATAACCCAATCAACTCACATGTTTTTTTTTGTTTGTTTGTTTTTTTGGTGATAACCATACACTATAACTTACTGAATGACATAAGGCTCCCTTAAGTAGAGGCTTACAACTTTGAAAAAATAAATACGGCTCCTCTAAATAGAGGCTCCACAACTTTTTGAAAAATAAATTAAGCTCTTTTTAACAGAGGCATCACAACTTTGACAAATAAAATGTTCCTTTAAATAGAGGTATCACAACTTTGAAAAATAAAATGCTCATCTAAATATAAGCATAACAACTTTGAAAAATAAAATACTCCTCTGTAAAATAAAATGCTCTTCTAAACAGAGGTACCACAACTTTGAAAAATAAAATGCTCCTCTAAACAAAGGCATCACAACTTTTGAAAATAAAATGCTCCTCTAAACAGAGGCACCACAACTTTGAAAAATAAAATGCTCTTCTAAACAGAGGCATTACAACTTTGAAAAATAAATGCTTCTCTAAACAAAGATACCATAACTTTGAAAAATAAATGCTCATTTAAATAGAGGTACCACAACTTTGAAAAAATGCTCCTATAAACAAAGGCACTACAACTTTAAAAAATATAAAATGCTCCTTTAAGCAGAGGCACAATAACTTTTAAAAAATAAAAAGCTCATCGACAATCATGTCCAGAGGAATCATAGATCAGATTTGATGAAATTTGTAATGAAAACTCAAAGATTCACAATTTGAGTTTGAAATTTAAAGACTCAAATTCGCAAGAACCTTTCAGCTTTGCAAGAATTTACTAAAATTTGATTCTCAAAATTTCAGTTTTACAAGAATTCAAATTTGCAAGATCTCCAGATTTGCATTCACAAATTGCAAGACTCACATCCAACATTTAAAGATTCTCATTTGAAATTTGAAGATTCACATCCAAAAATTCAAAGCTTCTCATTTGAGTTCAAAGGTTCATATTTGACAAATTTCAGGTTCACATCCAAAAAGTTTAAACTTTTTTTGTTTGAATTTTGGAGATTCACATCCAAAAGTTCAAAGCTTCTCATTCGAGTTCAAAGACTCACATTTCACATCTCAAAGATTTTCATTTGAAATTTGAAGATTTTCATTTGAGACTCAAAGATTCTTATTTGAGAACTTAAAAGTTTAAAGATTCTCATTTGAAGATTCACAATCTTATCTCAAAAGACTCCATCAAAATATTCAAAAAATTTTTCCAGATGACTTTCAAACTTTTATCAAAATCAAAATTTTGTATGTTATGATCAATAATGCAAATGCTTTTTTAATGGTGCAAATGCAACAATCTAGATTCTCACAATCCTAAAAATGCCATGTTCTCAACCATAAGTCAAATGTTTGCTACATAATGTAAGTGCATGGCCAAACTAAAGTTTTAAATATTCTCCAAACAATAATGCAAATGCAATGCATGAAATGCGGATGTCACTGTTGTGAAATTCTAATGTGGTAACATGGATCTCAAGACTCCACCATTTTGCATTTTCCCATTTTAGCTTTTCAGCACTTTAAAACAAGTTTTATCTATTGATCCTCATCATGTTCATCACTTGATCATCATTCATAGGCTTCTTAGCATTAACAAGTTCAGAACAAGTTTCGCCCTTCATCATTTAGTCACCACTTACAAGCTTCCTACCACTAGCCATTTTAGAACAAATTCTGGCCTCCATCATTTGGTCACCACTCACAAGCTTCTTAGCGCTAGCCATTTCATCAATTGATCCACATTCATTTACATCACTCAACTCATAGGCTCATCAACACTAACAGAATAAATTTCATCTCTTGATCCACACAATCTCCATCATTTGATCATAACTGATAAGTTATGTTGACCAATCCATCACCATATTGATTTCATGATCACACCACGTGTCATTTCAAATCATCTTCGAGTTTCTACACTCTTTATTTTTTTTGCTCCATATTATTCTAGATTTTTTTTCAAATGAATGCAAGAATCTTTTATGCACATTGTCATTCATTTATCATCATTTCAATTGTTGACAAACATAATGTAATCATACATTTCCTCGATTTGTTCTAGAGATGTAAGAATAAAAGAGCACAAGGTGAATTAGGAGAAAGGCAATCAATAAAAAGTGAGTCTGGTACAAAAACAAATGGAGAAAGTAACAAGTTAGATTCATGTCATTGGGACGAATGGTATATCCAAACAATGAATATTCAGACAATTTTAAACAGTAATCTAGGATTTTTTTTCAAAAACTCATTCCTTTAACTTTCACAATCATTTTGAACTCATTGAACTTTGTTCCAGCTTCGGAGGATCTTCATATATCTTTGATCTTTCATATATTTGAATTGTTCATTCAACTTTCAGCTTAGATTTGTCTACCTAAATCTTCCTTTCGGGTTTTCAATTTAAGTCTACCTTTTATCTCCTTTTCATCTTTTATTTTTCATTCTTTCATTTTTCTCTTTTTTTCTCTTATCTTTTTCTTTTTTTTTTCATTTTTTCTCTTTTTTTTCCATTTTTCAATTTTTCTCATTTTTCTTTCTCTTTCTTTTTTCATCTTTTTCATTTTTCCATTTTTTTTCTTTCATTTTTCACCCATTATTGATATCTCTTTCACATCAATCTCTAACACATATAACATAACATAATTTGATTACCCCATAATAAGCATGCCTTAACCCAACATATGATCATTTAATTCAAGCACTCACATGTAATCCAAATGGACTTTTCAAGGTTGTAATGTAGGCCATAGTGAGGGTCATGAAAAAAATGGATAAAATAGGCTCATATTATTTAAAGGGTTCAAAACTAAAGGATCATTCATTATTTTATGCAAGCTGGAATTTTGCCCCATTCCACATCATTTATAGGATCAAAGCCCTAATCCGAATAGAAATTATAACTCAACTCAAATTCAACCACATAATCCCAATCAAACTCAACTTCCTATTTTTTTGGTTTTTATTTATTTTTTATTAACAGAACTAATCCTAATAGGCCCCTAGACAAATTGGGGTGTCTATAACATGGAGGAATGAAATGTTTCTTTCCCCTTCAATAAGCCATTTTATTTTGGATTTCATAGTCCAGAGGGTTTCCTCTTCTCTAAAGATGAATTGGTACTTGCTCATGAGTACCTTCTAAAGGTTCAAGAGAAAGTTATTAGGTCTCTACTCGAAGTCTTTTTCTATGCCTCTCAGTTTAGCTAGAAGTTTTAGTTTATTATGAAAAACATTACCGAAAGTTTCTCTATTCCATATCTTTAAGTTTTTGGTGAATTGCTCAATGGTTAGGTTCAGAGGCAATGAAAGAGAAAGCCGAGAGTTCTAGGAAATTCTTGGTGATCTAACTACATTTTCTGAAACCAAAAAAGTTTATCATCAAATGAGGGATTGCAAGTTTTGAAGGATATAAGGATAGGGTAATGATCCGATCTTGTTTTTGGAAAGTGAGATCCATGGCTCTAGGGTACAAAATATTTCAAGTAGGATTAGAGAGAACATAGTCCACCTACTCTTGAATGAGGTGTTAAACCCCTCTTATGTTTGTCCAAGTAAATTTTGGTCATTTAAACCCAAGTTCAAAGAGGTTACAATCATTTACGTAGGCACAAAATTTTGTTAGTTTGTGACTTGAAACTGGGGTGCCCCTTCTCTTATCATCAAAGAATAAAACCTTGTTAAAATCTCCAGCAACTAGCCAAGGCAAATCATGGTTCGTGGCCATTATTTTAAGGTTATCCCACAATAATTTCCTTTCCTTTATTCTAAGGCTAGTATATACAACAGAAAATAACCAAGACAGGTTAGAAGACATTACCTTAACTAAAGCATGAATTGGCTAAATGCTCAAATCATAATCAAACCTTTGAGTGATTGCTCAATTCAAGAATAAACGTTTTAATTCATACAAATAAGGATCAAACGTTTTCAATTTGTAACAATGTAGGATTTATTTCAACAGTAAAAGAAATATGCATCTTACACATCGTTATAACACATAAAAATAATAGAATATGACTGATTAGGCAAAATCATGTTGATTTGGATTTTTTTTTGGCAAAAAATGCCTTGAGTAATTACGTCATAAAATTTTATGAAGGGATTATTGAAGGCATTATTGAAGGCATTTTTGACCAGAAACGCCTTTAATAACCCCATTAAAAAAATTTTTGAGATTTTTCAAAGCATTTTTGGCAAAAACACCATGAGTAATCACATCATAAAATTTTTTTTGGGGATTACTCAAGGTAATTTTGGCTAAAAACGCCTTGAATAATAATAAAAATTTTTAATAGGGTTATTGAAGGCATTTCTGGCCATAATCCCTTCATAAAATTATATGAAGTGATTATTCAAAGCGTTTTTGGCCAGAAAGACCTTCAATAATCCCCTTATAAATTTTTATGATATAATTACTCAAGGTGTTTTTTGACAAAAATACCTTGAATGATCTCGAAAAATTTTTTAATAGGGTTATTGAAGGTGTTTCTAGCCAAAAACACCTTTAATAATCCTTTCATAAATTTTTATGACTTTATTACTTAAGGCGTTTTTTGTAAAAAGCAACATAAATAATCTCGAAAAAATTTTTAATAGGATTATTGAAGGTGTTTCTGGCTAAAAACCGAACACCCCTAAACCATATTTTCACAACTAATAACATAAAGCAACAAAATTCACAAGGTGAAATGCTCATTGATATAAAATGAGTTTTAACAAACATTTATAGACCCTTCATAACAATCCTAAACCACTATCAAGTATATAAATTAAGTTTTCAAATTTTTGTTGGGATTAAAAAAGATTACACAAAACACAAGTATAAAAAAGAATAAGATAAGCAAAATTATTTTTCAATTGCCATCTCTACCAAGTCTACCTCCAACAATTTTATTGCTTTTTTTCAATTTTAACTTCAAAAAACTAACTTCTCTCCTTAGCTGCATATTCTCTATGGTAACATTAGTTTCACCAACATTTTCTTTCCACTTTGAAACTTCATATTTCAAACTTTGAACTTGACTATATAAAAATTTTTCCCTTTTTTTAGCTCCAAAATAATCTCTTTTGCTCTTTCAAAAATTTTAGGATCATGCCATAAATGAAATCCACAAACGGTGCTATACAATCACACCAAAGAAATATCAGTAAATAAATTCCAATAAAAACACTCCAGAAATACTAGTATATTTACCGACCTACAATCATTCCAAGAAAATATCAAAAAATAAATACCAGCAAAAACACCAAAGAAAATACCTAGAAAAATACCAAATAAATACTAGTGAATTTATCAAATAATGTGGACATCCATAAAATCTTCTACCAGGATTGCAATTCGTCTATGAAGTCCATATAGCTACCTTTATATTGCAGTAACAGAAAATGAATTCTCCTTTGAAGTTTCATTCTATAGGATAACTAGCTGAAATTAACTTATACGTGTTTATATCATAAGACCCTCATCTAGAAACCCTACAATTTTAATATTTTGCAAAATAAATTCAGAGCAAATTAAAGTATGAGAAAAACCCAAAATTTATATCAACCTTGAATTTACACTACTAGATGAACTAATATTTGAAGAAGATATTATATTCAGATGTTATTTCAACAGAAAATTTTTCTCAATTTATGATGAAAATGAGAAGAAACGAGGTAAACCCTAAGCTAAAGTTTTCTCATAGACAACAAATATAAAGAAGAAAGCCAAAAAAAAGAACAAACTTAAAAAAAACCATAATAAGTTGAAACTGTTGTTATACGTAGATAAATTAATTTCACGTCATATTCCACGTCATATTTTGTCTGTCATAATTTTTATACGTAGGTTATTTAACGACGCATAAGATGTACATTCCTCTTACCACTGAAATAAATCTTAGATTATTACAAATCAATAACGTTTGATCTTAAATTGAGCAACCATCTAAACATTTGATCTAATTTGAGCATTTAGCCTTATGAATTTCGTGTGTAGTGTGGCAGATCTCATGAACTGTGATAAGATCCAATCTCCACAACATCCAAATGCCTCCTTGATAGCCAATGGTCTCCGTATCTTTCCAGGGATCAATGGAAGTTGGTCAATGATGTGCCGGACATCCTCTCCACGCACACGTGTTTCTGCTATCACCATGATAAGTGGCTGATGGTAGTTTGCCAAATCCTTTGCAATTCTAATGAAGTTTGGGTGACGTGCTCCACGACAATTCCAAAAAACAATAGACATAGGATCACAAGGCTGGTGGGGATTGGGAAACTTCAAGAACAAGTTCATGCTCCATTCTTGGTTCGAATCTGGGTCCACCCTCGGTATAACTTCTATCTTGTGATACAGGCTCTCTACTCCTTGTATCACCAAGGAGCTGGCAAAGATTTTGAATTGATGAGCTGCTCTGTCCGCTACCAGCTTCATAGCAGCAAGCTGTGTGCTCTTAAAGTGCATTTCCACCGTTCTCTTTTGTAGTGGGGCCACTGGAATGTCCACTGTCCATTGTGTCCCTCCTCGAGGGTTTTACTGGTACGATGGGTTGGGGAGGTTCCAGCATTCTTGGGAGTGGGTTGATGGATGGAGGAAAGCCAAAACAGGTGAGGGATATACCAGGAGTGGAAAGGTGGTCCATAACTTTACAGCGGGCATATATGATGTCCTAGTATCTACATTCCCTTGGAGAGATCGATCTGTTGAATCTTCCGTCACGTTAATCTTGCTTAGTGCTTCGCGAAGAGGGTCGTTGTTGTATCTTAGATAACCCAAAGAAGAATTTGAAGAGGTTTAGGGCGAGGTTACTAGCTTCTTCAACCCTGATGGCATGTCCGGACAAAAATCTTTTTTGTCCAATTTTTCTACATCCGAAAAACATCATGACCTATCCCCTTTTAAATAATGACTTGTTTTCTTCCTTCAACGATGACAAATTTCCTTAAAGGTTTGTCCAAGTTGACCTGAACACAAAGTCTTACAAATTTTCCTCTTTCCCCAATGAGGGTGTGGCTGTCAACCCTTATGTTTACCTATTTTAGTCAAGATTCCAAAATCATAGTATTCTATGAATAGCTCAGGAAGTTTGGCCCAAACTGCCATGGAAGAGAAAGATCCTTCTAAAGCTCTAAAGTCTGGTGACCATTTTTTGATAGCTAAGAAATAAGCTCCCACAAACCATGGCCCCCCTTTGATGACATAATCATAATCATCCAAGTTTTGAAATTTAATTAAAAAATAATCACAACCTAGATCAATGGCGTAAAATTTACCTTGTGTCTTCCAAATTTGGTTTAGCTTGAAGACAAGATATGGATATCCCACATTCCTACCAAAGACCTTAACAATAAGCTTTTTGGCCCATTTGATCCTGGTTCCATTCCTCTCTTTCGTGCTGAGTGTGATGTTTGTTACATCTGTTTTCGCAGTATTCACCTAGTCAAGGAAACCCTCCTCCGATTTGGTTTTTATGTTTTCATCCTTGGTTCCACACTGTAATGATCCAAGCCTCCATAATCAGCTCCTAGGAGAGAGTCGGGATATGAAACCATCTTTTTTTGGATGCCTTTAATAGAACTTTTCCCGTTGTTTTGAACTTTCTTAGAATGGGACTCTTTAATTTTCTTCGTGCTACATTGCAGAGCATCTTCTTCTTCGCATGAGAGAGCTGGTTTTTTCACTGAAAGAGTTTTGCATCACTTTTATCTCTATCCTCTGAAATGATTCGAAACCTCTGTCATGTTCATATACTATGATAGATGTGAATATACATCCTTTTCGTTTGGATTATTCCTTGAGTAAGACTTAAGTTAGGCTATAGCATGTATATGGTTCAAACACCTTGAAAAGATCCATTGTTTTCGGATTGATATAAGACATTTTTATGGTCAACTTTAGATAAAGCTTTTTACTAAAAAAAAAGAATATCATGGCATACCTAATGGCTAATACCACATATTTTTGCGTGAGAAATAATTGCTACTCATAGAAATTGATCATGCCTTGGAATGGGATATGATCTCCATTTTTTTATCTATAATTCAGCTACTTCTACTAAAATTCAGCATAAGTTATCAACAGATCTGCCTCCGTTAGATACTACCATATAATTTGCCAGTATACCCTTTAAAATCCTAAAAGCTTCATAGGAAAGGGATTCGTTCATCTAACCTTTGAATCCTCCCAAGTTCTCTATAGTTTAGATTACAAAGTCGCCCCGTTTGGTTGGGCTCATCATATACCATTTCCAAACCCAAGCATAGATGCCTTCATTGGCTCACCTCCCAAGAAGGTACTGCAGCCTAACTCAAGTAAATTTGGACTGTAAATTTTTCTCCTCATTTTCTTCATAGTCTAGCTCAACCAGCTGTGAAATTTTGTAAAAACTTTTTACATTGAACTCAATATCAACATTATGCAATTATAAAAAAAAAAAAAGGCTTGGTTGTATTGCAACTCTCTCGAGAAGGAGAAGAAGAACTGCATCAAAGCACCAAGAAGATCAAGGAGTCACATCCTGCTCGCAGTAATGCTCTCACGTCTGATTCAAAGATGACAACACGTACGAAAATCATTTCTTAAAAAGATTCTCTCCTTGAAGGGTCATACGGCGCGTATGAACAATATTTTTTCGACCAAGAAAAGGAAAGCATGGAAACAGATACGCAAGAGGAACTCCAGGATCAGCCACTCCGACGATATTAACATCATGCTTAATACAAAAGAGGAGAAAACTAGAGTCAAGAGTGGATGGGCCAAGACACTGATAGTTAAAGATGCTCGAAAGAAATGTTAGTCACCAGTACCTGGTGTTTAAATTAATTCAGATATGGAAGACACAAGGTAAATTTTTTGTTATTGATCATGGTAGTGATTACTTTTTTATTAAATTCCAGAATCCTAAAGATTATGATTATGTGATAAAAAAAGGCCCCTGGTTTATGGATGGACATTTTCTGGCTATCTGAAATTGGACTCCTAAGCATCTTTCTCATCGGTAGCAGTTAAACTCCCCAAATTACCCATAGAATACTATGCTACTGAAATCTTCACTAGAATAGGAAAGAGCATAGGTTGTCTACTTAGAGTGGATAGCCATATTCTCTCTGAAGAAAGAGGCAAGTTAGCACGGCTATGTATTCAAGCTAACCTGGACAAGCCATTGAAGAGATCTATTTCTGTTGAAGGGAAAACAACAGTCCATATTTATGACGGGATCGGTATGTTATGCTTGCAGTGTGGGAAAATCGGGCATAAGAAAGAATATTGTCTTGAGAATTTAAAAATCCCTTCCGTGCAAACCTAGGAAGGGAGTACAGAGATCAAGAAACCAAAGGAACCAATCAACATGGAGGAAAAAAAGATTGAGCAAGGGATTATGGCCCATGGATGCTGGTCCAAAGGGGACGGAACAGACAAAAGTTGAAGCCCACGCCGATGGCCAGGGTAGGGTCGATGGCTGTAGAGCTCAGTTTCACTAGAAAGGGAGCTGTCAAGAATGAGACAAAACAAGTCTTTCCCTACAAATGAAAGAATCGCCGTCACAAAATCAAAGAGATATATAAGGAATCAAAGAAAGGTTATTGTCAAGAAACCTGAGTGAAAAACAAAGGGGAATACTTCCATTGGCAAACACCAAACAAGGTGTTGACTGACATAAAAAAGATAATGACATGTTTTAAAAAGGAGAAGTAAACAAGGTAAATGCTAAACAAGATAGAAACAATGAGGGATTTAAGGCAAAAAAATAATAACAACATTAGTGGAATAAATACACTCCAAGAAACAATGTTTCTTTTTGAATAAAAGTTAGCAGCCCTAAGCATGCAACCATGCAGACTGAAAAGACAAGACCCCAAGTAGGTTTTTCAAATTGTTTACAAGGAAAAGAGGACAAGTATATGGCGAATATTCATCAACTGCATAAAACACAAAATCTTCCAAAACCAAATAAGGTAACTTACAATGGCCTCCTCATGGAATCAACACTAGCTCTAAAAACCAAAGTTCAGGGAACTCATTGCCAGCCAACACATGAGAATCTGCAAGAACAGGCATTTGAGAAGGGAAAGGATATAGCAAGCAAATCGCAGAGCTTCTCCACAAACTTCATCAACTTCTTCTTTGGCCTATCTAGGTGTAAACCAGGATCCTCTGTGACAAGCTCCAAGTGAGATCAACGAAAGGGAAGATTCTGCAGATCAATTTCCCCAAAGGAGAGAGGTTATCCACAAGATGTACGAAGCAAGGAAGACCATATTGACACCATCTACCAGACTCTGGAGCAACCTACCTCTACTAATCTGTTCGCCTCCTGTTTTGCCATTTCTTCATCAAAGCTCACACTTCTCAGAGACACCAAGTCACTTGAACAGGTAGCATCAGCGAAACTTCGAGATGTTTCCTTAACAGAGAGAAACGGTCCTAGTCTCCTCCTTAGCAGAAAGAATGTTGGAAGTCCACATGAGGTTTACGCAAGTGTCAGTGATGAAACTGCTAGTGGACAGAGCAGCACAATCAAGATAAATACCAGCTCCCTAGTGATCCAAGGATTGGAGACTCTCTTGCATAAAGTGGAATTTTACCACGAATGAATCAGGAAGAAGCGATGGAATGGAACATAAAATTGTTCATGCCAAACCCCTTACCTTCCTAGTTTTGAAGAAAAACCATTTCGTTTTCAATGCATGTGGATAGACATATGGACTTCCACCAGGCTATGGCTAACCAATGGGCTCCAAATCACCTTCCACTTAACCAGACTATCGATGATTTCATCAAGTATCTCAAAGCCCGTAATAAAGTGACCTTTGGCAATATCTACCACAAGAAATGTAAAATTATTACTAGATTGAAGGGCATTGAAGAAGCCCGTGATAACAGACCAAATGATTTCTTACTTAATCTTCAAAGAACCTTGATGGGAGACTATCAAGGAAATCCTTAAACATGAGGAGCTTTTATGGGCTATGAAATCAAGAGTGAGTTGGAGGATAAAAAGGGAGAGAAATACAAGATTCTTCCAACTTTACAACTCTTGTAAGAAGATATAGAAATAAAATCGGTGGCTTGTATGATGTCAATGGAGTTTGGATCACTGATCATGAGGGAGTGAAAGCAATGATCATGAAATTGTTTTCCACGTCCAACGTGAATGAAGTCAGGAACCAAGAGCCAAATCACCTTAAGTGGGCATGTTGATATCCATAAGGTGATTTTTGCGGACCAGCTCCAAGCAACGGTTTTTGATGTTGATATTTATAAGGCCTTAGAGTCTCTTAAACCATTTAAGACCTTGAGCCTTGATAGTCTTCATCCTTTCTTCTTTCAACCGTGTTGGTCCAAGGTAAAATAAAAAATATGTGAGACCATTGTCAAAACGTTTAACACTGGAAAACTATCGAGAGGTATGAATGAAATGTTGATCACCTTAATTCCAAAGAACCAAGCACCCACCTCCACAAACCACTTCCGTCCCATTAGCTACCACTATATAAAATTGTGACTAACATAATGGTCCAGAGGTTACAACCCTTGTTGAACAAATTCATATCACCCCTGCGAGGGAGCTTCATATCAGGAAGACAAGCGGTTGCAAGTGTCATCATTGTCCAAAAAGTCCTCCATTTGATGAAGAAGAAAAAAGGTCAACGTGGGATCATGACTTTGTAGGTTGATATTGAAAAAGTCTATGATTGACTTGAATGGGGTTTTATAAGAAAGATCCTCATGTTCTTCAAATTTCTAACATCATGGGTTAACTTGATTATGAACTGTATTATCATTTCAAGTTTAACAATAGCGGCTAATGGAGGTAAGCTTGAAAGTTCCATCCTTCAAAAAGCATTCGCCAAGCTGATCCGTTATAGCCATACATTTTCAATTTATGTATGGAGTATCTCAACCTTACCATCAAGGAGGCTTTATGATAAGAAATAATGGTGCCTAATCCACGTTTCAAGGGGAGGTCCATAGCTATCCCACCTCTTTTTTGCGGATAACGTAATATTGTTCTATAAAATGGATAAGAAATCCACTACCACAATAAAAAAGGTGCTGGAGGAATCATGTGTGAATCTAGACAAAGAATCAACCTGGAGAAATCAAGAATTCTTTTCTCAAAAAATCCAAGGACGAACAAAGGGATTGGATTACAAGTTGTCTAAACATCAAAGCAATGAAAGAGTTTGGAAAATATTTGGGGTTTCCCGTGCATAACAAATGAGTGAGAAAGCAAGACATGAGTTCATCGTAGAGAAGGTTAAATCTAAGCTAGCAAGTTGGAAAGCAAATTTACTTTCCCCTACCGACAACATGGTTCTTATCCGGTCAAGTATAACAGCGATCCCTACATATTTCATGCAATGCAGAGCGCTTCCTATGTCTATTTGCACTACTCTTGACAAAATCAACCAAAAATTCCTCAGGATTATTAGGATGAAGTCACCAAATCTAAGGATAAAGGAGGTTTGTGATTGAGGAAGAGTATGCCTCGCAACCACGCTTTCATCACCAAACTCTATTGGAGAGTGATTTGTTGGGAAAAAACAACACCCACGCGCAGCAACTACACACAAAATAACAAGCTCAAATTAAGAATAAAAAAACACAAATATATTTGGTTCAGCCCAACTCAAAATGGTCTACTCCAAATCTAATCCACTATCAAATAAATCTTTACAATTGTGAGACTTTTAGAATGAGAAAAGTCTCCTTACTCAAAACTTAACCCAAAACCCAATTACACCCTTTAATAGCCTACTCACTTAGCTATTCTCTTGGTGTCTAACTCTTTGGGGTTACTAAACTAAAACCAAAACATCTTATTTATAAGGGTGAAACCCTTTATACCTTTACCAAACTCCCGATGTGGGATACAAGACAAATTCAAACTTACTTAACTTTCGATGTGGGATTCTGAGATTCAAGGCAAATCCCAACAAATCCTCCCTTGACTTGAATCTCCAAACACTTCAACAGTATCTGCAAAGCTAACATGCTTACCTTTCTTCTTTTCTTTCATCACAGGCATTCCAGCAACTGAGCCTCCATCAAACATGTACAAGTGATTGACCATATTCCCTTGTAGAATCACACTATCATTCTTATACACTTTCAACCAATCATTACTACCATAAAATGTGTATCCCCGAGAAGATAACTCACCTAAAGCAATCAAATTGTAGTGACAATTTGGTACATACCTTACATGACGAAGTGTCCTAATAACACCATTGTGAGATCTAAGGCGAACACTCCCAATGCCTTGAATCCGCACCTTTTCTTTGTTAGCAACCACAATATCCCCATACTTTTCATTCTCATTCAACTCCACAAAGCAGCTTCTATCATTGCAAACATGAACTGTAGCAGCTGAATCTAAAACCCAACTTTTATCACTTTTCAAAGTCTGGGTCTCATCTACACAAGTTGTCAAAACAACATCATCATCATCAGACACGACAGCAGCAGTATCACTCTTTTCTTCATCTGATTTCTTCTCATCATTCGCCCTTTTGAAAGCAGCCATATCCCTTCTCAGCTTCCTGCAGCGCACTTGGATATGTCCCTTCTCACCACAATAATAACATTCTACATCACTGTAATCTCTGTCTCTTGACTTGGATCTCCATCTCGATCCATCAATCCTCTTTTGAGTCCTCCCTCGATCAAAACCCTCTACAGCTAGTGTACTCCCTCCAGGTGATGAGTTCTGAGCTCCCATAAACCTTTCATTCTCACGCAACAGGGCAGTCACATCATCCAACTTCAAAGTAGACCTGTCTACCAACACAGTCTGAACTAAAGGCCTATAAGACTTGGGCAAAGATGACAACAAAATTAAAGCCTTCTCTTCATCTTTTAACTCATCAACAGAAATCGCTAACAATTGAGAAACCAATTTATTAAACTCATTCAGGTGATTATGAAGACTCATACCTTCTTCCATCTTCAGAGAATACAGATCCATCTTCAAACATAATCTATTAGTCAACGACTTCGAAGCATAAATACTTTCAAGCTTATCCCACAAACTCTCGGAGTACTCTCAGTCAACACACTGTATTTTACCTCTGGAGCTAGCGCCAATCTAATAGTACTAACGGCTTTCTTTTGAATCCTATTCCAATTAGCATCAGACATTTCCCTCAGGCTTACTACTCTCTAATGCTTGATCCAACCCTTGTTGTACTAATAGATCTTGAATCGTACTTTGCCATAACATAAAATTACTCTTTCCATCAAATAACGGAATCTCAAACTTAGGCATAGACATACCAGACATACCTTCTTCAGACATCTTCAAACACTGCTTCACGATCTCTTGGACCCACGAACCTCGAACCTCGCTCTGATACCACTTGTTGAGAAAAAACAACACCCACGCGCAGCAACCACACACAAAATAACAAGCTCAAATTAAGAATAAAAAAACACAAATATATTTGGTTCAGCCCAACTCAAAATGGCCTACTCCAAATCTAATCCACTATCAAATAAATCTTTACAATTGTGAGACTTTTAGAATGAGAAAAGTCTCCTAAAACTCCTTACTCAAAACTTAACCCAAAACCCAATTACACCCTTTAATAGCCTACTCACTTAGCTATTCTCTTGGTGTCTAACTCTTTGGGGTTACTAAACTAAAACCAAAACATCTTATTTATAAGGGTGAAACCCTTTATACCTTTACTAAACTCCCGATGTGGGATACAAGACAAATTCAAACTTACTTAACTTTCGATGTGGGATTCTGAGATTCAAGGCAAATCCCAACATGATTCACAATCAGAATGATCTCTGGGTTCGAGTCCTCAGCCACAAGTACCTTTAAAAAACAAATGTTGACTAAGTCTTACATATCTATTGTTCAAAGATCCACGAAAAGGTACCAGTATCTTTAAGAAAAATGAATATGGTGGATTATAAAGGATGGAACAAAAATAAACTTTTAGAATGATAACTAGATAGGTAAAGGCTGTATTAGGTCCTTGGTTGAAAGCCCTTTCAACATGAAGAAACTTCTCTCACGATGAATCAATTTAAAGATTGATTAGGAAACCATAGGACAAGCTTCTTTATCTATCGCCCTTCTTGTGGACCTCACACAGTGTATCACAAGTATTCCCTTCACCTGCCTGGCTAATGGGAATGATTTCATATACTGGAATTTCTCCAACTTATGAGAGTTTACTTTAAGCAGTGCTTATCAACTTGCTACCAATGCTAATTTCCCAATCAGCAGGGACGAAAAGAACAGTGGACATGGATTTGGAAACAAAGGTACCTCCTAAACTGCAGTTTTTCATTTGGGAATACATTTGCAAAATTCTTCAAACGAGATGCCTCCTTAGAAATAGAGGTATGACTGTCCCAACAGAGTGTCCATTTTGCCAAAAGTAGGAAGAAACAATTCAAAATCTGTTTGCTGAATGTCCTATTATGAGCCTGGTGGGAGCGTAGAAACTATGCAGCTTACACTAGGTTCAGCACCAGCATAAAATGGGAAGATTTGATTAAATTCAATGTAACCATAAATACCTAGTTGTCAGTGCCTAGAATTTCATACAGAATGGTCACCATATGATTGGCACAAGCTCAACATTGATAGGTCTTCTTTAGGAAATCCAAGCAAAGCAGGGGCAGTAACTATTCTGAAATATCATGAGGGACGACGGGCGTTGGGTTCATCCAGACACATTCCTAGAGCTACAATTGTTGAAGCCAAACTATGGGCCCTTAGAGACAATCTTAACTTGGCCATTCAAGCTGGGATAAGGAACTTGGCTAGAGAAGTGGATTCTATTGCTGTGATTGACTTGATAAAAAAACCCAAAGATAAATTACAACCATCTTAACACTCTTATTAAAGATTACAAGACTATGTTGAAGAACTTTCAGTAGACAACGATCCAACATATTTCCTGTGAGGGAAATAGACGCGTTGATGCTCTTACTAAACGAGACAGTGAAGGGAACATCTATGTCCCTCTACAGTTAGCTGATTATCTTTTTCTTAATCTGTTTAATGTTATTTCGAATTTCCTTTTATCTTTGTTTGTAGCCGAGACTACTAGGACAATGTTGTACCGAACCATGATTTCTTTTTATGAATGATCCTTTCCAAACCATATATATATATATATATATTAACATGACGTAATATAATTATACTTGTTTTTTCTTTCTCTATGTTTTTTTTCCCAGATAAATCATGACTCATGGGATTTATAATAAGGGAAACATCAAATGAAATATGGATAGATATGGAAAGTTGAAAAAATAGCTCATTAAGATCACTGTTTGCAACAGGAAAAATATGACATGCTACAAGACAATCATATCTTGTAGGGGAAAAAAAAAAAAAAAACTTAATGTATAAGCTGTAACTAAGGGACAACACATGCTGTAATGCATATCATATATCTATAATCTATGTCAACAACACAGCACATATTTTCTAAGGGAAACAAAATAATGGATTCCAACCTGGCTTAATTACTTTAGTTTCTTATTAAAGTGACTGTTCAAAAGAAGTAGAGTAAACTTGCCTTCTCAATATGTAAAATTTGTCTTGATGCTTTCTCTAATGCTGGTTAAAGAACAGCATCCTCTCTTCAGGTCATTAAGAATCCATGCCTGGGTGAGCAAAAATACATTGCAGATCCAACTACTACAAAAAAGAATGCTATTAAAGAATATAGTGCATAAATTATCCGTAATCTGAGAACTGAAGACTCAATCATGTCTTCACTAGGATTGAAGTGAAAGTTTTACTTGGTTACAAAAAGTGAACTGATAGAGTGTGTTAATGGCTTAATGCACCAAAAATAAGCACAGCTTGCACCGAAGAGGGAGAAAAGCTCCGTTTTGATGCAATTTTTCAGAGTATGTAAACATAAGACTCGCCATCGATGATCTAATAGATTTAGTTTCCATTTAAAGAAGCTGCAGTATCTTAGACTGAATCATCATTGGCTCCAAATTAATTCTAGCAACATAAGTTTTCAACCATGCTAGCAAATATAGGCTATTAAACGCTATTTACAAGAATTCAACTCAAGAACCAAGACCATATATACAAAGAATAAAAGAAAGAGTACATGGTTAGAAAGATATATCATTTCCCATTTTACAATTAATCTAGTTTCTAACACGAAAACTTTAATAGTCAAAGAAAATGCGAGGTTTTAGAACCAGCAGCTACTGCACCAGTTGCAAAAGAATAGATTATGTATTATGGATCGACCATAACCTTTAATATTCAAGCAAAACAAAAATTTTATGCATAATAAACAGATGGACTAACCTCGAATCGTTACAAAACATCAACCATTTCAGACCTAACTAAATTTAAAGTAGCATGAGCTAGTTTATCAGTTAATATTCAGCAATACCTGATTTTCTCGCAATATCTGAAGCTAAATTCTTGAAGTTTAATATGTAATAAGCTCCCACAGTAACCCAAAACAAAAAAAAAATAGTTTAATCTTTATTTCTAATTCAATAAAAACAAAGGAATTTTAGCAAATTCTAGGACCTAAAGTATTAGAAAGTATTGAACACATAAAATGCAAAGAAAACAGGGAAAAGATGGAAACAGAACAGGTAAAATGGCCAAAAAGGAGGCAGAAAAATTAAGGGAAAAAATTGAAAATAATATGGACCATTTCTCGATTTGTGTATGTCAACCCTATGTAAGGGTATGCTAATCTTCTCTCTATCCTTTCAATTTTATCGATGTCCAGAACGATTGTTGTATACATGAAAATTTTTAGTGTTCAGTTCCTAAGCTATGTGGGAAATATGGTTGGTTGTCACCTAGAAGTAGTCTACCTCATCCTAAGTCCCACTAGTGGTCGAAAACCATTGGCGCGTAGGACCTTGCTTTTTTAGAATCTCAACATTTAACCTTGTAAATAGGTCTGATACATGAAGTCCAAAAATTCTAGATTTTAAATTAAATTATGGAGAATTGAATTTTAATCGTTAAAATTAAAATTTTATTACTTTTTTAATGGACCCACTCTTGGGATATCAAAATTCTTAACCGTATGTGATTATGGATTTTCTCGATGTAAGGCCCACCAATGAAAACAAAATGCAAAGACCACATGAGTTTGGTTCTAAGCCTTAGCCTGGTCATCGTTAGCTAACGTTCGATTTAAATAAAATAAGATTTTTTTTTGAAATTTTATTTTTAGTAATTTAATTTTTTAGTTTGGTTTACAAAATATAATTTTTAAAATTTTTTAAAATTTTTAATAGTGTCAAAAAAGAAAAATTAGGAGAATAAAAAATTTTCCTTTCCTTGAGTTTTTTTAGATTCTAGAAAGAAATTAAAAATTTTATCTCATTTACCCTCAATTGCTTTTTTAGACTATTATTTTCTAGTCTCTTAAAATTATAAAATAAATATGATTTTTTTTATTTATACTTTTAACAAATATTAAGTTTAAAAAGACAGTGAATGTTAAAACTATATTTTCAAAATTTTAAAATTTTAACAAAGACCACATTTTTAGATAAAAAATATAGTAGATATTAAAATTTTATTTTTGAAAGTTTGAAATTTTAACAAAGACAATGTTTTTAAAATAAAAACATAATGGATGTTGAATAAAAACAATTGTTTTATAACAAAAGAAAATGTTACAACGATTTGAAATAGATAATCATTCATATAGTCTCAACTATTTAAACTAATTCGACAATTAGATTTATTTTTTAATTTTCTTGGTTATTAAGTTTTGAAATATTATTAATTAGTATTATTTTATTCTGAATAAAATAGTATGAACATAACTGATTGTTTGATGACAAAATAAAATGTTATAATGATTTAAAATAAATAATTATTCAAATAGACAAAACTATTTGAAATGATTTAGTAAACAATTTTACTTTTTAAATCTCTTACTAATTAATTTTCTAAATATTAATAAATTAGTATTGTTTTATTTTGAATAGACTTATATTAATAATTTTATGACAAAATAAAAAGTAATAATGATTTGAAATAGATAATTATTCAAATAGTTATAATTATTTGAATTGGTTGGGTAAATAGAATTATTTTCTAAATCTCTTATAAATTTTTAAAATATTAATAAATTAGCTTTAATCTATTTCGAATAAGCTTGTATGAGCTGAAATAATTATTTTATAACAAAATAAAAAGTCATAATAATTTGAAATAAATAATTATTCATATAGTGTTAACTGTTTGAATTGGCTCTACAAATGGATTTATTTTTTAAATCTCTTAGTTATTAATTTCATAATATTACTAAATTAGTATTATTTTATTGTGAATAAGCTTATATAAACAGAAACAATTGTTTTATTATGAACTAAAGGTTATAACAATTTGAAATAGATTATTAGTCAAATAGTTATAACTATTTAAACTGGTTTGATAAACAGATTTATTTTTAAAATCTCTTATTAATTCTTGAAATATTAGTAAATTAATATTATTTTATTTCGAATAAGCTTGTATGTTGAAAAATAATTATTTTATGACAAATCAAAAGGTAATAACAATTTAAAATAGATAGTTGTTTAAATGACTATAATTATTTGAACTTATTCAGTAAATTGATTTATTTTTTAAATCTCATATATATTAACTTTTGAAATAATAATAAAGTAGTATTATTTTCTTTTGAATAAACTTTTATGAACTAAAATAATTATTTTACGACTAAATGAAAGGTCAAAATGATTTGAAATAAATAATTGTTCTAATAGCCTTAACTATTTGAACTAGTTTGGTAAACATATTTATTTTTTAAATCTATTACTTATTAATTTTAGAATATTATTAGTTTAGCAATATTTTACTTTGAATAAGTTTGTATGAACAAAAACAATTATTTTATGATAAAACAAAGATCATAATAATTTGATATAGATAATTGTTCAAATAGTCATAACAATTTGAACTGGTCTAATAAACAGAGTTAGTTTTTAAATTTCATATTAATTTTTGAAATATTAATAAATTAATATTATTTTATTCTAAATAATTTTGTATGAATAAAAATAATTATTTTATGATAAAACAAAATGTCATAATAATTTGAAATAGATAATAATTCAAAAGGATATGACTTTTTGAATTTGTTCGATAAACAGACTAATTTTTTAAGTTTTCAACTCATTAATTTTTTTATATTAATAAATTAGTATTATTTTATTTTGAATAAACTTATATGAGTAGAAACAATTATTTTATGATAAAATAAAAGTTTATAATGATTTGAAATAAAAAACTGTTCAAATAATCACAACTAATCGAACTTGCTCAGTAAATAGATTTATTTTTTAAATCTTTTACTTATTAACTTTTGAAATTTTAATAAATTAATATTATTTTATTATGAATAAACTTGTATGAATAGAAATAATTAGTTTATGACAAAACAAAAGTTATAATGATTTGAAATATATAATTATTCAAATAGTTATAACTATTTGAACGAGTTAAGAAAATATATTTATTTTTTAAATTTTTACTTATTAATTTTTGAAATATTAATAAATTTATATTATTTTATTCAAAATAAGCTTGCATAAATAGAACCAATTATTTTAAGATAAAACAGAAGGTCATAATATTTTGAAATAGATAATTATTTAGATAATCATAACTATTTAAACTATTCAGTAAACGAATTTTTTTTAATTCTCTTACTCATTAATTTTTGAAATATTAATAAATTAGTTTTATTTTACTTTAAATAAGCTCGTATGAATTGAAAAAATTATTTTATTACAAAAAAAAGGTCATAATAATTTGAAATAGATAATTATTCAAATAGTCATAACTATTTGAACTTGTTCGGTAAATGTATTTATTTTTTTAAATCTTTTACTTATTAATTGTCAAAATATTAATAAATTAAAATTATTTTGATCCGAATAAATTTGTATGAATAAAAACAATTATTTTATGACAAAACAAAAAGTCATAACAAGTTGAAATAAGTAATTGCTCAAATAGTCATAATGATTTGAACTTGTTCGGTAAACATATTTATTTTTTTAAACTTTTACTTATTAATTGTCTTCATATTAATAAATTTATATTATTTTATTTGAAATAAGCTTGTATTAACTGAAACAATTATTTTATGACAAACCAAAAGGTTTTAAGATTTTAAATAGATAATTATTCAAATAGTAATAACTATTTAAAATTATTCGATAAACAGATTTATTTTTTTAAATCTATTTCTTATTAATTTTTTGAATGTTAATAATTTAATATTAATTTATTCTGAATAAGCTTGTATGAACTGAAACAATTATTTTATGACTAAATAAAAGGTTAAAACGATTTGAAGTAGATAATTGTTATAATTTTCTTAACCATTTGAACTGATTTGGTAAACAAATTTATTTTTTAAATCTCTTACTTATTAATTTTTGAACTATTATTAAATTAGTATTATTTTAATCTGAATAAACTTGTACAAACAAAACAATTGTTTTACGATAAAACAAAAGGTCATAACAATTTGAAATAAAGAATCGTTCATATAGTCTTAACTAATTGAATTTGTTCGACAATTAGATTTATTTTTTAATTTTCATGGTTATTAAGTTTTGAAATATTATTAAATTAGTATTATTTTATTACCAATAAAATATTATTAACAAAACCAATTGTTTGATAACAAAATAAAATGTTATAACGATTTGAAGTAGATAATTATTTAAATAGTTCAATACTATTTGAACTTATTCGATAAATAGATTCGTTTTTTCAAATCTTTTGCTTATTAATTTTTCGAATGTTAATAAACTTAAATTATTTTATTTCAAATAAGTTTGTAAGATATGAAACAAATATTTTATGACTAAACAAAATATCAAAGCAATTTGAAATATATAATTATTCTAATAGTTTTAACTATTTGAACTAGTTCGACAAACATATTTATTTTTTAAATCTCTTACTTATTAATTTTTAGAATATTATTAAATTAGTATTATTTTTAATCGAATAAGCTTTTATGATTACAAATAATTGTTTTATAACAAAATAAAAGGTTTTAATGATTTAAGATTGATAATTGTTCAAATAATCATAACTCCTTGAACCGGTTCGATAAATAGATTTATTGTTTAAATTTGTTATTTATTAATTTTTGAAAATTAATCAATTAATTTTATTTTATTTCAAATAAGCTTGTATGATCAAAAACAATTGTTTTATGACAATAAAAAATGTCATAATGATTTGAAATAGATAATCATTCAAATGGCCATAATTATTTTAGCTAATTCAGTAAACATGTTTATTTTTTAAAATTTATAACTCATTAATTTAGGAAATATTAATAAATTAGTATTATTTTATTCCGTCTAAGCTTGTATTAATTGAAACAATTATTTTATGACAAATCAAAATGTTATAACGAATTTAAATAAATTGTTAAAATAATAATAACAATTTGAACTTGTTTAGTAAACAGATTATTTTTAAATCTCTTTCTTTTTAATTTTTAGAATGTTAGTAAATTAGTACTAATTTATTCTAAATAAGCTTGTATGACTGAAACAATTGTTTTATAACTTAAGAAAAGGTTAGAAACAATCACTTACTTATTAATTTTTTAAATATTGTTAGATTAGTATTATTTTAATCCGAATAAGCTTGTACGAAAAATACAATTGTTTTACGACAAAAGAAAAATGTCATAATGATTTGAAATAGATAATCGTTCATATAGTCTTAACTATTTGAACTAGTTGGGCAATTAGATTTATTTTTTAATTTTCTTGGTTATTAAGTTTCAAAATATTATTAAATTAGTATTATTTTATTCCGAATAAAATAGTATTAACAGAACCAAATGTTTGATGACAAAATAAAATGTTATAATGATTTGAAGTAGATAATTATTCAAATAGTTCAATAACTATTTGAACTTATTCGATAAATAGATTCATTTTTTTAAATCTTTTGCTTATTAATTTTTCGAATGTTAATAAATTTAGATTATTTTATTTCAAATAAGTTTGTAAGATATGAAACAAATATTTTATGACTAAACAAAAGATCAAAGCAATTTGAAATATATAATTATTCTAATAGTTTTAACTATTTGAATTAGTTCGACAAACATATTTATTTTTTAAATCTCTTATTTATTAATTTTTAGAATATTATTAAATTAGTATTATTTTTAATCGAATAAGCTTTTATGATTATAAATAATTGTTTTATAACAAAATAAAAGGTTTTAATGATTTAAGATTGATAATTATTCAAATAATCATAACTACTTGAACCGGTTCGATAAATAGATTTATTGTTTAAATTTTTTATTTATTAATTTTTGAAATATTAATCAATTAATATTATTTTATTTCAAATAAGCTTGTATGACCAAAAACAATTGTTTTATGACAATAAAAAAGGTCATAATAATTTGAAATAGATAATCATTCAAATGGCCATAATTATTTTAACTAATTCAGTAAACAGGTTTATTTTTTAAATTTATTACTTATTAATTTAGGAAATATTAATAAATTAGTATTATTTTATTCCATTTAAGCTTGTATTAACTGAAACAATTGTTTTATGACAAATCAAAATGTTATAACAAATTTAAATAGCCAATTGTTAAAATAATAATAACAATTTGAACTTATTCAGTAAACAGATTATTTTTTAAATCTCTTTCTTTTTAATTTTCAGAATGTTAGTAAATTAGTACTAATTTATTCTAAATAAGCTTGTATGAACTGAAACAATTGTTTTATTAAATTTTTAAACATTATTAAATTAGTATTATTTTAATTCGAATAAGCTTGTACGAAAAATATAATTGTTTTACGACAAAAGAAAAATGTCCTAACGATTTGAAATACATAATCGTTCATATAGTCTTAACTATTTGAACTAGTTGGGCAATTAGATTTATTTTTCAATTTTCTTGGTTATTAAGTTTCAAAACATTATTAAATTAGTAATATTTTATTCTGAATAAAATAATATTAAGAAAACCAATTGTTTAATGATAAAATAAAAGGTTATAATGATTTGAAATAGATAATTATTTAAATATTAAAACTATTTGAAATAGTTTAGTAAGTAGATTTACTTTTTAAATCTTTTACTGATTAATTTTTTAAATATTAATAAATTAGTATTATTTTATTTTGAACAAACTTATATTAACAAAAACAATTATTTTATGACAAAACAAAAAGTAATACCGATTTGAAATAGACAATTGTTCAAATAGTTATAATTATTTTAATTGGTTCGATAAATAGAATTAGTTTCTAAATCTCTTACTTATAAAGTTTTGAAATATTAATAAATTTATTTTATTTTATTTCAAATGAGCTTGTATGAGCTGAAATACTTGTTTTATGACAAAACAAAAGGTCATAATAATTTGAAATAAATAATTATTCATATAGTTTTAACTATTTAAACTGGTTCGGCAAATGGATTCATTTTTTAAATCTTAGTTATTAATTTTCAAAATATTACTAGATTAGTATTATTTAATTTCAAATAAGCTTGTATGAACAAAATTAATTTTTTTATGATAGAACAAAAGGGTTATAAAAATTTGAAATAGATAATTGTTCAAATAGTCATAACTATTTGAACTGGATCAACAAACAAATTTATTTTTTAAATATCTTATTAATTCTTCAAATATTAAAAAATTAATATTATTTTATTTTGAAGAAGTTTGCATGTTAAAAAATAATTGTTTTATAACAGAACAACAAGTCATAATGATTTGAAATAAATAATTGCTTAAATAGTCATAACTATTTGAATTAGTTTAATAAATAGATTTATTTTTAAATCACTTATTAATTTTTGATATACTAATAGATTACTATTATTTTATTCTAAACAAACTTATATGAATAAAAACATTTATTTTATGACAAAATAATAGGTCATAACAATTTGAAATAGATAATTGTTCAAATTGTAATAATTATTTGAATTGATTAGGTAAACAAAATTATTTTTTAAATCTCTTACTTATTAATCTTTGAAATTTTAATAAATTCATTTTATTTTATTCCAAATAAGCTAGTATGAATTCTAAAAAACTTATTTGATGACAAAAAAAGGGTCATAATGATTTGAAATAGATACTTGTTTATATAGTCTTAAATATTTGAACCAATTTGGCAAAAAATTTATTTTCTAATTCTCTTAGTTATTGATTTTTGGAATATTATTAGATTACTGTTATTTTATTCCAAATAAACTTGTATGATAAAAAATAATTGTTATATGACAAAATAAAAAGTTATAATGATTTCAAGGCATATTTGAAATAAATAAATTTTTAGATTAAATTGTGAGCAATTCGAAATAAATCAACGTCCGTTAACCCTCCTACTTATTAAGTTTTTTTTTTTCTCTAAATGTCCACTGTTATTTTGAAATTTTTATTTATTTATTTTACACATTGACCCAATTACATTTTTCAAATAAACTCTGAGGATGTATAGACTATCCTATCTAAGTTCATGAAAGCAAGACTTCATGACAAATGTTATTTGATTCTTTGTACTTGTACAATTGTTTTCGTTCATTGTGGTCATCGCATAATTTAGAATAAAATAATCCAAATTTGTTAAATTTTAAAAAATTAATAAGCAAAAGATTTGAAAAAATAAATTTATTTACCGAAAAGTTCAAATAGTTATGACTTTTGAACAATTATTTATTTAAAATCATTATGACATTTTGTTTTGACATAAAATAATTGTTTTAGTTTATTAAAGCTTATCCAAAATAAAATAATATTAATTCTTAATATTTTGAAAATTAATAAGCAACAGTTTAAAAAAATAAATTTGTTTACTAAACAAATTCAAATAGTTATGACTATTTGCATAATTGTCCATTTAAAATCATTATGACATTTTGTTCTATTATAAAATAATTGTTTCAGTTCATACAAGCTTATTTGAAATAAAATAATACTAATTTATTAATATTTCAAAAATTGATAAGTGATTTAAAAAGTTAATTTTTTTACCGAATCAATTCAAATAATTATTGTCATTTCAATAATTATCTATTTCAAATCATTGTTACCTTTTGTTTGGTCATATAACAAATGTTTTTTTATCATACAAGCTTATTTGAAATAAAATAATACTAATTTATTAATCTTTCAAAATTTAATAAGTAAGATTTAAAAAATAAATCAATTTATCGAACCAGTTCAAATAGCTATGACTATTTGAATAATTGTGTACCTCTAATCAATTATTTACAAAATAAACCTTTTTTTCTATTATAAAATAATTATTTATGTCATACAAGCTTGTTAGAAATAAAATAATGCTAATCTAATAATATTCCAAAAATTAATAACTAAGAGATTGAAAAATTAAATTGTTTGTCGAACTAGTTCAAATTGTTAAGACTATATAAACAATTATCTATTTAAAATTGTTACTACATTTTGTTTTATCATAAAACAATTTTTTTCAATTCAACTACCTTTTTCAAAATAAAATAAAATGAATTTATTAATATTTTAAAAATTAATAAGTAAAAGATTTAAAAAATAATTATGTTTACCTAACCAGTTTTAATAATTATGATTATTTGAATAATTAACTATTTCAAATTGTTATGACCTTTGATTTTTTCATAAAGCAAATGTTTTTGTTCATAAAAGTTTGTTCAGAATAAAACAATACAAATCTAGTAATATTTCAAAAATTAATAAGAGATTTAAAAAATTAAACTCTTTTTAATTTTGTTTTGTCATAAAAAAATATTTCAGTTTATATAAGCTTTTCGAAATAACATAATATTAAGTTATTAATATTTCGAAAATTAGTAATTAAGAGGGTTAAAAAATGAAATTTAAATCACTTATTATTATTATTATTGTTATTATTATTATTGTTATTATTATTATTATATTAGTATTATTTTATTTCAAATAAGCTTATATGAACATGAATAATTATTTTATGACAAAATAAAAGATTATAATGATTTGACGTATATAATTATTCAAATAATCATAACTATTTATACTAATTCGATAAATATCTCTTACTTATTAATTTTTGAAAGATTAATAAATTAATATTATTTTATTCAGAATAAACTTGTGTGATCAAAAATAATTGTTATATGAACAAACAAATGGTAATAATGATTCCAAATAGATAATTATTAAAATAGCCATAATTATTTGAACTAACTTGCTAAATAGATTCACTTTTTAAATCACTTATTAATTTTTGGAATATTAATAAATTAATATCATTTTATTTCAAATAAACTTGTATGACCTGAAACAATTGTTTTGTAACAAAACAAAAGATTATAATGATTTTTAATAGATAATTATTTAAATAGTCATAACTATTTGAATTTGTTTGGTAAAAAAAATTATTTTTTTAAACTCTTGCTTATTAATTTTTGAGATATTAATAAATTAGTATTATTTTATTTTGGACAAGCTTTTATGAACTGAAAAAATTATTTTATGTCAAAACAAAAGGTCATAATGATTTTAAATAAATAGTTATTTAAATAGTCATAATTATTTGAACTTATTTGCTAAACATATTTATTTTTTCAAATCTTTTGCTTATTAATTTTTCAAATGTTAATAAATTTGGATTATATTAAACAAAAGATCATAACTATTTGAAATAAATAATTATTGGAAATTTGAATCTTTCCAAAATTTTCTAATTCATTGCATTCAAAAACAATTATTTGAGATAGATAATTGTTCAAATAGTCATAAGAAACAATTGTTAAGTTGTTGTCTATTGTTTTTCTTCATAAAAGCTTATTCGGATTAAAATAATATAAATTTATTAATATTTTACCAATTAAGTAAAAGATTTTAAAATAAATATGTTTACCAAACAAGTTCAAATAATTAGAGCTATTTGAATATTATACATTTCAAATTGTTATGACCTTTTGTTTCCTTATAAAACAATTGTATCAGTTCATATAGGCTTATTCTAAATAGCATAATACTAATTTATTAATATTCTAAAAATTAGCAAGTAAGAGATTTTAAAAAATGAATCCGTTCATCGAACAAGTTCAATTAGTTATGACTATTTGAATAATTATTTATTTCAAATCATTTTAACCTTTTATTTTATCATAAAATAATTGTTTCTATTCATACAAGCTTATTCTAAATAAAATAATTAAATTTATTAATATTCTAAAAATTAATAAGTAAAAATTAAAAAAATAAATCTATTTTCTGAAACCATTCAAAGAGTTATGACTATTTGAAAAATTATCTATTTCATATAGTTATGACCTTTTATTTTATCGTAAACAAATTGTTTTTATTCATACAAGCTTATTTGAAATAAAATAATATTAATGTATTAATATTCTAAAAATTAATAAGTAAAATATGAAAAAAAAAATGTTTACTAAGTATGCTCAAATGGTTGGGAAAACTTGTCCTCAAATAAACTAATGGTTTGGTAAAAGTTCACTTTTTAAATCTTTTATTAATTAATTTTATAAATATTAATAAATTAGTATTATTTTCTTTCAAACAAACTTATGTTAACAAAAACAATTGTTTATGACAAAACAAACAGTAATAATGATTTGAAATAGATAATTATTCAAATAGTTATAATTATTTGAACTAGTTCGGTAAATAGAATTATTTTCTAAATCTCTTACTTATAAATTTTTGAAATTTTAATAAATTAGTTTTATTCTATTCCGAATACGCTTGTATGAGCTGAAATCAAAGTCATAACACTTTGAAATAAATAATTGCTCATATAGTCTTAATTGTTTGAATAAAAAGTCATAACAATTTAAAATAAAGAATCATTATTACTATTTGTTTTATAACAAAACAAATAGTAATAATGATTTGAAATAAATAATTGTTCAAATAGTTATAATTATGTGAACTAGTTTGGTAAATAGAATTATTTTCTAAATCTCTTACTTATAAATTTTTTAAATTTTAATAAATTAGTTTTATTCTATTCCGAATACGCTTGTATGAGCTGAAATTTAAGTCATAGCACTTTGAAATAAATAATTGCTCATATAGTCTTAACTATTTGAACAAAAGGTCATAACAATTTAAAATAAAGAAATGTTAATAAATTAGTATTATTTTATTTTGAATAAGCTTGTATGAACTGAAACAATTATTAACGATTTGAAATAGATAATTATTCTAATAATCTTAACTATTTGATTTGGTTCGGTAAACACATTTATTTTTTAAATCTCTTATTAACTTTTGAAATATTATTAAATTAGTATCATTTTTAGTCAAATAAGGTTGGATAATTAGAAACAATTATTTTATGAGAAAACAAAGATCATAATGATTTGAGATTGGTATTTGTTCAAATAGTCATAACTATTTAAATTAGTTCAAAAAATAATTTTAGTTTTTAAATCTCTTACTTATTAATTTTTGAAATATTAGTAAAGTAGTATTATTTTATTTCTAATAAGTTTTTATGAACTGAAACAATTGGTTTATGACAAAACAAAAGGTCATAACGACTTTAAATAGTCAGATCGATAGTTCAAATAGTCAAATATATTCGAGCTTGTTTGATAAACATATTTATTTTTTCAAATCTCTTGCTAATTAATTTTTTGAATGTTAATAAATTAGTATTATTTTACTCTAAATAAGCTTATATGAATTGAAATAATTTTTTTAAGACTAAACAAAAGATCAAAATGATTTGAAATAGACAATTGTTCTAATAGTCTTAACAATTCGAATAAACTTGTATGAAAAGAAACAATTGTTTTATAACAAAATAAAGATCATAACGATTTGAGATAGATAATTATTCAAATAGTCATAATTATTTGAACTATTTTGGAAAGTATATTTAGTTTTTAAATCTCTTATTAATTTTCAAAATATTAACAGATAAATATTGTTTTATTTTGAAAAATTTTTCATGAATAGAAACAATTTTTTATGACAAAATAAAAGATCATAACAATTTGAAATAGATAATTGTTCAAATGGAAATGACTATTTGAACTTGTTTAGTAAACAAATTTAATTTTTAAATCTCTTACCTATTAATTTTTAGAATATTAATAAATTAGTATTATTTTATTCTGAATAAACTTGTATGAATAGAAAAAATTATTTTATGACAAAACAAAAGATCATAACTATTTGAAATAAATAATTGTTTAACTAGTCATAATTATTTGAACTTGCTTGGTAAACAGATTTATTAGTTAAATCTTTTACTTATTAATTTTTACTATATGAATAAACTAGTATTATTTTATTTCGAATATGCATGTATGAACAGAAACAATTGGTTTATAATAAAACAAAAGGTCATAACTATTTGGAATAAATAATTCTTTAAATAGTCATAACTATTTGAACGTATTTTATGACAAAATAGTTCTAACTATTTGAACTGGTTTGGCAAACACATTTATTTTTTAAATCTCTTACTTATTAATTTTTGAAATATTATTAAATTAGTATTATTTTAATCCGAATAAGCATGTATGAAAGGAAACAATTGTTTTATGATAAAATAAAGATCTTAAGATTTGAGATAGATAATTATTCAAATAGTTAAACTATTTGATTGTAACTATTTGAACTATTTCAGTAAATAGATTTAGTTTTTAAATCTCTTATTAATTTTAAAATATTAATAGTTCAGTATTATTTTATTCTAAATAATTTTTCATGAATAGAAACAATTGTTTTATAACAAAACAAAAGGTCATAATGATTTGAAATAGATAATTGTTTAAATGGACATGTCTATTTGAACTTATTTGGTAAACAAATTTATTTTTTAAATCTCCTACATATTAATTTTCAAAATACTAATAAATTAGTATTATTTTATTTTGAATAAACTTGTGTGAATAGAAACAATTGCTTTATGAAAAACCAAAAGATCATAACTATTTGAAATAAATAATTGTTCAAATAATTATAATTATTTGAGCTTACTTGGTAAATAGATTTATTTTTTAAATCTTTTACTTATTAATTTTTGAAATATTAATAAAATAGTATTATTTTGTTTCAAATACACTTGTATGAACAAAAACAATTGGTTTTATGACAAAACAAAAGGTTATAACTATTAGAAATAGATAATTGTTCAAATAGTCATAACTATTTAAATATATTTAGATTAGTTTTATTCCGAATTGTGTGATGACCAATTATGCGATGACCATTATTTACAACAAAAGACAATGTTTGTCATAAAAAGATTTCATCCGTTCATACAAGCTCATTTCAAATAAAATAATATAAATTTATTAGTATGAAGCAACTAATAAGTAAAAGATTTTAAAAAATAAATCTATTTACCAAACAAGTTCAAATTATTATGACTATTTGAACAACAAATTGTTATGACTTTTTGTTTTGTCATAAAACAATTGTTTCTGCTCATACAAACTCATTCAAATTAAAATAATATTAATTTATTAATATTTCAATAATTAATAAGTAAACGATTTAAAATATATCTGTATACCAAACAATTTCAAATAGTCATGACTATTTGAATAATTATCCATTTCAAATTATTGTGACCTTTTGTTTCGTAATAAAACAATTGTTTTAGTTAACATAAGCTTATATGAAATAAAATAAAACTAATTTATTAATATTTCAAAAATTAGTGAGTAAAAGAACTAAAACAATGAATCTGTTTACTAAATAAGTTCAAAATAGTTATTACTATCCAAACAATTATCTATTTCAAAATATTATGACCTTTTATTTTGTCAAAAATAATTGGTTCTGTTCATCCAACCTTATTTCAAATAAAATAATATACATTTATTAATATTCCAAAAATTAATAAGCAAAAATTTGAAAAATAAATTTGTTTTCTAAACACATTCAAATATTTATGACTATTTGAATAATTATATATTTCAAATCGGTATGACCAATTGTTTTATTATAAACCAATTATTTCTCTCTATACAAGCTTATTGGAAATGAAATAATACTAATTTATTAAAATTCCAAAAATTGATAAGTAAAAGATTTAAAAAATAAATTATCTTACCAAGCGAGTTCAAATAGTTATAACTATTTAAATAATGATTTATTTTAAATCGTTTTGATTTTTTGTTTTGTCATAAAGCATTTGTTTCTATTCATAAAAGTTTATTTGGAATAAAATTATACTAATTTATTAATATTCTAAAAATTAATAAGTTAAAGATTTAAAAATTAAATCTGTTTACCGAATAAGTTCAAATAGTCATGTCCATTTGAACTATCATCTATTTCAAATCGTTATGATATTTTGTTTTATCATAAAATAATACCAATTATTCATAATAATTGGTATTCATACAAAATTATTTAGAATAAAATAATATCAATTTATTACTATTTCAAAAATCAATAAGGATTTAAAAAATAAATGTGTTTGTCGAACAAGCCTATGACAACACTTATCTATTTCAAATTATTCTGACCTTTTATTTAATCATAAAATAATTGTTTCAATTCATACATGTTTATTCGAAATAAAATAATACTAATTTATTAACATTCAAAAAATTAATAAGAAAAAAATAAAAAAAATAAATTTGTCTACTGAACAAGTTCAAATAGTTATGATTATTTGAACAATTATCTATTTAAAATTATTATGACCTTCTATTTTTATTGTAAAACAATTTTTCAATCCATAAAAGCTTATTCAAAATAAAATAATATTACTTATTAATATTTCAAAAATTCATAAGTTAGAGATTTAAAAAATAAATTAGTTTATCGAATTAGTTCAAATAATTATGGCAATTTGAAGAATTATTTATGTCATATCATTATGAACTTTTGTTTTGTCATAAAATAATTACTTTTCATCATACAAGCCTATTCAATATAAAATAATAGTAATTTACTAATATTTCAAAAATTAATAAGTAGGAGATATAAAAAATAAACTTGTTTATCAAACCAATTCAAATAGTTATGACTATTTAAATAATTACATATTTCAAATTGTTATAACCTTTTGTTATGGCTTAAAACAATTATTTCTATTCATACAAATTTATTCAGAATAAAATAATACTAATGTAATAATATTCTGAAAATTAATAACTAAGAGATATGAAAAATAAATTTATTTGTTGAACTAGTTCAAATAGTTAACGCTATATGAACAATTCTTTATTTCAAATTGTTATGACCTTTTGTTTTGTCATAAAATAATTTTTTTCAGTTCTTAGTAACTTACTCAGAATAAAAAAAATAAATTTATTAATATTTAAAAAATTAATAAGTAAGAAATTTAAAAAATAACTCAGTTTGCCGAACCAGTTCAAATAATTATGACTATTTGAACAATTATCTATTTCAAATCGTTATTACCTTTTGTTTTGTCATAAAACAAATGCTTTTGTTCATATAAGTTTATTTGGAACAAAGTAATGTTAATTTTTTAATATTTTAAAAATTAAAAAGAGATTTAAAAAATAAATCTATTTACTAAACCAGTTTAATTAGTTATAACTATTTGAATAATTATTTTTTTCAAATCATGATGACCATTTATTTTATCATAAAAGAATTGTTTCTGTTCATACAGTCTTATTGGAATAAAGTAATGCTAATATATTAATATTTTGAAATTAATAAGTATCAGATTTAAAAAATGAATTTGTTAACCTAACCAATGGAAATAGTTATGACTGTTTGAACAATTGTCTATTTCAAATCATTATGACCTTATATTTTATCACAGAACAATTGTTTCTATTCATACAAGCTTATCTGAAATAACATAATTTTAACTTATTAATCTTTCAAAAATTAATGAATAAGGGATTTAAAAATAAATCTGTTTACTAAACAAGTTTAAATAGTTATGACTATTTAAACAATTATCAATTTCAAACGCTATAACTGTTTGTTTTTTCATAAAATAATTTTTTCTATTCATATAAAATAAAACTATAGAAATTTATTAATATTTAGATAATTAATAAGTAAAAGATCAAAAATATAAATCTGTTTACTAAATAAGTTCAAATAATTTTGATTATTTGAACAATTTTTTATTTCAAATGATTATGGCTTTTTGTTTTGTCATAAAATAATTGTTTTTCTCCTTACAAGCTTATTCAGATTAAAATAATAGTAATTTATTAAATTTTGATAATTAATAAGTAAAAGATTTTAAAAATAAATATGTTTACTGTACAAGTTCAAATAGTCATAACTATTTGAGTAATTATATATTTAAAATCGTTATGACCTTTTGTTTCATTATAAAACAATTGTCTCAATTCATATAGGCTTATTCGAAATAAAATAATATTAATTTATTAATATTTCAAAAATTAATGAGTAAGAGTTTTAAAAAATAAAATTATTTACTAAACAAGTTTAAATAGTTATGATTATTTGAATAATTATCTATTTAAAATCATTATGACCTTTTGTTTTGTTATAAAACAATTGTTTCTGTTCATACAAGCTTATTTTGAATAAAATAATATAAATTGATTAATATTTCAAAAATTTATAAGTAAAAATTTTAAAAATAAATAAGTCTTTTGAACTTATTCTAATAATTATGGCTATTTGAATAATTATCTATTTCAAATAATTATGACCTTTTGTTTTGTCATAAACTAATTGTTTTTGTTCATGCAAGCATATTTAAAATAAAATAATGCTAGTTTACTAATATTTCAAAAATTGATAAGTAAAAGATTTAAAAATTAAATTTGTTTATCGAACAAGTTCAAAAAGTTATGATTGTTTGAACAATTATTTATTTAAAATAGTTATGATCTTTTGTTTTGTCATAAAACAATTGTTTCTATTCATACAAGTTTATTTGAAGTAAAATAATGCTAATTTATTTATATTCTGAAAATTAATAGGTAGTAGATTTAAAAAATAAATCTTTTTACTGAATAAGATCAAATAGTTATGGCTATTTGAACAATTATCTATTTCAAATTGTTATAACCTGTTGTTTTATAATAAAACAATTGTTTCTATTCATACAAGCTCATTCAAAATAAAATAATACTAATTTAGTAATACTCTAAAAATTAATAACTAAGAAATTTAAAAATTAAATATGTTTGCCAAACCAATTCAAACAATTAAGAATATATAAATAATATTTATTTCAAATTATTATGACCTTTTGTTCTATCATAAAACAATTATTTCAGCTTATATAAGTTTATCTAAAAAAAAAACTACTTTATTAATATTTCAAAGGTTAACAAGTAGGAGATTTAAAAAAATAAATCAATTTACTGAAACAGTTCAAATAATTGTGGCCATTTGAACAACTACCTATTTTAAATCATTATTACTTTTTATTGTCTTAAAATAATTGCTTTTCAACATACAAGTTTATTCGAAATAAAATAATACTAATTTATTAATATTTAAAGAATTAAATAGAGATTTAAAAAGTAAATATATTTACCGAACTAGTTCAAATAGTTATTACTATTTGAACAATTATCTATTTCAAATTGTTATAATCTTTTGTTTTATCATAAAATAATTATTTCTATTCATACAGGCTTATTCATAATAAAATAATACTAACTTAGTAATACTCTAAAAATTAATAACTAAGAGATTTAAAAAAAAATTATTTGCCAAACCAGTTCATACAATCAAAACTATATGAACAATTTTTATTTTAAATTGTTATGACATTTTTATTTTGTCATGAAATAATTATTTCAACTCATACAAGTTTATTCAGAATAGAATAAAACTAATTTATTATTATGGCAAAAATTTAATAAGAGATTTAGAAAATAATTCTATTTATCAAACCAATTCATTATAACTATTTCAATTTCAAATCATTATTACTTTTTGTTTTGTCATAAAACAATTGTTTTTGTTAATGTAAGTTTATTTGAAATAAAATAATACTAATTTATTAATATTTAAAAAATTAGTCAGTAAGAGATTTAAAAAGTAAATCTATTTACCAAACAATTTCAAATAGTTTTGACTGTTTGAGTAATTATCTACTTCAAATTGTTATAACCTTTTATTTTGTCATCAAATAATTGGTTCTATTCATACTATTTTATTCGTAGTAAAATAATACTAATTTAATAATATTTCAAAACTTAATAACCAAGAAAATTAAAAAATAAATTTAATTGTCGAATAAGTTCAAATAGTTAAGACTATATGAACGATTATTTATTTCAAATTGTTATGACTTTTTATATTTTCGTAAAACAATTGTTTTGTTCGTACAAGTTTATTTAGATTAAAATAATACACATTTAATAATAGTTTAAAAGTTAATAAGTAAGAGATTTAAAAAATAAATTTTACCAAATTAATTCAAATGGTTAAGACTATTAGAATAATTATCTATTTCAAATTATTTTGACCTTTTGTTTAGTTATAAAACAATTGTTTCAGTTCATACAAGCTTATTCAAAATAAATTAATATTAATTTATTAACATTCAAAACATTAATAAGAAAGAGATTTTAAAAAATAAATCTGTTTGCTGAATAAGTTCAAATAGTTATTACTATTTGAACAATTGTCTATTAAAATCTTATAAACTTTTGATTTGTAATAAAATAATTGTTTCAGTTAATAGAAGCTTATTTTCAATAAAATAATACAAATTTATTAATATGAAGACAATTAATAAGTAAAAGATTTAAAAAAATATATGTTTATCGAACAAGTTCAAATCATTATGACTATTTGAGCAATTATTTAGTTCAACTTGTTATGACTTTTTTGTTTTGTCATAATACAATTGTTTCTATTCATACAAATTTATTTGGATTAAAATAATTATAATTTATTAATATTTTGACAATTAATAAGTAACAGATTTAAAAAATAAATTTATTTGTCGAACAAGTTCAAATAGTCATGACTATTTAAATAATTATCTATATCAAATCATTATGACCTTTTCTTTTATAATAAAACAATTATTTCAATTCATATGAGCTTATTTGAAGTAAAATAAAACTAATTTATTAATATTTCAAAAATTAATGAGTAAGAGAATTAAAAAAAGAATCTGTTTACCGAACAAGTTCAAATAGTTATGATTATCTAAATAATTATCTATTTCAAAACATTATGACCTTCTGTTTTGTCTTAAAACAATTGGTTCTATTTATGCAAGCTTATGTTGAATAAAATAATATAAATTTATTAAAATTTCAAAAATTAATAAGTAAAAATTTAAAAAATAAATATGTTTTCTTAACTAGTTCAAATAGTTGTAACTATTTAAGCAATTATCTATTTCAAATCATTATGATTTTTTGTTTTGTCATAAACAAATTGTTTCTGTTCATACAAGTTTATTCGTAATAAAATAATATTAATTTATTAAAATTTTAAAAGTTAATAAATAAAAGATTTAAAAAAATAAATCTGTTTACCCAGCAAATTTAACTAATTATGATTATTTGAACAGTTATTTATTTCAAACCATTATAAATTTTTATTTTGTCATAAAACAATTATTTCTTTTCAAACAAGTTTATTCAAAATAAAATAATACTAGTTTATTAATATAATAAAATTAATGAGTTGGAAACTTAAAAAATTAGTATGTTTATTGAACAAGTTCAAAAAGTCATATCCATTTGAACTATTATCTATTACAAATCGTTATGACATTTTGTTTTGTCATAAAACATTTGTTTTTATTCATACAAAATTATTTAGAATAAAATAATATTAGTTTATTAATATTTCAAAAATTACTATGAGATTTAAAAACTAACTCTATTTACTAGACTAGTTCAAATTGTTATGGCTATTTAAATAATTATCTATCTTAAATTGTTATGATCTTTGTTTTGTCATAAAGCAATTGTTTATGTTCATACAAACTTATTCAAAGTAAAATATTGCTAAACTAATAATATTCTAAAATTAATAAGTAATAGATTGAAAAATGTGTTTACCAAACCAGTTCAAATAGTTAAGACTATTGAACAATTATTTATTTCAAATCATTTTGACCTTTTGTTTAGTCATAAAATAATTGTTTTAGTTCATAAAAGCTTATCCAAAAGAAAATAATACTACTTTATTATTATTTCGAAAGTTAATATGTAAGAGATTTAAAAAATAAATCAGTTTACTGAATAAGTTCAAATAATTATGGCCATTTGAAAATTATCTATTTCAAATTGTTATTACCTTTTGATTTGTGATAAAACAATTATTTTTCAACATACAAGCTTATTTGTAATAAAATAATACTAATTTACTAATATTTCAAGAATTAATAAAAGATTGAAAAAATAAATCTATTTACAAAACCAATTTAAATAGTTATGACTATTTGAACAATTATCTATTTCAAATTGTTATAACCTTTTGTTCTATAATAAAACAATTGTTTCTATTTATACAAGCTTATTCGTAATAAAATAATACTAATTTAGTAATATTATGCCATTAATAACTAAAAGATTTAAAAAATAAATCTGTTTGTCGAATCAATTCAAACAGTTAAGACTATATGAATAATTATTTATTTTAAATTGTTATGACTTTTTGTTTTATCATAAAACAATTATTTCAGCTCATTCAAGCTTATTTAGAATAAAGTAAAACTAATTTATTAATATTTCAAAAATTTATAAGAGATTTAGGAAATAATTTTATTACTGAACCAGTTCAAATAATTATAATTATTTGAGCAATTATCTATTTCAAATCATTATTACTTTTTATTTTGTCACAAAATAATTGTTTTTGTTAATATAAGTTTGTTCAAAATAAAATAATACTAATTTATTAATATTTAGAAAATTAATTACTAAGAGATTTAAAAAGTAAAACTATTTACCAAACCATTTCAAATAGTTTTGACTATTTGAATAATTATCTATTTCAAATCATTATAACCTTTTATTTTGTTATCAAACAATCGGTTTTGTTCATACTATGTTATTTATAATAAAATAATACTAATTTAATAATATTTCAAAACTTATAACCAAGAAAATTAAAAAATAAATCTAATTACTGAATCAGTTCAAATAGTTGAGACTATATGAATGATTATCTATTTCAAATCATTGCAACATTTTTTTTTTGTCATAAAACTATTTTTTTTGTTCATAATGGTATCCCCAAAATGTTTTGTTAAGAATAAGGATCCATCATAGTACGTGAAAAAGTCTTGTTTTACAATGTATAAATGATGTGAAAATGTACCTTTTTTTACATGCTATTTAGATTAATGGCCTAAGTTTCTGCCATACTATTTTGTACAAACAAGAATTGGTGTTTGGTTTTCAACTCATTTAGACACCCAAAATGGAACCAAAACTTGTTGTCAAATTGGCAAAGAGAAATGGTTGCACTTAATTAGTGAAGAAATGAAAACGTTGAGGCCATAGCTTTACATTTGCAGTAGTATAGCAAGAGAAATTGTGATGCAATTAAACTTAGGATTCCCAATTGCCTTTGCCATCAAAATTTTAGGTTAAATTCAATGTTTAATTTCTACTATGTAAAGATTCTTCAGAATTTCACAATGAAAAGTAATTAACTTATTTTTTATTTAACTAATAATATATAAAATATATTCATTGTCAATGCATCAAATATAATTTCACTATACATGAACTATATGATCTTCAAAAACTATAATTTCACTCTAATTTTTCATTTGTGATCATTCACCACAAGCCTAACAATTTATGAATCTCACAATTAAATGAAAAATTAGGATTAGAATAAAAACTAAATAAAAAAGGAAAAAGTAAATGAAAGCTTTTATACTCTTTAAGGGAGTATTTCACATTGTTCTGACCTTTTGTTTAGTCATAACGATTTGAAATAAATAATTGCTCAAATAGTCATAACTATTTATTAAGTTTATTTGGAATAAAATAATCCAAATTTATTAACATTTGAAAAATTAATAAGCAAAAAATTTGATGAAATAAATCTCTTTACCAAACAAGTTCAAATAGTTGTGACTATTTGAATAATTATTTATTTAAAATCATTATGACCTTTTGTTTTAACATAAAATAATTTTTTCAGTTCATAAAAGCTTATCCAAAATAAAATAATACTAATTTCTTAATATTTCAAAAATTAATAAGTAAGAGTTTAAAAAATAAAATTTTTTACCAAACAATTTCAAATAGTTACGACTATTTGAACAATTATCTATTGAAAATCGTTATAACCTTTTGTTTTGTTACAAAACAATTATTTTAGTTCATACAAGTTTATTTGAAATAAAATGATACTGATTTATTAATATTCCAAAAATTTAATAAGTGATTTAAAAAGTGAATCTATTTACCAAGTGAGTTTAAATAATTATGGTCATTTCAACAATTATCTATTTTAAATCATTATTACCTTTTGTTTGGTCATATAACAATTGCTTTTGATCGTACAAGTTTATTTGGAATAAAATAATAGTAATTTATTAATCTTTCAAAAATTAATAAGTGATAGATGTTTATCGAACCAATTTAAATAGTTATAACTATTTGAATAATTATATACTTCAAATCATTATAATCTTTTATTCTGTCATAAAACAATTATTTATGTTCATACAAGTTTATTTGAAATAAAATAATACTAATATAATAATATTGTGAAAATTAATAACTAAGAAATTTAAAAAATAAATTTGTTTGTTGAACTAGTTCTAATAATTAAGACAATATTAGCAATTATCTATTTTGTTTTGTCATAAACAATTTTTTTCAATTCATACTAGCTATTTGGAATAAAGTAAAATGAATTTATTAATATTTTGAAAAATAATTTTTTTTGCTTAACTAGTTTAAATAATTATGACTATTTGAACAATTATCTATTTTAAATCATTATAATCTTTTGTTTTGCCATAAAACAAATGTTTTTGTTCATATAAATTTGTTTGGAATAAAAAATACTAATCTATTAATATTTCAAAAATTAATAAAAGATATAAAAAGTAAATTTGTTTACCAAACCAATTCAAATAGTTATGATTATTTGAGCAATTATTTATTTCAAATTGTTATTTTTTTCTATTATAAAACAATAGTTTAAGTTCATACAAGCTTATTAAGATTAAAATAATACTAATTTATTAATATTTTGATAATTAATAAGTAAAAAATTTCAAAAGTAAATATGTTTATTGAACTAGATCAAATAGTCATGACTATTTGAATAAATATCTATTTGAAATCGTTATGACATTTTGTTTTATCATAAAAAATTATTTCAGTTTATATAAGCTTATTCAAAATAAAATAATACTAATTTATTAATATTCTAAAAATTAATAATTAAGAGATTTAAAAAATGAATCTGTTTACCCAACAAGTATAAATAATTATGACTATTTTAATAATTATCTATTTGAAATCGCTATAACTTTTTGTTTTGTCATAAAATGATTTTTTCTATTCATACAAGCTTATTTATAATAAAATAATATAAATTTATTAATATAAACACAATTAATAAGTAAAAGATTTAAAAAGTAAATCTGTTCATAAACAAGTTCAAATCTTTATCACTATTTGAACAATTATTTATTTCAAATTACTATGACTTTTTATTTTATCATAAAACAATTATTTCTATTTATACAAGCTTTTTTGGATTAAAATAATATTAATTTATTAATATTTTGACAATTAATAAGTAAAAGATTTAAAAAATAAATTTGTTTTATGAACAAGTTCAAATAGTCATGACTGTTTGAATAATTATCTATTTCAAATCACTGTAACCTTTTGTTTTCGTAATTTCAAGCTCCTTTAAGGCATTATTAGCAATGTTATTAGTAGTGACTTTTGTTGCTTTATGTTATTGGCTGTGAAAATGTGGTTTAGTGCAATACATTCAACTGCAATATGCAACTAGAAAGTAATATAAGGCAATCTAATAATATAGGCAATCTTATAACAAAGCAATTTAATGAATGTCAACATAAAGTGTTCTTACACAACATTTAGCGCAAAAAACATTCAGCCAATAGAAGGCTGAATAGAATGTGTTCTTACAAAATTAACAAGAAAAAAATACAGTTAACATCAGTAGCTAGCAACAATAGTCAACAGAACAGAATATCAACTTCTCAAATTTTGTGTTTAGCCTTATTTCTTTAAGAAGCAAGAACTTGACTTTCTTAAGTACCAATTACATCATTAACAATCTTCCTCTTGCCTCAGCTTGTCGCAACTACCATTAGTTTCTAACTTCTTAGTCTAAGCTATTGAGTGACATTTATCAAGTTGTAATTGGTAATATTTAAAGAAATAAAATAAACAATATTTATGTTTCATAATAATTATGGCTATTTCAACAATTATCTATTTTAAATCACTATTACCTTTTGTTTGGTCATATAACATTTGTTTTTGATGATACAGTTTATAATGAATAAAATAATACTAATTTATTAATCTTTCAAAAATAAATAAGAGATTTAAAAAATAAATGTGTTTACCGAACTAATTCAAATAGTTATGACTACAATTGTAAACTTCAAATCATTATAACCTTTTGTTTTGTCATAAAACAATTATTTTTGATCATATAAGCTTATTCAAAATAAAATAATACTAATCTAATAATATTCCAAAAACTAATAACTAAGAAATTAAAAAATAATTTTGTTTGCCAAACCAGTTCAAATATTTAAGACTACATGAACAATTATCTATTTCAAGTCATTTTTGTTTTGTCATAAAACAATTTTTTCACTAGCTTTAGTTTGGTGCAAAGGAGGTATCCCCAAACTATTTGAACATATTCAGATTAGTTTATTTTGAATTGTAAATAATTATTCTAATAGTTTTGTTGTAAATCGCTCTAACGGTTTGTTTTGTCGCAAAACAAATGTTTTTATTCATATAAGTTTGTTCAAAATAAAATAATATTAATTTATTAATATTTCTAAAATTAATAAGAGATTTAATAAATAAATCTATTTACCAAACCATTTTAATAAGTTATAACAATTTGAACAATTATTTTTTCAAGTTGTTATGACCATTTGTTTTTTCATAAAACAATTGTTTCTATTAATACAATCTTATTCAAAATAAAGTAATGCTAATTTGTTATTATTCTAAAATTTAATAAGTAACGGATTTAAAAAAAGAATCTATTGGCCTGACTAGTACAAATAGTTATAATTGTTTGAATAATTATCTATTATTTTATTTCAAAAGAAAATGTCATAATGATTTGAAATAGATATCAAATAGTCATGACTATTTGAACTTGTTCGGCAAACATATTTATTTTTTAAATCTTTACTTATTAATTGTCAAAATTTAGCTCATTTTATAACAGGTCTATATGCTCTAGACAATTCTTTCTATTCATACAAACTTATTTGAATTAAAATAATTTTGACAATTAATAAGTAAAGATTTAAAAATAAATATGTTTGCCGAACAAGTTCAAATAATCATGAGTATTTGATATCTATTTCAAATCATTATGACCTTTTTTTCTAAAATAAAATAATTATTTCAATTCATATGAGCTTATTTGAAGCAAAATAAAATAATTTATTAATATTTCAAAAATTAATGAGTAAAAGAATTAAAAAAAAAATCTGTTTACCGAACAAGTTCAAATAGTTATCACCTTTTGTTCAAATAGTTATAAAACAATTTTAGTTTAACAAACTAATAAAATAATACTAATTGAAATATCTAAAAAATCTTTTATACTCTTTAGGGGGTGGTTCTTTGGGGCCCTCTCTCCCCCCCCACCGAGGGGAGTAGATGTACGTGATGGGCCTGTTATTCCATGCATCTATGGCAACATCCCTGGAACAAAATCCAAGATGGAGTTTTTGTTCAAATATTGAGTAGACAATAAAGTGTTTGTAATGGGAACACTTTTTTTCAAACAAGCATATCTCGTCCAAGAGTCTGCAGGTGTCGATAGTGGTCGAGGCATATGCCTACACCAAGGCCTAACACATAATGAACAAGAGATGAATAAGTTAGTCTACGGCAACCAGCTTGCCCCTCTATTTTAGCTCTATGACTAAATAAGAATGACATCACACTTTCTATATTGTTTGCACTTTCTAAAATCAATTTAACCAAAACTATACAATAATAATAATTTAGTTCTTTTATCCATACTTTTAAACTAGCTTGTGTAAATTATCAAGTAAAGAAACTTCTTATTACATACCAATATGATCAAATTAATTGTTCTATATTCTGTAAAAGCACGTTGTGTTATGTGTGGTATCAAATGAAAAAAAAAATGATCAATTATACATGTGCACATATTAGTATATGGTTACTTATCTTCATATGCCTATTCTAAACCAACATAATTTAATTAATGATTGTAACATAGTTAATCAATTAATTAAGTCCTATGATTATTTATTTTCCTTTCTTTTTGACGTTTTTCTTAGTTTCTATTACCTATATTTAGCTACACTAAATCGAACAATCTCTTTCAAAACAGAAAACTACAAATTTGCTTTAATGGATGAGAATTTTTGCTTTGAGTTTTGGGTCAAATGGTTTTATCGGTTGGATTATTTAAGTCAATATTCGGTTAATAAAAATATTTAAAAATATTATAAATAAAATTACAGAATAATTAAAAATCAAGCAGATTATTGATTTTTTATTTTCTTTTCTAACATTTACGTAAGATAAGGTCAGCTGTCTCAATGACATTAATAAGGTTTGTTTTGAATTGTAGGTATGGTAGCTGCACTTACACCTTTACCTATTATCGGTGTCCCTGTTCGTGCTTCTACATTAGACGAAATCGATTCCCTCTAATCAATTGTATAGGTATGCTCTAACTTGTAAGTGAGATTACATTTTTCGAATGCAGGATGTTTATTCATATTTTGATGATGTAGAAGCCAATGGGTGTATCAGTTGCAACAGATGCTGTAAACAATGCTACCAATGCAGGATTACTAGCAGTAAGGATGTTAGGAGTTGGTGATGTTGATCTATTGGTGAGGTAGGTTCCCCTCTCACTTTATAAACATAAGATGGATAGTTTTGCCATGTTTACTCCTATCTATACAAATTGGAGTATAAGCTTGGGTGGGCGAACATAGTGATTACTTCATAAAAGGTTTCATGCAAATTCATATAAATTTAAAACAAGTTTAGGGTTTTAATTAAATTTGGATTAAAACTTGAAAGAATTTACGAATCTCACTAAAAGTCTCCAACATCTAGGCAGACTTTCGGAGCAAGCTCATTTTTATAATTTTCAAATTTTATTTCTTATACATTTTTAATAAAAACTCATTTTATATAAGTATTTCTAAAAATATATATTTTTGTATTTTTGTATTTCTTTTTCCTTTTTCATTAAAAATTTTATTATTATTTATTACTCTTTTATTATAAACATGATAAAAAATGATATAAGCATGCCAATTTAAAAAACTAATACATACATAATTATTTGAACTGATTTTTTGGGAATACCTCCTCTGCACAAAAAAAAAAAAAAGAGTTTGTATCTATTTCAAATTATTGTAACCTGTTGAAGTTATTGGATTTGATGTGATTAAAGGACTCTATGAGGTAGACACTTACTTTGGCCAAATTTGGGAAAAATGCAAGTAAGGACCACATAACTAGTTTTTGTTGCATGATGGATGCCTCTTCAAGGCTAACAACCTTTGCATTCCCTCATGTTTCTTGAGACTAACCTTAATCAATGAGGCTCATGATGGTACCCTAGGTGGATACTTTGGAAGGGACAAGACGCTTGCTCTTTTGCAAGACAGGTTTTATTTACTGAGAATGAAGAGGGATGTGATGAAACACCTTGAACGATGTAAAGTGTGCCACATTGCCAAGAGTCATGGTCAAAACATTAGATTGTATACTCCATTACCCGTGCTTAATGCTCTTTAGGAGGATATTAGTTTAGACATTGTAGTAGGACTACCGAGAACTTAAAGGAACAAAAACTCTATCATGGTGGTTATGGATCATTTTTCCAAATTTAATTAAAACCCTCCACTACCAAGAACTTAAGGGAACAACACTATGTATAAGAAAATAGGTCTTTTCATAATTATGATATGAGGGCATTGTAGTATATATGGCCACATGTTAATTTTTTTATCATGCAATGAAAAGGGTGTTTTCGTAATTTCAAGCTCCCATGGGGCATTGTTAGTAATCATTTGGCACTTTCTTGTAAATGTTTTGTCATAAAACAATTATTTTAGTTCATAAAAGGTTATCCCAAATAAAATAAAAATAATTTATTAATATTTCAAAAATTACTAAGAAAGAGATTTAAAAAAAAAAATCTATTTTTTGTACATAAATTCAAATAGTTATGACTATTTGAAAAATTGTATATTTAAAATCCTTATGACTTTGTGTTTCATCATAAAATAATTGTTTTAGTTCAAAAAAGCTTATTCGAAATAAAATAATAATAATTTTTTATTATTTCAAAAATTAATAAAAAAGTGATTTAAAAAAGGAATCTATTTACTGAGTCAATTAAAATAATTATAGCCATTTGAATAATTATCTATTTCAAATCATTATGAACTTTTGTTTTGTCAAAAAACTTTTCCTCACACAAGTCTGTGCAAAATAAAATAACACTAATTTATTAATATTTCACAAATTAATAAGTAAAAGATTTAAAAAATAAATTTGTTTACCAAACTGGTTCCTATTTGAATAATTACGTATTTCAAATCATTATAACCTTTTGCTTTATTGTAAAATTTAGTTCATACAAACTTATTTAGAATAAAATAATACTACTTTAATAATATTTTGAAAATTAATAACTAGGAGATTTAAAAAATAAATCTATTTGCTGAAGCAGTTCAAATAGTTAAGACTATATGAATAATTATCTATTTCAAATCGTTATGACATTTTGTTTTATCATAAAACAACCATTTCAGTTCATACAAACTTACTTGAAATAAAATAATACTAATTTATTAATATTCTGAAAATACGAAAGTGATTTAAAAAGTCTGAAAAGACCTTATCAAATAATAATCCATCACATTCGATTTGAAATACTCTTTTGTCATTTGGTAGTTATGGCTATTGGTTTATTATTAAGGTACCTGCAGAGGAAAAAAACAAAAGTGAGTTAGTGGCTTATAGGATAGTCAACATAAAGGTACCGAAAATGTTTAAAACCATATTAAAAAAATAATACTTATTCATAGTTATGACTATTTGAATAATTATCTATCTCAAGTTTTTACGATCTTTAATTTTTGAAATATTAATAAATTAATATTATTTTATTCTGAATAATTTTGTATGAATAAAAATAATTATTTTATGACAAAACAAAATGTTATAACGATTTGAAATAAATAATAGTTCAAATTGACATGACTTTTTCAACTTGTTCGATAAATAGACTAATTTTTTAAGTTTCCATCCCATTAATTTTATTATATTAATAAATTAGTATTATTTTATTTTGAATAAACTTGTATGAGTAGAAACAATTGTTTTATGACAAAATAAAAATTTAATGATTTGAAATAAATAACTGTTCAAATAATCATAACTAGTTGAACTCGCTCGGTATACAGATTTATTTTTTAAATCTTTTACTTATTAACTTTTGAAATTTTAATAAATTAATATTATTTTATTATGAATAAACTTGTATAAACAGAAATAATTGGTTTATGACAAAACAAAAAGTCATAACGATTTGAAATAAATAAATAGATTCACTTTTTAAATCACTTATTAATTTTTAGAATATTAATAAATTAGCATTACTTTATTTCAAATAAACTTTTATGAACAGAAACAATTGTTTTATGACAATACAAAAGGTCATAATGATTTTTAATAGACAATTGTTCAAATAGTCATAACTATTTGAATTTGTTAAATAAACAAATTTAGTTTTTTAAACTCTTTGAAATATTAAGAAATTAGTATTATTTTAATTTAGATAAGCTTTGATGAATTGAAACAATTGTTTTATATCAAAACAAAAGGTTATAACGATTTAAATAAATAATTGTTCGAGTGTCATACCTATTTAAATTTATTCGGTAAACAGATTCATTTTTTTAAAGTTTTTGCTTATTAATTTTTTGAATGTTAATAAATTTGGATTATTTTATTCCAAATAAGTCTGTAAGATATGAAAAAAATATTTTATGACTAAACAAAGGTTCAAAGCAATTTGAAATAGATAATTATTCTAATAGTTTTAACTATTTAAACTGGTTTGGCAAACACATTAATTTTTTAAATATCTTACTTATTAGTTTTTGAAATATTATTAAATTAGTATTATTTTTAACTGAATAAGCTTCTATGATTATAAATAATTGTTTTATAACAAAACAAAAGGTTTTAATGATTTGAGATTGATAATTGTTCAAATAATCATAACTACTTGAATCGGTTCAATAAACAGATTTATTGTTTAAATTTGTTACTTATTAATTTTTGAAATATTAATCCATTAATATTATTTTATTTCAAATAAACTTGTATGATAAAAAATAATTGTTTTGTAACAATAAAAAAGGTAATAACAATTTGAATTAGATAATCATTCAAATGGCAATAATTATTTTAACTAATTCGGTAAACATGTTTATTATTTAAATTTATTACTTATTAATTTAGGAAATATTAATAAATTACTATTATTTTATTCTGTCTAAGCTTGTATTAACTGAAACAATTATTTTATGATAAATAAAAAGGTTATAACGATTTTAAATAGACAATTGTTAAAATAATAATAACTATTTAAACTTGTTTAGCAAATAGGTTTATTTTTTAAATCTCTTTCTTATTAAATTTCTGAATGTTAGTAAATTAGTATTAATTTATTCTAAATAAGCTTTTATGAACTAAAACATTTGTTTTATGACTCAACAAAAGGTTAGAAGAAATCTCTTACTTATTAATTTTTGAAATATTATTAAATTAGTATTATTTTAATTTGAATAAGCTTGTACGAACAAAACAATTATTTTATGACAAAAGAAAATGTCATAACGATTTGAAATAGATAATCATTCATATAGTCTTAGCTCTTTGAACTGGTTGGGTAATTAGATTTATTTTTTTAATTTTCTTGGTTATCAAGTTTCGAAATATTATTAAATTAGTATTATTTTATTTCAAATAAAATAGTATTAACAGAACCAATTATTTGATGATAAACTAAAAGGTTATAATGATTTGAAATATATAATTATTTAAATAGTTAAAACTATTTGAAATAGTTTGGTAAGCAGATTTACTTTCTAATCTTTTACTAATTAATTTTTTAAATATTAATAAATTAGTATTATTTTATTTTGAACAAACTTATATTAGTTTGTTTAATTAAAATTGTTTTATAACTATTTAAACAAAAGGTCATAATTATTTGAACTTGTTCGGTAAATATATTCTTTTTTTTAATTCTCTTACTCATTAATTTTTGAAATACTAATAAATTAGTTTTATTTTACTTCAAATAAGCTCATATGAATTGAAACAATTGTTTTATTACCAAAAAAAAAAGGTCATAATGATTTGAAATAGATAATTATTCAAATAGTCATGATTATTTGAACTTGTTTGGTAAATATATTTATTTTTTAAATCTTTTACTTATTAATTGTCAAAATATTAATAAATTAAAATTATTTTAATCCAAATAAGTTTATACAAATAGAAAGAATTGTCTGGGGCATCATAGACTTGTTATAAAATGAGCTAAATTTTGACAATTAATATGTTATAATAGGTAAAACATATTTGTTTAGCAAACATATTTATTTGTTTTATAAATTGTTTTATAAACTTATATTAGTTTCGAAATAGATAATTATTGAAATACCAATAATTATTTGAACTGACTTGGTAAATAGATTCATTTTTTAAATCACTTATTAATTTTTAGAATATTAATAAATTAGTATCATTTTATTTCAAATAAATTGTATGAACTGAAACAATTGTTTTGTAACAAAACATAAGGTCATAATGATTTTCAATAGATAATAGTTCAAATAATCGTAACTATTGAATTTATTCGGCAAAAAAAATTATTTTTTTAAACTCTTGCTTATTGTGTTTTGGTGCAAAGGAGGTATCCCTAATAAATTTGGAAAGATTCAAATTTTCAATAAATTATTTTAATATAACAAAAAGCCTTGCCAACATATTGAAAGGCAATTTGATTTTTAAAATAAGGTTTTACACATTGAACCAATTATTCTAATTATCAATTTGAAACAAATAATTATTCTAATATAATACATATAACATTTATTTATTCTTTTATTAGAGGTTTATAACTGTTTTAGCACTATTATGGTCATGTGCTTATCTTATCCATAAATATTTATAAGAGAGACCCCAATTCTTTTTGTTGAAATGACATCACTTCTATGCTTATATAGATAGAGTTTCTATTATGTCTCCATTGCTTTGACATTTAAATAATAAACTCCATTAAAAGTATAAAAACTCATCCTTCTCACATAATGGATTATAATAGTTTCTAAAATTTGAATGGATTTCACTACTGTTTAACAAACACATAACAATAACTTGTTCTCCATTAATTTCATAACACTAGTACTAATAGTTATTATTACACCCCTCGAAACCTAAAGACTTTGATTTCTCATAAGGTGCCGGTAAAGTCCTAAAAGTAACATCAATCAATCCTTGGTCAGCATCATTTATGGTTGAGATTAGTATGATATCTGATTGTTTTCGAGCCCCCAACTTTTGTTATAACCTATTGTTTTATTATAAAATAATTGTTTCAGTTCATATAAGCTTATTCGGAATAAAACAATACTATTCCAAAAATTAATAAGTAAGAGATTTAAAAAATAAAATTTGTTTGCCAAAGCAATTAAAACAGTTAAGACTATATTAACAATTAGTGAAATTGTTATGGTAGAATATTAAAAAATAAATTTCTTTGTCAAACTAGTTCAAATATTTAAGACTATATGAACAAGTATCTATTTCAAATCATTATGACATTTTATTTTGTCATCAAATAAGTTTTTTTTGAATTCATACTAGCTTTGAATAAAATAAAATAAATTTATTAATATTTTAAAAATTAATAAGTAAGAGATTTAAAAAATAATTCTGTTTACCTAACCAGTTCAATTAATTATGACTATTTAAATAATTATCTATTTTAAATCGTTATGACCTTTTGTTTTGTCATAAAATAAATATTTTTGTTCATATAAGTTTGTTCATAATAAAGTAATATTAATCTATTAATATTTCAAAAATTAATAAGTGATTTAAAAAATAAATCATTTTATTAAACTAGTTCAAATAGTTATGATTATTTGAGTAATTATTTATTTCAAATCGTTATGACTTATTGTTCTGTTATAAAACAATTGTTTTTCAACATATAAGCTTTTTTGAAATAAAATAATATTAATTTTTTAATATTTCAAGAATTAATAAGACATTTAAAAAATAAATTTGTTTGCTAAACCAGCTCAAATAGTTATGACTATTTGAACAACTATCTATTTCAAATTATTATAACCCTTTTGTTCTATCATAAAAAAATATTTCTGTTCATACAAGCTTATTCAGAATTAAATAATACTAATTTAGTAATATTCAAAAAATTAATAACTAAGATTTAAAAAATGAATCTGTTTGTTGAACCAGTTTAAACAATTAAGACTATATGAATAATTATTTATTTCAAATTGTTATTACTTTTATTTTGTCATAAAACAATTATTTGAGCTCATATAAGCTTATTGGAAATAGAATAAAATTAATTTATTAATATTTCAAAAATTTATAAGTAAGAGATTTAGAAAATAATTCTATTTACTGAACCAATTAAATAATTATAACTATTTGAACAATTATCTATTTTAAATCATTATTACTTTTTGTTTTGTCATAAAACAATTGTTTTTGTTAATACAAGTTTGTTCAAAATAAAATAATACTAATTTATTAATATTTAAAAAATTAATTAGTAAAAGATTTAAAAAGTAAATATGCTTACCAAACTATTTCAAATAGTTTTAACTATTCAAATAATTATCTCTTTCAAATCATTATAACCTTTTATTTTGTCATCAAACAATTGGTTCTGTTGATACTATTTTATTTGGAATAAAATAATATTAATTTAATAATATTATGAAACTTAATAGCCAAGAAAATTAAAAAATAAATCTAATTGCTAAACTAGTTTAAATAGTTTAGACTATATGAATGATTATCTATTTCAAATTGTTATGGCTTTTTCTTTTACCGTTAAACAATTGTTTTGTTCATACAAACTTATTCAGATTAAAATAATACTAATTTAATAATATTTCAAAAATTAGTAAGCAAAAGATTATTTTGGACCTTTTGTTGAGTCATAAAATAATTGTTTCAGTTCATACAAGCTTATTTAGAATAAATTAATACTAATTTACTAACATTCAAAAAATTAATAAGAAAAAGATTTAAAAAATAAATATATTTACTGAACAAGTTTAAATAATTATTATTATTTTAATAATTGTCTATTTAAAATTATTATAACCTTTTGATTTGTCATAAAACAATTGTTTCAATTAATACAAGCTTAGATGGAATAAAATAATACTAATTTATTAATATTTCCTAAATTAATAAGTAATAAATTTAAAAAATAATCATGTTTACCAAATTAGTTAAAATAATTAAGGCCATTTGAATAATTATCTATTTCAAATCATTATGACCTTTTTTATTGTCATAAAACAATTGTTTTTAATCATTCAAGTTTATTTGAAATAAAATAATATTACTCGATTAATATTTCAAAAATTAATAAGTAACAGATTTATACAATAAATCTGTTTATTGAACGGATTCAAATAGTTATGATTATTTGAACAATTATCAATCTCAAATCATTAAAACTTTTTGTTTTGTTATAAAACAATTATTTATAACCATGGAAGCTTATTCGGTTAAAAATAATACTAATTTAATAATATTTCAAAAATTAATAAGAGATTTAAAAAATAAATGTGCTTGTCGAATCAGTTCAAATAGTTAAAACTATTAGAATAAATATCTATTTCAAATTGCTTTGACCCTTTGTTTAGTCATAAAATATTTGTTTCATATCTTATAAACTTATTGGGAACAAAACAATCTAAATTTACTAATATTCAAAAAATTAATAAGCAAAAGATTTGAAAAAATGAATCTGTTTATCGAATAAATTCAAATAGCTATGACTATTTGAATAATTATTTATTTAAAATTGTTATAATCTTTTGTTTTGATATAAAACAATTGTTTCAGTTCATCAAAGCTTATCCAAATTAAAATAATACTAATTTCTTAATATTTCAAAAATTAATAAGCAAAAGTTTAACTAAATTTATTTATCAAACAAATTCAAATAGTTACGACTAAATAGTTGTTTATTTAAACTTGTTATGACATTTTATTTTGTCATAAAACAATTGTTTTAGTTCATACGAGGTTATTTGAAATAAAATAATACTAATTTATTAATATTTCAAAAATTAATAAGAGATTTAAAAAGTGAATTTGTTTACTAAATCAATTCAAATAATTATTGCCATTTCAATAATTATCTATTTCAAATTGTTGTTACCTTTTGTTTGGTCATATAACAAATGTTTTTTTATTATACAAGCTTATTTCGAAGAAAATAATACTAATTTATTAAATTAATAAATAAGATATTTAAAAAAAATCTATTTGAACTTGTTAGGTAAATAGTTTAATTTTTTAAAACTCTTACTAATTAATTTATGACATATTAATAAATTAGTATTATTTTATTTCGAATAAGTTTATATGAACTAAGAAAATTATTTTATGATGAAATAAAAGGTCATAATGATTTTAAATAGATAATTACTCAAATAGTTATGACTATTTGAACTTGTACAGTAAACATAATTATTTTTAAAATCTTTTACTTATTAATAAATGAAATATTAATAAATTAATATTATTTTAATTTGAATAGGCTTGAAAGGAGAAAAACAATTATTTTATAATAAAACAAAAAGTCATAACGATTTAAAATAAATAATTGTTTAAATAGTCATAACAATTTGAACTTATTCGATAAACAGATTTATATTTTTAATCTTTTACTTATTAATTGTCTGAATATTAATAAATTTGTATAATTTTGTTTTAAATAAACTTATTTGGATAGAAAAAATTATTTTATGACAAAACAAATGGTTATAGCGATTTGAAATAGATAATTGTTTAAATAGTCATAACTATTTGAACTTGTTCGGTAAACAGATTCTTTTTTTAAATCTCTTACTTATTAATTTTTGGAATATTAATAAATTACAATTATGTTATTTTCGATAAGCTTGTATGAATAGAAACAACTGTTTTGTGATAAAACAAAAGGTCATAATGATTTGCAATAGATAATTATTTAAACAATCATAACTATTTGCACTAGTTAGACGAACAAATTCATTTCTTAAATCCGTTACTTATTAATTTCAGAATATTAATAAATTAGTATTACTTTATTCCAAATAAGACTATATGAATAGAAACAATTCTTTTATGATAAAACAAATGGTCATCATGATTTGAAATAAATAATTATTCAAATAGTTATAATTAATTAAACTGGTTTAGTAAATAGATTTATTTTTTAAATCTCTTCTTAGTTTTCAAAATATTAATAAATTAATATTATTTTATTCCAAATAAACTTATATGAAAAAAGTCATTTGTTTTATGACAAAATAAAAGGTAATGACGATTTGAAATAGATAATTGTTTAAATAGTCATAATTATTTGAACTGGTTCGACAAATATAGTTATTTTTTAAATCTCTTACTTATTAATTTTTGAAATGTTAATAAATTTGTTTGATTTTATTTTGAGTAAGTAACTAAGAACTGAAAAAATTATTTTATGACAAAACAAAAGGTCATAATAATTTGAAATAAAGAATTGTTCATATAGCCCTAACTATTTGAACTGGTTTAACAAATAAATTTATTTTTCAAATCTCTTAGTTATTAATTTCTAGAATATTGTTACATTAGTATTATTTTATTCTGAATAAACTTGTATAAATAGAAATAATTGTTTTAAGACATAACAAAAGGTTATAACAATTTGAAATATATAATTGTTCAAATATTCATAACTATTTGAACTGGTTTGATAAATAGATTTATTTTTTATATCTCCTACTTATTAATTTTTGAAATATTAGCAAATTACTATTATTTTATATCAAATAGGCTTATATGATGAAAAACAATTATTTTATGACAAAACAAAAGTTCATATCGATTTGAAATAAATAATTGTTCAATTGGCCATAATTATTTGAACTGATTCAATAAACTAATTTATTTTTTAAATCTCTAACTTATGAATTTTTGCAATATTAATAAGTAATATTATTTTATTTTGGATAAGCTTTTATGCACTGAAACAATTGCTTTACGATAAAAATAAAAGGTCATAACAATTTTAAATAGATAATTGTTCAAATAGTTATAACTAAATGAACTTGTTCAATAAACAGATTTATTTTTTTTAATTTCTTGCTTATTAATTTTTTGAATGCTAATAAATTAGTATTATTTTATTTTGAATAAGCATATATGAACTGAAACAATTATTTTATGACAAATAAAAGGTCAGAATGATTTGAAATAGATAAGTGTTCTCATAGGCTTAATTATTTGAATTGATTCAGCAAACACATTTATTTTTTAAATCCTTATTAATTTTCAAAATAGTAATAAATTGGTATTATTTTATTCTAAATAATTTTGTATGAATACCAATTATTTTGAATAATTGGTATTATTTTGCGATAAAACAAAATTTCATAACGATTTGAAATAGATGATAGTTCAAACAGACATGACTATTTGAACTTATTCGGTAAATAGATTTAATTTTTAAATCTCTAACTTATTAATTTTTAGAATACTAATTCCACATAAACCTTTATGAATAGAAACAACAGCTTTATGAAAAAACAAAAAATCATATTGATTTGAAATAAATAATTATTTAAATAGTCATAACTAATTGAACTCACTAGGTAAACAGATTTATTTTTTAAATCTTTTGCTTATTAATTTTTAAAATTTTAATAAATTAGTATTATTTCATTTCAAATAAGCTTGTATGAATATAAACAACTGGTTTATGGCAGAATAATTGGTCATACTGATTTGAAATAGATAATTGTTCAAATATTCATAACTATTTGAATGTGCTCAGAAAACAAATTTATTTTTCAAAATTTTGCTTATTAATTTTTGGAATATCAATAAATTTATATTATTTTATTTGAAATAAGCTTGGATGAATAGAACCAATTATTTTTTGACAAAATAAAAGGCCATAATGTTCTGAAATAAATAATTGTTTTAGATAGTCATAACTAGTTGAACTTTTTGGTAAACAAATTCATTGTTTTAGTTCTCTTACTCACTAATTTTTGAAATATTAATAAATTAGTATTATTTTATTTCAAATAAGCTTATATTAATTGAAACAATTGTTTTATTACAAAACAAAAGGTTACAATCATTTGAAATGGATAATTATTCAAATGGTCATGACTATTTGAAATTGTTCGGTATACGTATTTATTTTTTAAATCTTTTACTTATTAATTGTCAAAATATTAATAAATTAATATTATTTTAATCCAATAAGATTGTATGAGCAGAAATAATTGTTTTATGATAAAACAAAAAGTCATAACAATTTGTTGTTCAAATGGTCATAACAATTTGAACTTGTTTAGTGAACAGATTTATTTTTTAAATCTTTTACTTATTAATTGTCTTAATATTAATAAATTTGTATTATTTTATTTGAAATGAGCTTGTATGAATGGATGAAATCTTTTTATGACAAACATTGTCTTTTGTCGTAAATAATGGTCATCACATAATTGGTCGTCGCACAATTCAGAATAAACTAATATGAATACATTCAAATAGTTATCACTATTTAAATAATTATTTATTTCAAATAATTATGACCTTTTGTTTTGTCACAAACCAATGGTTTTTGTTCATACAAGTGTATTCAAAATAAAATAATAATATTTTATTAATATTCCAAAAATTAATAAGTAAAAGATTTAAAAAATAAATCTATTTATTGAATAAGTTCAAATAATTATAACTGTTAGACCAATTATCTATTTTAAATAGTCATGATCTTTTGTTTTGTCATAAAGCAATTGTTTCTATTCACACAAGTTTATTTAGAATAAAATAATACTAATTTATTAATATTTTAAAAATTAATAGGTAGAAGATTTAAAAAATAAATCTGCTTACCGAATAAGTTGAAATAGTGATGTCCATTTAAACATTTATCTATTTCAAATCGTGATTACCTTCTATTTTGTCATAAAACAATTGTTTCTGTTCATGAAAAATTATTCAGAATAAAATAATACTAATCTATTAATATTTTGAAATTAAGAAGAGATTTAAAAACTAAATCTATTTACTGAAACAATTCAAGTTATGACTATTTGAATAATTATCTATCTCAAATCGTTGAGATCTTTATTTTATCATAAAATAATTGTTTCCTTTCATACAGGCTTATTCGGATTAAAATAATATTAATTTAATAATATTCCAAAAATTAATAAGTAAGAGATTTAAAAAATAAATGTGTTTACCAAACTAGTTCAAATAGTTAAGGCTATTTTGTCATAAAATATGTTTAAATAATTATGACTATTTCAACAGTTATTTATTCTAAATAGTTATGACCTTTTATTTTGTCATAAACCAATTGTTTCTGTTCATACATGCATATTCGAAATAAAATAATAGTTTATTCATATTCCAAGAATTAATAAGTAAAAGATTTAATAAATAAATCTATTTATCGAGCAAGTTCAAATAGTTATGATAGGTTGAACAATTGTTTATTTTAAATAGTTACGATATTTTGTTTTGTCATAAAATAATTGTTTTTATTCATACAATTTTATTTGAAATAAAATAATATTAATTTATTAATATTCTAAAAATTAATAGGTAGGATATTTAAAAAATAAATCTATTTATCGAACAAATTCAAATAGTCATTTCCATTTGAAGAATTATTCATTTCAAATTGTTATGACTTTTTGTTTTGTCATAAAACAATTGTTTCTATTCATGCAAAATTATTCAAAATAAAATAATATTTATTTGTTAATATTTTAAAAATTAATAAGAGATTTATAAACTAAATCTGTTTTCCAAAACAATTCAAATAGTTATGACTATTTGAATAATTATCTATCTCAAATCGTTATGATCTTTATTTTGTTATAAAACAATTGTTTCTTTTCATACAAATTTATTCGAATTGTTAAGACTATTAGAACAATTGTCTATATTAAATCGTTTTGATCTTTTGTTTAGTCATAAAACAATTATTTCAATTCATATAATCTTACTCAGAGAAAAATAATACTAATTTATTAACATTCAAAAAATCAATGAGCAAGAGTTTTAAAAAAAAAATATTTACCAAACAAGTTTGAATAGATTTGACTATTTAAATTCGTTCTGACCTTTTGTTTTCTCATAAAATAATTGTTTTAGTTCATAAAAACTTATCTGAAATAAAATAATACTACTTTACTAATATTTCAAAAATTAATAAGTAAGAGATTTAAAAACTAGAACTATTTTTCGAACTAGTTCAAATTTATGACTATTTGAACAAATACCAATCTCAAATCATTATGATCTTTATTTTCTTATAAAATAATTGTTTATGATTATCCAAGCTTATTCTAATAAAAATGAAACTAATTAATAATATTTTGAAAATTAATAAGAGATTTAAAAAATAAATGTGTTTGTTGAACCAAATTAAATAGTTAAGACTATTAGAATAATTATGTATTTCAAATCATTTTAACCTTTTATTTAGTCATATAATAATTGTTTCAGTTCATACATGCTTATTCAAAATAAAATAATACTAATTTATTAACATTTCCTTATTTTAAATTGTTATGACCTTTTATTCAACAGTTAAGATTATATGAATAATTATTTATTTCAAAGTGTTATGACTTTAATTTTAGCTCATACAAGTGCATTCAAAATAGAATAAAACTAATTTATTAAAATTTCAAAAATGTATAAGTAAGAGATTTAGAAAATAATTCTATTTACTGAATTAGTTCAAATAATTACAACTATTTGAGCAATTATCTATTTCAAATCATTATTACTTTTTGTTTTCTCATAAAACAATTGTTTTTGTTAACATAAATTTGTTTGAAAGAAAATAATACTAATTTATTAATATTTAGAAAATTAATCAATAAGAGATTTAAAAAGTGAATCTATTTACCAAACCATTAGTTTATTTGAGGACAAGTCTTTCCCAACCATTTGAGCTTACTCAGTAAACATATTTATTTTTTTAAAAAATATTTTACTTATTAATTTTTAGAATATTAATAAATTAGTATTATTTTATCTCAAATAAGCTTGTATGAATAGAAACAATTGGTTTATCACAAAATAAAAGGTTATAACTAATTGAAATAGATAATTTTTAAAATAGTCATAACTATTTAAATGGTTTAAAAAAATAGATTTATTTTTTTAATTTTTACTTATTAATTTTTTAAATATTAATAAATTTAATTATTTTATTTAGAATAAGCTTGTATGAATAGAAACAATTATTTTATGACAAAATAAAAGGTCATAATGATTTGAAATAGATAATTGTTCAAATAGTCATAACTAATTGAACTTATTCGGTAAACTGATTCATTTTTTTATATCTCTTACTCGTTAATTTTCAAAATGTTAATAAATTAGTATTATTTTATTTAGAATAAGCCTATATGAACTAATACAATTGTTTTATAATGAACAAAAGGTCATAACGATTTGAAATAGATAATTATTCAAATAGTTATGATTATTTGAACTTGGTTGGTAAACATATTTATTTTCAAATCTTTTACTTATTAATTGACAAAATATTAATAAATTTATATTATTTTAATTCGAATAAGCTTGTATCAAGAAAAACAATATACAACAACTTAACAATTGTTTTTTATAACTATTTGAACAATTATCTATCTCAAACAATTGTTTTTGAATGCAAAAAATTAGAAAAAATTGGAAAGATTCAAATTTTCAATAGTTATTTATTTCAAATAGTTATAATCTTTTGTTTAAAATAATCCAAATTTATTAACATTAGAAAAATTAATAAGCAAAAGATTTAAAAAAAAAAAAATTTGTTTACCAAACAAGTTCAAATAGTTATGACTATTTGAATAATTATTTATTTAAAATCATTATGACCTTTTGTTTTGACATAAAATAATTTTTTTTAGTTCATAAAAGCTTATCCAATATAAAATAATCCTATTTTCTTAATATTTCAAAAATTAATAAGCAAGAGTTTAAAAAAATAACAAATTTAATAATATTAAGACAATTAAAGTCTTTCCCAACCATTTGTGCTCATGAAATTATGAGATTTATAAATTGTTTCGTTTTGTGGTAGATGATCACAAATGAAAAATTAGAGTGAAATTATAGTTTTTGAAGATCATATAGTTCATGTATAGTGAAATTATATTTGATGCATTGACAATGAATATATTTTATATATTATTAGTTAAATAAAAAATAAGTTAATTACTTTTCATTGTGAAATTCTGAAGAATCTTTACATAGTAGAAATTAAACATTGAATTTGACCTAAAATTTTGATGGCAGAGGCAGTTGGGAATCCTACTGACCATAAGGTAAGCCTTAGATTAAATGTTGTAGGGTAGCTCAGCTGCATGGGAACACTTTGCTGCAATTCCATAGGCAACTAATACTCTATTAGATTAGAAATTTGATCCTCCTTCACTTACCAATAAGTTCTTGAAGATATACTTGTAGAGATGCCTCCATTCTCGTTCCACATTAATTGCATCACAATTTCTCTTGCTGTACTACTACAAATGTACTGTTATGGCCTCAATGTTTTCATTTCTTCACTAATTAAGTGCAACCATTTCTCTCTGTCGATTTGACAACAAGTTTTGGTTCCATTTGGGGTGTCTAAATGAGTTGAAAACCAAGCACCAATTCATGTTCGTACAAAATAGTACGGTAAAAACCTAGGCCATCAATCTGAATAGCATGTAAAAAGCGGTGCATTTTCACATCATTTATTCACTGTAGAACAAGACTTTTTCACGTACATGATGGATCCTTATTCTTAACAAAACATTTTGGGGATACCATTATAAACAAAAATAATTGTTTTATGACATTACAACAATTTGAAATACATAGAGTCTCAACTATTTGAATTTGCTTGACAATTAGATTTTTTTTAGTTTTTTTGGTTATTAAGTTTTGAAATATTATTACATTAATATTATTTTATTTTGAATAAAATAGTATGAACAGAATCAATTGTTTGATGATAAAATAAAATATTATAATGATTTAAAATAGATAATTATTCAAATAGTCAAAACTATTTGAAATGGTTTGGTAAACAATTTTATTTTTTAAGTCTCTTACTAATTAATTTTCTAAATATTAATAAATTCATATTATTTTATATTGAGCAAACTTATATTAATAAAAACAATTATTTTATGACAAAATAAAAAGTAATAATGATTTGAAATAGATAATTGTTCAAATAGTTATAATTATTTGAACTGGTTCGGTAAATAGAATTATTTTCTAAATCTCTTATAATTTTTTGAAATATTAATAAATTAGTTTTACTCTATTCTGAATAAGCTTGTATGAGCTGAAATAATTGTTTTATGACAAAATAAAAGGTCATAATAATTTGAAATAAATAATTGTTCATATAGTCTTAACTGTTTGAATTGGTTCAACAAACAGATTTAATTTTTAAATCTCTTAGTTATTAATTTTATAATATTACTAAATTAGTATTATTTTTTTATGAATAAATTTGTATAAACAAAAATAATTGTTTTATTATAGAACAAAAGTTATAACAATTTGAAATAGATAATTGTTCAACTAGTCAAACTATTTAAATTAGTTTGATAAACAGATTTATTTTTTAAATCTCTTGTTAATTTTTGAATAATTAGTAGATTAGTATTATTTTATTTCGAATAAACTTGTATGTTGAAAAATAATTGTCTTATGACAAAACAAAAGGTAATAACAATTTGAAATAGATAGTTGTTCAAATGACCGTAAGTATTTGAACTTATTCAGTAAACTGATTTATTTTTTAAATCTCTTACATATTAACTTTTGAAATAATAATAAAGTAGTATTATTCTCTTTTGGATAAGCTTTTATGAACTAAAACAATTATTTTATGACTAAACAAAAAGTCAAAATGATTTGAAATAAATAATTGTTCTAATAGTCTTAACTATTTGAATTGGTTCAGTAAACACAATTTTTTAAAATCTATTACTTATTAATTTTAGAATCTTATTAGTTTAGCAATATTTTACTCTAAATAAGTTTGTATGAATAGAAACAATTGTTTTATGATAAAATAAAGATCATAACAATCTGAGATAGATAGTTGTTCAAATAGTTATAACAATTTGAACTGATCTAGTAAACAGAGTTAGATTTTAAATCTCATTAATTTTAGAAATATTAATAAATTAATATTATTTTATTTTGAATAATTTTGTATGAATAAAAATAATTATTTTACGATAAAACAAAATGTCATAACAATTTGAAATAGATAATAGTTTAAATGGACATGATTTTTTGAACTTATTCGATAAACAAACTAATTTTTAAGTTTCCAATTCATTAATTTTATTATATTAATAAATTAATATTATTTTATTTTGAATAAACTTGTATGAGTACAAAAACAAATGTTTTATGACAAAACAAAAGTTTATAATGATTTGAAATAAATAACTGTTCAAATAATCATAACTAGTTGAACTCACTTGGTAAACAAATTTATTTTTTAAATCTTTTACTTATTAACATTTGAAATTTTAATAAATTAATATTATTTTATTACAAATAAACTTGTATGAACAGAAATAATTAATTTATGACAAAATAAAAAGTCATAATGATTTGAAATAGATAATTGTTCAAATAGTTATAACTATTTAAATGAGTTAAGAAAACAGATTTATTTTTTAAATTTTTACTTATTAATTTTTGAAATATTAATAAATTTATATTATTTTATTCTAAATAAGCTTGCATAAATAGAACCAATTGTTTTAAAACAAAAGAAAACGTCATAATATTTAGAAATAGATAATTGTTTAGATAGTCATAACTATTTGAACTTGTTCGATAAACAGATTCTTTTTTTAATTCTCATACTCATTAATTTTTGAAATATTAATAAATTAGTTTTATTTTACTTCAAATAAGCTCATATGAATTGAAACAATTGTTTTATTACAAAAGAAAAGGTCATAATGATTTGAAATAGATAATTATTCAAATAGTCATGACTATTTAAACTTGTTCAACAAATATATTTATTTTTTAAATCTTTTACTTATTAATTATCAAAATATTAATAAATTAAAATTATTTTAATCTGAATATGTTTGTATGAATAAAAACAATTATTTTATGATAAAACAAAAAGTCATAACAAGTTGAATTAAATAATTGCTCAAATAGTCATAATGATTTGAATTTGTTCGGTAAACATATTTATTTTTTAAATCTTTTACTTATTAATTATCTTTATATTAATAAATTTGTATTATTTTATTTGAAATAAACTTGTATTAACTAAAACAATTGTTTTATGACAAATTAAAAGGTTATAAGTTTTAAATAGATAATTGTTCAAATAGTAATAACTATATGAACTTATTTGGTAAACATATTTATTTTTTTAAATCTCTTTTTTTTAATATTAATAAATTAATATTAATTTATTTTGAATAAACTTGTATGAACTGAAACAATTGTTTTATAACTAAATAAAAGGTTAAAATGATTTGAAATAAATAATTGTTCTCATGGTCTTAACCATTTGAACTGATTTGATAAACAAATTTATTTTTTAAATCTCTTACTTATTAATTTTTGAACTATTATTAAATTACTATTATTAAAATAATATTTTAAAAATTAATAAGAGATTTAAAAAATAAATTTATTTTTCGAATCAGTTCAAATAGTTAAAACTATTAGAATAATTATCTATTTGAACAATTGTTTTATAACAAAACAAAAGGTTACAATGATTTGAAATAGATAATTATTCAAATCGTCATGACTATTTGAACTTGTTTATAAAACATATTTATTTTTAAAATCTTTTACTTATTAATTGTTGAAATATTAATAAATTAATATTATTTTAATCCAAATAAGCTTATATAAATAGAAAACAATTGTTTTGTGACAAAATAAAGAGTCATAGCAATTTGAAATAAATAATTGTTCAAATCATGATAAAGATTTGAACTTGTTCAGAGAACAGATTTATTTTTTAAATCTTTTACTAATTAATTGTCTTTATATTAATAAACAATTTCAAATGCATGGGCTTGCCGTACGATTGTCGACCCATAGTTGGGCCCTATGGCCCCCAAGGGCATGTGTTATGGGTACAGCCCCTGCATTGAGGCCCATACGATGCCAACATCCCAAAAGAGTCGAAGGAATGCTACTTGGTTGGTCCTGCCAGTAGTCATATGCTTGTCTCAAAGATTAAACCATGCACGTGTAAGTATGAACTAATTTAAACTGTGAAACTGCGAATGGTTTATTAAATCGGTTATAATTTGTTTGATGGTATCTACTACTTGGATAATTGTCATAATTCTAGAGCTAATACGTGCAACAAACCCTAACTTCTAGAAGGGATGCATTTATTAGATAAAAGGTCAATACGAGCTTTACCTGTTGCTTTAATGGTTCATGATAACTCGATGGATCACATAAACTTTGTGCTAACAACGTGCCATTCAAATTTTTGCCCTATCAACTTTCGATGGTAGGATAGTAGCCTACTATGGTGGTGATGGGTGATGGAGAATTAAGGTTAGATTCTAGAAAAAGAGCCTAAGAAATGACTACCACATCCAAGGAAGGCTATAGGCATGCAAATTACCTAATCTTGACTCGGAGAGGTATTGACAATAAATAGCAATATTGAGCTCCATGAGTCTAGTAATTAGAATGAGTACAATCTAAATCCTTTAACGAAGATCCATTAAAGGGCAAGTTTGGTGCCAGTAGCCATGATAATTCTAGCTCTGATCACTTATATTAAGTTGTTGCAGTTAAAAAGCTCGTAGTTGAAACTAGGACTAGGTCATTTAGTCTGCCTCACAGTGAGCATCGATCTATTTATCCCTACTGTTGGTGATGTGCTTCTGGCTTTAACTAGTTGGGTTGTTCCTCTAATGCTGTTATTTTAAAGAAATTAAAGTGCTCAAAGCAAGCTTACACTTTTACACATTAGTATGGGATAACATCATATTATTTCGATCCTATTGTGTTAGCCTTAGGGATCGAAGTAATGACTAACAAAGACAGTCAAGGGCATTATTTGTATTTCATAGTCAGAGGTGAAATTCTTAGATTTATGAAAAATGAACAATTGTAAAAGCATTTGCCAAGGATATTTTCATTAATCAAGAATGAAAGTTAGGGGCTCAATGACAAATAGATACCATCCTAGTCTCCACCATACATGATGCCAATTAGGGATTGAAGGATGTTACTTTTAAGACTCTGTCAATGCCTTATGAGAAATCAGAACTCTATGGGTTTTAGGGGGTTATGGTCACAAGGTTGAAACTTAAAAGAATTGATGGAAGGGTACCACCAAGAGTAGAGCCTACGGCTAAATTTGACTCAACACGAGAAAACTTACTAGGTTGAAACATAGTAAAGATTGATAGACTAAGAGCTCTTTCTTGATGCTATGGGTAGTGGTGCATGGTCGTTCTTAGTTGGTAGAGCAATTTGTCTAATTAATTCCATTAACGAATAAGACTTCAGCCTACTAACTAGCTACGTATAGGTGATCATTCATAGCTAGCTTCTTAGAGGGACTATGGCCACTTAGGCTAAGGAAGTTTAAGGCAATAACAAATTTATGATGCCTTTAGATGTTCTGGGCTACACACGTGCTACACTAACATATTCGATGAGTTTACAGCCTTGGATGACTAGCTCGATAATCTTCGAAATTTCATCATTATAGGGATAAATCATTGCAATTATTAGTCTTTAACGAGGAATTCCTAGTAAGTGCGAGTCATCAGCTCGTGTTGACTACATCCTTACCCTTTGTACACATTACTTGTCACTTTTATCAATTGAATGGTTCGGTGAAGTGTTCAGATTACGATGATGTGGATGGTTCACCACCTGTGACATCGTGAGAAATCCATTGAACCTTATCATTTAGAAGAAGGAAAAGTTGTACCAAGGTTTTCATAGGTGAACCTACAGAAGGATCATTATTGAAACCAACTCAATGAATGACCTGCGAATGTGTTAACAATACACTGAGTGGGTGAGGGTATTTTCGTGCCCTAAGCCTTTTTCGACCTTAGGTGTGCAAGATGATTGTTTAGTTCTACCACCTAGGTAGACAAAATGATTGGCATCATTTCTCGTAGTTGAATAACAAACCTTTTATGTGAATCGCACGAAGGAATCAAAATGAAAAAGAACGTGTGTGCTATTGCCATCCCATTTATGGTACATACGCAGGTAGCACTATGGCTATTTTTTTCATAAAAAACAAAAATAAATTTTGGCAACTGATATATCATCTCTCACATTGATGAAGAACATAGTGAAATATGACGCTTGGTGTGAATGCAGAATCCCATGAACCATTAAGTTTTTGAATGCAAGTTATACCTTAAGCCACCAAGTTGAAGGCACGTTTACCTGGGTGTTATGCATCATTACCCCAACCTCCTGCCCATCAGGTTAGGGGTGAAGATGGCCTCCCATGATCTCATTGATAGTGGTTAGCCCAAAAGCAAGTCCCTAGCAACAATAGCACCATGACCTTTGATGGTAAAGCTCACTTCATGCCTTGTCTCTGGTGACGTAAGTTCATTGTCCATTTGGACCCCATCGAACCCCTCACATGACTTAATCTATGCTTTCATCATGACTCTAGGTTAGGCAGGATTACTTGCTGAGTTTAAGTATATCAATAAGTGGAGGAAGAAAAATCTTACTAGGATTTCCCTAGTAATAGTGAGTGAATTGGAAAGAGCCCAGCTTGAGAATTAGGGGCCTTCGACGTCTGAATTGTAGTTTGAAGAAGCATCCTCAGTGATAGACTGAGCCTAAGTGCTCTGGAAAGGGGCACTAAAGAGGGTGAGAGTCCATTGTGCTTGGACCTTATCGCACTATAAGCTACTATCTGTAAGTCAGGTTTTTTAAGAATACAGCCCTAACCTGGCAGTAAATTTTATCCAAGGCTAAATATGGGTGAAAGACATATAACGAACAAGTTTCACAAGGGAAAGATGAAAAGAAAGTCAAAGAGCACTTTAAATTGTTGAGAGGGAAGCAAATAAGGGTTGAGAATACACCTTGATCAAATGTGAAATGACGAGAGCCGGTCTTTTAATCCGCTTAAGGCATGGATCGACGTGGGTCACGACAGTAGCCCAAGCCTAAGCTTTTGATATGCCCAAGAAGACATCATTGCTATGATTATGGAATGTAGCACACACTATCTTAGCATGCCTTGACACTTGCGTGCTCTCGCCATTGGCTTGCGGGCTCTCTATTCAGCCCATCTTTAAATATGAACCTAAGAGTCTAACATGTGTGTGAGTCATTAGGCTAGGAAACCCATAAGGTGTAAGGAAGTTGATTGGCAGGATCCCTTATAGGTGCACTGGTAATCAATTTTGATCTTTTAAGAAGGGTTCGAGTGCGAGTAATGCTTGTTGAGACTAAAAGATGGTGATTTATGCTTGAGCAGAGTGAAGCCAGAGGAAACTTTGGTTGAGGCCCATAGTGATACTGACATGGAAATCATTTGTCAGACTTGGGTATAGAGACAAAGAACTAATCGAACCATCTAGTAGTTGATTCTTTTTGAAGTTTTCGTCAAGTTAGTTAGAGCCCTTAGCAAATGATTAGAGGTATTGAAAGTGCAACACCCTCGACTTATTCTCAAACTTTAAATAGGTAAGATGGCACGGTTGCTTCATTGAGCCTCACTACAAAATCAAGAGCTCTAAGTAAGCCATTTTTGGTATGCAAAACTAGTGATGCAGGATGAACTGAAAGCCAAGTTATGGTGCCCATTTACGTGCTAACCTAGAACCCACAAAGGGTGTTGGTCAATAAAAATAGGAGGATAATGGTCATGGAAGTTGAAATCTACTAAAAAGTGTGTAACAACTCACCTGTCAAATCAACTAGCCCTAAAAATAGATGGCGTTTAAGTGTGTAACCTATACCCAATAGTCAGGGTAAGGGCTATGCCTCAATGAGTAAGAAGGCATGACGGTCACCATAAAACTTGAGGCATGAGCCTAGACAGAGTGGCCATCAATTCAGATTTTGGTGGTAGTAGCAAATATTCAAATAAGAACTTTGAAGGCCAAAAAGAGGAAAGGTTCCATGTGAATAACACTTACACATAGGTTAGTCGATCATAAGAGGCAGGGAAAGCCCATCTGACAGTATGTATTGTGTGAGCTTCAAAAGGAAATTAGGTTAAAATTCTTGAACTGAGACACAATGGCAGACGATAACATTAAGGAGTCTGAAAATGTTAAGGGGGCCTCGGAAGAGTTATCTTTTCTATTTAAGAACCTACACACCTAAGACACAGCTCAGTCAAAAGTAGGGTCCAATAATAAGAAGAGCATTGCAGGCCATACGATATCTTATCCACCCTCAGTGGCCTTTGAAATTCTAAGGGATCGAATACCATTCGTGTTTGGTTGTACTCATAATTGCATCAAGTTTTATGCGTCGTATCGGGTGACACACACTATCTTAGGCTCATTTCCTTTTACAATTTTGACCTGGTAATAACCTGACCTCAAATCTAGCTTGGTGAACCACCTTGCACCTTCAAGTTGGTCGAACAAGTCTGTAATGAATGGGATAGAAGTATCTTCCTACTCTCTTTGAAGTGCTTGACATGACATTCTCCTTTGGGGTGAAGCTTTTCATACTCTAATGGAGGCCCACTGTCCTCGGTGGTACATCACTTGTACCTATAAAGCTAGCTTTAATACCACTTATAATAGGCCTCTAACCTAAGATTCAGAATCTATACGACCTTAGGTTTGGAATCATCTCTTTTTAGCCTAAGTAAGCCTAATATGCAAGCGTACCGACACTAGAACAACTGGAAAGGTAAAATGCATAAATTTTTAGGTTTGGAATCATCTCTTTTTAGCCTAAGTTAGCCTAATATGCAAGTGTACGGGCACTAGAACAACTGGAAAGGCAAAATGTGCAAGTTTGAGAAAGATAAGAAAATGTTGAAATATGCATGTATATTACTGAAACAAAGTGTTTGATGATGTACAAATGAGGGTGGGGCAACCCTCTATTTATAGTTGAGGCCCTTAACTCTACTTATGGCTAAATCTTAAAATCAAGGGATTACAAGATCTTTTAAAAATCAAGGATTACATAGATTACACAATAATACAGAAGGCTCATTCGATTTTTAGGCTAGATCCTTCTAGAGGCTCTTGCTGATCCTATTTATTTCTGAAAGATTTTGGATCTGTCCTACTCCCCTAGGCCTCTTTGGTGCAATATGGGCATCTTGCAAGCCTAGCTAGCGTTTGAGGCAATGACCTACAACAACCAAGGGTTAGCATGTGTTGATGGAATTTAAGGTAAGTGCCCGCACCAACCAAGGGTGAGCCCTCCCCATAATGAATACTGATGGCATTTGGTTACTCAAACACTCAAGGGAAGGATGTCATCACTAAGTCGAATTGGTCACAATAGAGAACATCGTTCATCCCCAACCCTAGAGGTGTACGGTGTAAAAAATAAAGTGAAAGGACTTCGGTGGGTATGTATGAAGGGAGAGGGACAAATCGAAGTGACAAAAATCTTAGTGGATTATGGTAGCAAAGCCATTTTGCCACTTACAATACCCATTCACATATTTTAGTTGTTTGCAAAGCATTCTACCTGTTGCTCAGTGGGAATTAAGCTCCAAAGAGGCTTGTGCAGTTTGTCCCCTGTGAGGGTTGCACCTACGACACATGCCCTTGAAGGCCATGGCCTTTACTATGGGTCGACAATCGAGTGACGGGCATGTGCATCACTTTTAGCATAGATTCTGACTTAGAGGTGTTCAGTCATAATCCAACACACGGTAGCTTTGTGCCACTGGTTTTTCAACCAAGTGTGATAACCAATTGTACGAATCAATGATTCCTCTTGTACTAGATGAAATTGCTATTAAGACCCTACCATCAGTAAGGTAAAACTAACCTATCTCATAATGATCTAAACCTAGCTGACATTCTCTATTAGTGGGTGAACAATCCAACACTTGGTGAATTCTGCTTCACAATGATAGGAAGAGTTGACATTGAAGGATAAAAAAATAACGTTGCTATGAACGCTTGGCTGCCATTAGCCAATTATCCCTAAGGTAACTTTTTTGACACCTCTACCTTCAAATTTTAAAGGTCTAAAAGATCGATAGGCCACACTTTCATGGTTTGTATTCGTACTGAAAATCAAAATCAAATGAGCTTTTACCTTTTTGTTCTATATGAGATTTCTATTTTTGTTGAGCTCATCTTAGGACACCTATGTTATCTTTTAATAGATGTGCCACCCTAGCCAAATTCCCCACCTAACAATGTTTTCACTTGGATCAACCGATCGAAGTTGGCTTTAGGTTAAAAAAAAAGGTCGTGCCCCACCTCTGATTCATGAAATAAGTAAAATAATGTTAAAAGTAGTGGTATTTTATTTTCGCTCGTGGGCTCCCACTTATCCTACACCTCTCAAGTCATTTCACAAAGTTAGACTAGAGTCAAGCTCAATGGAGTCTTCTTTCCCTACTGATTTTGCCAAGCTCATTCCCTTGGTTATGGTTTTACTGGATAGTAGACAAGGATAGTGGGAATCTCGTTAATCCTTTCATGCTCGTCACTAATTAGTTGACGAGGCATTTGGCTACATTAAGAAAGTAATAGTTATTCATGCCATTTACCTGTGCTTGGTTAAATTTTTTCACTTTGACATTCAGAGCACTAGGCAAAAATCACATTGTATGAGCATCCGCAGAGATCGTCGCAATGTTTTGTTTTAATTAAACAATTGAATACACCTTATCTATACCAGTTTTGAATTGGCTATTTGTACCCAAGAAAGGTCCTCGAGGGAGCTATTCCCAGTCCATCCTTCGATCGGGATGTAGTGACCCACTCTCATCATAGGAGTAGCTCGAGTAGTACACCAACAGTCAACGGGTTTGGGATTAGGACCCCTATGTCCAGCTTTTAGAGCCAATCCTTTTCCCAAGGTTACAGATCCATTTTGTCGACTTCCCTTACCTATATTATTACATCGACCAGAGGCTATTCACCTTGAAGACCTGATGCGATTATAAGTATGACTCGACATGGATGGCACTCGATCTTCTGAATTTTCAAGCACCACCAGGGGCACATTAGACACCATGTGACATGTAGTGCTCTTTTGGCTACTGGACCCTACCTCTTGCTGAACCATTTCAAGGGTAGGTAGGTCATTAAATAGAAAAGATAACTATTCCTAAGGCCCTTACTGATGTCTCTGAACTCTTTAATGTTGCTGTTAGCTGCCATGTCCTGATTCAAAAATTTTAACTCGATTCCCTTTCAAAGCTCACGCCAGATGCACTATCGGATAGGCTTCCTCCATCTCTTAGGATTGACTAACCCATGTGCAAGTGCCATTCACATGGAACCTTTTCCTTCTTTGGCCTTCAAAGTTCTCATTTGAATATTTGCTACTACCACCAAGATTTGCATCGATGGTCACTTCGCCCAGGCTTGTGCCTTGGGTTTTGCAATGACCATCATGCCTCTTACTCATCGAGGTATAACCTTTACCTTAATGGCTGGGTATAGGTCATGCACTTAAGCACCATCAATTTTCAGGGCTAGTTGATTAGGCAGGTGAGTTGTTACACACTTCTTAGCAAATTTTAACTTCCATGACCACTGTCTTGCTGTCTTAATCGACCAACACCTTTTGTGGGTTCTAGGTTATCGTGTAGTTAGGCACTATAACCCGACTTTCGATTCATCTTGCATCACTAGTTTTGCTTACCAAAAATGGCTTACTAGAAGCTCTCGATTCCATGGTGGGGCTCAATGAAGCAGCATCATGTTCTACCTATTTAAAGTTTGAGAATAGTTCAAGGGTATTGTTCCCCTGATACCTCTAATCATTGGCTTTGCCCAATAAAACTCTCTAAAGGCTTAGCTATCCTAAGGGAAACTTAAAAAAAAAACTAGCTACTAGACGATTCGATTAGTATTTTAGCCTTATACCCAAGTCAGATGAACGATTTGCACGTCAGTATCACTACGGGCCTCTACCAGAGTTTCTTTTGGTTTTGCCCCACTTAGGCATAGTTCATTATCTTTCAAGTCTGGGTAGACATGCTTGCACTTGAACCCTTATTAGAAGATCAAGGTCAGTCGATAATGCACCATGAAGGTCCTACCAATCAACTTCTTTATGCTTTATGGGTTTTCTAGCTTATTGACTCACATATATGTCAAACTTTTTGGTTCGTGTTTCAAGACAGGTCAGATGGAGAGCTTGTAGGTTGATGCTAAGAGCACACTGATGCTAGGGCATGACAAGATGGTGTGTGTTGCATTCCATAATCACAGTGATGATGTCTCCATGGGCATATTGAAAACTTAGGCTTAGGCTAATGCCATGGGCCATGTCAATCCACATCTCGAGCAGATTGGTGGACTAACTCTCATTGTTCCACATCTGACTAGGGTGCATTGTTGACCCCTATCCACTTTTCTTTTGACAATTTCAAGCACTCTTTGACTCTTTTTTCAAAATCCTTTTCATTTTTCTCTCATGGTACTTGTTTGCTATTAGTCTCTCACTTAGATTCAGCCTTGGATGAAATTTATCGCATGATTAAGGCTGCATTTCCACACAACCTGACTTGTAGATAGTGCCTTGAGGTAGGATTGGAATACCCTATCTACCTTTCTTTTATGTCTGATATGGGATTAGAGTACCCTGTCTACTTTCTCTTGGAGTGCTTGGCGTGACATTCTCTCTCGCTCAACCTCATGACACTCTTATCACCAAGGTCGCCACCTTGCTTACCCTTTTCGAGGTGTTTGGCATGGGTCAATAATCCAAGGCTTGCTTTGATATCACTTGTTATGGGTTGATACTCAACTTTGAGGCTTGTACGGCTCCAAGACTTGGACATGTACTCATCTGACATTCCAAATTAGCCTATCTACCAAGATTCATACCCTTGTGAGGTATTGTCTGCTTTGCTTCCTCTGGCCCCTCTAGCCTCATGATTTTGTCCCACAAAAGGTGCCTTACAAGGAGGAGGTGGTGTGAACCTTTTTATACCATAATGACCCCCTTTTCATGTCTGATATGGGATTGGAGTACCTTGAAGCGCTTGGTGTGACAACTGCACCAAGGGCTAACATGTGCTGATGGTGTTTGAGGTAACTGCCTACACCAAAGGCCATTTTTTATCGATGTTGATTGAGGCATGTGCCCACACCAGTTCTAGATTGTGCTAATGTCAATTGAGGCATGCATGTGACAATAGTAGTCGAGACATGTGCTCATGTCATGAGCTTCAACCTTTGACTCAATATCCATGTGGTTTTAGACTAGGGATGTGTTCCTTAAGTCTAAGTTAGCCTAAAAACCAAGCATGTAGGCAAAAAAACAACTAGAAAGGTAAAATACACAAGTTAGAGAGAACACAGAGAATGTTAGAATAAGTAGTGTATAACTAAAAAATAGTGTGTCTATTGTTGTACAAATGAGGGTGGGGTGACCTTTTATTTATAGTTGAAGCCCCTAACTCTAACTATGGCTACCTACTAAAATAAAAAGATTAACAAGATTCTTAAAAATTAAGGATTACACATTAATACAAAAGGCTCCCATTGATTTTTAGGGTCAACCAAATCCTACTACTGAATGCTGCCAATCTTGGATGCTCATAGAAGTTTTTGGATTAGCCTAACTCCCCTGAGTCCACCTAGGTATGGTGCAGGCATGTTACGATCCTGGTTCTGACTATGTGGGTAGGCCTGCATGCTGTGCGGGTAGTCTAGACTTATCTTTCATGCTTGCTGCTCTAACTTCCATAACTATCCCTAGTGCTCGAAACTTGGCATTTGGTGCTCAAGCTTGTGTGCCTGGTGCACCCACCCAGGGCTTGTCATGGGTAGTTGCCTCGAACTATTGGCACATGTTGGCCTTTGGTGCAGGCACATGCCTCGACCACCATTGGTACCTATGGACTCTAGGTATGGGATATGCCTATTTGAAAAAAGTGTCTTCATTTCAAACACTTTAATATCTACTGCTAGCATATCTATAAAATCTCTAATGCTCTTTAGGGGGTGGTTGTTTAGCCCCCCTCTCCCTCTCAAGGGGATAGTAGGTGTGCATTATGGGCTTATCATCATATACATCCATGACAATGTCCCTCAAGTAAAATACAAGCTGTGCATGCCTTCTAACCATTTTGTCCGATGATTGGTTGCTTTGGTGACTCACAGGCACCCATGGCCTCAATTGATTGTGTGCATGCAAAAAAGGAGAGTTGAGCTTAAGCTCGTGCCTATGGCTGATATTGGCCTAGACCCCAAACCAAGTCCCTGAATCGAGCAATGGCTCCCTAGGGTGGTGCAAACAAAAGTTATAGTTTCAAGCTTGGCTTGGCCGAGTCTCTCAGGTATTTGGTGCTCCTGTGGTCTTTTCTCATCGATAACAAAAATGCCTTGGCCTTGATAAGGCCATGCACATAGCTGATGTTGCCCAAGACCTTAAGAACAAGTCCTTTAATTAGGCAACAACCCCTTGGGGTGGTAACAATAGAGTTTGCATGTGTAGTCTTGACCAGACCAAGCATTGGCGGTGTCATGCCATTATTGCATGTTGGATGGCAAGGGCAATCTCGTGGCCTTTGCTTATGTTTTTCCCTTACCAAGCGGTTATGGCATGGCCTTATATGTCATTTTCTCTGCTTGCTCATCGAGTAATCAATCAGATGGGCTGTGGACTGGTGTGTGTGGATGCTGCCACTTGTACACAATGGGCATATGAGTGGTGCTATGGTTGTGTGTGTTGGTAGGCTCCATGTTCAATACATCAAACTATCAACCTATCATCCATTTCAATCTACCCCCATATGGTCATTGTACCTTGGGGGCACAATTAGGATCTTGTGCTGTATACCTAAATCGATGGAAACCAGATGTCTTGCCATCTTTTATCAATCTTGTGTCATTAGAGGCTATGCATCAAACCTTAATCATGCCCCCCATGGTCCAAGTGTGCCACCCAAACCGTCATGGCTGTATTGGTACACTGATGCTCGATCATGCTCTCAGATGTGAAACATTCTATGGGTGGGGCTCTCAGCCTTTGGTTATTCAATGCTATACATTTCACGTGCTTGATACGCATGACACTTGTGCTCCACGTTGGCTTTCTCTACCATTCAATTGGTGTATTGAGGCCCATACAATGCCAATGTCTCAAAAAAATGCTACCTGGTTAACCTACCAGTAGTCATATGCTTGTCTCAAAGATTAAGCCATGCATGTGTAAGAATAAACTAATTTAGATTATGAAACTATGAATGGCTCATTAAATCAGTTATAGTTTATTTGATGGTATCTATTACTCGGATAACCATAGTAATTCAAGAGCTAATATGTGAAATAAACCCTAACTTCTAGAAGGGATGCACTTATTAGATAAAAGGTCAATGCGGGCTATGCTTATTGGTCTGATGATTCGTGATAACTCGACGGATCACATTACCTTTGTGTCGGTGGCCCATCATTCAAATTTCTCCCTATCAACTTTCAATGGTAGGATAGTGGCCTACTATGGTGGTGATTGATAACAGAGAATTAAGGTTTGATTCCAAAGAAAGAGTCTGAAAAATGGCTACCATATCAAAGAAAGGCAACAGGCACACAAATAACCTAATCTTGACACGATGAGGTAGTGACAATAAATAATAATAGCATGCTCTATGAGTCTGGTAATTAGAATGCGTACAATCTAAATCCCTCATGTGTATTTGAGAGTAGAAAGCTCAATGAGATCGAGTATAGGTACATGGTCTAAGAGGAAAAGATGATAGCAATGGTAGCATTACCTATTAGGGTTAAGGTTCGTGGTTAGAATGAATAATATGGCAACTGGCTACTTTCAGACATAGAAGAAGCTATCCCCAAAGCAAGCTTGTTGGCAAGTTTTTTTACAAAATTTGATTACAGGTTAAAGTACAAGCTAGGGCGGGCAAACACCTTGGCTGATGCCCTAAGCAGAAAAGTGAACTTTGTTGCCATTAGCCAACCAGAGGGGTTTTTAGTGCCACACATCAAGGAAGGGCTCCTGTATGATCCTATAGCCAAGGCTCTTATCGAGCATGCCATGCAAGGTAAGACTAGGCGGTTTCAAGATGGGCTGGACATCCAGGGGTGAGCCACACCTTAGACTTGCTAGAGGATCGGTACTATTAGTCGCACATAAAGGATGATGTGGAGGCCTATGTGAAGACTTGTCTTGTGTGCCAATAGGACAAGGTGGAGCTTAAAGAACCAGGTGGTCTTTTAAAGCCATTGTCGATACCAGAGCGACCATGGGAGAGCATCACTTTGGATTTCATAGTTAGTCTACCCAAGACAAAGGGGTTTGGAAGCATCATGGTAGTGGTGGACAAGTTTTCCAAATATGGGATTTCCATTATAGCAACTAAGGAATACCCAGGCAATGAAGTAGCTCGATTGCTCCTAAAGAATATGGTGAAGTACTAGGGGGTATCGATGACCATTGTCAGTGATTGAGATGGGTAATTCAAGGGGATGTTTTGCACTAAGTTGTTCAAGTTGTTAGGATTAGACTTGACCTTTTCCACTAGCATGCATACATAGACCAATGGGCAGATTAAACGAGTGAATAGATTATTAGAGATTTACCTCAGGTACTATGTGAATGCCATACAAAGGGACTAGCTAAAGCCACTATGTGAGTGCCACACAAAGAGACCACATGGTGGCTTGAGCTTTACCTTGTCGTGTTGACACACAAGACAAGTCCTCACATAGGCCTCCACATCTTCCCTCATGTGTGGCCAATAGTACCAATTTTCTAGCAAAGCCAAAATATGGCTCACCCCTGGGTGTCTAGCCCACATCGACTCATGGCACTCGTGCAAAACTTCCTTGTGAAACTTCCATGATATGACATAAACAACCTACTACCCTTGGTAAGCAATAAATCATCTTGCACCCAAAATCGTCTAGTCTTACCTTACTTGGCATGCTCGATTATAGCTGTGGTTGTAGGATCATGCATGAGCCCTTCCTTGATGTGTGGCACTAAAAACCCCTCTGGTTGGCTAATGGTAGCTAGGCTTGCCTTCTTGCTCAATGCATCAACCACTAGGTTTGCCCACCTAGGTTTGTACTCTAACTTGTAATCAAATTCTATAAGAAAATACTGCCATCTCGCTTGTTTGAGGGATAGCTTTTTTTACTTCTGAAAGTAGCTAGTCATCACATTATCCATCTTAACCATGAAGCTCGACCCCAATAGGTAATGGCACTATGTGCATAAGCAGTGCACCATTGCTATCATCTCTTTCTCTTGGATTGTGTACCTACCCTCAGTCTTATTGAGCTTTTAGCTCTCAAATGCAATTGGATGATCCTTATGCAACAATACGCCCCCTATTGCATAGTTTGATGCATCTTTATGCACCTCATACTGCTTGGTATGGTTTGGCAAGGCCAAGATTGGCTCTTCGATCATAGCAAGCTTCAACTAATTAAAGGCTTCCTAGCACCTTATGTTCCATTCCCATGCTCTCATCTTTTTGAGCAACTCAGTTAATAGCGTGGCTATGGCTAAGTGGCCTTTGATGCAGTGCCTTTAGTAGTTAACCAGCCCAAGGAATGTCCTCAACTTAGTGACCTTGGCTAGTAGTTCCTACTTTAGGATGGCATGCACCACGTCCTCATCCATGCATATCTTGCCACATCCCACTATGTGGCCTAAGAATGGGATCTTTTACTAGGCAAATAAGCACTTTTTCCTATTAACGTATAGTTTGTTCACCCATAACACCTCAAACACTTGTTTCAAGTGATTTACATGGCCCTCCAATGTTTGGCTATACACCACAATATCATCAAGATAGACCATAACAAAACAATCAATGAATGATTAAAGTACCTTGTTCATTAGAGTGCAAAATATGGCTAGAGCATTGGTGAGTTCAAATGGCATGATCAAGAACTTATATGAACCATAGCGGCTGACACATGCTATCTTGGCCTCATCTCTCTTCGTGATCCTAACCTAGTAGTAACTCGACCTCAAATCCAACTTGGAAAACCACCTTGCACTTTCAAGTTGATCGAACAAGTTCGCAATGAGTGGGATAGGATACTTGTTCTTCATGGTCAGCTTGTTTAATGCCTGGTAGTCTATACATAACTGTAGTGACCCATCATGCTTACGTTGGAACAACACTGGAACACCATATAGGGCCTTGGATGGCCTGATGTACCTTATATCAATCAACTCCCTGAGCTGCTTCCTTAACTCCTTTAATTTTAGGGGAGACATTTGGTAAGAGGCCTTAGCTAATGGCTTGGCTTTGGACACCAGCTCAATCCTATGGTCCATCTCTCTCTTAGGTGGCAGCCTACTTGGCAACTTTGTGGGCATCACATCTCTAAAGGCCTCTAGCACTTTTAGCACCTCCAAAAGTGTGTTGGACCTTGCCTTCCTTGGTTCATCATACTTGAGGGTAGCTAAGAAGGTGTTTTCATCCTTACTTACCACTTTGGCAAACTGTATGGCCAATAGCACCTTGGACTCAAGCCCTGCTTTGTGCCTCAATGGTATAAGCCATTGGCACTGTGCATCTAAAATGCATAAATAATTGGCAAAAGGCTCAAGAAGGGCCTTAATCCAAACAAGAAAATCTAACCCAATCATAAACTCACAGTCCTCTAAAGGTATTACCTCAACGGTCTCGTTGCCCTTCCAATCTTTGAGTTGTAGCTCTACCCTCAAGCTAGTCCAATGGTTGGAACCTTCTTAGTGTTTACTGTCTTGATGGTACCAGCCTTCTTCTACCCTTTCAAGCCTAGTTTAAGGGTTCTTTCACCTCAAATAAATAAGTGTAAGGCCCTTGTGTCCACCAAGGCTTTCATTTTCTTGCCTGTAACTAGCAGATCCACCAACATGTACCTCTTTGGCTTGTGGCTTGCCTTACCTTAGATAGCACTAAACACTATTGACCCAAGCTTTACTGTCCTCATCTTTGGCTCCTCATCCAATCTTTGCCTATGGTACTAGCTTGCCCCTCTTTAGGCAATTGCATGCTATGTATCTTTAACCACATAGGTGGCATGAGATTGGCTCACGCTCTCCCTTTGCCTTCCACTTCCCTATTGGTGGCTTTCTTTGGCCATCTTTGTCTGAATGGTCTTGATCCCTATCCTTGGACTATCAGTCATGGCCCTTTCCCTTGGACTATCTCTCTTAGTCCCTCTTATCCTTGCTCTTTCATTGGGGCTTGGAAGACTCGAACTTGTTTTATGGTATGAACTCCATCAAGGACTCAACAGTAGTCATGGCTTTAGCCTAGTTATGAACTCCCCTCCGTTGTAGCTTATGCTTTACCCATGGCTTTAGCCTATCCATGAAGGCAAATAGACCCTTTGTCTCACTCAAACATGAGATTTAAAGCATCAGTTTAGAGAATTTTTAGATGTACTCTCTCATGTCTTCTTACTGGTTAAGCCAACATAACTTTGCCTATGCCTCATCATTGGCATACTCTGGGTAAAACTATTGCTTAAACTCATTTTAAAACTCCTATTAGGTCATAATCATGGCACCCTTATATTGGATATCATCACACTTATGCCTTCACCATAATAAGGCAACATTAGTAAGATTCATTGAAGTGGTGCTTACCTTGGTAGCATCATCTTGCATGCCCGTGGCTTGGAAGTATTGCTCCAACCCCCATAGGTAGTTATCTACTTCCTTTGCCACCCTTATCCCCTTAAACTTTTTGGGCTTGTGAATCTCCACATAGGTCTTAGACACTCCAGCAAACATGCCATTCCCAATGGTAGTCTTACAAGTAACGAGCTCTCCCTGAGCTGCTCCATCTCTTTGTGTATGGCCTCCATCCCATCGCACATGGTCTTCTTCTAGGCCTTCAAGACTTCATTCCTTTGGGTGACCATGTTGAGACCTTCATTAAGAGCAGCTTACAACTCACCTTTGAGTTTGTCATTCATGGAGTCTAGCGCTTCAACGTGAGTTTCCACGTCATTAAGCTTTTTCTTCATATTGCCCACGGTCACCTTGATCTGGATAGCCTCCCATCCATGGTAGACCAGATGTCTCTCAAACTAGCTTTTTTCCCCTTCATGGCCTTGCTTTTGGGCCTTTGGCTATTGACTAACCACATCACTCTAGGATGCCATCTCTTCTACGGCAATCTAACCTACACACAAACATAAGCAGAACCTGAACTGAGCTTGCTTTGATACCAACTGTCACAGGCTTTGACCTAAGACTCAGAATCTATGTAGCCTTAGGCTTGGAATCACCTCTTTTTAGCCTAAGTCAACCTAATACACAAGTGTGTAGGCACTAGAACAACAGGAAAGGTAAAATACATAAGTTTAAGAGAGCAAGAGAATTGTTGGAATATGTATTGTATATTACTAAAGTAAAGTGTCTGATGATGTACAAATGAGGGTGGGTGATCCTTTATTTATAGTTAAGGCCCCTAGTCCACTTATGGCTAGCTTTTAAAATGAAGGGATTACAATGTCTCCTAAAAATCAAGCATTACACATTATTACGTAGATTACATGAGGCTCATTTTGATTTTCAAGGTCAACCAAGTTCTCCTAGAGGCTCATATCAATACTGGTTGCTTTTGGAAGATTCTACTTTAGTCTTACTCATCTGGGCCCTCCTAGGCATGGTGTGGACATCTTATGGGCTTAGCCCTCTGTGCAGGCAAGCATGCATGCTGTGTGGGTGGTCTGGACTTTTTTCCAAGGCCTAATATGCAAACCCCCGTTAGTGTCCTTAGTGCTTAAGCCTTGGCCTCGAGTGTTCAAGCCTCGATGCTTGGTGCACCCACCCTAGGTGTGACACCCGCACCAAGGGCCAGCTTGTGCTAATGGTGGTCAAGGCATGTGCCTGCACTAAGGCCTAACATGTATCGATGGTGTTTGAGGTAACTGCCCACACTAAAAGCCATCATGTGTAGATGGTGTTCAAGGCAACTGCCCTCACCAAGGGCCATCTTCTACTGATGCTGATCGAGGCATGTGCTCACACCAAGGGCCAGCTTGTGCCAATGGTGGTTAAGGCAATTGCCCACACCAAGGCCTAATATGTGCCGATGGTGTTTAAGGTAATTGCCTGCACTAAGGGCTAGCATGTATGGATGGTGTTTGAGGAAACCACCCCCACCAAGGGCTATTTTGTATCGATGCAGATCAAGGCACGCATGTGTTGATGGTGGTTAAGATAAGTGCCACGCTAGGGACTAGCTTGTGCCGATGGTGGTCAAGGCAAGTGCCCATACCATTAGCCAGCTTATACTAATAATGGTCAAGGCATGTACCCATACCATGCGCCAGTATGTTTTGTTGATAGTCGAGGCCTTGGTTAATGTTTGATTTTGGGCCATAGTGTACATGCTGGGCTCGATCATGTACTGGTGTCATATTTTTTTCTGGGGTACCATTGCCGGAGCATTGTCACAGTATTGTCAGAGAACTTGATAGACAACATTGGGGGTTTCGAGGATTAGGGGTGGGGGTAAGGGGTGTGCACACATGATGTGCAATAGGTATTGATGCTTGGCCCTTATACTGGCCCTTTATCCCCCAATGAACCTCGACGACTCACACCTCTTTAAAGAGCATAAGAGCTTTTATAGGTTTGCAGCCAATAACCATTCAAATGTCTAAATTTGGGACACTTTTTTCAAATGGCCATAAAATCTTCTACATTTCAATTTTTTAGCTAAATTTTTTTGTGCAAGCTAATGAAAATACAAGGATTTTGTATACCAAATTTGGGGCTAAAACTCTTAAAAAAATTTTAAAAAATCTCGAATCAAAATTTTTTTTAAAAATCATGAAAAATAAAAAACAAGTCATCTTGTTATGAAATTTCACATGAAGGCTTAAGGGACCATTATATCATTTACAAGCCATAAAAATGGCATGGCATAGCATAAATAGGAAGATGTGCTTGAACCCACCTACTGCTTGGTCATGGTGCATATGGTGCTTAGCTTGGCTCAAGATCCCTATGGATGGTGCATGGCCCAGCATGTGCCGATGGTATTCTAGGGAACTACCCACACAAAGGGCCAGCATATGCTAATGTTGGTCAAACCATGTGTCAAGATCAAGGGCCAACATGTCCTGATGATGGTCGAGGCATGTGCATATGTCAAAGTTAGCAAACAAGCTAGTCTAGGCCCAAGTGTTCTAGCAGGATAGGGTCTAATAACCTAGGGGACAAAGCCTGGATGCCTACTGGAGGCCAAGGTCTCAGGGAGCTAGCCTGTAACAATGATATGTGTAGTGATCAGGACTGAAGAGGTAGACGTGGTGCTCATGTGTGGTAGAATTAAACCAAGCTTAGGTGTGGGTGTTGAGGAGTGCTCGTATGAATTTACAAGCCATAAAAATGGCATTGGCATGATAGAAATATGAAGATGTGCCTAAACCCACCTACTACCTGGTCTTGGTGTGTGGCCTTGGCCTATGATACCCGCGTTTGGTGCCTGATCCTATATGTTCCAATGATGTTCAAGGGAACTCCCCGCACAAAGGGCCAACAAGTGTCGAGACCAAGGGCCAACATGTCTTGATGGTGGTTGAGGCATGTGCATGTGTCACACTCTGTAAGTTGGGATAGGCCAAAGGGTTCTAACAAGATAAGGTTCGACAGATAGGAGGACTAGGCCTTGAGGCCTACTTGAGGTGCAAGTCATGGGGAACTAGATTGGGATAGTGGTTCAGGTAGTGGTCAAGACTTTAAAAGCTCAGGCACAATGCTCAGGTTTGGTAGAATTGAGCCAGGCTAAGGTGCAAGTGCTGTTGAACAGTGCATGGGCACATAGTCATTCCTAGGTACGGGCACTAATGATCAAGGTGTGAGCACATAGTCAAATCCAAGTGCCTTAAACATAGTCCTGGTTCAGAGCTTTTTTGTGGGCTTATAGAAGGCACAAAGTGCTTGTGTCACGCCCTAGGCGTGTGCACCAAGGGCTGAGGACCATACCCTAACGGCGAAGACTCGAGCACTGGGGACAGAGGTAGGCATTTATGCAAATTAGCATGGTAGAAGCATCCAGACCACCCACTTGATAGTTAGGCCTACCCGTAGCACCACGGCTAGGCCCCAACATGCCCGTGCCACACCCAGGTGAGCCTAGGAGAGCTTGGCTGACCTAAAACCATCTAAAAGCCTCTAGGATCTATAGCTCACAGAGGAGGATCTAACTAATCCTTAGGATTAAGATGTGATCTAATGAAATCTGTATTTTGAATTTGAATTTGAATTTGTAATCGTTGGATATTTGAATTTGAAATTTTATTATGTTGTTTTCTTAGCTTGCGTATTCTGCCTTTCTAGTTGGTTTAGTGCCCACACGCCTATTTTGTAGGTTGACTTAGGCATATGAAGTTCATTCCCAGTTTAAGGCCACACAGTGTTTAGTTTAATACTAGAGGCCATGACACCAGCATCTACCAAAAATGTGTCCAAGGCAACAACTTGCACCAAGTGCCAAACACCTACCAAAGAGGTGTCTGAGGCAACATACTGAGGTAATATACCGAGGCAATATATCGACGCAACTGAGGGGCTAGCACCTTTCAAGGAGGTGTCTGAGGTAATAATAGGCCAGCATCCATCGATGGCATTATATGCGATTGCCCACACCAACCAAAGGCCAGATGTTATTTATGGTGTTTAAGGTAATGACCTGCAACAACCTAGGGCTAGTGTGTGACGATGGAGTTCAAGGTAAGTGCCCACACCAACCAAGGGTGAGCCTTCCTCGTAATGAATACTGATGGCATTCGATTACTCGAATGCTTAAGGGCTCACCTACTTGAGGGATAGCTTTTTTTGTATCTGAAAGTAGCTGGTTGCCATATTGTCTGTCCTAACCATGAACCTCAACACTAACAGGTAATGGTGCCATGTATGCAAGCAGTGCACTGCTACTATCATCTCTTTCTCTTGGACTGTGTACCTATGCTTAGTCTTATTGAGCTTCCAACTCTCAAATGCAACTAGATGATCTTCTTGCATCAACATGCCCCATATTATGCAGTTTGATGCATCTATATGCACCTCATATGGCTTGGCATGGTTTGGCAAGGCCAAGACTAGCTCCATGGTTACAACTTGGTTTAACTAATCAAAGGTTTCTTGGCACCCTATGCTCCACTCCTATGCTCTCTTTTTTTTGAGCAAGTTAGTCAATGGCGTGGCTATGGCTAAGTGGCCTTTGATGAAGCACCTGCAGTAGTTGACTAGCCCAATGAATGACTTAACTTAGTGACCTTGGTTGGCGGTTCCCACTCTAAGATGGCTCATACCTTGCCTTCATCCATGCGTATCTTACCACCTCTCACTTTGTGGCCTAAAAATGGGATCTTTTACCAAGTAAATAAGCACTTCTCCCTCTTGACATATAGTTTATTCACCCACAACACCTCAAACACCTATCTTAAGTGATCTACATGGTCCTCCAATGTCTAGCTATATACCACAATATCATCAAGATAAACCATAACAAAACGATCAAGGAATGACTAAAGTACCTTGTTCATTAGAGTGCAAAATATGGCTAGAGCATTGGTGAGTCCGATTAGTATGACTAAGAACTCATACAAACCATATGGGTGACCCATGCTATCTTGGGCTCATCTCCTTCTGTGATCTTAACATGATAGTAACCCGCCCTCAAATCTAGCTTAGAAAACTCTTCGCACTTCCAAGTTGATCAAACAAGTCCGTAATGAGTGGGATAGGATACTTGTTCTTCACAGTCAGCTTGTTCAATGCCCAGTAGTCTACACACAACTACAGTGACCCATTATGCTTATGTTGGGACAACATTGGTGCACCATATAGGGCATTGGATGGCCTAATGTACCTTACATTAATCAGCTCCTTAAATTGCTTCCTCAACTCTTCCAACTCTAGAAAAGACATTTGATAAGAGGCTCTGGTTGGTGGCTTAGCCTTGAACACTTACTTAATCTTATAGTCCACCTCTTTTTTAGGTGGTAGCATATATAGTAGCTTTGCAGGCATCACATTGCTAAAGGCCTTTGGCACTTTTAGCACCACTAAGGGGGTGTCGGACCTTGCCTCCCTCGATTAATCATACTTGAGGGTAACCAAAAAGATGTCTTCATCTCTACTCACTGCCTTGGCAAACCATATGGTCGATAACACATTAGACTCAAGCCCTACTTTTCACCTTAATGGTACAAGGGATTGGCACCATGTATCCAAAATGTATAAACAATTGGCAAAAGACACAAGGAGGGTATTAATCTGAACAAAGAAATCTAACCCAATCATAAACTCATAGTCATCTAAGGGTATTACCTCGATGGTCTCCTTGCCTTTGCTATCTCTGAGTTATAGATCTACCTCTCGAGCCATTCTAATGGTTGAAACTCCTTGATATTCACTGTCTTGGTGGTACTAGCCCCCTTTTGCACCTTTAGGCCTAGTTTTTAGGCTCTTTCACCTGAAATAAACAAGCGTAAGGCCCTTGTGTCCACTAGGGCACTCACCTTTTTACCAGCAACTAATAGATCCATGAACATCTGTCTCTTTGGCTTGTGCTCTACCTTACCTCAAATAGCACTAAGCACTATCGACCCATGCTTTGCTATCCCTATCTCTATCTTTTCATCTGACTCATTGTTTACGGTAGCCTCTCTTTGGGTAATTGCATGCTATGTGTCCCTCACTACATAGGTAGCCTAGGATTGGCTCATGGTCTCTCTTTGCCTTCTATTTCCCTGTTGGTGGCTTCCTCTAGCTAGCATTGTCTAAATAGTCTTAATCCCTATCCTTGGACTATTGGTTACAATCCTTTCCCTTGGACTATCTTTCTTGGTCCCTCTTGTCCTTACCCTTCTCTTTGGGCTTGGAAGACTTGAACTTGTTTTGTGGTTTAAACTCCACCAAGGACTCAATAGTAGTCATGGCTTTAGCCAATTCATAAACTCCCTTCCATTGTAACTCATGCTTCACCCATTACTTTAGCCCATCCATGATGGCAAATAGACCCTCTGCCTCACTCAGATCTGAAATATGAAGCATTAGTTCAAAGAAGTTTTAGATGTACTCTTTCATGTCCCCTTACTGGCTAAGTCGATGTAACTTGGCTCATGCCTCATCATTGACATACTCCTAGTAAAACTGCTACCTGAACTCATTTCGAAACTTCTTGCAAGTTTTAATCATGGTGCCTTCATGCTAGACATCATCACACTTACGTCTTTACCATAATATGGCAATATCAGTAAAATCCATTGAAGTAGTGCTTACCTTGGTAGCATCGTCTTGCATGCCTATGGTCTGGAAGTACTACTCCATCCCTTATAGGTAGTTGTCTACTTCCTTAGTTGTCCTTGTCCCTTCAAACTTTTTGGGCTTGAGAATCTTAACATGGTTCTTGGACACTCCAGCAAACATGTCATTCCCATTGGTAGTCTTGCAAGCAGCGAGCTCCCCCTTGAGTGTCTCCATCTCTCTGTGCATGGCCTCCATCCTATTACACATGGTCTCCATTTGGGCCTTTAAGATTTTATTCCTTTAGGTAATCATGTCAAGGCCTTTATTGAGAGCAACTTGTAACTCACCCTTGAGTTTTTCCTCCATGAAGTCTAGTGCTTCAATGTGAGTCTCCATATCGTCAAGCTTCTCTTTTACATTCCCCATGGTCACCTCCATCTTGGACAGCCTCTCATCTATGGTAGACTAGATGTCTCTCGAATTGGCTTTCTTCCTCTTCCACGGCCTTGCTCCGAGCCTCTAGTTGTTGACTAGCCACATCACTCTAGGATGCCATCTCCTCAACTATGATCTAACCTGCACATAAACACATGCAAAACCTGGACTACGTTTGCTTTGATACCAACTATCATGGGCTCTAACCTAAAACTCAGAATCCATGTAGCTTTAGGCTTGGAATTAACTCCTTTTAGCCTAAATTAGCCTAATATGCAAGTGTGCGGGCACTAGAACAGTTGGAAAGGTAGAATACACAAGTTTGAAAAAGTAAGAGAGTTGCTAGAATATGCACTATATATTACTAAAGCAAAGTGTCTGATTATGTACAAACGATGGTGGGGTGACCCTCTATTTTCAGTTGAGGCCTTTAGCTCTACTTATTTCTAACTCTTAAAATCAAAGGATTACAAGATCTTCTAAAAATCAGGCATTATGCATTGTTATATAGATTATATAAGGCTCTTCTTAATTTTTAAGGTCAACCAAATCTTCTTGGAGGCTTCTGCCAATCTTGGCTACATCTGAAAGATTTTGGATCGATCCTACTCCCTTGGGCCCTCTTAGGTGTGATGCGGGCATCTTGCAGGTCGGGCACTAGCTGTGTGGGCAGGCCTACATATTGTGCAGGCAGTCTGGACTCCTCTCCAAGGCCTAATGCATAAACCCCTGCAAGTGTCCCTGATGTTCAAGCCTTGGTCTTGGGTGCTTGGGTGCTTGGGCTTGGGTGCTTGGTGTGCCCATCTAGGGTGTGATACCCACACCAAGGCCTAGCATGTGCTAATGGTGTTCAAGGTAACTAACTGCATCAAGGGCCATATTCTGTCAATGCTAATCAAGGCATATACTTACACCAAGGGTCAGCTTCTGCCGATAGTGGTTAAGGCATGTGCTTGCACTAAGGCCTAGCATGTGCCGATGATGTTTGAGGTAACTACCCACACCAAGGGCTAGCATATGCCGATGGTGTTTGAGGTAACCACTCACACTAAGGATAATCTTCTATTGATGTTGATTGAGGCATGTGCCTGCACCAAGGCCCAGCATAAGCCGATGGTGTTTGAGGCAACTACCTGTATCAATGGCCAACATGTGCTGATGGTGTTCGAGGTAACTGTCTATACTAAGAGTCATTTTATGCCAATGTTGATTGAGGTTTGCATGTGTCAAGGGTCATTGAGGTAAGTGCCCATACAACAGGCTAGCTTATGCCAATGGTGGTTAAGGTATATGCATGCACCAAGGCCCGACATTTGTCGATGGTGTTCGAGGCAACTATCTGTACCAAGGGCCAACATGTGTCGATGGTGCTTGAGGGAACTGTTTGCACCAAGGGCTATCTTTTATCGATGTTGATCAAGGCATGTGCCCGTATCATAGGATCTAACCTCTGACTTATAATTTGTGCGACCTTGGACTAAGGATGTGTTCCTTAGGTCTAAGTTAGGCTAAAAACTAAGTGTGAGGACAAACAAACAATTGGAAAGGCAAAATATGCAAGTGAGAGATAGCATAAAGAATGCTAGAATATGTAGTGTATCACTAAAGAACAGTGTGTCTGATAATGTACAAATGAGGGTAGGTGACCTCTTATTTATAGTTGAGAACCCTAACTCTAACTATGTCTAGCTCATAAAATAAAGGGATTTACAAGATTCTTAAAAATTAAGGATTAGACATGAATACAAAAGGCTCCCCCTAATTCTCAGGGTCAACTAGATCCTGCTACTGAATGCTGCCGATCCTGGATGCTCCTGGAAGATTCTAGATTAGCCCAACTCCCTTAGGTCCACCTAGGTGCAGGGTAGGCATGTTACGAGCCTAGTCCTGGCAGTGTAGGTAGGCTTGTATGCTGTACGATCGGTCTAGACTTATCTCCCATGCATATTGCACCAATCCCTACAACTATCCTTGGTGCTCAAGCCTTGGCCCTTGGTGCTCAAGCCTTGGCCCTTAGCGCTCAAGCCTGTGTGCCTAGTGCACCCACCCAGGGTGTGACATTCTCCCTCACCTGATTGCATGACACCCTCATTGCATCTTTGGCATGGAGCTACCTGATCTAGTCTTGGAACTATAATAAGTCTTTTACTGTTTCCCAGCTCGCCTTATTATTTGGAAGTCCCTTCTAGCATACCAAGTACTCTTGCCTTGGCTTGTAGTTCTTTTGTCTCACTTTTCGGTTAGCAAGAATGCTATGGACCTCTTTTTCATATGAGGCCCTAGCTTCCAATGGTGCACGTTTTGACTCTACCATCCTAGATTTCCCTCATCCTCATGGAACAGCTTAAGCATGCTAACAAGGAACATCGAGTATAGCCTCAGCTTGGGTGGCATATCCAGCTTGTTGGTAACCTTGTCTACCCTATTTAGAACTCTAAAAGGTTCTTTGTACCTTTAGACTAAACCTTTGTGCAACCCTTTGTGCAACCCTTTGTGGCATACAACCAGGTGTAGCTTCACCAAAACCAAGTCTCCTACTTGAAACTACACATCTGCCCTATTTTGGTCTGCTCACTTCTTTGACCTCTTATGGCTTTGTGTAGATAGACTCTGGCCAAGTCGGCTTGCTTCAACCAAGCCTTGGCAAACTTGTATGCTACTTGATTAGGCCCTATATAACCTGTAATAATTGAATTGGGTGTTCGTAGTTACTGACCTATCACAATCTCAAATGGACTCCGGTTTGTTGCTTCACTCATCTGTAAGTTGTTTTAAAATTAGGCAACATCTAATAGCTTTGGCTAGTTCCTTTGTGTGGCACTCACAAATGTGGCTGAGGTAGACCTCTAATAGTCCATTCACTCATTTAGTCTACCCATTGGTTTACAGATGCATGCTGGTGGAAAAGTTTAAGTTTGACCCAAATAGCTTGAACAACTCAGTCTAGAACCTCATTGTGAATTGCTCATCTCGATCACTAACATGGTCCTCGATACTCCCTACTACTTCATGATGTTTTTCAGGAACAAACTAGGGCATTCCTTGGTTGTTGGAATGAAAATCCTATACTTGGAAAACCCATCTACCACTACCATGATGCTTTTGAACCCCTCTGCCTTTGGTAAACTGACTATGAAATCCAAAGTGATGCTCTCCCATGGTCGCTCTAGTATTGGCAATGGCTCTAAGAGACCACCTAGTTTTTTAAGCTCCATCTTATCCTATTGGCACACAAAACAAGTTTTCACATAGGCCTCTAACAAGCAATCCTAATGTGGGTTGATTTGGTCAAGGGGATGCAAAAATAGTACTTCAAGATCCATTACGTGTCCAAGGCCTTTCGTTCTTCTTAGCATCTATTGTCTTTGCACAAATCCTTTTGGTTCTTAAAAAGAAATAATTTAAAAAGGTTCAAGTGTTTGAAATGAATTTCTAGATCTGTGGATTTATCAACATCAAATTTGTAAAAAAGAACAAATTCTTCCTGGCAATTAGGTTAGCTATGATGAAAAAAGTATGAAAAGTCTTTTGCTTGTTTATATTCTTTCTCTAAGAATTACCACATCATCTTTCATGTGTGGCCAATAGTACCGATTCTCTAGCAAGGCTATGATGCAGCTCACCCATTGGTGTCCAGCCCACCTTGAATCATAGAACTCTTGCAAAACTTCCCTGTAGAGCTTTTCATGCTGCAGTACAAACAACCTACTGCCCTTGGTGTACAACTAGTCATCCTGTAACCAAAACTACCTAGTCTTACCTAGCTTGGCATTCTCGAGGAGAGCCTTGGCTATAGGATCATGCACAAGCCCCTCTTTGATGTGTTACACAAAAAACCCCTCTGCTTGGTTAATGTTAGTAAGGTTTGCCTTCCTGCTCAGGGCCTCAGCCACTGTGTTCGCCCGTCCTGACTTATATGCCAACCGCTAATCAAATTCTGTAAGAAAATCTTGCCAATGGGCCTACTTGAGGGATAGCTTCTTCTGTGTTTAGAAATAGCTAGTTGCCACATTGTTCGTTCTGACCACAAACCTTGACCGTAATAGGTAATGTTGCTAAGTGCGCAAGCAGTGCACCGTGGCTGTCATCTCTTTCTCCTGGACCATGTACCTGTGCTCAATCTTATTAAGCTTCTTGCTCTCAAACACAATTGGATAGTTCTCCTACGTCACGCTGCCTCTATCACAAAGTTTGATGCATCTATATGCACCTCATATGGCTTGGCATGGTTTAGTAACGCCAACACTGGCTTTTCGATCATTGCCTTTTTAAACCGATCAAAGGCCTCTTGGCACTCGATGCTCCACTCTTACGTTCTTTCCTTTTTGAGCAAATCTGTCAATAGTGCAACTATGGCTAAGTGGACTTTGATGAAGCACCTGTAGTAGTTGACCAGCCCAAAGATTGACCCAAACTCAGTGACCTTGGTTGGCTCCACTCCAGGATGGCATAGACCTTGCCTGCATCCATGCGTATCTTGCCACCTCCCACTATGTGGCCTAAAAATGGTACCCCTTGCTAGGTAAATGAGCACTTCTCCTTTTTGACATATAGTTTATGCGCCCATAACACCTTAAACACTTGTCTCAAGTGGTCTACATGCTCTTCTAATGTTTGGCAGTAGATCACAAAATCATCAAGATAAACCACAACAAAGTGATTAAGGATTGACTGAAGTACCTTGTTCATGACTGTACAAAATATTGCTAGGGCATTGGCGAGTCTGAATAGCATGACCAAGAACTCATAAGAGCCATATTGGGTGACACATGCTATCATGGGCTCATCTTTCTTTGTGATCTTAACCTAGTAATAACCTGACCTTGAATCCAGCTTGCTAAACCACCTTGCACCTCCAAGTTGGTCGAAAAAGTCTGCAATGAGTGGGATAAGATAATTATTCTTAATGTTCAGCTTGTTTAAAGCTCGGTAGTCAATACACAATAGCAAAGACCCATTATGCTTGCATTGGAATAGAATTAGGGCACCATATGGCACTTTAGATGGCCTGATGAAGCTAAAATCAATCAATTCCTTAATCTATTTCCTCAACTCCTCTAACTCTAGTGGGGACATTTGGTAAGGGGCTCTAACTAGTAGCTTGGCCTCGGGCACTAGGTCGATCTTATGGTCTACCTCTCTCTTGGGTGGTAGCTTTGCTAGGTAACTTTGTAAGCATCACATCAGTAAAGGTCTTCAGCACCTATAGCACCTTTAAAGTGGTGTCAATATTTTTTTTCCTCGATTTCTCATACTTCAAGGCAGCCAAAAAGGTGTTTTCATCCCTGATCACCACCTTGGCAAATTGAATGGTCGATAACACCTTGGACCCAATATTGGACTTGTGCTTTAGTGGTACAAGGCATAGGCACTGAGCATCCAGAATACATATAAAGTTAGCAAAAGGCACAAGAAGTGCATTAATCCGAAGAAGGAAATCTAACCCAATCACAAACTCATAATCATCTAAGGGTATTACCTCGATGGTTTTCTTGCCCTTCTAGTTTCTAAGCTATAACTCCACTCATCGCACTACTCTAATGGCTGAAACCTCCTTGGAGTTTAGTGTCTTGATGGTACCAGTCCCTTTGTGCACCTTCAGGCTGAGTTTGTAGGCTCCATCACCTAAAATAAACAAATGCAAGGCACTTGTGTCCACTAGTGCACTCACTTTCTTACTTGTAACCATTAGATCTGTAAACATCAAGCCCTTTGGCTTACGATTCCCTTTACTTTAGACAGCATTAAGCACTAGCGACCCAAGCTTTGCTATCTCAGCCACTGGCTCCTCATCTGATTCTTTGTCTATGGTAGCTAGCTTGCCCCTCCGTGGGTAATTTTACACTTTGTGGTCTCCTCCATATAGGTAGTATGAGATTGTCTCTCGGTCACTCTTAGCCTTTCATTTCCTTGCTGGTGGTTGACCTTGGACACTTTTGTCTGAATTATTTCAGTCTCTATCCTTAGATTGTCAATCACAGTCTTTTCCCTTGGATTGTTTCTTTTGGTTTCTCTTGTCCCTACCTTTCCCCTTGGGCTTGGTAAACTCTAACTTGTTTTACAGCTTGAATTCCACCAAAGACTTAGTGGTGGTTATGACCTTGGTAAACTCATGAACTCTCTACCTTTGTAGCTCGTGCTTCACCCATGGCTTAGGCCCATCCATAAAGGCAAATAGACCCTTAGTCTAACTCAAATCTAAAATTTGAAGCATCAATTTAAAAAACTTCTAGACATACTCCCTTATGTCCCCCTACTGATTAAGTCATGTAACTTTGTTCGTGCCTCATCATTGGTATATTTCAGGTAAAATTACTCTCTGAACTCTTTTTAAAATTCATCATAGGTTCAAACATGGTGCTTTCACACCTGACATCATCATACATGCACCTTCACCATAATAAGGCAGCATCAATAAGATACATTGAAGCAGTGCTTACCTTAATAGCATCGTCCTGCATACCCATGGCCTAGAAGTATTGCTCTATCCCTCATAGATAGTTGTTTACTTCTTTAGCCACCCTAGTCCCTTTGAACTCCTTAGGCTTGAGAATCTCTACATGGGTCTTAGACATTCCAATGAACATGCCATTCCCATTAGTAATCTTGCAAGCAATAAGCTCGCTCTTGAGCTCTTTCATCTCCTCATGCATGGTTTCTATCTAGGCCTCCAAGGTTGTATTCTGTTGGGTGATCATGTTGATACCCTCATTCAAAATAGCTTGCAACTCCCTTTTAAGCTTTTCTTCCATGTAATCTATCACCTCAAAGTAAGCATCTACCTTGTCAAGCTTCTCCTTCACATTGCCCATGGTCCCTTCCACCTTAGCCACATGCCTCTCTAGGGTAGACCATATGTCTCTCAAACTAGCTTTCTTACCCTTTCCATAGCCTTGCTTCTAGGCCTCTGGTTGTTGGATAGCAACATCACTCTAGGATGCCATTTTCATGAATGCCTTGAGTACGATCTGAACACCATTGCACAGAACCTGCATAAAACTTACTCTGATACCAATTATCACGAGCTCTGACCTTTGACTCAGAATCTCTATGGCCTTAGACTAGGGATGTGTTCCTTAGGTCTAAGTCAGCCTAAAAACAAATTGGAAAGGTAAAATATGCATGTTAGAGAGAACACGAGGAATGCTAGAAATGTAGTGTATCACCAAAGAATAATGTGTTTGATGATGTACAAATGAGGGTAGGGCAACCCTTTAGTTATAGTTTAGGCGCCCAGCTTTAACTATGGCTAGCTCCTAAAATAAAATGATTTATAAGATTCCTAAAAATTAGGTATTACACATTAATATAGAAGGCTCATCATAATTTTTAGGGTCAAATAGATCATTCTACTGAATACTATTGATCTTGGATGCTCCTAGAAGATTCTGGATCAACCCAGCTCTTTTGGGTCCAGCTAGGTGTGGTTTAGGCATGTTGTAGGCCTGGTCCTAGCTGTGCGGGTAGTCTGAACTTATCTCCCATGCATATCATTCCAACCCCTACAACTATCATTGGTGCTTGAGGTTTGTGCGTCTGGTGTGCTTGTTTAGGGGGTGACACCTGCACCAAGGGTCAACTTATGCTAATGATGGTCAAGATATGTGCTTGCAGGAAGGCCTAGCATATGCCGATGGTGTTTGAGGTAATTGCCTGCACCGAGGACCAATATTTGTTGATGGTGTTTGAGGCAACCACCAGCACTAAGAGTTATCTTCTGTTAATGTTGATTAGGGCATGCATTTACCAATGTCGATCGAGGTAAGTGCCCATACTAGGTGCTAGCTTGTGTTGCTAGTGGTCAAAAAAAGTGCCAATACCATTGGCCAGCTTATATCGATGATGATTGAGGCATGTGCTTGCACCATATGCTAACATGTTTCGTTGATGGTTGAGGCCTTGGTTGAAGTTCGATGTTGGACCACCGTGCACATGCTGAGGTCGATCATGTGTCGGTGTCACATTTATTTTCCTAGGACACCATCATCGGAGCATATCACAACATTACCAGAGAACTTGATTGGCAGCATCGTGGGGTTTGATAATTGCTGGTAGGGGACCAAGGGGTGTGCACACATAATGTGCGATGGGTGCTGGTGCTTGGCCTTTATATTGGCCACCTATCCCCTAAGGAACCTTGACAACTCACACCCCTTTAAAGAGCATAAAAGTTTTTACAATTTTGCAGTTAGTAGCCATTCAAGTGTTTCAAATGGGGACACTTTTTTAAAATGGCCACAAAATCTTCTACACTTTGAGTTTTTAGCTAAAAGTTTTTGTAAATGCTAAAAAAAATACAAAGATCACATATACCAATTTTGGAGCCAAAACTCCTTCTAAAAAAATTTAAAAAAATCTCAAACTAAAAAATTTTTCAAAAATCATGAAAAATAAAAAATGAGTCATGTTGCCATGAAACCTTATGTGAAAGCTTAAGGGACCATTATATGAATTTACAAGCCATAAAAATGGCATTGGCATGGTAGAAATATAAAGATGTGCCTAAACCCACCTACTATCTGATCATGGTACATATGGTGCTTAGCTCGAGCTCAGGATACCTAAGTGTAGTGCATGACCCAGCATGTATTGATGGTATTCAAGGTAACTACCCACATAAAGGGCCAGCATGTGCTAATGCTAGTCAAACCATATGCCAAGACTAAGGGCTAACATGTCCTGATAGTGGTTAAGGCATGTGCATGTGTCACAGTCAGTAAGCAAGTAGGTCCAAGCCCAGGTGTTCTAATGAGATAAGGGTTTGACAACCAGGGGGATTAGGCCTTGAGCCCTACTGGAGGCCAATGTCTCAAGAAACTAGCCCGTAATAGTGGTAAGGGTAGTGATTAGGACTCAAGAGGCAAGCACGATGTTCATGTGTGACAAAATTAAGCCAGGCTCAGATGCAAGCACTAAGGAGTGCTCATATGAATTTTTAAGCCATAAAAATGGTAATGGCATAGCAAAAATATGAAGATGTGCTCGAACCTACCTACTACCTGGTCCTGATACGTATGGTGTGTGGCCTTCACCTAGGACACCCATGCTTAGTGCTTGACCCAGCATATGCCAATGGTGATTAAGGGAACTGCCCAACAAAGGGTTAGGATGTCTTAATGGTGGTCAAGGCATGTGCATGTGTCATGGTCTGCAAGCTTTGATAGGCCCAAGGGTTCTTGTAGGATAAAGTTTAACAGGCAGGGAAACTAAGCCTTGAGGCCTACTTGAGGTGCAGGTTATGGGGAACTAGATTGGAACAGTGGTGCGGGTAGTAATCAGGACTCTAAAGGCTTAAACATGGTGTTCAAGTATGATAGAATTGAGCTAGGCCTAGGTGTGGGCACTAGTGAGAGGTTTGCAAACACATAGTTAAACCTAGATAAAGGCACTGATGATCGAGGTATGGGCACGTGGTTAGACCCAGGTGCCCTGAACATAGTCTTGGTTTTACGCTTTGTTGTGGGTTTCTAGAAGTGCACACCTTAGGTAGGTGCACCAAGGGTCGAAGACTGCACCCCAGCAATCTAAACTCGAGCACCAGGGATAGAGTTGGGCATTGTGCAATAAGCATGGTAGAAGTATCCAGATCGCCTACCCAATAGTCAAGTCTATCTGTAGCACTAGGGCTAGGCCCGTAACATGCCTGCACCATACCCAGGTGAGCCTAAGAAAGCGTGGCTGACCTATAAGCATTTAAAAGCCTCTAGGATCTATAGCACATAATGGAAGACCTAGTCAATCCTTAGGATCAAGATGTGATATGATGTAATCTATATTTTAAATTTGAATTTGTAATTACATTCTCTTATTTTCTTGGCTTGTGTATTTTACCTCTATAGTTGGTTTAATCTTCGTATGCTTGTTTTGTAGGTTGACTTAGGCATATGGATTTTATTCTCAGTCTAAGGCTACATGGTGTTTGGTTTAAGACTGAAGGCTTGGGGTAAGGTATAGGGGTAAGGGTATAGGTAGGGGTTGGGATGGGGGTGGGGGTGGGGGTGGGGGTAGGTATACTATAGTGGGGGGGAGGTTAGTGTAAGGGTAGTGGTATGGGTAGGGTTAGAGGTGGGGTAGGGGTAGGCATGGGTGTATGTATTGGATTGAGGTAGGGGAAAGGGCAGGGGCAAGGGTCGAGTAGTGGTGGGGTAGGGGTAAGGGTAGGGTTAAGGGTGAAGGTAGGGTAGGGGTGAGGGTAGGGGCACGGGTAGGGTTGGGGTAGGTATGGGTTAAGGGTAGGGTAGGGTTAGGGTAGGGGAAGGGGTAAAGGAGGGAATGGGGGTAGAGGTAGGGGTAGGGGTATGGATAGGTATGGGGTAGGGGTAGGGATAGGTATGGGGTAGGGGTAGGGGTTGGGTAAAGTGGGGTAGAGTTATTGGTGGGGGTCAGGGTAGGTGTGAGGTAAGGTATGGGGTAGAGCTTAGGGTAAGGGTAAGGTTAGGGGTAAGTGTTACGGTGGGTGTATGTATGAGGTAGGGTTAGGGTAAGGGTAGGGGTAGGGGTGAGGTAATGGTATGGGTAGAGATAGGTATGAGGTAGCGGTCGAGGTAAGGGTAGAGGTTGAGGTAGGTGTAGGGGTAGAGGTAGGGTATGGGTGGGGGTAAGGTGAAGGATGGAGGTAGGGTAAGGGTAGGTATTAGTAAGGGTGGGTGTAAGGGCATGGATAGAAGTAAGTTTAGAGGTAAGAGTAGGGGTGGGGTTAGGTATGTGGTAGGGTTATAGTAGGGATGGGGTCAAGGTACGAGTAGGGATAGGTATAGGGTAAAGATGGGTGTAAGAATAGGGGTAAAGATGGGGGTAAAAGTAGGGGTAAGGGTAGGTTTACAAGTAGGGGTGGGGGTATGGGTAGGATAAGGTGAGGGTAAGGTTAGGGGTAGGCATAGGAGTAGGGGTGAGGGTAAAGGTAGAAGTAGGTATAAGGGTTGAGGTAAGGTGCGATAAAGTGTTGATAAGGGGTAGGGATAGGGTAAGGTAATCGGTAAGTGTAGGGGTAAAGGTTGGGGTTGAGGTAAGGGTAGGGGTGGGGTAAGGGAAAGTATGGGGTAGTAATGGGGTAGGGTTGGGGTAGGGGTGGGAGTAGAGGTTAGGGTACGATATGGGTAGGGTTGTGGGTAGCTATGAGGTAGGAGTAGGGGTAGGGGTAGGGGTAGAGGTGTGGGTAGTGTAAGGGGTAAGGGTAAGGTACGTATGAGGAAGGGTTAGAGTAAGGATGGGGTGGGGTAGGGGTAGGTATTGGGTAGGGGTGAGGGTATGGGTATGGGTAGGTGTAGGGTTTAAGGGTTGGGGTAGGGGTCGGAGTTGGGATAGAGTATCGTATTGGGTAAGGGTAGGGAGTAGAGGTAGGGGTAGGGGTCAAGCTAGAGGTAGAGGTAGGGGTGTGATTAGGTATGCTGCAATGGTAGAGTAGGATTAAGGTTTTGGTAGGGGTGAGGGTATGGGTTGTGGTAGGGTAAGGGTCGGGGTGAGGGTAGGTTTGGAATAAAAGTGGTGGTACAGTTAGAGGTAGGGGTAGGGATTGGGGTATGGGTCGGGTAAGGTGGGGTAAGGGTTGAGGTAGGGTCCAAGTGGGGGTAAGAGAAAGGGTAGGGGTTAGGGTAGGTATGGGGTAGGGTTAAGGGTTGAAGTGAAGGTAAGGGTAGGGGTTGGTTTGGGGTATAGGTAAGGGTAGGTATGAGAGAGTGGGGGTGAAGGTAGTGGTAGGGGTTAGGGTTAGGGTTGGTGTAGGGGTAGGGGTGAAGGTATGTATAGGTAGGGTGGGGAAGGGTTAGGGTAGGGGTGGAGGTAAATATGGGGGTGGGTTAGGGGTAGGGGTGGGAGTAGGTATGTGGTGGGGGTATGGGTTGAGGTAGCAGTATGGTAGGGGTAGGGGTAAGGGTAAGAGTAGGTATGGGGTAGGAGTGGGGGTGGGATAGGGGTAGGGGTAAGGGTGGGGTATGGGTAGTGGTAGAGGTGGGATTTAGTGTAGGGGTTAGGGTGAGGGTAATGGTTGGGTAAGATGGGGGTAGGGCTAGGGGTGAAGGTAAGGGTTGGGTAGGGTAGGGTAGGTGTTGATAGAGGTGGGGGTAAAGGTAAGGGTAGGGGTAGGGGTAAGGTTGGGGGTAGGGCTACGGTAAGATGTTGGTAGAGGTGGGGTTAGGTTAGGGTTAGGGTTAGGGGTGAGGGTAGGGGGTTGGGGTACGGGTAAAGGTATTGGTGGGGATATGGATAGAGGTAGGGGTAGGGGTTTGTATAGGGTAACGATGCGATAGGGTTTGGGTAGGGATGGGGTTGGGGTATGGCTTAGGGTAGGTATGGGGTTAGAGCTTGTAATGTAGGGTTAGGGCTGGGGATAGGTATGGGGTAAGAGTGGGGCTAGGGTTAAGGGTTGGGGAAGGGGTAGGGGTAAGGGATCAGGTAGTGGTAGGGTAAGGTGGAGGGAGGGTTAAGGGTAAAACTAGGGGTAGGGGTAAGCGTAGGGGTGGGGGTAGGGTAAGGGTAGGGGTGGGTGTACATATGAGGTGGGGTTAAAGTAGGGGTAGAATGGGGTAGGGGAAGGGATATGGGTAGGGTAGGGTAGGGGTAGGGTGGGGTCGGGGAAGGGATATGGGTAGGGTAGGGTAGGGTAGGGGTAGGGTGGGGTCGGGGGTGAGGGTAAAGGCATGTGTAGCGGTAGGGGTAGGTGTAAAAATAGGGTTAGAGGTGCAGCAAGGTGGTTATAGGGTGAGGGCAGGGTGAAGGGCAAGTTTAAGTGTAGGGGTAGAGGTCTAAGTAGGGATGAGGTATGGTATGGAGTAGGGGTAAGGGTAGAGGTAGGGGTGGGGATAGGTATAAAGTAAGGGTAGAGATTGGGTAAGGATCAAGTAGGGGTGGGGTAGGGTGGGGGCGAGATTACGATGGGGTTAAAGTTTTGGGTAGGAGTAAGGGTAGGGGTCAAGGTAGGTATGGGGTAAGGTTAGGGGTTGAGGTAGGGGTTGAGGTAATGGTAGTTGTGGTGTCAAAGTGGGGGTAGTGTTAGGGGTGGGGGTAGGGGTGGGGTAGTATTGGGGGTATTGGGTTGGGGTTGGTGTAGGGGTAAGTGTTAGGGTAGGTATGGGATAGGGTTAGGGAAGGGTTAGGGTAGGGGTGTAGGTTAGGGTGAGGGTGGGTTAGGGTATGGGTGGGGGTAGGTATGTGGTGCGGGTGGGGGTTGGGATAGAGGTAGGGGTGGGGTAAGGTTAGGGTAGGTTTAGGGTGGGGGGTAGTGGTAGGGGTATAGGTTGAGGTAGATATGGGGTAAGGTATGGGTAGGAGTAGGGGTAATGGTAAGGGTAGGGGTAGGTGTGATGGCGCGAGTAGGTAAAAGGTAGGGTTAGGGTATGGGTAGGGGTAAAAGAGGGGGTGGGGCAAGGGTATGGGTAGGGATAGGTGTGGCATGTGGTTGGGGTAGGGGTAGGGGTAGGGGTAGAGGCATGGGTAGGGGTATGGGTATAGGTTGGGTAAGGTGGGGGTAAGGTTAAGGGTTAGTGTAGGGGTAAGGATGGGGGTAGGTTTTAGGTAAGAGTGGTGGTAATGATGGGGTCGAGTTCAGGGTAGAAGTGGGGGTATATGGGGTAGGGGTCGAGTAGGGGTAAGTGTGGGGTTAGGTATGGGGTAGGAGTAGGGGTCAGGTAAGAGTTGGGGTAGAGGCAGGGGTTGGGGTAGGAGTAGGGTAGCTGTGGGGTTGGGTTAGGGTAGGGTTAGGGGTAGTGGTAGGTATAGGGTAAGGGTTGGGGTGTGGTAGGGGTAACGGTAGGGGTAACGGTTGTATAAGGGTAGGGTAAGGTGGGGGTTGGGGTAAGGTTAGTTGGCGGGGTAAGGGTGGGTTTGATATATTATAGGGGTAGGGTATTGGTAAGGATGGGTATGTTGATGGATGTGTGTAGGGGTTGGGGTAGTTATAAGGTTAAGCATGGGGTAAGGGTGAGGTAAGCTTGGGGTATGGGTAGAGGAAATGGTATAGGTAGGGTGTTTGGTTGGGGTAAGGGTGAGGTAAGCTGGAGGTATGGGTGAGGGAAAGGGTATGGTTGGGGTAGGGGTGGGGTATTGGGTTAGGGTAGTAGTAGGGGTAGGGTTGTTGTATGGGCAATGGTTGGGGTAGTGGTAGGGGTGGGGTTATTGTAAAGGAAAGGGTTGGGATAGGTATAGGGTATGGGTTAGGGTGGGGGTTTTGGCAGGGTAGTGGTACGAGTGGGGTAAGGGTGGGTGTGGGTTAGGGGTAGGGGCAAGGGTAGGTATGTGGTACGGGTGAGGGATAGTCTAGAGGTAGGCGTAGGGTAAGGTTGGGGTGGTGGTGGGGGTAGGGTTAGGGGTGAGGGTGTGGGTTAAGGTAGATTTGGGATAAGGTATAGGGTAGGGGTTGGGGTAGTGGTGAGGGTAGGTCTAGGTGTAACGATGCGGGTAGGTATCAGGTAGGGGTGTGGGTATGGGTAGGGTAAGGTGGGGGTAGGTTAGGGGTTGGTGCATGGGTAGAGGTGGGTGGGGTAGGGGTAGAGGTAGTGGTGGGGGTAGTTTTTGGGTAAGGGTGGTGATAATGGTTGGGGTAGGGGTAAGGGTGGGGATAAGGGTGTGGTAAGGTGGAGGTATGGGGGGGTCGATGTAAGGGTTAGGGTGAGGATGGGGCAAGGTATGTGGTGAGGGTCATGGTAAGGGTAGGGGTAGGTGTGGGGGTAGGTTTGGGGTAGGAGTGGGGACAGAGATAGGGGTGGAGTATGGGGTAAGTACGGGATAGGAGTGGGGGTAGGGTATGGGGTAGGCATAGAGGTAAGGGTTGGGGCAGGGGTTGGTATAGGTAAGGGTTAGCTTTGGGGTTAGGTTAGGGCAGGGTTGGGGGTAGGGGTAGGTATGGGGTAAGGGTTTGGGTGGGGTAGGGGTAATGGTAGGGATAACGGTAAGGGTAAAGGTCGTATAGGGGTTAGGTAAGATGGGGGCAAGGGTAGGGTTAGTTGTTGGGTAGGTATGTGGTAGGGTATGGGGTAGGGGTCTAGGTTAGACTAGATATGGGGTATTGGTAAGGGTAGGGATGAGGGTAGGTATAGGGTAGGGTTAGGGTAGGAGTAAAGGTAGGGAAGGGGGTGGTATAGGGTATTAATAGGGATAGGTATGGGATAGGGGCAAGGGTAGGTATGGGGGTATAGGTAGGGGTATAGGTTGGGTAAGGTGGGGGTAGGGTTAGGGTGGGGGTAGGGGTAGGGGTAGGGGTAGGGATAGGTAGAGGTAGGGGTAAGGGTAAGGGTTGGGGTAAGAGTAGGGGTATGGGTGGGGGTGGGGGTATGGATAACGGTGCGGTAAGGTTTTGGTAAGGGTGGGGGTAAGGTCGAGGTAGGGGTTGGGGTAGGGATGGGGTAAGGTATAGGGTAGGTTAGGGGGTAGGGGTAGGCATAGGGGTGGGTAGGTAAGGGGTAGTAGTAAGGTAGTGTTAGGGTAGGTGTGGGGGTAGGGGTTTGGGTGGGGTAGGGGTAAGGTTGAGGGTAGGTGTGGGGTATAGGTAGGGCTAGGGGATATGGTAGGGGTAAAGGTAGGGGTAGGGGTGGGGTATAGGGTAGAGGTAGGGGTTATGGTAGATATGGGGTAGCGATGGGGTAGGGTTATGGTAGAGGTGAGGGTAAAGGTAAATATGGGGCAGGGGTTCGGGTAAGGGTAGGGGTAAGGGTAAGGGTCTGGTTGGGGTGGTGTAAGGTGCTGGTAGGGGTGGGGTTATGAGTAGGTTTAGGTGTCGTGGTAGCTATGGGGTAAGGTATGGGTAGGGGTAGGGGTAGGGGTAGGGGTGGGGTGGTGGTTTGTATGGGGATGGGTTAGGGTTGGGGTAGGGACAATGGTAGGGGTAGGTCTGGGGTAAGGGTGAGGTAAGCTAGGGGTATGGGTGGGGGAAAGGTTATGGGTGGTGGTAGGGTAGGGGTCGGGATAGATGTAGGTACTGGGTAAGGTATGGTGTAATGGTAGGGATAGTGGTGGGTTAGGGGTAAGGGTAGGGGTGGAGGTAGAGGTAGGAGTAAGGGTTGGGGTAAGGTTAAGAATCTAAGGTAAGGATAGTGGTAGGGGTAGGGATGGTGGTAGGGTAAAGAGTAGGTATGAGGTAAGGGTTAGGCCCTACCCCCACCTACTGCAACCCTACGCCTACCCGTTAAACTTTCTCGTTACCTCATACTTACCCTACCCCCCACCCCCACCCCCACCCTACCTTATCCTTACCCTTTTACCCTTACACCCTAACTTACCCCTACCCTTACCCCTAATACATACCTATCCCTTAACCCATGCCCACTCTTGCCCCAACCCCTTAACCCTACCCCCACCCTTTTACCCCTACACAATATCCTTGTCCCTTTCTTACCCCTTACCCTTACCCCAACCCTACCCTTACCCTATCCATTGCCCTTACCCCATACCCTTTACCTCATAGATACTCCACCCTTGCTCCTACACTTACCCCTACCCCAGACCCGCCTCTTACCTTTTACCCCATATTTACCTATTTCCATACCACCATCCTTACCTTGCCCCTACCACTATGCTTACCCTTACCACCACCCCTACCTTACCCCTACCCTACCACTATGCTTACCCTTACCACCACCCCCACCCTTACCTCATATCTAACCACACCTCTTCCCTTACCCCATCGCTACCCGTACCTTAAACCTACCCTACAGTTACCCAATACCTACCCCACACCCACCCCTACCCCTACCTCATACCTTACCCCATACCTAACTTGACCCTTACCCTTACCCTTACCCCCACTTTACCCCACCACTACCCCTACACCTAACCTTACCTCGACCTTTACCCCATATCTACCTCCACCCTTACCTCGACGCCATCCCAACCCCGATCCAAACCCTTCCCCCCCACATACCCCAACCCTTAACCCTACCCTTTACCACCACCTTACACCACTCGTACCCCTAACCCAGCCCCTACCTCTACCCCTACCCTACCACCACCCCTACCCCATACCTATCCCAACCCTACCCCTACCCATACCTTATCGTACCCTATCCCTACCCCCACCCTTACCCCTACCGTACCCTATCCTACCCCTACCCTTACCCTTACCCTTGCTCCATACAAACCCCTTGCCCCAAACCTACCCCCTACCCCCTACCCCATGCCTACGCATACCCCCACCCCAACCCTTTATCCCTACACCCTACCATTACCTTTACCCTTAACACCTTATCCCATACCGTACCCCCATCCCTGCCCCTACCTCTTCCCCTACCCATGCCCCTTACCTTTACTTATTACCTTATACCTATCCCTACCTCTACCACTACACTTGGCCCCTTTATTGAAAAATCTATTCTTTACATGAAGAACTGAGCAAAATAGATAGTCTCTATAGGGATAAAAGATATTTTCATTTTCGTTTACCAAAATAGCATTTCTCCATTTCATTTTGCTCGATATCAAAGCTAGTCCATCAACTCATTCAAACTTCCACCATTGTAAAAGTATAAGAATTTTTGGAAAGTACCAAACAAAATCGATAGTTCCCATTATGATACAAGATATTGTTGCATTCATTTATTGATAAAAAAACATCTTTTCATTTCATTTTCTTTGGTTTGAAAGTTAGTCATTCAACTAGTTCAAACTTCATCCACTGTAGGGGTAGGGGTGGGGGTAGGTATGGGGTAACGGTGGGGTAAGGTTAGGGTTAGGGTAGGGGAAGGTAGGGTTAAGGGTGGGGTAAGGTGGGGGTAGGGGTAAGGGTTGGTATAGGGTAGGAGTGGGAGTGGGGGTAGAAGTTGGGGTAGGGTATTGTGAATAGGTAGGGGTAGGGGTGGGGGTTAGTTTAAGGGCAGAGGTGGAGGTAGGTGTGGGGTAGGGGTAGGGGTGGGGGTTAGTTTAAGGGCAGAGGTGTGAGGGTGGGAAGGGGTAAGGGCGGGGTAGGAGTAGGTGTTGGGGTCGAGGTAGGTATGCGGTAAGGTAGGGGTAGGGGTAAGGGGTAGCTTAGGGGTAGGAGTAGGGGTAGGGGAAGGGGTAGGGGTGAGAAAGGGTGACTTATGAGATAGGGGTAGGGGTAGGCGTAGGGGTAAGCATAGGTATATGGTAGGGGTGGGAGTAAGGGTGGGGTGGGGTAGGGGGCCTCACCCCTACCCTACCCCATACCGACTACTAACCCTACCCCTATCCCCACCTTACCCAACCCCTACCTGACCCTTAACCCGACCCCTACCATACCCCTTCCCTAACCCCTACCCTATACCTACCCTTACCACCACCCTTACCCTAGCCCTACTCCACCGATACCCCTTATCTACCCCAACCCCTACCCCATACCCCACCCTTACCTCACCTTCACCCTGACCCCTACCCCAAACCTACCCCCACCCTAACCCTACCCCATACCTTACCCCATCCCTACCCCAACCCCTGCCACCACCCATACCCCTACCTTAACGCACCCCTAACCCTACTCTTACCCATACCCCTACCCTTAGCCTTACCCTTAACCCCAACCTTACCCAATACCTACCCCCACCACTACCCCTACCCTCACCCCTAACCCTACCCCTACCCCCACCTTACCCCACCCTAACCCTAACCCGTACCCCTACCCAAGCCCTTACCCCATACCTATCCCTACCCATACCCTTACCCCACTTCCTCCCCTACCTCGACCCTTACACTAACCCTATCCCATACCTACCCCCACCACTACCCCAACGCCTTTGCTCGCCCCTACCCCTACCCCATACCTTACCCTGCACCTCCCTTAACCCTTACTACTAACCCCACCCCCACCTCACCCCACCCCTACCACTACCCCCACCCTCACCCTAGCCCACACCACATACCTACCCCCACCCCTACCCCTAAGCCACCCTAACCCTAACCCCCAACCCTACCTTAACCCTCTCCCTCCCCTAACCCATACCTACCCCCACCCCTACCACTAAACCAACCCCCACCCCTACCCTTACCCCTTTACAATACCCTACCCCTACGCCAACCTTACACCTACTTCTACCCCCATTCCCACTCCTACCCTATACAAACCCCTACCCTTACCCTTACAACTACCCCACCTTAATCCATAACCCTACCCCATACCTATCCCTACCTCGACTCCACCCTTAATCTTACCCCAACCCCTACCCCACCTTACCCCACCCCTACCCAACCACAACAACTATCCTTAAACCCACCCCTATCCCATAACTACCCTTTCCTTTACCCCTACCCCGACCCCAGCACAACCCCTACCCTAACCCATACCCTACCCCACCACTACACCATACCTACCCCCACCCCTACCCCGAACCCTACCCTTTTACCCCCTACCTCCTACCCCATACCTTGCCCCACCCTTAACCCTACCCCTAACCCTACCTCTACCCTTACCCCTGTATTATCGCACCCTTACCCCACCCTTAACCCTACCACTACCCTTACTCATTCCTTTACCCCCACCCCTACCCAATACCTATTCCCACCCCTACCACAACCCATCCTATATCCCTACCATAACCCTACCCTTACCCTACGCCATACGAACCCCTTCCCCTACCCAAAACCTATTCCCACCCCTACCACAAACCCTACCCATACCCCTGCCCTAACCCTACCCCATATGAACCCCCACTCCTACCCTTGACCCTACCCCTACCCAAACCCCACCCTTTTACCCCTACACTCTACCCTTACCCCTTACACCTTAACCTTTACCCTACCCTCACCCTATCCCCATCCCCATCCTTATAGTCACCTTAACTTAACCTTACCTAACCACTACCCTATACCTATTCCACCCAAATCCCTAACCCTAACCCTAACCCTACCCTTACCCCTACCCCTACCACATACCTTACCCTATACTTACCCCAACCACAACCCCTGCTCCTACCCTCACCCCTAACACGACACTGACCCTCACCCCTACTCCTGTACACCTACCCCCACCTACCCACACCCTTACACATATCCTTACCACTACCCCTACCCTTACCCTATACCTACCTCTCATCCCACCCCTACCCTTACCCATACCCAAACAGTACTCTACCCCAACCTCATACCGACCCCCACCCCTTCCCCTACCCTTGCACCTATAACTACCCCTACCCCTACCCCATACCTTACACCATACCAACCTTAATCCATACCCTTACCCTAACACTTCCCCCTCCCCTGCCCCCAGCTTACCTCTCCCCTACCCCACGCTTACCCTAACCATTACCCCTACCCCTATCCCTACCCCCACCCTTCCCTATACCTACCCTGACCCTCACCCCTATCCTAACCCTACCACACCCCTACCACATACCTAAACCCACCCATACCCCTACCCTTGCCCCTAACTCATACCTAACCCCATACTTACCCTAACCCCTACCCCTACCCTTACCCCTACCCTGAACCCATACCTTATCATATATCTATCTTGAACCCTACCATAACCCCTACCCCTACCTCATACATACCCTTAGCCCTACCATTACACCATCCCTACCCCTACCCCTAACCCCTAACTCTACCCTAACCCCTACCCCCACCCATAACCCTACTCCAACCCTACCAACACCTTAATGCACCCCTAGCCCTACCCTATCTCTATGAATACTGACCCCTACCCTTAGCCCTACCCACCCCCACCCCTAGCCATACCCCAACCTCTAACCCTACACCCACCTACCCCACCCCCTAGCCTCACCATTAACCCTACCCCAACCCTACCAACACCATGCCACACCTCTAGCCATAGCCCTACCCTTACCCCTACCCCTACCCCTACACCCACCCTTACGAATATCGACCCTTACCCTTAGCCCTACCCTACCCTACCCCTACCCCTACCCCTACCCCTACCCCTATGTCAACCTCTAACCCAACACCCACCTTACGCCACCCATACCCTTACCACTACCCTTCACCTACCCTTACCCCTATCTTTACCGCTACCCTTACCTCATACCTATCCCTACCCATACCCTTACACCACCCCTTCTTTTACCCATACCCCTAACCTAACACTACAACATACCTACCCCCACCCTTACCGTCACCCCTATCCTTACCCTTACCCTCACCCCTACCCTACCCTACCCCTACCCCTACCCCTACCCTATACCTTACCAAATACCTACCCCGACCCTTACCCCTACCTCCAACCCTACCCCTACCCTTACCCCTACTCCTACCCCCACCTCGACCCCCAAGCCATACCTACCCCCACCCCTACCCTTACCCTCACCCTCGTCCTCACCCTTACCCTAACCTTACCTTACCCTTACCCCATACCTACCCTTACCCCTACATCTAGCCCTACCCCCACCTTTACCCCTATCCTTACCCTAACCCCCTCCCTACCCCTACCTTTAACCCATACCTTACCCCATACCTACCTTGACCTCTACCCTCACCCCTACCGAGACCTTCCCTTAACCTTACTTGACCTTTACCCCTATCGAGACCTTTCCTTAACCCTATCTGACCCCTACCCCTACCTCTACCCCTGACCTGCACCCTATCACAATACTTACCCCTACCCTACACCAAACCTTACCTCTACCACTACCTTAACCCTAACTTTACCCCACCCCTACCCTATACATACCCCCACCCATACCCCTACCTCTACCCTTGCACTTAGCATTACCCCCACCCCTACCCCAACCCCTACCCTATACCTTACCCCATCCCTACCCTCACCCTTACACCCACTTTACTACACCTCTACCCTCACCCTTACCATTTCCCATATCCTTACCCTACCTTTACGCTCACCCTTACCTAATACCTACCCAACCTATACCTCTTTACCTCTACACCCTAATCTTACCTCTTACACCTTACCCTTTACCCTACTCCCAACCTTACCCCACCTGACCCCCATCCTTACCCCATGCCTACCCTCACCAGTAGCCAAACCCTTATTCTCACCCTTACCCCTACCCCTACAACATACCTTATCCTATACCTATACCAACCATAACCTCTACCCTAACCCTCACCCCTACATTTACTCTTATACCCATACCCTTACCCCTACCCCTACAACATACTTTACCCTATACCTACACCAACCATAACCTTTACCCTAACCTTCACCCCTATATTTACCCCTATACCCCTACCTCTACCCCTACCCCTACCCCTAGCCTTACCTCTACCCTTACCCTTACCCCATACTTACGTCTTAACCCAAATTTACCCTTACCTTACGCCTACCCCATATGCCTACACCTTACCCTTATCCCTTAACCCATACACCTTACCCCATATTGTACGCCTAAACCTACCCTGACCCCGACCTCTACCCCTCATCCTTACACCTTACCTCTACTCTTTACCCCTTACCCCTTACCCCATACACATTACCCTATATCATACCTCTAACCTTACCTCTACCTTTACCCTTACCCCTTACCTTTACCCTTACCCCTTACCTATCCCTACCCTTACCTTTACCTTTACCTCTACCGTTACACCTACCCCCTTACCCCTTACCCTTACATATAAAACTACCTTTACCCCTACCCTTTCTTATACCTAACCACTACCTTTACCCCATCTCTTTCCTAGACCCCTACCCTACTCTTACCCTTACACCTTAACCTTACCCATTACATAACCCTTACCGCTTACAGTTTACCCCTTATCTTGCCCCTACTAGTACCCCTACCCTAACCCCTACCCCTTACCCCTTATACCTCACACCTCATACCTATCCCTACTCGTACCCTTATCATGGTATGCATGGTGCACGATTTACGCCCATAATACTCATGTGTAGCACCTAACCCAGTATGTGCTGATGGTTTTTTAAAAAACTGCATACACAAAAAGTAAGCATGTATCGATGGTGGTCAAAGTATGTGTAAGACTAAGGGCCAACATGTCCTAATGGTGATGTGCATCTGTCATGATTTGTAAGCTGGTTCTCATTGCTCGCACATTCCTTAGATCGAAACCTCCTATCTGTGTGCCATTAAGAGTACTTATAGTCAAGATTAGCTTTTCATGAGTCCATTTTCACATGAAAAACTTGATATTGTATGTCACAAGACCAAGGGTTTAAGCCTAACACCTGTGTGGCCTTAGTTTGGAAACTACCATTCATGTGCCCAAGTCAACTTTTTTTTCAACTTTATGTTGACACTTGTGTCATGCATTCCATTGGCTCTTTAGTAACTTGAGAGAAATTTAGGAAGGAGAGTTAAAATAACTATATTTCTATTTACATGATGCTATGTACAATTGCTCAATGACCTTACAATGACTCCTATGTCTATCCCTAAGTCTTTAAGTATGGTAAAGTCTATAACTTGGTTCCTCTTACTTTTCTCTTATTTTTTCTTACATTTTACAAATGAGAGGGAAGGTCGCTACTTATATTTGAGCCATTCTACTGTATATGGCCTTTAATGGTCTAAGCGTGTGGCCAATATAGGCATTTTAAACACTTTCATGGTCTCTAAATAATTCTTAGGTTGATGAAAGCCTTTCTAGAATTCAGCTTGTTCTAGGCTCCCCTCTCAGCCTCAAGTCTGAAAATGTTTGGGCACTCCTATTGAGTGCCCATGCCTAGTGGGTTCTAGAACCTTCCTCGTTTAGTTACTACTTTACCTGTAGCTAGGGCCTTCAAAGCCTTCCTTGTCTGGGTGCTATAGTACCCATTACTGCTCTTACACCAGGCCCTTCTAGAACTTTCAGTGCCCATGCACCTGACCAGCCTCTAAGCTTCTTTAAAACTCTTCTACACCTAAGCACCTATCCTATCTCTAGGTTAATCTAGAGCCTTCTATGCCTATTTACTTGTGCCACTCTTTTAGGGTATTTTAAATCTTTTTTATGAGCACATTTCATTCTTGGCACTAGATAGCTCACCTCACCATGCTCTCGTACCTTAACCTTAGCCCTGGTTTGCACATTGGGTCTCGTATGTGTCTTTAGCACCTTGGTCTTCATCTTTCCCGATCTTTCACCCATACTAACTCAAATAAGCTATATCTCTTAATCCTTTTAGCTTAAGACTTGTGCATGGACTGTGACATTCTCTCTTGCTTCTTCTAGCAATACCTTTATTGTAGGGGATGTCATTCTTTCTTTGCATGCAAATGCTTAATCAATGTCCCACTCTCATCCTAACGATCCTTCATACATGATGGTTTTTGGTACATGATGGTTCTCAGTACACCTTCTCAGTCATATTTTCTTCTAATTATGACCCCATGTGGTTCCCACGAAACTAATGCTTGTTAAAGTAAGTAGTACCATAGTTGGTGATGTGCCATTACCCTCTTCTCATGCTTAATGGGCCCTCTGAGGTGTGCAGCACTCACATCACATAAGCTTTCATGATCCTGGTGTTGATGGTGGTCGAGGCATATGCCTACATTAAGGCCCAGCATGTGTCAATTGTGTTCAAGGTAAGTGCTCACGGTAAAAGCCAACATATGATGATGGTGTTTAAGGTAATTGCCTATACCAAGGATTATCTTTTGCTAATGCTGATCAACGTTTATGCTTGTACAAGGCCTAAATTATGTTAATGCTAATGAGGCATATGCCCAAACCAAGGGCTAACATGTACCAATGTTGGTTGATGCAAGTGCCCATACCAAAAGCCAGCTTATGTTGATAATGGTCGAGGCATGTGGTTGCATTGTATGCCAGCATGTGCTATTGATGGTTGAAACCTTGGCCAAAGTTTAATTTTAGGCCATGATGCACATGCTAGGCTCAAGCATGTATTGGTGCCACATTTTTGCACTTAAGGCTCCATGATCGAAGCATCACTAGAAAACCTGACCAGTGACATTGGGGGTTTTAGTGATTTGGAGTGAAGGGCCAAAGGGTGTGTGCGCATGATGTGTGATAGGTACCGATCCATGGCCCTTATATTGGCCCTCTATGCCCCAAGGAATGTCGACAACTCACACCCCACTAAAGAGCATAGGAGCTTTTGCATGTTCATAGCTAATAGCCATTCAAGTGTCTGAAATAGGGATGCTTTTTTCAATTGGCCACAAAATCTTCTACATTTCAATTTTTTAGCTAAATTTTTTTGTTGGTGCCAAAAAAAATATAGGGATCACATATACCAAATTTGGGCCAAAACTTCTTCTAAAAAATTCAAAAAAATCCCAAACCATGAAAAATTCCAAAAATCATGAAAAATACAAAATGAGTATCTTGCCATGAAACTTCACATGAAGGCTTAAAGGACCATTATATGAATTTACAAGCCATAAAAATGGCATTGGCATAGTAAAAATATTAAGATGTGCCTTAACCCACCTACTATATAGTTATCGTATGCATGGTGCATGGCCCAAGCCCAGGATACCCACATGTGGTGTGTAGCCTAGCATGTGCTGATGGTGTTTGAGGGAACTATCCACACCAAGGGCCAACATGTGTCGATGGTGGTTGAAGCATGTGCCAAGACAAAAGGGCCAACAAGTTTTGATAGTGGTTAAGGCATAAGCATGTGTCATGGGCCAAGGGCTTAAGCCTAGCACCCGTGCCATCTTAGGTGAGAAACTACCTTCTGTATGCCTAAGTCAACCTTTAACTAACTTTGTCTTAAACACTTGTACCATACACTCCATTGGTTCCCTATAAGCTTAGGAGAAAGATAGGAATGAGAGTTAATGTAATTGTAACTTTTATTTACTTGATGGTATATACAATTGCTCAATGCCCTTACAATGACTCCTATGTCTATCCCCAAGTCTCTAAGTATGGCTAAGTCTATGACTTAGTTCCACTTACTTTTTTCTTGTTGTTTACAAATGAGAGAGAGGGCCCCTATTTATATTTAAGCCTCCCTAGTACATATGGCCCTTATTGATCTAAGTGTGTGGCCCTTATAGGCCTTCTAGACCCTTTCATGGTCCCTAGACACTTCATAGGTCTGCTAAGGCCTTTGCAGAATCTAGCTTTTTTCGGGCTTCTTGTTAAGCCTCAAGTCTAGAAGAGTTCAAGCACTCATACTAGGTGTTATGCCTAGCTACTTCCAAAATTTTTCTCACCTACTCACTACTCTATTTGTAACTATGACCTTTCAAAGCTTTCCTCTTTTGGGCACTACAATAACTACTAATATTCCCATGCCAAGCCTTTTTAGAACTTTCAGTGCCTATACACCTTGCTGGCCTCTTGGTTTCTTTAGACACTTTTTCACTTGTGCACCTGGCCTATCTCCAAGATAATCTAGAGCCTTTTGTGCCTATCTACTTGTGCCACTCTTCTAGGGCATTCTAGATCCTTTCAATGACAGCCTCTATTCTTGGCACTAGGCTGCTCACCTCGTCATGCTCTCGCACCTTAGCTTAGGCCCTGGTCTACACACTTGAGCCTTATATATGCCTTTAGAACCTTGATCTTGACCCTTCATGGTCCCTCGTTTGCACCAACTTAAACAAGCTATGTCTTTCGACCCACTTAGCTTAGGACTTATGCATAAATAGTGACAATCTTTCCTAGTCATTCTAGCAATGCCCTTGTTGCTAGGGGATGTTAATTCTTTACCATACACACAAGCCAGATCGATGTCCCACTCTCATCCTGAAAGTTCTTGGCATATAATGGTTCTTGGAACATGTGGATCTCGATGCACCTTCCCAATCATCCCTTGTTCCAGTCACGATCCCATACAATTCCCATGAAACCAATACTTATCAAAACAAGTAGTGCCTTAATTAGTGGCATGCCATTACCCTCTCATTGTCAATGGGCCTTTTGGGCCATGCAGTGCTCATGTTTTGTAGACTTCCATGATCCTAGCTTGTCAAAACGTGCAGTGCTTCTATGTTTAATGTGCCATTACCCTTTTCTCTACACCATGGCATCTTTACCTTTTTTTTGCACTCATTAGGCCCTTCAAGGTGTGTAGTGCACACATATGTAGGGCATATAGTGCTCATGTCTAGGCCATTACCCTTTTTTTGATAAACCATCCACTTTAGGGGGTGATGGCTCTCTACAGCCACACTCACCTTACCATCCTTAGAAGCATGAAAGATTCTTTCATCTTGGCTCAACCACCATTTGACTCTTGCCATTAGACTCTCTCTAAGTCCTTACAATGGGTTTGCGCTTTTTTACTATAGGTATTCCCTGTCCTTAAATGGTTTTGAGCATAAAAAATAGTTATAAGACATGGGTACTATACCTTTGTCCTACACTGAACACTTAGTATTTACCTTCTATCGCTATGGTTTTTCATTAGCTCTTTTTTCCCTTAAGGAACTGTGACTCTTGTCTCTCCATTAAAGCCCTTACCCTTAGGCTGTGGAGACTTAGTGCATTCAACCTCGACCATCAACTCAATAATGGTAATAGGCTTGCTTCAAGTCTCGTACCCTAGTGCTTCATTCAACTCTTACCCATAGTTTTTACCCTTCTTTAGGCTCCTTCCATGTGGAGTCTAATACTCGTATGCGATCTTTGGTGCCATCAAACAGGTTTTCATAGATGACAATCTCTTTTTTGAACTAGCTTTTCTCCCCTTGTATGTGGATGGGCGGCTTTCTTGCACAACACCTATGCACTCAACCACAAATATGAAGCTTGAACTAAAGATCTCTCACACATCCTAAAGAGCACTCAAGCATCCTATTGGCTAACTCTTGGCACCTACAACTAGTAATCACCTACATAAAACTTCTCATTATAAGTCAATAGCACAATCGACACACTAACACATAAGCTACCCATTCAACTAAACTGACATCAATTCTAGTTGTAACAAAGCTTCAAAACGTACTCTAATACCAACTTCGATTAAAACTAGCTATGATACCAACTTCGATTAGAACTAGCTTTTGATACCAACTATCATAGGCCATCGCCTTAAGCCCATCACCCATGTGGTTTTAGGCAAGAAACTACCATCTATATGCCTAAGTCAACCTTTAACTGACTCTATGTCAAGCAATTATGTCATGCATTCCATTGGTTCTTAAAAAGCATGGAAGAAAGCTAGGAAAGAGAGTTCAAGCAATTATAACTTCTATTTACTTGATGCTATATAATATTGCTTAATGCCCTTACAATGACTCATATGTCTATTCCCAAGTCTCTTAGTATGGCTAAGTCTATGACTTGGTTTCTCTTACTTTTCTCTTGTTGCTTACAAATAAGAGAGAGTGCCTCTATTTATACTTGAGCCTCTCTAGCACATATGGCCCTTATTGATCTAAGTGTGTGGCCCTTATAGGCCTTTTAGACCCTTTCATGGTCTCTAGACACTTCTTAGGTCCACTAAGGCCTTTTCAAAATCTAGCTGTTCTAGGTTCCCTACTGAGCCTTAGGTTTGGAAAAGTTTAAGCACTCTTGTTGCGTGCCTATGCTTAACGAGTTTCAAAGCCTTTTTCATCTGGTCATTGCTTTACCCATAACTAGGGCTTTCAGAGCCTTTCTCATTTGGGCACTACAATACCTATTACTATTCCTACACCAGGCCCTTCCAGAACTTTTAGTGCCTGCACACCTAACTACCCTCCAAGCTTATATAGACTCTTCTATGCCCATACACTTGGCCTGTCTCTAGGGTAATCTAGAGCCTTTGGTGCTTGACTACCCATGCCACTCTTTTGGACATTCTAGATCCTTTCAATGAGTAATCCCCATTCTTAATACTAAGCTACTCACCTTGCCAAGCTCTCACACTTTAGCCTACGTCTTGGTTTGCACACTCGAGCCTTGTATGTGCCTTTCAAACATTGGTCTCAATCCTTTTTGGTCCCTCACCTACAGTAACTTGAACAAGTTGTCTCTTAACCCACTTGGCTTATAACTTGTGCACAGACTGTGACACATGTACCAAGGGTCATTCAGTGTTAATGAGGGTCAAGGCATGTGCATGTGTCACAATTCACAAGCTAGTCCAAGCCCAAGGGTTCTTTCCGAGTCAATGAGCCATTCCAATTCTAACGGGATAAGGTCTAATAGTCAAGGAGTCTAGGCTTTGAGGCCTAGGTCATAGGGAACAAGCACAGAATAATGGTATTGGTAGTGATTAAAACTTCAGAGGTTCAAGCACGATGTTCAGGTTTAGCAAAAATAAGTTAGGCCTAAGTGCAAATGCTAGTGAGCAATGCACGAGCACATAATCAGACCCAAATAAGGGCATTGATGATTAGGGTATAGGTACATGATTAGACCCAGATGCAAGCATGCTTGAACATAGTCCTGGAATGATCACATTTGTGGGCTTCTAGAAGGCCTAGTACTGTAGCACAATCTTTGACAAGCTAGAATTATGCTAAGCACTTGAGTTTTATAGGGTTGACTTAGGCACTCATAGTCAATTCCCTGTTTAAGGCTACATAGAGTTTTGCTTAAAATCAAAGCTTATGACATGTACACTGAGCATTATTGGGTATCAATAGTGTTTGAGGGTAAACAAGTGCCTTATGAAGGATAAAAGAGTGCTGGGAGGGTCACAGGATACATGTCACACCAAGTGCCAGCATTTGGTGATGGTGTTCAAGGAACTACCCATATCAAGGGCTAGCATGTGCTAAGACTAAAGGCTAACATGTCTTAATAGTGGTCAAGGCATATGATGTGCTAAGCATCATTGGGTGCCAACGATGGATGAGGCATATGCATATGCTACGGTCTACAAACTAGGTTTTTTTCAAGTTAATGAGCAATTTCAGTTCAAGCGGGACAAGATTTGACTGCTAGGGGGACCAGGCCTTGAAGTGTACTAGAGGCCTAAGTCATGAGGAACTAGCCCAAGATAATGGCACAAGTAGTGATCAATAATCTAGAGGCTCAAGCTTGGTGTTCAAGTTCGGTAAAATTGAGCCAGGCCTAGATGTAGGTGCTAGTGAGCACTTATATGAATTTACATGCCATAAAAGTGGCATCTACTTAATAAAAATAGGTAGATGTGCCTAAACCCACCTACTGTATAGTCATGGTGTGCATGGTGCATGACCCAGGCCTAAGATATCTGTACATAGTGCATGGTCAACATGTGCCAATGGTGTTCAAAGAAACTATCCACACAAAGGGCCAACATGTACCAATGGTAGTCGAAGCATATACCGAGGCCAAAGGCCAACTTGTCTCGATGGTGGTTGAGGCATATGCATGTGCCCTAGTCTATAAGCTAGTCCAAGCTAAGGGTTCTCTCCTAGCTGAGGAGCAGTTCTAGTTCCAGTGGGATAGGGCCTAACAGCAAGGAAAACTAGGCCCTGAGGCCTATTAGATGTCCAGTTCATAAGGAACTAGCCCAGAACAATAGTATGGGTAGCAATCAAGACTCTAAAGGCTCATACATGGTGTTGAAGTTTGGCAGAATTGAGCCAGGCCCATGTATGGGTGCTGGTGAGCGCTTCTATGAATTTACAAGCCATAAAAATGGCATTGGCATGACAAAAGTATGAAGATGTGCCTAAACCAACTGATTGCTCGATCATAATATGCATGGTGGTGGCTCAGGCCTAAGATACCTGTATGTGGTGTATGGCCTAGCATGTGCTGATGGTGTTCAAGGGAACTGCCCATACAAAGGGCCAACATGTGTCGATGGTGGTCGAAGCATGTGCTAAGACCAAGGTCCAACATGTCTCAATAGTGGTCGAGGCATGTGTATGTGTCATGGTCTACAAGCTAGTCCAAACCTAAGGGTTCTCTCTGAGATGAGGAGTAGTTCCGATTTTAGTGGAATAGGGTCTAAAAGTTAGGGGGACTAGACCTTGAGGACTATTGGAGGCCTAAGTCATGGGAAACTAGCCCAAACCTGTGGTATAGATAGTGATCAAGACTCTAAAGGCTCAAGCATGGAGTTCATGTTCAACAAAATTGAGCCAGGCCTAAGTGTGAACACTGGTGAGTGCATATATGAATTTACAAGCCATAAAAATGGCATTGGCACAGTAGAATATGAAGATGTGCTCGAACCCACCTATTACCTAATAATGGTGTGCATTGTGCATGGCCTAGGCCAAGGATACCTACTCATGGTGCACATCTTACCATATGCTGATGGTGGTCAAATCATATGCTAAAACCAAGGGCCAACATGTTTTGATAGTGGTCGATGCATATGCATATGTCACGGTCCATAAGTTGGTCCAGGCGTAGAGGTTCTCTCTAAGTCAAGGAGTAGTTCCAATTCTAGCGAGATAGGGTTTGACAATAAGGGGACCAGGTTTGAGGCCTACTAGAGGCCCAGGTCATAGGGAACTAGCCCAAAATAGTGGTATAGGCAGTGATCAAGACTTTAAAGGCTCAGACATGGTGTTCATGTTTCATAAAATTAAGCAAGGCCAAGGTGCAGAAGCTGGTAAATGCTTATATGAATTTACAAGCAATAAAAATGGCATTGGCATGGTAGAAATACAAAGATGTGCTTGAGCCTACCTACTACCCAATTGTGGTGTGCATGGTGCATGGCCCGAGCCCAAGATACCCATGTATGATGTGTGGCCCAGCATGTGCCAATGGTGTTTAAGGGAACTACTCGCACAAAGGGCTAGCTTGTGTCGATGGTGGTCAAAACATATGCTGAGACCAAAGGCCAACAAGTCCTGATGGTGGTTAAGGCATGTATTTGTGTCACAGTTTGCAAGCTAGTATTGGCCTAGGGGTTCTTTCCAAGTAAAGGAGTGGTTCTAGTTTTGGTGGGATAAGGTCTGATAGCTTGGGAAACTAGGCCCCGAGGCCTACTAGAGGCCCAAGTCATAGGGAACGAGCCCAAAATAGTGGTATGATTAGTGATCAAGACTCTAAAAACTTAGGTATGGTGTTCAGGTTTGACAAATTTGAGCTAGGCCTAGGTGTGGGTGCTAGTGAGTGATGTGCGAGCACACAGTTAGACCTGAGTGTAGGCACTAATGATCAAGGTGTGGGTGCATGGTCAAACCCAAGTGCGAGCACTGATGATTGAGGTATGGGCACAAGGTCAAACCCAGGTGCAGGCACACTTGAACACAATTCTATGAGGATTAGATTTATAGGCTTTTAGAAGGCCCAATACTGTAGCACAATCTTTAATAAGCTAGAATTATACTGAGCACTTGAGTTTTATAGGCTGACTTAGGTAGACAAAGTCAATTCCCTATCCAACGCCATATAGAGTTTGCCTGAAGACCAAAACCTATGACTCATACACCGAGCATCATTTAGTGCTGATGGTGATTGAATGGTGGACAAGGGCCTTGGGTGGGAGGGTCACAATAGACACCATATTTTGTCTAAGAAAATTTTTAGTAATAAAATGGATTCGATCATGTAATTGGGCCATAATATAAAATTTTGGGCCCAAAAGATTAAAAGCCTGAAAAAGTGTTGATTTTAATTTTAATTTTATTTATTTATTTATTTATTATTATTATTAATTTGGATTTTTAATTTTGATTTTAAGTTTGTTTTGGTCAAAAGTCAAGGTTAACAAAGTAAAAAAAAAAATTCCTTTTCTCCAATTGGCTTGGTATTTCATTTGATTTTATGATTTTGCTCAGATTTGAATGATTTTTTTTTGGAATAATTTGGATCCTAATCTTCATGAAAAAAGGAAAATCATAGGAAAATAAAGATCAAATCATGCAAACCCAAGATTCAATAGGATTTCCTAGCTTCCAAACTAAAAGGGATTAAATCCCTATAAAAGCACCCCCAATCTACAAACAAATAAAAGGGATTCACAGGATACAGAGGCAATAATAGGAATCAATCAGAATAACAGGCAATTAGAAGCAACATAAAAGCAAGATCTAGGTTTTTATTTTTTTGGGAATTAGGCTTAGAATAAAGTTTATGAAATTTGGGGTTTAAATCCCTAAATCTTGAATTAATTTGAGTTTTGTTGATTTCTTTTAGGATTTTGGCTTGATCTTTAGAGCTTTAGATTTTGGAATTGGTTTGTAGATTTGGGTTTTTCTAAAAATTTTTTAGTTTTATTGATTCAAGCTTGGTTTTATGCAAAATTTAAATTTTTCGGTGAACTTACAATGGTCCAAGATAGCTCATGGTGGTCAGGATTTGAGATTTATGATTGATTCTTGGTTTTCTTTAAATTTCTTATTGCCATTTGAATTTTTCAATGCCGGATTTTGCATTGGTTTGAACCTTTTGAAATATAGCCTAGAGAGAAGGCAAAGGTTTTGGAACTAGAGAGAAAAGGCTCATGCATTTCTAAGAAAAATTAGTGTTTTTTGCCTTTTATACTAGCCAAAACAACACCGTTCCAAGGGCTTAAGATCCATATTCTAACTTGTCTGAGATCCGCGTGCTGACCCAACTTTAACCTAACCCAAAAAAACAAGTTTTTCCTTTTTTTATTATTTTTATTTATTTTCTTTTCTATCTTATTTTATTTTTATTTTTATTTGGTTTTATTTTTTGTTGGGTTTAATTTATTTTTCTATTAATTTTAATATTAATGTATGCTAAAAAAATGTTTCAATATTTTATATTTATTTTGCAAGATATTTGTATGTTTATTATATTTGCATGCTATTATAATTAGTATTATATATTATTTGCCTAATAACACATTTAATTGCATGTTTATTTGCAAGAGAATATATTTAATTGCTTGATTATATATTATTATTTGCATGACTATGTATTAAATTACATGTTTATTTGCATGATTTACATTGTTAATTGCTTGATTATATATCTATTTGCATGATTATTAAGTTATTTATTTGTGTGATTGTACGATTATTAATATATTTATTTGCATAGTTATTTATTTATTTATTTATTATTGCATGATTTTATATTAGTGTGATTGTTAATTGCATGATATGATATTATATGTTATGGCATGATTAGTATTATATTTGAAAGATATTTAATTACATGTTTCTATACTTATTGGGTGCATAATGATTGTTAATTGCATGATATGATATTATATGTTATGGCATGATTAGTATTATATTTGAAAGATATTTAATTACATGTTTCTATACTTATTGGGTGCATAATTGTATGGTTATATATCATTACTAATATATTTGTGTGCTTATATTTGATTCCATGATTATATATTTGCATGAATGGTTATTAATATATATATATATATATTTGCATGGTATTATTGCATGATATTATATGTTTACATGATTGTTATTATTCCATGATAATTAATATATTTGCATGACATTCTTGCATGAATATTTTAGCATGATTTAGGCATGATATTATTACACCATATTTGGTATGATTTATAGTATTATATTTGCATGATAATTTTTACATGGTATGATTTAATATTTATTGCATTATTGCATTATTGCTTTATATTTTGATAGAATTTTTGTATCACCATGTTTTGTAAGTAAATAAAAGGATTGGAATTGATTTATTTGCATGATAAAATCATAATTGATAAGGCTTAGTTAAGGTAACACATAATTAACTTGGTATCAATTTTGGGCGTAAAGGGGTGATAATACCTTCCCTACACGTAACTGACTCCCAAACCTTAGTTCTATTGATATAGACCAGAGCCTATTCTTTTTATGAACTCTTAGCTTAGGTTTAGGATAACCTTAAAAAGGATAGTTCACATAGGTGGCCAATCACACCTAGCTAAAAATGTTTGGTGGCGACTTCATAGTTTTTGTGTCTAATGGGTAGATATCCCAACCTAAATGTTATGATAGTTTGGCAACTCTGCTAGGGACATTAGAGAGTCGAGCCATTAGTTAGTCATGTGTTATCTCAAGCCTTGCTTTGCTAGTTTTATTATGTAATTATTTGTGATTATCATATTACTAACTTATTTGTTATTGTTTTCTTGTTTTGCAAATTTTAATCTTTTATGTTCATTAATTTATTTGATTATTTGGTATGTCCCTTTACACACACCACATTTGCATTCATGCATAAGCTCTATATCAGGAGTAAGTTCCTACACTCTCATGAGGTGATAACCTCCATGTGACCTAGCAAAAACTCCTACTCAAATTGAACCTTTCCATTTGAGCCTATAGTGGTGGGCGAAGATTGGGGTGCCATACTAGTCTATAATGGATGATGATGTAGGAAACAATTTGAGAGCCTTTAGATTGTCAAGCCTTTGAACCCATCATATACATGAACCCTAATAATCTAAACCTAGGTTAGAGCCTTGTGCTCCCTTTATTAGAAAAAACCCAAATGAGACACATGATGAAACGGTTATTATTCTTGTAAATTTATGTTATTCCTTGAATATATTTTTGCATGCTAACCTTTTATATTACTCCTTGTATATAATATGTTACTCCTTTTATATGTTAACTAACCTTTTTTCTCTATTTTATTTTGCATGCGTGCATAATTAGATTTACATAAGGAGTCATTGCCACAAAACAATCTTAACAAAGAGAATCTTAATCACATCCATGTAGAGCCTATCAAAGTTCACAAAGAGCTTGAGAACGACATCCAAGGAAGCTAGCTTAAAGAAGGTGATTATTTCCCAGTCAATTAAGTAACTACTCTGCCTACCAAAATCCATCTCAATCTCAAACGAAATGATCTTAGCGATTTGGTTAGTATTTGGAACCAATGGAGTGTCACTGCTAGGGAGACTTTCCAAAAGAAGTTTAGGGACCTTGCATTACTTCTTTCAATCCCTGTTGATGATTAGCTTATTAAGGCCATGGTTCAATTTTAGGACCCTTCATATCATTGCTTTGTGTTCAATGAGGTTGACTTGGTGCCAACTATTGAAGAATATTCAACTCTCTTTCGCTTGGATCTCCATAATCCTAACAAGGTATATTGGAAAAATAAAAAGACTGGTTACCGCAAAAAGCTTGCTCAAATGATGGCCATAAATGTCCAAACAATTGATAATTTGGTAAAAGAAAAAAGTGAAAGTATTTATATTCCTTGGTCTATTGTTCATGACTTTATTCAAATATTTTTGCACTGACAGAGGAATAGATTTGATGGCGTTGGCTTTATAGGGGATAATGGTATTTCCAAAAGTAATGGGTTATATTAATGTTGTAGTGGTGAATTTATTTGAATGACTTAGTTACCAAATCAACCTTATCCAGCAATTTTGGCTAAGACCATTAGATCTTTAAATCATTGTCGTTGAAATAGAGAGGGTCATTTTACTAGATGTGTTCAATTGTTAGCTATTTGGATGAAAAGTCATATAAAAAATAATGGTGGTAAATTTCACTTGCCCTATTTCACTGCAAGCACTCCCATTAAGGAATTCTGTGAGAATGAATGACCTGCACAAAAATCCAAGTGTGAATCTTGTTTCTATGCAAGCTCACTAGCTGAGATGTGATATGAAAAGCTCTTTGGATGCCTTATGGACTAGTGTTGTATGGTTGTGAAGATAAGCTTTACATTCTTCTCTTAAGCCTTTAAGGTGCGTGAGTTATTCTCCTACCATGGTGTAAAAACAATGTAGCTATGAACAGTTTATCCCAACCAGTTCCAGACTTAATAAAATGGAGTTCTCATATGTTGAAATCAATGCCTCCATAAAGATAGCCATAGCCTTAAGAGCTTGGAATTTACCTTAAAAGGAAGATAGGATAAGATGGTCAAATAAGGTTATGCTTGAGTACTTTGTGTGGCACATTAGGAGAGTCAAAGACATTAAAATCCCTAAAGAAACAACTCCAAATGGCCTAATGAAAATCATTACCTTTTGATCCCCTATTGGTTGTGGAAACGACTAAAAGAAAGCTTCAAGTTGAAAAAGATGAATTGGAGCTTGAAAACAAAAGGCTAAAGAAAGAGTTAGAGGGAAGAATGGACCAAAGGATTCAAGCACTCAAACAAGAAAGGGATGAATCGAAAAATCTTTTTTCTAATCTCAACATTACATGGTCATCCACCAATTGTGAGTTAGCTTGACTTTTGAAAGAGAATGGACAATTGCAAGCAAAAATGCAAGAAAAAGATGAAGCACTCACTAAAACACAAAAGTACATCCAAATACTCAATTGTTTAGTGGTCAAAATTGGAACATAAATAGGTGTTGTGAATGAAGAATGTGAACAAGCCAAGGAACCATATGTGAGAAAACATAGAGTGCTTGCTTGATCAAATCATGATGACTACCTATAAAGCCAAGGACATGGTAGAAAAAAGTTGAAGAATGAAAGATAAAAGTACCACTAGTGGGAACACATGGCTAAGAGCTACTAGCTTTCCTTAATGAAGTGCAAGGCCAATATCAACAAATTAGAGATTTCTTTCCACAATAAATTTTAGACTTTTCATGGATGTAATATTGGATTGGTTAGAAATAACTTTCAATTCAATAAAGATTTTATTTTTTGACAATTGTTATGTGGTAAATCCTCCTTATTGGGTTCATACATCCATGCATTCATACATCCATTCATTCATACATAAGTATCTTTTCAAAGTGCATGATAATAAGTCATCCTAATTTCTTTAAAAATTATGGTAAATCAAGGTTCAAGGATAGCTTAATCTTCAAACAATTTGAGGTGTTACAATGCTAGATATTAGGCAAGGATCATGGAAGAAGAAAACACTCTTCACTTCTAAAAGCTAGGAAAGTCACAGAAAGAATTGCAAGGGTAGATGGAAACTAATACTGAATTGTTGAAAAATATAAGCAAGAGGAAGAAGGTTGAAGAGGTGGTGATACAAAATGAGGTTGATCTATTATATCCCCCTGGTTTTGGCCCATGTTTAGCATATGCATCTCAAGGGCCTAGCACCAAATGCCATTCACTGCAAACTATCCCTATGTGCAGACTAACATGCCAACAACTGTTGCTCCTACACCTCTTATGCCTACTCTTGACATTAAGATACATAATCCTACACAAGTTCCAAATATTGATGATCCCAAAGAGTGAGAAAAGCTAAAGATCAGTCCTATTGAAATTAAAGAAAACTTCAAACCCTAAAAAATGGACATTATTGAAGAAAGGCTTAGAGCTATCGAGGGGACTGATTTTTATGGATCAATGGATACTACTGGCTTTGCCTAGTCCTTGATGTGGTGATTCCACCAAAAATTTAAAGTTCCTAAGTTCGAGAAGTATGATGGCAACAAATGCCCTATTACACATATCAAGATGTATTGTCACAAAATGAATGCATACACGCATAATGAAAATTTGCGCATTTATGTTTTTCAATATAGTCTTACTAGTTCAGCAGCTCGGTGGTATGTGCTACTGGATAGATCTTGTGTTCATGGATGGAGAGAACTTGCAAGGACTTTCATTGCACAATATAAGCATATTTTAGATATGGTGCCAAATCATGTCTCTCCAAAGCATGGAGAAAAAGGCAAGTGAGAATTTCAAAGAATATGCTTAAAGGTGGAAGGATATGGCTGCCCAAGTTCAACCCCCATTGACCAAAAAAGAAACCATGGTTCTATTCATCAATACTCTCAAGGCTTCCTAATATGAGAGAATAATTGATAATGCCACTAAGAATTTTGTTGGCATGGTAATCTTTAGGGAAATCATTGAAAATGATATTAAGAATAAGAAGCTAGAAAGGGGTGAAACATCTAGTGCAAAAAAAGAGTTGCACCTAAAAAGAAGGAGGCCGATGGTCATGCTATATTTCATGAATGGCTATAAATCAAAGGCTACTCTCAATATCCTCTATACCTCATGTACCAAGACCCTTACCATTCCACCCATAACATTTCACCAAACACCTATCCTTACCACCCTGTACCACCTACTTATCAACCTAGTTTCCAACCCATAACCCCCATGTGTGGCCCTGCCCCTTTTCCCATTGCCTAGCCAAATGCACAAGCTAATTATTCAAGGGCTCCTCAAGCTACCTAAGAAAAGGTATGGATTAATCCCATCCCTGTGACCTATACTATACTATTCCCTTAGTTAGTATAAGGTCACCTTACAGTACCTCGTTATGGAGCACCATTAAACCCCCAACCCTAAATGGTATGAAGCAACTGCTAGATCTGACAATCATGTTGGAAACATAGGTCACTTAACTAAAAATTGCCTTGCTTTGAAATACAAGGTGCAGTGTTTCATTGACCAGGGTGTGTTAAAATTTGATACTTTTGAGGGACCAAACATTTGTGGGAATCCCTTACCAACTCATGCTAGAACCACTAATGCTATAAATGGTGGTAAAACTTACCACATTAAGGGAAGTGTCATTGACATAAAACTCTATCAAAACAGGTTTTTGAAGCTTTGGTTAAGGTAAATATGATGTGTCCAGTACCCTTAAGTCACAAAAACTATTGTGACAATATAGATTTAAATAAGTCTTGCAAATATCATAAAGGGGCTTTAGGGCATTCTATCCGACATTGTGATGCTTTTCACCAAAAACTACAAAAGAGGATGGATGCCTCTCAATTTGAGTTTTATGATGACACTGAAAAAGATATGGTAAATGCAGTAGGGGAAGAAGGACCTTACAAGGCTAGAGTAAGAGGCATGACAAAAAATGGATGATGCTATTCACTTGAAATGTTGGATAAGGCTAGAAAAGAAAAAACCAAAGAGGTCAAAGAAGGTAACTAAAGTAACCTATTGAAATTCCTAATAAGGATACCAAAAACCAGTCACTGAGAAAGAGGCATGCAAATTCTTGAAATCAATCAAGCACAGTGAATATAGCATGGTGGAACAATTGAATAAGATGCCTATAAGGATTTGGCTTCTTTCATTACTTCTTTCTTTAAAATCCCATAAGAATACTTTGTTGAAAAAACTAATCCAAGCTTATGTCTCTCACAACATATCTGTGGAAGAAGTTGGCAACATTGCTAGAAATTTGGTGGTTTTTAATTACATAAACTTCAATAATGATGAAATACCCCCTGAAGGACAAGGAAGAACAAAGGCTCTTCACATCACTGTAAAATGCATGAGTCATACCATTGCCAACATCTTGATTGATAATGGCTCTTTGATAAATGTCATGCCTACTAGTACTTTGGCCAACTTCCAATCGACAAATCCTATATGAAAGCTAGCCACATGATAGTGAAGGTTTTTATGGTTCATGAAGAGAAATGAGCAGAGATATTAAGATACCATTATCGATTGGTCTTTGTACCTTAAATGTCAAATTCTAAGTGATGGACATCTTTCCAGCCTATAGCTACCAACTAGGAAGACCATGGATTCACGTGACAGGTGTTGTTCCTTTCTTTCTACACCAAAAAGTCAAATTTATTGTTGATGGATATTAGGTTTGTATTATGGGGAATAAGATTTGCTTGTAACACACTCCATATTCACACCATATTTAAAAGTAGCTGATGAAACATTGGAGTGCTCATTCAAATCCTTTGAAATAATCAATACAACATATATAGGGGAAGGATCTAAACTTATACCCCTCAACTATCTGCAAGCGCTAGCATGATGATCAAACAAGTGATTAAAACGAGTTGGCACCTTGGGAAAGGATTGGGAAAGAATCTGTAAGGGGTAAAACACCCTCCATTGATACTAGATAACAAGGACAAAAGTGGTCTAGGATACAAGCCAACAAGGATAGAAAAGATGAAAATAGCTAATGCAAAAAAAAAAAAAAAACTAATCTCAAGGGATGTGAACCTAAAGATGAAAAGTTAGTCATTCCCTAGATTTATGATACCTTTCATTCTAGAGGATGCATGTATCCTAAGTCCTCTCAAGCTACCGATGGGGATATGGCATGGAATCTTGGGAAGATCTTTTTTAAGTTCTCTACTATGATGGTGGATGATGAAGCTACTGAAGATCAAGAAGAGAAGCCATTTATGTATTTCACCCTGCTAGGAAACGATGTGAAAAATTGAAAGATGATGAAGTTACATGCTACCCTTGAACCCCTAAAAAACTAATGTAGTTAGTCAAACCCTAACTGCTTAAGCTCAAACATTTTATGTATGGTCTAATTTACTTATTATTATTTCAATAAAATGATTTGCATAATGCATTATCATTACATTTCCTCTTTCAATTCTATCATCCTTTTGCATAAACACTTGCCCACATCTTTTCATTACACCTATTTTTTAGGTTTCCAAATAATGAATGTGAAGACAATCATGACAATGATTCAACATTTTACTTCAAAAATTCTATTTATATTGATAAACTTGATAATGAACAAGCTTCATATGACTATACTTTACCTCTTGAATTAATGAGAGTAATGGAACAAGAGAAGAGACCAGTTGAACTAGATTAAGAAGCTCTAGAAATGGTTAATTTTGGGAAAGAAAAAAATTAGAATGAAGTTGAAATTGGCACAACCTTATTACCAAATGATAAGAAGATGTTAATGATCTACTTTATGAGTATGTGGATGTGTTCGCATAGTCCTATAAAGATATGCCAGGGATTAGCATTGATATAATAGAACACAAGCTGCCTTTAAAGTTTGAATGCAAGCTAGTCCAACAAATGCTAAGAAGTATAAAGCCTGAAGTATTGTAAAAAATCAAGGAAGAGGTTAAAAAGCAATATGATACTAGTTCTCTTAAGGTAGCCAAATATCTTGAATGGGTGGCTAACATAGTCCTAGTCCCCAAAAAAATGGCAAGGTCAGAATGTGTGTGGACTATCGAGATCTAAATAGAGCAAGCCCCAAAGATAATTTTCCTCTGCCTTATAATGATACACTTATGGATAACATTGTCAAGCACTCTATGTTCTCATTCATGGATGGTTTTTTAGGCTATAACCTAATTAAGATAGCCTCTAAAGATATAGAGAAAACCATATTCATAACAATGTGGGGAACTTTTTGCTATAAAGTAATGCCCTCTGGATTAAAGAATGTTGGAGCCACAAATCAAAGGGCAATGGTAACTCTTTTCCATGACATGATGCATAAAGAGATTGAAGTATATGTCAATGGTATGTTTGCCAAATCTCGCAAAGAGAGCATCATGTTACCAATCTTAGAAAACTATTTGAAAGATTAAAAAAGTTCCAACTCGAGCTTAATCTAGCCCAAATGCACATTTGGGGCAAAATTTGGAAAATTGTTAAGATTCTTAATCAATGAAAAAAGGATAGAGGTGGATTTAGATAAAGTACAAGCTATTCAAAATCTATCTCCTCCTCAAACACAAGTGAGATTTTTTTGGGAAATTAAACTGCATTGCTCATTTTATCTCTCAACTTACCTTAAAATGGGATTTCATTTTTAAACTGCTTCACAAAAACAATCCAAATGAGTGGAATATGGAATGTCAAATGGCTTTCGAAAGAGTAAAAGAATACTTATCAAGCCCACCAATATTAGTACCACTAGTCTTTGGGAAACCCTTGATATTGTATCTAATAGTGAATGAAAATTCCTTGGGAAGTGTATTGGGGTAACATGATGAATCATGCAAGAAAGAACAAGCTATCTACTATTTAAGCAAGAATTTCACTAATTATGAGTTAAAATACTCACCTTTGTGGAAAGTGTGCCGTGCACTAGCTTAAATGACTCTAAGACTCAAGCAGTGTATGTTATACCATACAACATGGCTTATCACAAAATTAGATCTTTTCAAGTATATTTTTGAAAAGCCTTCACTATCTGGGAAACTAGATAGATGGCAAGTTATGCTTTTAGAATATGACATTATTTATGTGACTCAGAAATTGATCAAAAGAAGTGCAATAGCTAAGTTCTTGACAAACTGAGCTTCTGATGATTATGAACCAATAAAGCTTGACTTCTTCGATAAAGACTTGATGATTGTTGAAGTAGAGGTATCGATAGAAAAGCCATGGAAGGTGTTCATTGATAGGGCTTCAATTGCTTTCGAACATAGGATTAGGGCAATTTTGATATCTTCAAATGACCATTACTACCCAATCACTACTAGATTGAATTTCAGTTGCACTAATAATGTAACTAAATATGAAGCATATGCAATGGGCCTACAAGCTACAATTAAAAAAAAAAATTAAAGTTTTATAAGTATATAGGGATTCAACCTTGGTGATTTATCAATTATGAAGAGAATGGGAAACAAAAGATGCTAAGCTAGTTCACTACCAAAAATACATTTCTAAGTTGATCAAGCAATTTGAGAATATTCAATTTGAGCATTTACCTAGAGAAGAAAATCAAATTGTTGATGCTTTGGCTAGTTTGGCTATTATGATGAAAGTAAAGGAGAATTGTGAAATCTAACCCAACAAGTTGAAAGTAAAAGACTTACCAACACATTGTTCAAACATTGAAAAAGAAGTTGATAGGCAACCTTTGTACCATGACATCATATAGCATTTGAAATGTTAATAGTATCAGTATCATGCAACAAAAATGACAAAAGAATCATTCAAATAATGGCAATAGGGTTCTTTTTTTATGGAAAAGTACTTTACAAAAGAAGTTGAGACTACATGCTCTTAAAATGTATGAATGCCATTGAAGCTAAAAGAATACTTGAAGAAGTACATATAAAGTTTATGGTGCCCACACTAATGGTAATATGATGGCCAAACAAATAATAAGGGTAAGGTATTATTGGCTATCGATGGAGAATGATTACATCAGTTATGTGAGAAAGTGCCATAAATGTTAGATCTATGCAGATAAGATTAATGCTCCACCAACAAACCTGCATGTTCTAACACCAGCATGGCCATTCTCAATGTGAGGCATGGATGTGATTGGACCTATTACTCTAAAGGCTTCACATGGGCCTAGATTTATTTTTATGATGATAGATTATTTCACTAAATGGGTGGATGCAACCACATGCACAAGTGTCACAAAGGTAGTGGTGTACAAGTTCTTAAAAAAAGAGATAATATGTTGATGTACACTTCTAAAAAAGATGAAAGAATTTGAATAGCAAAATGATGAAAGAAGTGTGTGCTCATTTCAAAATCAAGCATCATAATTTCACACCTTATTGACCAAAGATGAATGGGATAGTAGAGGCTACTAATAAGAACATTAAAAGGATCTTAGAAAATATGACTAATACTTACAAGGATTGGTATGATAAGCTACCATTTGCCCTATATGCTTATAGAACCTTAATGCGAACATCCATCGAAGCTATTTCATTCTCACTAGTTTATGGTATAGAAGCAGTATTGCCAATTGAAATAGCGATTCCTTCCTTAAGAGTTCTAATGGAGGTGGAATTAGGAAAAACATATTAGATTAGGAATCATTATGAGCAACTGAACCTGATTGAAGAGAAGAGAATGACAACCTTATGCCATGTCAATTGTATTAGAAATGGATGATGCAAGCACAAGACAAAAGGGTTTACCCTCAACAATTTCAAGAAAAGGAATTGGTTTAAAAAAAAATCCTTCTAAACTAGCTTGAAAATTGAGGGAAATAGACACTAAATTAAGAAAGGCCATATGAGGTGAAGAAAGCTTTTTCTGGTGTTGCATTAGTTCTAAATGAAATGATGGGGATGAATTACCAAACCCAACTAATTTTGATGTTGTGAAGAAATATTTTGCTGAAAAAACAAAAAACAAATATGAAAAAGAAAAAAAAAACTTAAGGTGAAAACCTAAAAAGGGTAGTTTAAGTCTAAAGAGGGCATTTAATTTGAAAACCTATAAAGGTGGCTTAGATTTAAGGATGGATCATCATCATGAAAGTCTAACCATGGAGGGGCAGAGTTGGTTTAATAAAGCTCAACATGATAAAAAACATTGATGGGATAGGCTTTGAGAGAAGAACTTGGATTATTTACTTAGAATTGTTAGAACATTCATTATTTGCATATTTTATTTCCCATTTAGTTATTGATTGAAAATTGTCCTTTTTCCCTTAGATATTTTGATACCCATTCAATTATTAATTGACTTTTGTCTTTTGTTTACCAAATCCATTTCTTTCAATAAATATCCTTTTGACCTTTCACATTGCCTTATTCTTTCCATTTTGGTTGAGGAAATACATGATTGCATTGTGTTCATTGTGATATTGTAATAATGATGCAGAAATGAAAATTCATGAAAGATCTCTATATTGCTTTAGAAGAGAGAAAAGAGTAGTGAAGGTAATAAAAAAACCTAAAAGAATGTTAATCCTCAATAATTTAGAATAAAATCTTTGATATCCCTATTGTATTTGGATGATAAAATTGATAAGATTATTTGATAGTAAATGAGGTCCATAAGGATCATGAATGATGACCTATGTTGATAAGAAATCTTTGAATTTGGTCAATAAAGTGGATGAGACCATTTAATAGTGCATGATGTACATCGTGCATGATAACCCATGTTGATAAGAAATCTTTGTATTGGGATGATGAAATGGATGAGATTACTTGGTAAGGTATGATAGTTCATGTTGAAAAACCATAGGTGTTGAAGAGTTAAAGAAAGTAAAAGATAAATCAAGAGCTTTGAAACCCTCTAATTTGCCATAATTGAAAAGATAAATGAATTGCATGGCAAGCCTTACATTTTTCCACATGCATTACATACATCATGTTGAGAGCATTTTATTCATCCCATGCATCATGCATGTTTGAAGGGAAGAAAGATTAAAGTTTGAATCTTAAAATTGAATTTGAGAATTGTGGAGAATATTTTCATTCATTGCATGCATTCATTGCATATGTTTGGAAAATAGGAAGGAAAAACTAGATGAGGAAATAATTTTGAGAAGAGACATTGAAAGGCAATAAATGATGATTCAGATGAGATATAGACACTCAATTTAAGGTAAGATTTTTTTAAGTTTCAATGCCTTTATCAAGGAAGAGCTTTTTTAAAGGTAAAAATGATTTCATTTTATTTTTCAAAAGTTTCAAAGCCTCTGTTATGGGATAGCATTTTATTTTCCAAAGTTCCAAAGCCTCAGTTGTAGGGGAGCATTTCATTTTTCAAGAGTTTCAAAGCCTCAGTTGTAGAAGTGCTTTTTTTTTTTTAAAAAAAAGAAGGATAAGCTTTTCAAATTCTCTTTTTTTTTCTTTTACTTTTCTTGACCCGAACAAAATGGATGCAATTTATCTTTGTACGATTCCTGTTTCATAAAAAATGCACAAAAAAAGGCAATTATAGACACCCTATTTTGTCCGAGAAATTTTTCAATAATAAAATGGGTTTCAATCATGTAATTGGGCTTTAATACAAAAATTAGGGCCTAAAAGATTAAAAGCCCAAAAACATGCTGATTTTAATTTTGATTTTAATTATTTATTTAATTATTGTTTATTTGGATTTTTAATTTTGATTTTAAGTTTATTTTGGTCAAAAGTTAAGGTCAACAAAGTCAAAAAAAGAGAAAGTAAAAAAAAAAATTCTTTTTCGCTGATTAGCCTAGTATTTCATTTAATTCTATGATTTTGTTCAAATTTGAATGATTTTTTTAGGAATATTTTGGATCCTAATCTTTGTGAAAAAGGGAAAATCATAGGGAAATAAAGATCAAATTGTGCAAATCCTAGATTTATAGGATTTCCTAGTTTTCAAACCAAAAAAGATTAAATCCCTATAAAATCACCTCCAATTTGTGAACAAAAAAGGGGGATTCACAACATATAGAGGCAATAACATGAAGCAATGAAAATAATAGGCAATTAGAAGCAACATAGAAGCAAGCCTTGGGTTTTTATTTTTTTACGAATCGAGTTTAGGATAAAGTTTTTGAAATTTAAGTTTTAAATCCCTAAATCTTGAATTGATTTGGGTTTTGGTGAATTCTTTTGGGAATTCAGCTAGATCTTTAGAGCTTTAGATTTTGGAACTAGTTTAGAGATTTGGGATTTTCTAAACATTTTAGGTTTTCTAGGTTTAAGCTTGAAGTTTCAAGCGAAATTTAAATTTTTCAGTGAACTTACAACAGCCAGAGATAGCTCATGATGGTTAGGATCTAAGATTTATAGTTGATTCTAGGTTTTCTTTGAATTTTTTGACATCGATTGAATTTCTCGGCTCTAGTTTTTGCATTAGTTTGAACCTCTGGGAAAATAGCCTAGATAGAAGGCAAAGGTTTTCAAACTAGAGAGAGACAGCTCTTGGCATTTTTGAGAAAAATCATTTTTTTTCCTTTTACACTGAGCCAAAATGACACTGTTTCAATGGCTCAAGATCTGCACTCCAACTCGTTTGCGATCAATGTGTTGACCCGACTTCGACTCAACCCGAACCACAGGTTTTTCCTTTTCTTTTTTTGATTTTTGATTTAATTATTTTGATTTATTTTATTTTGATTTTTATTTGGTTTTATTTTTTGTTAGGTTGATTTTATTTTTCTGTTTGGTTTGATTTTCTATTTGATTTGATTTTTTTATTAATTTTAATATTAATGTATGCTGAAAAATATTTTGGTATTTTATATTTATTTTGCATGATATTTGTAAGTTTATTATGTTTGCATGTTGTTATAATTAGTATTATATATTATTTGCATGATAATATATTTAATTGCATGTTTATTTGCAAGAGAATATATTTAATTGCATGTTTATTTGCATAAGAATATATTTAATTGCATGATTTATATTGTTAATTGCTTGATTATATATCTATTTGCATGATTATTAAGTTATTTATTTGTGTGATTGTTTGATTATTAATATATTTATTTGCATAGTTATTTATTTATTTATTATTATTGCATGATTTCATATTTATTGCATGATATGATACTATATGTTATTACATGATTAATGTTATATTTGAATGATATTTAATTGCATGCTTATATATTTATTGTGTGCATAATTGCATGATTATGGATCATTACTAATATATTTGTGTTATTATATTTGATTTCATGATTACATATTTGCATGAATGGTTATTAATATATATATTTGCAAGGTATTTAATATTATTGTATGATATTATCTATTTACATTATTGTTATTATTGCATAATAATTAATATATTTGAATGACATTCTTGCATGAATATTTTAGCATGATTTAGGTATGATATTATTACATGATATTTGGTATGATTTATATTATTATATTTGCATGATAATTTTTATATGGTATGATTTAATATTTATTGCATGATTGCAGGATTACTTGATATTTTGATAGAATTTTTGTATCACCATGTTTTATTAATAAATAAAAGGATTGGAATTGATTTATTTGCATGATAAAACCATCTTTGATAAGGCCTAGGTAAGGTAACTCATAATTAACTTGGTAACAATTTTAGGCATAAAGGGGTGCTAATACCTTCCTTGCATGTAACCGACTCTCGAACCTTAGTTCTGCTGATGTAGACCAGAACCTATTCTTTTTAGAGACTTTTAGCTTAGGGTTAGGATAACCTTTAAAAGGATAGATTCACATAGTGGCCAATCACACCTAGCTAAAAAGATTGGTAATGACTCCATAATTTTTGTGTCTAATGGGTAGGTTCTCCTCATCTAAATGTTATGATAGTCATGGTACCCATGATGCACCAAATGCCAGCATCTACTAAAGAGGTATCCAAGGCAACAACCTGCACCAAGGGCCCTCACAAAGGGGTCGACATCTATTGATGGTGTTTGAGGCAATAATGAGCTAGCATCTGCTAATGGTGTTGGATGCAATTGCCCACACCAACCAAGGGCCAGATGTTGTCGATGGGGTATGAGAAAACAACCTACACCAAGGGCGAACGTGTACCAATAAAGTTTGAGGTAAGTGCTCACATCAAGGGCGAGCCCATCCCTGTAACAAATACCAAGGGCATTCAGTTGTCATTTACTTGGATGCTTGAGGGGATGTATTCATCTGGCTAAATTAGTTACAGTGGAAAACACCATTCATCCCCAACCCTAGAGGGTTGCAATGTAAAAAAATAAAATGAGAGGACATCAGTGGGTGTGGGGTAAGGGAGGGACAAATCAAAGTGACAAAGGGCTAAATTTTAATAGATTGTGGTAGCAAAGTTACTCTGCCACTTACAATACCCTATCACATATTTAAGTCATTTGTAAAGGATTTTACCTATTGCTTAGTGGGAATTGAGCTCCAAAAAGGCTTACACAGCTTGTCCACTACGAAGGCTACACCTATACACATGCCTTTAGGGTCTATGGGCCCCTATTGTGGTTGAAAATTGAGTGATAGGTGCATGCATTATTTCTGCCTAAATTTTAACTTAGAGGCATTTAGCCATAATCTAGTGCACGGTAGCTTCGCGCCACTAGCTTTTCAACCAAGTGCAATGACCAATTGTGCGAATCAATAATTCCTCTCGTACTTGGTTGAATTACTATAGCAACATTGCCATCAGTAGGGTAAAACTAACCTATCACACAACGGTCTAAACCTGACTTATATTCCCTATTGGCCAGTGAATAATCCAACACTTAGTGAATTTTGCTTCATAATGATAGGAAGAATCGACAATAAAGGATCAAAAAGCAACATCCCTATGAATGCTTGGTTGCCACATGCCAGTTATCCTTGTGGTAACTTTTTTGACACCTCTAGCTTCAAATTTCAAAGGTTTAAATGATCAATAAGTCATGCTTTCATGATTCATATTTGTACTAGAAATCAGAATCAAATAGGCTTTTGCCTTTTTTTTCCACTTGAGATTTTATGTTCTCGTTGAGCTCTTCTTAGGACACCTACGTTATCTTTTAATAGATGTGCCACCCCATCCAAACTCCCCACTTGACAATGTCTTCTTCCTAAATCAACCAACTGTGGCTGGCCTTAGGTCTAAAAAAAGGGTTGTGCCCACTTTCGATTCACGAAATAAGTAAAATAACTTTAAAAGTAATGGTATTTCAATTTCCCTTAAGGGCTCTCATTTATCCAACATCTCTTAAGTCATTTCACAAAATTGGACTAGAGTCAAGCTCAACAAGGTCTTATTTCCCCATTGATTCTGCCAAACTCATTCCTTTAGTTGTGGTTTCATTGGATAGTAGACCGAGATAGTAGGAATCATGTTAATCTATTCATGTGCATCACTAATTAGATGACGAGGCATTTGGCTACCTTAAGAGAGTCATGGTTACTCCTATCGTTTACCCGCACTTGGTTGAATTTTTCACTTTGAAATTTAAAGCACTGGTTAGAAATCACATTGTGTGAGCAATCCTTTGTTTTAATCAAATAGTCAGATCCCCTTTGTCTATACTAGTTTTGAGTCGATTGTTCATCACTTAGGGAAAACACCTAAAGGAGCTGTTCCTAGTTTCTCCCCCAGCCAACATGTGGTGACCCTCTCTTGTTATGGGAGCAACTCAAGTAGTGTACTGGCAACCAATTGGTTCGAGACTAGGACCCCCATGCCCAACTCTTAGAGCCAATCCTTTTCCTAAGGTTATGGATCCATTTTTTCAACTTCCCTTACCTACAGTGTTCCATTGAGCAAAGGCTGTTCGCCTTAGAGAATTTATATGGTTATGAGTATGATTGGGCATAAATGGCACCTAGTCCTTCAAATTTTCAATAGCCACTAGGGGCATACTAAACACTATGTGATGTGTGATGTTTTTTTGACTACTAGACCTTATCTCTGGCTGAGCTATTTCCAAGGTGGGAAGGTCATTAAATAGAAAAAATAACTCTTCTCAAGGCACTTGCAATGCTTTCAGACTCCTTAACATTACCATTAGCTTCTACATCTTAATTCAAGATTTTTAACTTAATTCCCTTTTAAAGCTTGTGCTGGACATGATACCAACTTTCCCTTCTTCAGCCTTTAAAGTTTTCATTTAAATATTTACTACTACCACCAAGATTTGCAACAATGGTCACTCCACCTGAGTTTGCGCCTTTGGTTTTGTAGGGACTGTCATGCCTTCCTACTCATTGAGGCCTGGCCCTTGCTTTAATGGCCAGGTAAAGGTCGCACACTTAAGCACCATCCATTTTTGGAGCTAGTTGATTTGGTAAGTGAGTTGTTACACACTCTTTAGTGAATTTTAACTTCCATGACCACCATCCCTTTTGTCTTAATCAACCAACACCTTTTATGGGTTCTAGGTTAGCATGCAGTTAGGCACCATAACCTGAATTCGAGTTCATCTAGCATTGCCAGTTTTGTTTACAAAAATTGTTTAGAGCTGTCAAATTTGTGGAGTGGCTTAATGAAGCAGCCATGGCATCCTACCTATTTAAAGTTTGAGAATAGGTTGAAGGCATTGTGCCCCCGATGCCTTTAATTATTGGCTTTACCTAATACAACTAACAAGAGCTCCAGCTATCCTGAAGATACTTTAAAGGGAACCAACTACTATATGGTTGATTAGTCTTTCACCCCTATACCCAAGTCAGATGAATGATTTGCATGTTAGTATCGCTACAAGCCTCCACTAGAGTTTCCTTTCGCTTTGCCTCACTCAAGCATAGTTCACCATCCTTCGAGTCTCAATAAGCATGCTCACACTCAAACTTTTTTAGAAGATTAAAGTTGGTTGGTAGTGCACCGGTGAGGTATCCTGCCAATCAGCTTTCTTATGCCTTACAAGTTTTTTAGCCCATTGACTTATACATCTGTTAGACTCTTTAGTCCATGTTTTCAAAGATGGGCTGGATGGGGAGCCCACAGGCTGATGCTAGGAGCATGCCAATATTGAGGCATGTTGAGTGGTGCATGTTGCATTCCATGATCGCGGCGATGATTTTTTTGCATACATATTGAAAGCCCAAGCTTAGGCCGTTGCCATGACCTACGTTGGTCTATGCCCCAAGCTAATTGGTGGACCAACTCTTGCCATTCCACATCCAACTGAGGTGTATCATTAGTCCCTATCCACTTTTTCCCAACAATTTTAAGTAGTCTTTGACTTTATTTTCAAAGTTCTTTTCATCTTTCCCTTATAGTACTTGTTTGCTATAAGTCTTTTGCTTGTATTTAGCCTTTGATGGAATTTACCACTGGATTGGGGCTACATTCCCAAACAACTTGACTTGTAACCAATGCCCCGTTAGGTGATAGGATCCAGGCACAATGAGGCCCTCACCCTCTTTGGTGCCCTTTTTTTAAGGGATTTGGGCTTGGTCTGCTACTAAAGATGCTTCTCTAAACTATAATTTAGATGTCAAGGGAACTTGATTCTCAAGCTGGACTCTTTTTCGGTTCACTTGCTATTACTAGGGGAATCCTGGTGAGTTTTTTTTCCTTTGTTTATTGATATGCTTAAACTTAGTAGGGTAATCCCACCTGACTTGGGGTCATGATGTGAGCATCTAATGAGTGATACAAGGATTTGATGGGGTCCAGATGGGCAATGAACACATGTAACCAGAGACAAGGTATGCCTAGAGTTTTACCACCGATAGTCATAGCACTATCATTGTTGAGGACTCACTTTTGGGCCAACCATGACCAATGAGATCACAGGAGGCCCTTCTCCTAAAGCTCGATGGGTGGGGGGTTGGAGGGGGTGACGATGCATGACACTTAAGCAGGTGTGCCCTTGGCCTAATGGCTTAAGGCGCAACATGTGTTCAAGGACTCAATGGTTCATGCGATTCTACAATTCACACCATGTATCACATTTCACTACGTTCTTCATCGATGTGAAAGTTGAGATATCCATTGTTGAGTCATTTTGGTTTTTCACAACAAAAGGAGTCATGGTGCTACCCACACATGTACCATGAACGGGATGGTGATGGCGCATATGCTTTTTTTCATTTTAGTTCCTTGGTGCGATTCATGTTGAGGGTTCATTATTTGGCCACAAGTGATGATATTGATTATTTCGCTTACCCAGGAGGCAAAATTAAGCAACCATCGTGCATGCTCAAGGCTAAAAGGGGCTCGAGCAATGAAGGCACCCTTATCCCTCGGTGTTTCATTAATGCATTTGCAGGTCATTCATTCAGTGGGTTTTGACAATGATCCTTTTACAGGTTCACCTATGAAAACCTTGTTATGACTTCCCCTTCCTCTATATGATAAGGTTCAATAGACTTCTCACAACATTGCAGGTTATGAATCATCATTGTTACTATGATCCGAATACTTCATCAGACCATTCAATCGATAAAAATAATGGGTGATGTATACAAAGGGTAAGAACGTGGTCAATGCAAGCTAATAATGTGCACTTCTAGGAATTCCTCGTTGAAGAGCAACAATTGCAATGATTTATCCCAATCATTATGAAATTTTAAAGATTACCTATGTCAGCCAAGACTATAAACTCATTGAACACATTAGTGTAGTGCGCGTGTGGCCCAGAATATCTAAGGGCATCCTAGACCTATTATTGCCTCAAACTTCCTTAGCCTAAGTGGCCATAGTCGCTCTAAAAGGCTAGCCACAAAGGATCAATTTTGTGTAGCTAGTTAGTAGGCTGAGGTTTCATTCGTTAATGGAATTAACCAGAAAAATTGCTCCACCAACTAAGAACGGCCATGCATCACCACCCATAGAATCAAGAAATAGCTTTTAGTCTATCAATCCTTACTATGTTTAAACCTAGTAAGTTTCCCTACATTTAGTCAAATTAAGCTATAGGCTCCACCATAGTTGTGCCCTTCCATCAATTCTTTTAAGTTTTAGCCTTACGACCATTCTCCCCCTGGAACTTAATGACATTGATTTCTCATAATGTTCTGATGGAGTCCTAAGATTAACATCTATCAATCCTTGGTTGACATCATTTATGGTTAAGATTAGGATGGTATCTGATCATTTTCAAGGCCCCAACTTTTGTTCTTGATTAATGAAAACATCTTTGGTAAATACTTTTGCAATTACTCATCTTTCATAAATACAAGAATTTCACCTTTGACTATGTAATATGAATGCCCCTGATTGTCCTTGTTAATCATTACTCCGATCTCAAAAGCTAATACAATAGGGCCAAAATCCTATGATGTTATCCCATTCTAATGTATGCAAGCATTGGCTTGCTTTAAACACTCTAATTTTTTCAAAGTAATAGCACCTAAGGAATGGCCCAACCAGATAAGGCTAGGAGTGCATCATCGGTAGTAAGGTTAAGTAAACTAGTGCTCACCGTGAAGTGGATCGAACCACCCAACCTTAGCTCCAATTATGAGCTTTTTAATCGCAACAACTTAAATATACATTATTTGAGTTAGAATTACCATGGCTGCTTACACCAGACTTGCCTTTTAATGAATCATTATTAAGGGATTTAAATTGTACTCATTCTAATTACCAGACTCATAGAGCCTAGTATAGTTATTTATTGTCACTACCTCTATATGTTAGGATTAGTTAATTTGTGCACCTGTTGCCTCCTTGGATATGGTGGCATTTAATAGGCTCCATCTCTAGAATTGAACCTTAATTTTGCCACCTATCACCACCCTAGTAGGCCATTATCCTACTATTGAAATTTGATATGGCAAAAATTTGAATGATGCATATTGGCATAAAGGCTATGTGATTCGTCAAGTTATCATGAATCATTAGAGCAATGGGTAAACCTCCCGTTGACCTTTTATCCAATAAATGCATCCCTTCCAATTTGTTACATGTATTAGCTCTAGAAGTACTACAGTTATAAAGTAGTAGATACCATCAAACAAACTATAACTGATTTAATTTGCCATTTACAATTTCATAGTTTAAATTATTTCATACTTACACTTGCATGGTTTAATCTTTGAGACAAGCATATGACTACTGGTAGGATCAACCAGGTAGTATTCCTTTAGGATGTTGACACCGTATAAGCCCCATGCACCGATTGAGTGACAGAGAAAGCCAACATGAAGCATAAGCATCGTGTATATTGAGCATGTAAAATGCATAGCAACAGATGATTAAGCTGAGAGCTCGAGCCCACAAAACATTCTACACGAACATGATCAAACACAGTGCACCAATACAGCCACAGAGGTTTGGGTGGCACACTTGGGTCACGGGGCATGATTGAGGTCTGACCCATAGCCCTTAAGGAAACAAGATGGATGAGGGATGGCAAGACATTCTATTTTCATCAATTTAGGTATGCAGCATAGGTTTCTGATTATGCCTCTAAGGTACAATGGCCACATGAGAGAGATTGAAAATGATTATAGGTTGGTAGTTTGATGCATTAAGCATGAGGCTTGCCAACATGCACAATCATAGCACCATTCATATGCCCATTGCATACAAGTGATAGCATTCATGCACACTGATCCATAACCTACCCAATTGATTACTTGATGAGTGAGTGAAGGAAATGACATATGAAGCCATGCCACAATCATTTGGCATGGGAAAAACACAAGCAAGGGCCATGAAACTGCCCCTGGCATCCAAAAGCCAACAACAACATTACACCACCAATGCTTGGTTTGGCTAAGACCACACACACAAACTCCACATCACCACCCCAAGTGGATGTTACCTAATATATAGGGACTTGTTCCTAAGGTCTTGGGTGACATCGACTGCATGTACAAGCTTGGCCAGGCCATGGCAATTTTATGGTCAACAAGAAAGGACCATGAGACAACCAAATACCTGAGAGACTTGACCAGACCAAGCCTGTGTCTGTAGCTTCTACTTTCACCACCTTAAAGAGTCGTTACTCAATTCAGGGACTTGGTCTGGGGTCTGAGGTAACATTAGCTACAGGCAAGGGCTTGAGCTTAGCACAATTAAGCCTTTTTTTTTGCATGTATACTAGTCGATTGAGGCCATGGGTTCCTACAAGTCACCAGAGCAACCAGCCATCAAACAACATGGCTAGAAGGCATGCATAGTTTAGATTTTGGTCCAATGACATTGTCATAGATGTACGTAATGAAAGGTCTATCACATACACCTACTCTTCTCATGAAAGGAAAGGGAGCTCGGATAACCACCCTCTAAAGAGCATAAGAGATTTTACAAAGATGCGAGCAGTATACATTAAAGTGTTTGAAATGGGGACACTTTTTTCAAACAAACATATCCCACACCAAGGGTCCACAGGTGCCAATGGTGGTCAAGGCATGCGCTCGCACCAAGGCCCAGCATGTGCCGATGGTGTTCGAGGTAACTGCTCGCACCAATGGCCAATATGTGTTGATGGTGTTCAAGACAACCACTCGCACCAAGACCAATCTTTGTTGATGCTAATTAAAGCATGTGGTTGTACTAAGTTTAGATTATGCAAATGCTAATTGAGACATGTACCCATACCAAAAGCCAACATGTTCTAATGATGGTTGAGGGAAGTGCCCATACCAATAGCTAGCTTATGCCGATGATGGTTGAGACATGTGCCTACACCACGCACTAGCATGTGCCATTTATAGTTGAGGCCTTGGTCGAAGTTCAATTCTGGGCCATGGGGCACATGTTGGGCTTAAGCATATGCTAGTGCCATATTTTTCTACCTAGGGCACCATTAGTAGATCATCGTTAAAGAACCTAATCGATGCATTAGGGTTTCTAGCAATTAGGGGTAGAGGTTGGGCAGTGTGCACACATGATATGTGATGGGTGCTAGTTCTTAGCCCTTATATTGGCCTCCTATCCCCCAAGGAACCTTGAGAACTCACACTCCCTTAAAAAGCATAAGATTATAGGTTCACAATCTATAGCCCTTCAAATGTTTAAAATAAGGATACTTTTTTCAAATGGTCATAAAATCTTCTACACTTTGATTTTTTAGTTGAATTTTTTTGTGGATGCCAACAAAAATACAAGGATTTCACATACTAAATTTAGGGATAAAACTCCTAAAAAATTTTCAAACAATGTTGGACTATAAAAAATTTTTAAATTTGTGAAAAATAAAAAATGATTCATCTTGCCATGAAACTTGAAATGAAGGCTTAAGGGGCCATTATATGAATTTACAAGCCATAAAAATGGCATTGGCATGGCAGAAATATAAAGATGTGCCTGAACCCACCTATTACCTGATCATGGTGCATAACCTGACCCTAGGACACTGGTGCATGATGCATAGCCCAACATTTGCCGATGGTGTTCAAGGAAACCACCCACACCAAAGGCTAGAATGTTCTAATGGTGGTCAAAGCATGTGTCGAGACAAAAGGCCAACAAATCCCAATGGGGGTTGATGTATATGCATGCAACAAGGGTCATTCGGTACCAATGGTGGTTGAGGCATGTGCATGTGTCATAGTCTATAAGTGGGTACAAGCCTAAGGGTTCTCTCTAAGTCAAGGAATAGTTGCAATTATAGTAAAACAAAGTTTGACTACTAAGGGGACCAAGCTTTAAGGCCTATTAGAAGCTTAGGTCATGGGGAACTAGCGTAAAATAATGGTATGGGTAGTGCTCAAGACTCTAAAGGCTTGGGCACAGTGTTCATGTTTGGCAAAATTAAGATAGGCCTAGGTGTGAGTACTGGTGAGCAATGCATAGGAACATAGTCAGACCCAAGCGAAGGCACTGATGATTAAGGTGTCGGCACATGGTTAGACCCTAATATAGGCACACCTGAACACAATCCTAAGAGGATTAGATTTAGGGGCTTCTAAAAGGCCTAGAATTATGCTTAGCACTTGAGTTTTGTAGGTTGACTTTGGCACATAGAGTCAATTCTTTGTCTAAGGTCATATAAAGCTCGGCTTAAGATAGAAGCACATGACACATGCACCAAGCATCATTTAGTGTTAATGGCACTTTATGGGTAGACCAGTGCCTTGGGAATGACAAAAAATGGATGAAAGGTTATGGTACACATGCTGCACCAAGTGTTAACATCTAATGATAGTGTCTGAGGCAACAACCTACACCAAAGGGTATATACCGATGATGCTCAAGGTAAAAACCTACACCAATGCTAGCATGTGTCGATAGTGGTCGATACATGTGCTGAGACCAAGGGCCAACATGTCTTGATGGTGGTCAAGGGATGTCCATGCATCGAGGGTCATTGGGTGCCAATGGAGGTTGAGGCATATGGATGTACCACGGTCTACAAGCTAGTCCAAGCTTAAGGGTTCTCTTCGAGTCGAAGAATAGTTCTAGTTCTAGTAAGACAGGTTTTGATAGCTAGGGGGACTAGACCTTGAGGCATACTAGAGGCCTAAATCTTAAGGAACTAGCCCAAAACAATGGTAAGGGTAGTGAGCAAGACTCCAAAGGCTTAAGCATGACGTTCAGGTTTGACAAAATTGAGCCAGGCCATAAAAATGACATTGGCATGGTAAAAATATAAAGATGTGCCTAAACCCACTTATAGCCCAATTCTAGTATGCATGGTGTGTAGCCTAGGCCCAAGATACCCATGCGTGGTGCATGGCCTAGCACGTACTAATGGTGTTCGAGGGAACTACCAACATGTGGTGATAGTGGTTGAAGCATGTGTTGACCCCAAGGGCCAGTATACCCTAATAGTGGTTGAGATATGTGCATGTGTCATGGTTCACAAGCTGGTCCTAGCCCAAGGGTTCTCTCAAGTAGAAGAGCAATTTTAGTTCTAGTAATAGGGTCTGACAACCAAAGGGACCAAGCCTTGAGGCCTATTAGAGGCCTAAGTCATAAGGAACTAGCCTAGAATAATGGTATGGGTAGTGATCAAGATTCCAAAGGGTCAAGCACGGTGTTCATGTTTAGCAAAATTGAGCCAGGCCTAGTTGTGAGTGCTTATATGAATTTACAAGCCATAAAAATGGCATTGGCATGTAGAAATATAAATATGTGCTTAAGCCCACCTACTACTCGATTATGGAGTGCATGGTGGATGGCCATTATTTATCAATGGTGGTCGAATCATGTGCCGAGACCAAGGACCAACATATCCCAATGGTGGTATAGTTTGTAAGCTAGTCCAAGCCTTAGGGTTCTCTTCGAGTCAAGGAGCAGTTCTAGGTTTAGTAGGATAAGTTTTGACTATCAAGAGGACTAGGCATTGAGGCTTACTAAAGGCCCAAGTCATGGAGAACTAGGCCAAAATAGTGGTATGGGTAGTGATCAAGACTCCAAGGCTTATGCACGATGTTCATGTTTAGCACAATTGAGCTAGGCTTAGGTGCAGGTGTTGGTGAGCACTTATATGAATTTACAAGACATAAAAAACTCTTTGGCAAGTAGAAATATGAAGGTATGCTTGAACCCACCTATTGTTCGATCATGGTGGGCATGGTACGTAGCGTGGGCCTAAAATACCTACATGTGGTGCACGGCCCATCATGTGCCAATAGTGGTCAAATCATATGCTAAGACTAAAGGTCAACATGTCCCGATGGTAGTCGAGGCATGTGTATGTGTTAGGGTCTATAAGTTGGTCTAGGCTTAGGGGTTTTCTCTAAGTCGAGGAACAATTCCAGTTCTAATGGAATAAGGTCCAAACCAGAGAGACAGGCCTTGAGGCCTATTAGAGGCCCAAGTCACAAGGAACTAGCCCAGAATAGTAGTAGTAATCATGACTCTAAAAGCTCAAGCACAGTGTTCATGTTCGGTAGAATTGAGCCAGGTCTAAGTGTAGGTATTAGTGAATGCTTAAATGTATTTAGAAGCCATAAAAATGCTATTAGCACAGTAAAAATATAAAGATGTGCCTGAGCCCACCTACTACTAGGTCATGGTGCACATGGTGCACATGGTCATGGCATTGGCCCAGGATACTGATAAGTGGTGCATAGCCCATCATGTTCCAATGGTAGTCGAATCATGTGCTAAGACCAAGGGCCAACATATCCCGATAGTGGTCGAGGCATATGCATGTGTCATGGTCCGCAAGTTGGTCTAGGCCTATGGGTTCTCTCCAAGTTAAGGAGCAGTTCCAGTTCTAGCAAGACAGGGTCTAACAGCTAGGGGGACTAGGCCTTTAGGCCTACTGAAGGCCTAAATAGTGGGGAAGTAACCTAGAACAATGGTATAGGCAGCGATCAAGACTCCAGAGGCTTAGGCATGGTGTTCATGTTTAGCTAAATTGAGTCAGGCCTAGATACAAGCATTGGTGAGCGCTAATATGAATTTACAAGCCATAAAAATGGCTTTCGCACGGTGGAAATATGATGATGTGCTTGAACACACCTACTACTTGGTCATGGTGCACATGGTGCATGGTTTGGGCCCAAGATACCTATGAGTGGTGCCAGGCCTAGCATGTACTGATAATGGTTGAATCATGTGCCGAAACCAAAGGATACATATCTTGATCATGGTTGAGGCATATGAATGTGTCATGGTCCACAAGCTAGTCTAGGCTTTTCAAGTTGAGGAGTAGTTCTAGTTCTAGCAGGATAGGGTCCATAAAGCTAAGGGGACTAGGCCTTAAGGCTTACTAAAAGCCTTGGTCATGGGGAACTAGCCTAGAACAATGGTATGGGAAATGATCAAGACTCTAGAGGCTCAGGCATGCTACTCATGTTTGGCAAAATTGAGCCATGCCCAAGTATGGGCACTGGTGAGCGTTTATATGAATTTACAAGCCACAAAAATGGCATTGGAATGGTAAAAATATGAAGATGTGCTTGAGCCCACTTATTGCTTGATTATGGTATGCATGGTACATGACCTAGGCCTAGAATACTCACGTATGGTGCGTAACCCAGCATATATCGATGGTGTTTGAGGGAATTGCCCACACAAAGGGCCAACATGTGCCTATGGTGGTTGAAGCATCTGCCAAGACTAGGGGTCAACATGTCTCGATGGTGGTCGAGACAAGCGTATGTGTCACAATCTGCAAGTTGGTTATCATGGTCAAGCCTTGGTGTGCCCCAATCTTACCATGGCTGACCTTATGGTCAGGATAGTGGTCCTAAAGTTGCACGTGGATAGTGTAAGCCCATGAACATGTTACTGATAATGTGTCCAAGTGGTGTGAGCCCTAGTCCCTAAGATGCATGAGCAAGTGCAAGCCAGTAGGTGGGCACTCATGAGCCAAGTAACCAGTCAGGTGCTATCACTCAAAGTTATGCACAGGCACCCTTGAGAGGGTTAGTGGAGTAATGAACAGAAACTAAGAATCTTGGTGACCAAGAGGAAGGTCACTGGGCCATGAGTTGGATGAAGAAAGGCCCTGAAATGGCTAGGGAGAAAAATGTCTTCATTTTAGATAATCTTTCGATTCTTGGTAGGATGGATAAGAAATCTTTTATGCTCTTTATAGAGGATGACTAGTGTCGATTCTCCACCACCCCCTTAGTTAGTAGACAGGCAAAGGCCTGACTAGTCTGAAGTAAGCTACTCTTAGGCACATGTGGTGTGTAGGTAAGGAGCATCATCAGGTCATAAGTTTGGCATGTGTCTCCTTAGATCATGATAAACTTAAGGACGATTAAGGCCAGCGGGTGTCATATTGTGCCATTGCTTTAAACCATGTGGTTAGACATTAGCATTGACTATACCCCTTAGTTTCCCCTCCTAGAGCTGGTTTAATCAATAACCAAGGATCATGGATGGTGTTTGCATAAGAGGGGCACCATCAAGCTTAAAGGATGATTAGACTAGCAAGCAAGCACATTGCTAGACCCTTATGGCAATCGATCAAGGTGGGTTATGGCTGAGGTAGCACACTTGAGTTCCTCGAAGCAGGATGGGCATGATGTTAAGTATCCATCATGCGTACGGGCAGCCTAGAATGAGGCTAAGGGCTAAGGCCCTAAGATATGAGTTTTGTGGGATGGGGACAAGCCTAATGTGGCTCTAGGCTAGTCATTGACTAGCTTTTGTGTTGTGCCTTTGGATTCAAGACATAAGAACTTGCGTACAATGCAGACGGGCATGGGGTTGGGTTCTCCCCATGCCAGAATGAGATAATATCATGATAACCAAGGCTATGTGCCCTTATGAGCCAAGCAAGTCGATGCTTGGGACCTTGATGCTTGTAGGTAGAGATGGGTGTTTGAGGCTATCCTAAGAATCATGGGTTGATTATTATAATGGGAGTTGGGTTCCTCTCTATCGAGTTTGGGAATATTACATACGGTCTTACGAGGTTCAAGCCAAGAAGGGCTCATGAGTATATAGCTTGAAGGATCGAAAATGATCTATACATGGAGAAATTGACTCGATAAAAGCTAACCTCGACTAAGGGTAGTCTTGGTTTCACACGAACACATGGTTTCAATACAAAGAATGCATGGCCTATGATAGTTGGTATCAGAGCTATTGAGGTGGTGTAAAGCTCAAAGAGAGCTATTGAAGTAAGATTGCAATGTCATGGAAATGTGGGCTCGAGAATGAACCATTGAGGCAATACATGGGAAAAAGTGGCCTAGGTGAAATGCCCTCGAGTAGGCTCTTGGATGCCTAGTGAAAGGGCACGGAAGTTTAACCTTACGTAGAGAAAGGTGTTGGCCTGTATAGGTATACGATGCCCTTTGGATGGAAAAATCATGTTGAGATCAAAATACAAAAATGGGCTACACCTTGAAATGGTGTTTGAGTAAGGCCATGTAGACCGAATGAGTTTTGTCTTGAGGGACATGAGTCATGTGCATTAAGATCATTTACTAATGTCTGCACTTATTGTGTGGTGTAGGTGCCCTAGTGGGGGTATAAGCCAAGTATTAGGGTCCAAGCATAGAGCCATTCTATAGAGGCAGAGGAGTTTGAGTTGGTTGAGGATTGAAGCCTTGAGTTTGTGATGGTCAATGGGCCATGAGTTCTCATGGTTAGAGGATTATAAGAATGTGCTGGTTAGTAGACCATGCTTGTGTTGGCCAAGAGAGAAGGCTTTATGAGATGTTGTAGTCAGTGGACTACGATAGTATGCAGTTCAATGAAGCAAGCAAGCAAGAATTGGCCAGTTGACAAGGCCTTGAGTTGTGTGGGTCAGAGGACCAATTGAGTTAAGCAAAGCTAATGGTATTGGCATTCGAGTTTGCTTTTGGTCAGCAGATTAAGTTGAGCCAAATATGGAGTCTTTCAGTAGATACGACCAATGGGATTGCCATGAGTTTGAGTAAGCTAGTGGACCTTGAGTACCGAGTGGGTTGGTGAACCCTAAGATTGAGCTGGTTAGCAAACACTTATGTTTAGAGTTGGATTAGTGGATCATTGACCACCGAGTGGGCTTTGAGATGCCCTATGAGCTATGCTAGAGTCAAGGTAGATGAGTTATGGAACCATCATGGAGATATGCTTGTATGTAGAGCCAAGTTGAGTTCAAGTAAAAGTGGGGGGACTTGTTATTTTTTGTGGTATTGAGCCAAGGTTATTGAGCTTATTAGATATTTGAGCATTGAGTTTGAGTTTGAGATAGCAAGCGTTAAGGTGCCACAATGAGGTGGTTGGCTAGAGGGCCACACCTAGAGAGGTGACCTTAGAGGAATCAAAAGGACCCAAGTTATGAGATGATCGAAGTGTTTGAATGCCATCGTGTTAAGGTCTATTATGGTTGGTGCTGCATGAGTGCGGTTGACCTAAGCACCATGTCCAGAGGGGCGCATCAAAGAGTCAGTGCCATAGGCGTGGGGTTGGTGTAATGGGTCATGCCTAGCTGGGTGCACCAATGTGTGGCAAAATAGGTGGCCATTCATTTGAGTGAGGGTCACAATGGACAAGGGTGCCTCGAGGTCACAACTTGGTGTGATCATGGGTGAAGCAGTGCAGCGGCACTTAATGAGAAACTGAGATTGAGTCTAATAGGTGGAAATGAAAATGGCATGAGGTGTAGTGGAGCTTGGATAAGACCCATCTACATCAGCAATGAATGAGTACTATGGGTAGTGCCCCACGTGATGGGATCTCTACCCAATCTTTGTGGGCGCAGGAGAGGGACCTATGAGAAAATGTCAATTGTGTGCAACAAGAGAGTTAGGTTTGGTCTTGGTGTCGATGAGGGCATCAACATAGTAAGTGGGAGAGAGTGTCATGGTCAAGCCCTGGTGTGCCTTGGTCCTACCATGACTGACCCCGAGCTAAAAAGCATATGAGGTCGTGTGGTTAAGATATGGTCCTAAAGCAATGTGCGAGTAGTGTATGCCCATGATGTTGAGAGTGTGTGTGGGTGGTGTAAGCCCTAGTCCCTAAGATGCATGGGCAAATGCAAGCCAAAGGTTGAGCCTGTCAAGGTAGGTAGCTTATCAAGCATTGTCAGCCAAAGTCATGTGCGGGCATCCTCGAATGGGTTGATGGAGCAACGAGAAGAATTTAAGAATCTTGGTGACCAAGAGAAAGGTTATTAGGCTCTGAGTTGGATGAAGAAAGGCCCTAAGATGGTTGGGGTAAAAAGTGTTGCCATTTTAAATAGTCTTCCATTCTTGGTAAGATGGTTGGGAAATCTCTTAAAGGATTGAAAATGATCTGTTCATGGAAAAATGGACTCAAGAAAGATTGATGTTAACTAAGAGTACTGACACGTGGTTTTAGTACAAAGAATGCATGGGCCATGACATTGGTCCTGGCTTAGGGGTTCTCTCCAAGTCAAGAAATAGCTTTAGTTCTAAGGGGACAAGGTCTGACAGCTAGGGGGACCAAGGCTTGGGGTGTACTAGAGGCCCAAGTCATGGGGAACTAGCCCAGAATAGTGGTATGGCTAGTGAGGAAAACTCCTGAAGCTTATGTATGGTGTTTAGGTTTAGCCAAATTAAGCCAGGCCTAGGGTAGGTGATAGTGAGTGATACACAGGCTCATAGTCAGACCCAGGTGTGGGTGCACAGTCAAACCTAGGTGTGGGCACACCTAAAAACAATGCTAGGAGGATTAATTTTGTGGGCTTCTAGAAGGCCCAATATTACATCACATTCTTTGACAAGCTAGAATTATGCTAAGCACTTGAGTTTTATAGGTTGACATAGGTAAACGGAGTCAATTCCTTGTCTAAGGCTGTATGGAGTTTGGCTTAAGATCAAAGCCCATGACACATTCATCGAGTGTCATTTGGTGTCGATGGCGATTGAGGGTAAACAAGTGCCTTGGGTGGAAGGGACATAGTACACATGCCACACCAAGTGCTTACACATTCATCGACTAAAGGCCCCCTTGCACCAACGGTGGTCAAGGTAAGTGCCTGCACTAAGTGCCAGCATCTGGCGATGATGTTTGAGGCAACATCACATATCAAGGGACCGGCATCTACTGATGGTGTCTAAGGCATCTACTAATGGTGTTGGATGCAATTGCCTGCACCAACTAAAGGCTAGATGCTTCAATGGTGTTCGAGGCAACAACATACACCGAGGGCCAGTGTGTGCCAGTGGAGTTCGAGGCAAGTGCTCACACTAAAGGCAAGCCCTTCCCTGTAACAAATCCCCAGGGCATTTGGTTGTCATTTACTTGGATGCTTGAAGGAGGGATGTTATCACCCAGCTGAATCAATTGCAATGGAGAACACCATTTGTCCCCAACCCCAAAAGGGTGTGGTGTAAAAAAATAAAGTGAGAGGACATTGGTGGGTGTGGGGAGGAGGAAGAATTGAAATGGTGAAGGGCTGAATTTCAATGGATCTTAGTAGTAAGGCCATTCTACCACTTTCATACTTTATCACATATTTAAGTTGTTTGCAAAGGATTCTACCTAGCACTCAGAGGGCTATGTTATCTTTTAATAGATGTGCTACCCCCAGCCAAACTCCCAACCTGACAATGTTTTTTGCTTGAATCAACAGATCGAAGCTGGCCTTAGGTCCGAAAAAAAGGTCATGCCCTGCCTCTGATTCATGAATGAAGTAAAATAACATTAAAAGTAGCGGTATTTCAATTTTGTCCAAGGGCTTCCACTTATCTTACACCTTTCAAGTCATTTCATAAAGTCAAACTAGAGTCAAGTTCAATAGGGTCTTCTTTCCCTATTGATTCCACCAAGCCTGTTCCCTTGGCAATGGTTGAGCTGAATAGTAGACTGGGATAGTGGAAATCTCATTAATCCATTCATGCCTGTCACTAATTAGATGACAAGGCATTTGGCTATCTTAAGAGAGTCAAAGTTACTCTAGCTATTTACTCGCACTTGATTGAATTTCTTCACTTTGACATTCAAAGCACTGGGCAGAAATCACATTACATGAACATCCCTAGGGACCATCACAATGCCTTGTTTCAATTAAATAGTCAAATTTCCCTTGTCCGTACTAGTTCTAAGTTGACTGTTCATCGCCGAGGGAAGGCCACTGAGGGAGTCTTTCCCAATTCAACCCCAACCAACATGTGATGACCCACGTTCATCATATGAGTAGTTTGTGCAATGCACCAATAGCCAATGGGTTTGGGAATGGGACCACCATGCCCAACCCTTAGAGCAAATCCTTTTATTAAGTTTACGAATCCATTCTGTCGGCTTCTCTTGCTTGCATTATTCCATCAACTAAAGGCTATTCACCTTGGAGACCTGATGCGATTATGAGTACAACTGGGTGTAGACGATGCTCAATCTTTTAGATTTTCAAAGGCCGCTAGGGGTGCAATGGACACCACATGACATGTAGTGCTCTTCTGGTTTTTAGACCTTACCTTTGGCTAAGCTATTTCTAGAGTTAGTCGATGCATATCAGTTTAGGAAATTTAACCCAAGTCCCTTTTGAAACTTGTACTGGATGCGCTATCAGATAGGTTCACCCATCTTTTAGGATCGATTAACCCATGGGCAAGTGTCATTCACATGGAACCTTTCCCCTCTTTAGCCTTCAAAGTTCTAATTTAAATATTTGCTACAATAATCAAGATCTGCACCAACGGTCATTCCATTCAAGCTTGCAACTCGAGTTTTGCAACAACCGCGATGCCTTCCTACTCATCAAGGCCTAGCCCTTGCCCCGATGAACAAGTATAGCTTACACATTTAATTGCCATCCATTTTTAGGGCTAGCTAATTCGGCAGGTGAGTTTTACACATTCCTAAGTTGATTTTGACTTCCATGACCATCATTTTGCTATCTTAATAGACCAACACCCTTTATGGGTTATAGGTTAGCACACAGTTAGGCACTATAACTCGACTTTTGGTTTATCACATATTGCCAGTTCTGCTTAACAAAAATGGCCCACATGGAGCTCTTGATTACATGGTGCGACTCAATAAATCAGCCGTGCCATCCTACCTATTTAAAGTTTGAGAATAGGTCAAGGGCATTGCACCTTCGATGCCTCTAATCATTGGCTTTGCATGACAGAATTTGCTAAGGGCTCTAGCTATCCTGAGGGAAACTTTAGAAGGAACTAGCTTCTATATGGTTTGATTAGTCTTTCACCCCTATAAGCAAATCAAATGAGTGATTTGCATGTCAGTGTTGCTGTAGGCCTCCACTAGAGTTTCCTTTGGCTTCACCTCAGTTAAGCATAGTTCACTATCTTAAGGGTCCTGACAAGCATGCTCACACTTGAACCCTTCTCAGAAGATCAAGGTCGATCGATGGTGCACCTGTGAGGGATCCTGTAGCCATGAGGGATCCTGCCAATTAGCTTCTTTATGCATTATGAGTTTTCTAGCCCATTCATTCACATACATGTCAAACTCTTTGGTTTGTGTTTCATGATAGGCCAAATAAGGAGCTCGCAGGCTGATGCAAGGAGCACATCAGTGCCAACCAAGCATCGATCGAGATGGTGTGTTCTGCATTCCATGATTATGGTAATGATGTTTCAATGGGCATATTGAAAGCTCGAGGTTGGGTTGCTACCATGACCTACGTTGGTCTATTTCCCAAGTTGATTGATGGATTAGCTCTTGTCATTCCACATCCAACTAGGGCACATCGTCACTCCCATCCATTTCCCTCTTGACAATTTCAAGCATTTTTTAAGTCTCTTCCAAAGTCCTTTTCATCATTCCCTCACAGTACTTGTTTGCTATCAATCTCTTGCTCGTATTCAACCTTGGATGAAATTTACTGCCACATTAGGGTTGCATTCCCAAACAACCATGCTAGTAAACAACACCTCGTGGTGTGGTAGGGTCTAGGCACAATGGGACTCACTCTCTCTGACACCCTTTCCCAGGGGACTTTGGCTCAATTTACCATTAAGGATGCTTTTCCAAACTACAATTTAGACACTGGGGGCTCCTAATTCTCAAGCTTGGGGTGCAACTTGCATTCAATGACTCGATGGTTCATGGAATTCTACAATTCACACCTACGTTCTTCATCAATGCAAGAGCTAAGATATCCATTGCCAAGAGTCATTTCTTTTTTCATGAAAAAAAAAGTCATGGTACACACATGCATGCACCACAAATAGGATGGTGACGGAACACGCGCTCTTTTTCATTCAATCTTTGGCATGATTGACACCTAGGGTTTGTTATTCGGCCATAGGCAATGATGCCAACTATATCACTTGCCCGAGAGGTGAGACAAAGTGCCTGTCATGCATGCGTAGGGCCAAAAGGTGCTCAGGGCATCGACACACCTTCTAACCCTCGGTGTTTCACTAATGCATATGTAGGTCATTCGTTGAGTGGGTTTCGACAATGATCCCTTCATAAGCTCCCCTACAAAAACCTTGTTACGACTTCCCTTTTCTCTAAATGATAAGGTTCAATAGACTTCTCACAATGTTGTGAGCTGCAAACAATCCACATTATTATGATCCGAACACTTTACTAGATCATTCAATTGGTTGGAGCAACAAGCATTGTGTACAGAGGGTAGGGACATAGTCAATGCGAGCTAATGACTTGTGCTTACTATGAATTCCTCATTGAAGACCAACAATTGCAATGATCTATCCCCATCGTGATGAAATTTCAAAGATTACCTAGGCTTGTCGACTGAGGCTATAGACTTATTAAATACATCATTGTAGCTTACGTGTGGCCCAAAACATCTATAGGCATCACAGACATGTTATTACCTCAAACTACCTTGGCCTAAGTGGTTGTAATCCCTCTAAAAAGCTAGCCATGAAGGATCACCTTCTTGTAGCAAGTTAGCAGGCTGAGGTTTCATTTGTTAGTGGAATTAACTAGACAAATCACTCCACCGACTAAGAATGCCACACATTATCACCCATAGAATCAAGAAAGAGCTTTCAGTTTATCAATCCTTACTATGTTTGGACCAAGTAAGTTTTCCCATGTTGAGTCAAATTAAGCTATAGGCTTCACTCTTGGTGGTGCCCTTCTATCAATTCCTTTAAGTTTTAGCCTTGTAACCATACTCCCCCAAAAACTTAATGACTTTGATTTCTCATAATGTACCAATAGAGTCCTAAAAGTAACATCTGTCGATCCCTGCTTAGCATCATTTATGGCTGAGACTAGGATAGTATCTGATCATCTTCAAGCCCAAAACTTTCATTCTAGGTTAATGAAAATATCCATGGCAACTAGTTTTGTAGTTGTTCATCTTTCACAAATCCAAGAATTTTACCTCTGAATATAAAATACGAATGCCCTTAACTATCCTTGTTAATCATTACTTTGATCTCGAAGATAGTAGGACAAAATCCAATGATGTTATCCCATGCTAATGTATATAACTATAAGCCTACTTTGAGCACTCTAATTTCATCAAAGTAACAATGCCAAAGGAATGACCTGGCTAGTTAAGGCCAGGAGCACATTGTCGGTAATAAGGACAAGTAGATCAATGCTTACTATGAAGCAAACCAAACAACCCAATCCTAGTTTTAACTATGAGCTTTTTAATTGCAACAATTTAAATATTCACTATTAGTGCTGGAATTACCATAGCTACTTTGCTAACACTAGACTTGCCCTCCCATGGATCCTCATTAAGGGATTTAAAATGTACTTATTCCAATTATCAAACTCATAGAGCCTGGTATTGTTATTCATTTTCACTACCTCTGTTGGTAGGATTGGGTAATTTGCGTGCCTGTTGCTTTCCTTGGATGTGCTAGTTGTTTATCAGGCTCCTTCTTTGAAATCGAACCCTAATTCTCCATCACCTACCACCACTACCATCAAAAGTTACAAGGTAAAAATTTGAATGATGCGTCATCAACATAAAGGCTGTGTAATCTATCAAGTTATCGTGAATCATCAAAGTAATGGGCAAAGCTCGTATCAATCTTTTATCAAATGAATGCATCCCTTCTAGAAGTTAGGGTTTGTTACACGTATTAGCTCTAGAATTACTATGGTTATCCAAGTAATAGACACCATTAAACAAACTATAACTGATTTAAAGAGCCATTCACAGTTTTACAATTTGAATTAGTTCATACTTACACATGCATGGCTTAATCTTTGAGACAAGCATATAACTACTGGTAGGATCAACCAGGCAGCATTCCTTTAGGATGTTGGCACTGTATGGGCTTTAATGCATCGACTGAATGGCAGAGAGAGCCAATATAGAGCACAAGCATCATGTATGTCGAGCACATAAAATGCATAGCATCGGATGAACAAGGGTCAAGAGTGTGCACCCATAAAACTTGTTGTATACAAAAGCATGATCCAACACCAGTGCACCAATGTGAACATAGAGGTTTGGGTGGCACACGTGGGACACGTGGTGCAATTAAGGTCTGACCCGTAGCCCTTAAAGACATAAGACAGATATAAGATGGCAAGACATCTAGTTTCTATCAATTTAGGTATGTAGCATAGGATCCTGATTGCACCTTTATGGTATGATGACCAATATGGGGAAAGATTAAAAAAGATGATGGATCGATAGTTTAATGCATCGAACATAGAGCCTGCCAACACACACAACCATAACACCACTCATATGCCCATTGCATATAACTGGCAACATCCATGCACACTTGTACATAACCTACCTAATTAATTACTCAACGATTAAGCGAAGGAAATGATGCACAAGGCCATGCCACACCTACTTGGCATAGGAAAAATAGAAGCAATGATCATAAGATTGCCTCAGCCATTAAATAAGCAACAATGGCATGACACCACCAATGCTGGGGTTAGCTGGGAACACACATGCAAACTCTATTATCACCACTATAGAGGGATTTTGCCTGATTCAGGGATTTGTTCTTGAAGTCTTGGGTAACATCAACTATATGTATGTATCATGGGCTGAGACTCTAGCTCTGACTCATACTACTCTAAGACTCAAGAATTGACTCATCTGATATCCTAGATTAGCCTTTAATTAGATTGATGTACAGACAATTGAAACTCTAAGGCCAGCCATCCCATGCTACTATTAGACAAGGTTGCACATAAAGTGTTTAATGGAAAGCTAAAGGAATAATAGAAATAGACAAGAGTAAACTTGTATTACTCAAGTTGTGGTATGTACAATGAGGGTAAGGGCACCTCCTATTTAGAGCTAAGGCTTCCTTAAATCAATGGCTAACATAGTTCTTATCCTAAGGCTCACAAAAAGTCTAATATATAAAGGAGATTACAATAAGATTACATTGGAGAGCTCTAATTTTACATGGACTTTATTAGGAAAGGAGTTTGCACTAGGTTGGAATCCTTCATTAGTAATGTTCGTGCGAGGGCCCTCTCTGAGCCTACGCGTGGATCGCTTTTGCCCATGCCTGGGTCTATCTAAAAGCTACCAAAGCAAATCCTTTGGCTTGAGCTCTTTACACTTATTTGAAACCTGCACACCCATTCTAGGTCATGCTCTTACCCCCAAAACCTCTATTGCACCTTTAGGCTTGGTCTCTCTTGCATTCTGACTCGGTCCCAATTACCTTAAAACCACTCTCTATCTCAATGAAAACCGTTGGGCCTGGTGTTTCCTGTAGATCATGACATTTTCCCCTACTTATTTAAGCAATGCCTTCATTGCTAGGGGGATGATATGCCCGAATTACATACCCCTATGCACGTTGGCTTTTTCTTCTACCCCTCAAACTAGATTTCCCATATGTCAATCCCATACTCGAACAAGTACTCTGTTAGGTGTTCTCCCGAGTATCGTTAGCCTTATGCTGCATTATTCTTTTTTGCTTCCACGTCTAATGTTTCCTCTGGTTTTTTTGAGTTACCCACTACATACTATTTTTGGAAAGATCTTGTTGCACCTTGGGACTCATATTATGGCATTCCATTGTCACTTTGCCTTTATCTCTTGGAAAGGTTTTGCCCTCTTGGCAGAATTGAAAAGCACCAAGTCGTATCGCTTTGGGCTCTTCCTGGTACTCATCACCACTATTACTCTTGCCCATGGACAACTTCTTTGCCTAGTTGATGGTTGAAAGCTTTGCATGCCTTGGGTACTCTTTGACCCTATGTTGACCACCATACAAAAAGAAACTCAAGGGTTTCTTCTTCTTGCCCCTACTGGTGACACTATCATCCTTGTAAAATCTAGGCTTTCCCACAGCCCTTTTCTTCCCTGACAAACACCCCTCACCCTAGCTGTTCCCCTTAGGCCTTGGAGACTTGGTGCACTCAACTTGAGTCTATGATTCTATAGCAACACTGGCCTAACTCAACTCTTACATGCCATTCTATTGTAGCATGATCTTTACTCCCATCTTTTGACTATCTAAAAAATGCTTAGGCATTGCCACCTTGGGTCCTAAGCTGACACCAGTAACTACAGTAGCTTGCAATGCAGTGTGATCAACCCTGAGCCTCACTAGTTGTCCTCTAACCTATCCTTTAACCTGTCCCTAAAATTAGCAATGGTCACCTCATAATTTTATGTTCAAGTGTCTAGGAACATCACCATGTCCCTTGATCTAGCCTCACTTACCTTGCTTGTAGTTGGGCACTCATCAAGGCCCTCGATTTGGCCTTTTGTCTAGTTTACCTTAGCCGTGCCATAACCCCACACACTCTATTAGTCACAAATGCACAAAACCAAAGAGATTACCTTAACCTTTTATGCATTCCAATGAATCGTTCCTAGTTCCAACAAACTACCATGCCTGTCTATCAGCATAGCACAACAGCGCACACACACATACACATATTCACACACCAATCAACATACTGGCTTAACACACCTGAACTCTCGGTTAGGCACTAGTCTGCAACCTACACAACACACTCAGCACTCCTATAGCACTCTAATAGCAATTGGTTGAATACTTGTTTTGCACTTTTGCACACCTGCCCTTTGTGTATTAGGGGGTGTATCACCAGGACACGAGCACAAAAACAACCTAGAATGCTCACGCCACACAATTGAATGCCTGCACCAACACATTCAAACCTCCTAACTCTAGTTCCAACAGCACCCAACACTAATCACCTCTTTTAGACCAACTTCTACTAACTCTCAACTAGCTCCAAACCTACTCTGATACAATTTATCATAGGTTGATACTCAAGCTCTAACTCGTGTAGCTCCAAGACCTAAGAATTGACTTAACCAACATCCCAAATTAGCCTTCAATCGAACTGGTGCACAAACACTCGAACCTTCAAGGCCAATCAGCCCAAGTTGCTATTAGACAAGGTTGCACATAAACTGTTTAGTAGAAAGCTAAAGAGAACAATAGAGATAGGCAAAAGTAAACTTGTATTACTTAAGTTATGGTGTGTGTACAATGAGTGTGAGGGTATCTCCAATTTATAGATAAAGCCCTCTCGAATCATTCGTTAACATTGTTCCTATCTTAGGGCTCACAAAGAGTCAAATATATATAAAAGATTACTATAGGATTACATTGGAGAGTTGTAATTTTACATGGACTCTTTCAGGAAAGGAGTTTGAACTAGGTTGGACTCCATCATCACCAATGCCCATGCAAAGCCCCTCTTGGGCCCATGCCTAGATAGTTTTACCCATATCTAGGCTAACTCTTATGCTTGCACTTGGGTCAATCTAAAAGTTAACATATTGGATCCTCTAGCTTTAACTCTTGGAGCTTGTTTTAGTGCCCATGCATCCATTTCGGGTTATGGTCCTAACCCTAAGACCTCCATTGCACCTATAGACCTAGACTCCCTTGTATTCTAACTTGGTCTCGACTGCCTTAGAATCACTCTCTGCCTTAGTGGGAACCCTTCGGCCTGGTCTTTCTCGCTGACCATGACACATACACCTAGGATCATTAGGTGCCAATGGTGGTCAAGGCATGTGTATGTGTCACAGTACGCAAGCTGGTCCAAGCTTAAAGGTTCTCTTCGAGTTAATAAGTAGTTCCAGGTCTAATGGGATAGGGTCTAGCAACCAATGGGACTAGGCCTTGAGGTGTATTGGATGCCTAGGTGGTAAGCAACTAGCCTAGAATGTGGTACAAGTAGTGATTAAGACTCTAGAGGCTTAGGCACGATGTTCAGGTTCAATAAAATTTAGCTAGGCCTAGCTACGGGCCCTAGTGAGTGCCTACATGAATTTACAAACCATAAAAATGGCATTGACATGACAAAAATATAAAAATGTGCTTGAATCCACCTACTGCCTGATATGGTGTGCATGGTGCATGACTCAAGCCCAGGATATTTGTGCGTGATGTGCAGCCTAGCATGTACCGATGGTGGTCGAGGTAATTGCTTGTATAAAGGGCCAACGTGTGCCAATGGTGGTTTAAGAATGTGCAAAGATCAAGGGCCAACATGTCCCAATAGTGGTCGAGAAATGTCCATGTGCCATAGTTTGCAAGCTAGTCTAGGCCTACGAGTTCTCTCCGAGTCAAAGAACAGTTCCAATTCTAGTATGATAGGGTCTAACAGCCAGAAGAACTAGGCCTTGAGGCCTACTAGAGGCCCAAGTTATAGGGAACTAGCCTAAAATAATGGTATGGGTAGTGATCATAATTCTAGAGGCTCAGGCACAGTGTTCAAGTTTGACAAAATTGTGTTAGACCTAGGTGTGGGCACTGGTGAGCACTTATATGAATTTACAAGCCTGAAAAATGGCATTGGTGTGGCAAAAATATAGAGATGTGCCTAAACCAATATATTGCCTGGTCATGGTATACTTGGTGTATGGCCAAACATATGCCAATGGTGTTTGAAGTAACTACTTGCACAAAGGGCTAGCATGTGCAAATGGTGGTTAAAACATGTACCAAGACCAAAGGGTAACATGTCCCGATAGTGCTCAAGGCATGCGCATGTGCCATAGACCGTAAGCTGGTATAGGCCCAAAGGTTCTCTTCAAGTTAAGGAGCAATTCTAGTTTTAGAAGAATAGGTTCAAATAGTAATGAAAACCAGGGTTCGAGGCCTACTGGAGGCCTAGGTCATGGGGAACTAGCCCAAAACAGTGGTATGGGCGATGATTAAGACTCTAGAGGCTTAAGCACAGTGTTTAGGTATGGCAAAATTGAGCCAGGTCTAGGTGCGAGCACTGGTGAGCACTTATATGAATTTACAAGCCATAAAAATGGCATTGGCATGGGAAAAATATAAATATGTGCCTAAACCCACCTACTACAATGTCATGGTGTGCTTGGTGCATGACCCACACCCAGTATACCCATACATGGTATGCAGCCCAGCATGTACTGATGGTGTTCGAGGGAACTACCCATACAGAGGGACAACATGTGTTGATGGTCGTCGAACCATTTGCTAAGACCCAAGGCTAACATTTCTCGATGATGGTCGAGGCATGTGCACATGCATGGTCCACAAGCTAGTCTAGGCCTAAGGGTTCTCTGTGAATTAAGGAACAGTTCTAGTTCTAGTGGGATAGGGTCTGATAGCCAAAGAGATCTAGCCTTGAGGCTGACTAAAGGCCCAAGTCATGAGAAACTAGCTTAAAACAGTGGGTAGTGATCAAGACTCCAGAGGCTCAAGCATGATGTTAAAGTCTAGCAAAAGTTAGCTAGGTCCAGGTGTAGGTGCTGGTCAGCAATACGAGAGCACACGATCAGATGCAGGTGCAACCATACCTAAACATAGTCTTAGGAGGATCAGATTTATGGGCTTCTAAAAGGCTCAGTATTGTAGCATAATCTTTGACAAGCTAAAATTATACTAAGCATTTGATTTTTGTAGGTTGATTTAGGAAAACATAGTCAATTCCCTGTCTAAGGCCACACAGAGTTTGGCTTAAGACCGAAGCCTATGACTCATGCACTGAGTGTCATTTGGTGCTGATGGTGATTGAGGGGCAGACAAGTGCCTTGGGGGGAAGGTCATGGTATACATGTTGCACCAAGTATCCACCAAAGAAGTGTTCGAGGCAATAACCCACACTAAGGGCCCACTTATGCTAATGGTGGTTAAGGTAAGTGCTTGCATGAAGTGCCAGCATCTAGTGACGGTGTCTAAGGCAACATCCTACACCAAGAGGCCAACACCTCCTAATAGTGTTTGAAGTAATATTGGGCCAGCATCTACCAATGGTATTGGATGTGATTGCCTACACCAACCAAGGACCAGATGCTATTAATGAAATTTGAGGCAATAACCTGCATCAGGGGCCAGTGTATGCTAATAGAGTTTAAGGCAAGTGCTCGCACCAAAGGTGAGCCCATCCTTGCAACAAATTTCAAGGGCATTTGTTTATCATTTACTTGGACGCTTAAGGGAGGGATGTCATCACTTAGCCGAATCAGCTATAATGGAGAACATTATTCATCCCTAACCCCAGAGAGGTATGGTGTAAGAAAATGAAGTGAGAGGGCTTCAATGTGCATGAGGGGAAGAGAGGTGACTTAAGTGACAAAGGGCTAAATTTAATAGATCATGGCAGCAAGCCACTCTAGCACTTACAATACCCTGTCAGATATTTAAGTTATCTACAATGGATTCTACTCGCTGCTAGGCGGGAATTCATCTCCAAAGAAGCCCACATGGCTTGTTCATTGTAGGGGCTACACTTATGACACGTGCCCTTAGGGGCCATGGGCCCTTACTATGGGTTGGCAATCAAGTGATGGGTGCATGCATCACTTCTAGCCTAGATTCTAACTTAAAGGCATTTAGTCATATTCTAACAAATGGTAGCTTCACACTACTAGCTTTTCAACGAAGCGTGATGGCCAATTGTGTGAATCAAAGGTTCCTCTCATACTAGGTTGAATTACTATTGCAACACTGCCATTAGTAAGGTTAAACAAACTTGTCTCATGACAGTTTAAACCCTCCCCACATTCTTTATTAGTGGGTAAACAATCCAACACTTAGTGAATTCTGCTTTATAATGATAGGAAAAGCCAACATTGAAGGATCAAAATGCAATGTCATTATGAATACTTGGTTGCCACAAGCTAGTTATCCATGTGGTAACTTTTCTAACAACTCAAGCTTCAAATTTTGAGCATCTAAAGGATCAATTAGCTATGCTTTCATGGTTCATATTCGTATTGGAAATCAAAATCAAAGGAGCTTTTAACTTTTTGTTCCACGTGAGATTTCTGTTCTTGTTAAGCTTATCTTAGGTCACATGCATTATCTTTTAACAGATGTGTTGCCCTAGCCAAACTCCCTACATAAAAATGTCTTCCACTGGAGTTAGTCGATCGAGGTCAACCTTAGGTCCAAAAGAAAGGGTCATGCCGTACCTCTGATTCATGAAATAAGTAAAGTAATGTTAAAAGTAATGGTATTTTAATTTCACCTGAAGGCTCCCATTTATCCTACACCTTTCAAGTCATTTCACAAAGTCAAACTAGAGTCAAGCTCAACAAGGTCTTCTTTGCCTATTAATTCCACCAAACTCAGTCCTTTGGCTGTGATTTCGTTAGATAGTAGATAGGGATAGTAGGAATCTCATTAATCCATTCATGTGCATCACTAATTAGATGATAAGGTATTTGGCTACCTTAAAAGAGTCATAGTTACTCTCACCATTTACCTACACTTGGTTGAATTTCTTCATTTTGACATTCAGAGCACTGGGTAAAAATCACATTGTGTAAACATTTGTAGGGACCATCACAATGCTTTGCTTTAATTAAATAGTCCTATTCCCCTTCTCCATACCAGTTTTGAGTCGATTGTTCATCGTTTAGAGAAGGTCCCCAAGCCGTTCCTAATCCATCCCTTGACCAATATGTGACAACCTACTCTTATTGCAAGAGTGGCTCGAGCAATGTATTGGCATCTAATGGGTTTAAGATTGGGACCCTCTATGCCTAGCCCTTAGAGCCAATCATTTTCCTAAGATTACAGATCCATTTTACCAATTTCCCTTGATTATATAGTTCCATCGACTAGAGACCGTTCACCTTGGAAACTTGATGCAGTTATGAGTACGATTGAGCATGGATGGTAGTCGATCCTTCAAAGTTTCAAGGGCCACTAAGGGTGTACCGGGCACCATGCAACATTTAGTGCTTTTTCTACCACTAGACTCTACCTTTGGCTAAGCCATTTTTAGGATGGGCAGGCCATTAAATAGAAAATATAACTCTTTTCGAGGCCCCTACCGATATCTCCAAACTCCCTAACATTTCCATTCACCACCGTGTCTCGGTTCAAGAATTTTAACCCAATTCCCTTTTGAAGCTTATGCTAGATGCACTGTTAGATGGGCTTCCCTCATCTCTTAGGATCGACTAACCCATGTGCAAGTGTGGTTCTCATGGGACCAGCTACTAGACATTTCAATTAGCCTTTTACCCCTATACCCAAGTCAGACAAATAACTTACACGTCAGTATCACTGCGGGCCTCCACCAAAGTTTCCTTTGGCTTTGCCTCACTCAAGCATGGTTCACCATATTTTGGGTCCCGACAAGCATGCTCACACTTGAACCTTTCTCAAAAGATCAAGGTCAGTTAGTGGTGCACTAGCGAGGGATCCCACCAATCAGCTTCCTTGCACCTTATGGTTTTTCTAGCCCAACTCACACAGATGTTAGATTCATTGGTCTGTGTTTCAAGATAGGCTAGATAGAGAGCCCACAGGCTAATGTTGAGAGCATGTAGGTGCCAAGGCTCACTGAGACAGTGTGTGCTACATTCTACAATCACAATGATGACATCTTCATGGGCATATCGAAAGCCTTAGCTTGGGCTGCCATCATAACCCATGTTAGTCCATGCCTTAAGCCAATCGATGAACTGGCTCTCGCCATTCCACATCTGACTAGGGCATATCATCAACCCCCATCTGCTTCCCTCTCAATAATTTCAAGCACTCTTGGACTTTCTTTTCAAAGTCTTTCTCATCTTTCGCTTGCGGTACTTAATATCAATTTCTTACTCGTATTCAACCTTGGACAAAATTTACTGCCTGATTTAGGTTACATTCTCAAATAACCCAATTAGCAAATAGTGCCTCATGGTGCGATAGGATCTAGGTACAATAGGGCCTTACCCTTTTTGGTGCCCCTTTCCAAGGGACTTGGGCATGATCCACTGCTAATGACACTTCTCTAGATTGCAATTCAGATGCCGGAGGCACCCAATTCTCAAGTTGGGCTCTTCCTGATTCGCTAGCACATTACTAAAGGAATCTTGGTAAGTTTTTTTCCTCCACTTATTGATATGCTTAAACTCAATGGGTAATCCCGCCTAACCTAGGGTCATGATGCACCAAATGATGTGAAGGGTCCAAATCAACAAGGAGTGCACGTCACTGGAGATAAGGCATGCTAGAAGCTTTACCCTCAATGATCATAGTGCTATCATTGCTAGGGACTCACTTTTGTGCCAACCTTGACTGACGAGATCATGGGAGGCCATCTCCTGCCCTCTCACCTAGAGCTCGATGGGTAGGGGGTTAGAGGGGGCTATGACGCACGACCCCAGGTAGGTATTCCCTCAACCTAATGGCTTGGGATGCAACTTGTGTTCAAAGACTCAATGGTTAATTAGATTATGCAATTCACACCAAGTATCATATTTTGCTACATTCATCATCGATGTGAAAGCTGAGATATCCATTGCCAAGAGTCATTTTGGTTTTTCACGACAAAAAGAGTCATGGTGCCACTCATGTATGCACTGTGTATGGGATGGCAATGGGTCACAGGTTCTTTTTCATTCTTGTTCCTTGGCATGATTCATGCTAGTGGTTTGTTACTCAATTATAGGTAACAATGTGATTATTTCACCTGCTTGAGAGGTGGAACAGAGTGACTATCGTGCACAATTGGGCTAGAAGGGGCTTGGGATTTAGAAGTACACTCACCTTCTCAGTGTTTCATTAATGCATTCATAAGTCACTCTTTGAGTGGGTTTCAACAATGATCCTTCTATAGGTTCACCTATGAAAACCTTGTTACAATTTCTCTTTCCTCAAAAAGATAAGGTTCAGTGAACTTACCCCGATGTCATGGGCAGTGAACCATCCACATCGTTATGATTTGAATGCTTCATCAAACCATTCAATTAATAGGAGTGATAGAAAATGTGTATAAAAGGCAGGGACGTAGTCAATATGAGCTGATGACTTATGCTTACTAGAAATTGCTCATTGAAGACCAACAATTGCAATGATCTATACCTATCATGATGAAATTTCAAAGATTACCTGAGCCTGTCAGCCAAGGCTATAAACTTGTTGAATATATCAATGTAATGACATGTTGCCCAAAAATCTATGGACATCATAGACCTGTTATTGCTTCAAACTTCCTTGGCCTAAGCGGCCATAATTCCTTTAAGAAGCTAGCCACACCTTTGCGTAGCTAGTTAACAGGCTGAGGTCTTGTTCATTAACAAAATTAACTACATGAATCACTCCACCAACTAAGAATGGTCATGCACCACCACCCATAGAATCAAGAAATAGCTCTTAGTCTATCAATCCTTATTATGTATGAACCTAGTAACAAAAGCCCTTTTTTTGGATCTGTATCACTTTCTTACAAATTACAATATACAAGTATTTTTAACTCAATTTTGCTTCTTTTACTATTTTCTTTTTATCTTTATTTGCTGGTAATTTATTGAAATTGTTATTGAATTATGTAAACCGAAACATGTATTAGATATTTACCTGGACTTATGGATCCCTAATTGGCAAAATGTTCATATAAAGCATGTTGTTGAGTGCTTTTAAGCTTTATCCCTCGTCCAAGGACAAAGAGGTGTTTGTGTTGTTTGCAGTTTACAAATTCTGTGCATTATCTATTTGTCATTCCTGTCATTTCTCGGTAGAAGTTTATTCTTTTACTAAAGTTGTTAATATAGGATTTCTTTTTCCTTATGTAGCCAATGCCGCCAATTGCCAAAACTAGCAATCATGTTTACAAATAGACGTATGCAAATACTAGCATGTATATGCATGTCTGATAGTATACATGTGCTTGTCTTCTTGATTTCATGTTAATGTTACGTGTTACCATATTCAATTTGATTATTTAGTATTTTCCTTCAATTTCTAGACCATTCCAATATTTGCTATTTTCATTTGGTATATGTCATATACTTGAACTTTACATCTTCAATTCAAAAGGAAATAGGTAGACCTTTGGAGGGTTCTTATAAAGTACTTTGCATTTTCTAGATTATGGTATTTGATTAAACAACTTAATCTTACTTGAAAGGATTTTTTGTGCATGAAAACCATCAGCAATAGAAGATAGAAAAAAACTAAAAAAAGACATCTACAGTCATTTGTGAATACCGCAAAATAAAGTATTTGCCATATACTTAATCTTCTTCTGTTACACTGTAGGTTTCTAGATGTATGAACATTCGATTAAAATTTGTAAAAATTTTTTGTTGATGTTATCTTTGTTCCATGATCGATTCCAGTAGTTGCATGATTGATTCAACACTCTTAGAAATTTTGTGCAACAACAATTTTCAAGAACTAATCTAGATGGTTTACCAACTCAGGTATTATATTTAGTAACTATTTATATTTTTTAATATAAAAACTAGTTTACTATTAAGTGTTAAAACTTGTATTACTTTATTCAATAGGTTCTTGAACACGCTAATGATTAAGGTGGAAAAAATCTTTCATCAAATGGTAGTGTTTCAAATCTATGCAGTCATCAATTCCATATATTTTAAATTTTTGGTTAATGTACTAAAATAATTAAAATGTTATTGCATGTATTAAACTTTGTATTCCATCCATATTGGAACAAATTATGTATTTATAATATTCAGTTTATAAATTTAAGTTTATTTTTATTTCTTTTAATATTTTTTTATTTAATAATAATAATCAATATTAAAAGAAAATTTTAAAATTTTTTTTTGTTAATTTAGCTGCATTTGTGTCAAAAATATTGCTAAATGTCAAAATATAACGGCGCTTTCTATTATAAATGTCACTAAATTTAGTAATATTTTCTACTACAAATGCCGCTATATTTAGTATTTAGCGGTATTTCTAAGAACAAACGTCACTAAATTTAGCAGTATTTTATAATAAAATCATCGCTAAATTCAGCAACATTTAGCAACATTTATGAAAACAAACGCTGCTAGATATAGAAGCACTTGTGCTAAAAAACATTGCCAAGTTAATAGCGTTTTTAGAAAAACACCGCTATTTTTTTCAATGTAGGTATAGCTAATACTTTTAGTGACATTTTTGGCAAATGCATCTAATCTTTTAGTGACGTTTATAAACGCCGCTAAACGTGAAAAAAAAATGTCACTAAAAACCTAATCTCCTATAATGTGATGACAGCTTATTGTTTGCAATGACAAACCAAAGCGAAAGCGAGAGAGTGAAGAGCGTGCTACAAAATTATGAAAAGTGCTTAGGAGAGTATATAAATTTTGAAATGTCAGCCTTGTATTTTAGCAAAAACATGAAGGAGAACCAGAAGCACATAATCAATGATTTGTTTGAAATCCAATCTACAACCAATTTGGAGAGATACTTGGGACTCCCATCAATGGTAGGCAGAGATCGTAGAAGAACATTCAATAAGCTGAAGGACAGAATAAACTCAAGGCTGAGCGGATGGAGCCATAGATCGTTGTCACAAGGGGGGAAAGAAGTTTTTATAAAATCCATTCTCTAAGTCATTGCCACGAACACGATGAACTGTTTCCTGCTGCCAGTCTTCTTGTGCGAAGAAATGAATAGTCTATTGAGCCACTGCTGGTGGGGGTGTAGGAAAGAACAAAAAGGAATGCATTAGATTTAATATATATAAGTAATTATGTCAACCAAAGAGAGAAGGAGGGATGGGGTTTAAAGACTTGGGATTATTCAAAAAAGCCTTCCTGGCCAAACAAGGGTGGAGATTAATGATGAATACGGACACCCTGCTATACAGGGTATTAAAATTCAAATATTTCCCTAATGAACCCTTTATGGAGTCTAAACTGGGAAACTTTCCTTCACTAACATGGAGAAGTGTATGGGCAGCAAAGACAGTTGTCCAAAAGGGGGTACGATGGAGGATTGGAAATGGGGAAACAATACGAATTTGGAAAGATAACCGGATGCCATCCACAGAAAACTTCAGGCCGAGATCACCGAGGGGAGTTGGGATGAAAACAAAAGGGTGGTAACACTTATTGATTATCAAACACGATAGTGGAATTGGTCAGCCCTCCAAGAAAGGTTCTCACTAGAAGAAGCAAAAGTAGTGAATACATTCCACTTAGCAAAATTGGATTACCAGACAGGTAGGTATGGCATTTTGACAATTCTAAGGTGTTCACAGTAAAGAGTGCGTATAGAATGTTATGCAAAACAATGGACATGAATGAAGCTAATGGAGAAGGAAATCAAACAAGGAAGAGTTCATCGACTATATGGGGCAGAATCAGGTCAACAAAGGTGCCAATGAAGATGAAGATTTTCACGTAGAGAGTGTGTAGGAATATCCTACCGGTCATGAGAACCTACCAAGGAGAAGAATGCAGGTTAGTCCGCACTGCCCTCGATGTGGGGACATCAATGAAACAATGATTCATGCTATCATTAAGTGTACTCATGCAAAAGATGTATGGAGGGCTTTGGATCTTCAATGGAATGATGGGATCAGAGGAAACATAGACATGGCAGAACGAGTGGAGAAGCTTTGGAAAACATACCAAAAGAGCAGGCCCAGCTAATGACCATAACTGCTTGGGTGATATGGAATTACAGAAACAATGCTTTGCATGGTGAGCAGAGAAGGGACCCCACCGAGTTAGCGAGGTTTGCAAAACAATACCAGCAGGAGTTTAACAATGCCCAGCAGCAATCTTTATGCATGTAGACATCGAGGACACAAAGATGGGAACCCCCACCAAGTAGTGCTTGCAAGGTAAATTTCGAAGGTGCTGTGAACCTGGCACAGAAGAAATAAGGGATTGGTGTAATAATCAGGAACTATGCTGGACTTATGATGGAAGCATGCACTGCTTGTTGCGCCTGAAGCAATAATCATAACAATACAAAAGCAATAAACAACAATCAATAATCAAATACGTAGGAAAAATAAAGCACACCAAGATTTACGTGGAAAACCCTCCAGTGTAGAGGGAAAAAACCACGGGCCACCAGAAAAATCTTCACTATCAAATAATAGTTATACAAAGTTCTTCTCTAGCTAAAACTAGAGCTAATCAACAACTAGAGAAATAATTAGAGAAATCTCACCAAATAAGTGACTCAACAAATACACCCTAGATTTGTTCCTAGAGAGCTTCAAACCCGATCTTCACTGTTCAGAATGTAGAACTCTGAATCATAAACCTCTTGACAAGGTTCTAACTCAATCGGACCACAGATCGACTTCTGTTTAACCAACTTTCCCTTCTCTTTTTTCTCTCTCTATTTTTTCTGGCTTTTCTTCTTTCTCTGCTTGGTTTTCGACACACACCTAAAACAACCCCACCTCTTTTTTATTAAGTAGCTAGGGCTCTATGTAAAATAAAAGATCAAGGCCCATGGCCTTTACTTGGTCCAAAATCACTTACATGAGACTGGACCCCATTTTCCTAACAATCTCCCCCTCCAGCCCCATTAGGAGGAGATTCATTACCATAGCAGTTTCATTTGGAACTTACCTTGCCAGGGAACTCATTTCGACTAAGTTACTGCAAAGCTCAAGCTTTTCCCTAAGAAGTTTAACAAGATCATAAGTACCATTCTTTCGCAATGACTCCATCTCTTCTTTCATTACTTTTAACTAGTGCTCTCTATCCGGAGTAGCCTGCACATCTTGAAAGCTTTCTAGCTCCCCTTCACTGGTAACTAAAATAAAATCTGAACTTGGATACCTGGTAGATGGCCTGCGCTCTCTAGTAGATCTCCTGGGCGAGACTCTACATCACTTGATGCCGAAGGTAGCTCCCCCTACTCAACACTCTCAGGTAGAGAAGATTGCTCCCCCTGCTCAAAACTAATAGCATCTGGCTCATCACCAACTGTAGCTGGCTCATTCATATCCCCAAGTTCTATTTCTTGCTCATTTTCACCATCTGTGGCTCTTTCCTGTGAAATCCCTGTCGGTGTTGAAACATCACACTCAATAGTAACCTGTGTAGTCTTCTCATTTTTCTTAAAGTCTGTTATGGTTTCTTTTTCATGAAAGACCACATCTCTGCTTCTGACTGTCTTTCTCTTTACTGGATCCCATACCCTGTAGCCAAATTCCTCATCACCATATCCTACAAACACACACTGTATAGCTTTACTTTCAAGCTTTGATCTCTGCTCTTTCGGCACATGCATGAATGCTTTACACCTAAAAACTTTCAAGTGAGAGTATGAAGTATCTTTTCATGTCCACACTCTTTCTGGAATGTCAAAGCCCAAAAGAACTTATGGTGACCTGTTAAGTAAATAACAAGCTGTGTTGACTGCTTCACCCTAGAATGGCTTTGGTAATTTTGTCATCCTCAACATACATCTGACTTTTTCCACAATGGTGTGATTCATTCTTTCAGCTATACCATTATGCTGCGGTGTTCTAGGTTCTGTCTTCTCATGCCTGATCTCATGCTTTGAGCAATACTCTTCAAAGTCTTTAGATGTGTATTCCCCACCATTATCAGTTCGAATACACTTCAAGGGTAACCCTGTCATCCTCTCAACCATGGCATGAAATTTTTGAAAATACTGCAGTACCTGACTTCTGTATTTCAACATATACACCCAAGTCTTACGTGAAGCATCATCAATAAAAGTAACAAAATATCTGCTACCACCTAATGACTCAACCTCAATGGGACCACATACGTCAGAATAAATTAATTCAAATCTATTTTCTTTTCTCTGAGAACTTTTACGAAAAGAAACCCTATGATGCTTACCAAACAAACAATAATCACATGAATCGAGAGACATACCTTTTGTCAAGGGAATGAGAGACTGCCTTGCCAAAACCTGTAACATTTTTTCACTCATGTGTGCCAGCTTCCTATGCCACAAGTTTGCTGAAGCATCATTTTCAACGATATTTACCTGGTTACCGTTCAATTGCATCCATGTCTTATACATTGTGCAGCATAGTTTTCCCCTTGCAACTACCATAGATCCTTTGAGAAGCTTCCGTTGTCCATTCTTTTATCAGCTTTCATATCCCTCCTTATCAAGGACATTAATAGCAAGCAAGTTCATTCTCATATTTGGAATGTGTCTGACATCCCTCAAAGTCAACATACAGTCTGTACTAGTTTGTACAACAATATCACCAATTCTAACAATCTGCGACACACTCTTGTTTCCTATCTTGGTACAACCAAAGTCTCCTGCTTTGTAAGTTGTAAATAACTCTCTCTTAGGAACACAATGATATGCCGTTCCTGTGTCAACTATCCATTCAATGCCGAGATCACTAACATGATTGCAATCACCATGTGTACAAATTAAAGTAACTGAATCACTATCTGAATTCACTGCTGCAACATTACTATCATCTGAACTCTTACCTTTCTCATCTTTTCGCTCTTGCTTCAAGATTTTACAGTTTTGTTTTATATGACCCGCCTTACCACAATGGAAATACTTCACTTTACCTCTAGACTTGGATCTATATTTAGACTTACCACGGCCTTTTGAGTCCTGACCTCTGTCGATGTTTCTACCCCTGTTCTCTGTGACTAGACCTTGATTCCCAGGGTCTACATATTTTCGCCCTGCTTCTTCATTAAGCATACTGTCCTTTACCATCTCCAATGTCACCTTATAATCAGGAGCTGAATTAAGAACAGTCATAACTAGAGTATTCGAACTGTTTGGTAATGAACCAAAAAAAAATAATGCCTTCATTTCATCATCCATCTTAAGCTCCATAGTAGTCATCCGATTAAATATATCTTAAAAATCACTCAAGTGCTCTGTAACAGATCGTCCATCCGTGTACTGTAAAGTTACAATTTTTTTAACAAGCATAACTTTATTCATACATATTTTTCTCTCATACAAATGCTGCCAATTTTTTTCAAACAATGTGAGCATCTGACTCCTGCGCTACATGATGGAACACGCTGATATCAACCCATTTTCTAATTGTAGCCAGCGTCTTTCTACCTAGCTTCTTCCAGCTTTCATCTTTCATATCTGCTGGTTTAGTCGAATCACCCAATACTGGCTCAAACAAATCTTTGCAGTATAGATGATCCTCTATCATAGGCTTTCAAATTGAATAATTCGATGTTGTCAATTTTATCATGGAACCTGTATCACTTCCATGATCTCAAACAGAATTTACTTCTATCCTGGGTTGCTTCTGTATCGATGTCTCAAAATAACCATCGCTCTAATACCATTTGCTGCGCCTGAAGCAATAATCACAACAATACAGAAGCAATAGACAACAATTAATAATCAAATACGCAGGAAAAATAAAGCACACCAAGATTTACGTGAAAAACCCTCCAATGTAGAGAGAAAAAACCACGGGCCACCAGAAAAATCTTCACTATCAAATAATAGTTATACAAAGTTCTTTTTTAGCTAAAACTAGAGCTAATCAATAACTAGAGAAACAATTGGAGAAATCTCACCAAATAAGTGACTCAACAAATACACTCTAGATTTGTTTCTAGAGAGCTTCAAACCCGATCTTCACCGTTCAGAATGTAGAACTCTGAATCATAAACCTCTTGATAAGGTTCTAACTCAATCGGACCACGGATCGACTTCCGTTTAACTAATTTTTCCTTCTTATTTTTCTCTCTCTGCTTTTTTTAGCTTTTTTTTTTCTGTTTGATTTTCCACATATATCTAAAACAATCCTACTTTTTTTTTATTAAGTAACTAAGATTCTATGTAAAATAAAAAATTAAAGCTTATGATCTTTACTTGATCCAAAATCATTTATATGAAACTGGACCTATTTTTTTAACACTGCTAACTGGCCGAGGATAACGATCTCTTAACAATCGAAGCTATAGCGATAGTGAAGGCTGTGCATTTTGCAAGAGAGATGGGGTTTGCAGAGGTGGCCTTAGATGGAGATAGCATTACTGTGATGTCAAAACTAAGAGGAGCAGAACCTGACTTCTCTATTGTTGGAACACTTATCGAGGAAGCTAGGACAAAGATGCAGTGCTTTAAATCAGTTTCCATTAATCATATCAAGAGAGAAGCTAACGAAACAGCTCATCGCTTAGAGCTGGGTTAGAATCTACAGAGGCTACCTACTGGATAGAGGAATGTCCTGCTTGTGTCCAAACCATTATAACAGTTGATGCATATTTCAATCATGAATGAAAGTTTATCTTTACTGGCAAAAAAAAAAAAAAAACTTCAAATATTCATCAATAAATATAAGATATTGAATATTTACCAATTTATATTTATTCTCAACTAATCATACATATTTTTTATTTTTTAAAATTATAATCAAATATTATATTTATATATAAACTATATAATTAATTATTAATACATCACTAAATAATTACTAAAAATAAATTATAATTTAATTAATTAAGTTCATACACAATTAAATTTGAACTTAAGACTTAAAAATTTTAAAATTTTTTCCTTACTATTAAACTAAAATCTCATTAATTGTATTTTTTTATTAAATGTACATATAATTTGTCTTCCACATAACAATGGCTTGTAATAGTAGATTTTGCATCATTAAATATTGAGGTCTATAAAGTATTTTAATTTAATTTTTAATTTTTAATTTTATATACAGATATTTCATTCGCACTAATTATTTGTGATTACAACACCAACTACTAAATATTTCTGATGGACCGTCGATCCTGTCACTTCCCCTTTTCAGAACTTGTTCCATAAACTTTACATCCAAAAACCTTGACAAAAGTTCTTCGTAGAATTACTACTGCTTCGTTGTGCTTACAACAAATTTTGCAATTTTTATTTATTTTATCATAGCTACCTCTCTCTCTCTCTCTCTCTCTCTCTCTCTCTGTGCAAAACTTAAATCAACTTGGAGGATGTTCATATTTTTATTTTAATTAAATTAATCAATTGAATTATTTTTATTAATTATTAAATTAATTTTAATTGATTATTAAAAATAATTTTAAAAATATTTTAATTTTCATTTAAATCATTAAATTATCAAATTGAATTGATCAAAATGTTAATTAAAATATAAAAAATCAAAAATAAAATTAAAATATGTAAAATAAATCGTTTCATTTATAAATTGTTAGAATTTTTTAGTTTAACATTTTAGCATTTGAATATTTAATTAAATGATTTTTTTTAATTTATTTCAAATATGAAATATAAAATTTTAACATATAATTTAATTTAAATACAGTTTATTATTATGTTAATTCGAATTAAGCCAATTAAATCAGGTTAATTATTGATTCAATGAATAAAAAAAGATAAAATAATGTAATTAATTAATTAATTAAATTTTAGATAAATGAAATCAAAATTACCCAAATTAGTTAAACGTTGATTATTGCCAACTTGACCGTACTTGTGATGTGCCCATTACATTAAGCCATTACCCTCCAAAAATAGAAAATAATTAATCATCAAAAAGCTGAAAAAAGTCCCGTTTGTATCGCTCACTGCTTGTCATCCCTTCCCCTCGCCTACCCTAAATCCTTAGCTCTGCGCGCTCAACCTCACCGGGAGGGTTTTCATTTTCAAATTGATAACCAAATATCTACCCTAAAAAAGTTGCTAACAAAATTCCTGAAACTATGGTTAGTCCAAAACCGGAGAGTAGGGAAACGGTGCCGTGCGATTTCTGCAATGAGCAAATGGCGGTTCTCTACTGCCGAGCTGACTCCGCCAAACTCTGTTTATTCTGCGATCAGCGCGTGCACTCTGCGAACTTACTTTCCCGTAAGCACCTCCGCTCTCAAATCTGCGATAATTGTAGCACTGAACCGGTTTCGGTTCGGTGCGCAACCGATAATTTGGTGCTTTGTCAAGAGTGTGATTGGGACGGGCATGCTAGTTGCTCTGCGTCGGCCGCACACGATCGTACCCCTGTGGAAGGGTTTTCTGGTTGTCCGTCGGCCTTGGAGCTGGCTTCAGCTTGGGGATTCGATCTCGACGAGAAGAAACCGTCGGATCGGAGCTGGAACAGGTGTTACGAAGAGTTGGTGGCGCCGTCTGTGCAATCGTGGGTGTACAAAACGAACTTGCAAGAGATGATGGTACCGTACGAGAGTTTTAGCGGCGGAGAGATGTTGAAGAAGCAGAATCACGGGGGTGGGAAGTGCAAGCAGGTTATTTTCAAGCAGCTTGTAGAGTTGATGAAGAGAGATTTCGTGGGCGGTGGAGGTGGGGAGAATCTGGTGCCAAATGTGGAAGCAAACGGCAGCTTTTTGGGTACACAAGAAGTTATACAGCCGCAGCAGCAACAGCAAACGCAAACGACGTTTAGTTGTTTGCTTAGGATGCAAACGCAAGAGATAGATCGCATTATGGATGGAGGAGATGCGTTGTGGAATGGTAATCCAAATGGTCAGACTCCTCAGGTACTTTGATTTGATTTGATTTTATGAGAAATCTTAGTAACAGTAGAGTTTTAAAATAGTTTAGAATTTGCTACAGATATGGGATTTTAAGCTAGGGCGGTTGAGGGGTGAGGAAGAGTGTAGCCAAGCCCAATTGGAAGACGTTGGATACGTTGGAAGTGATGCTGGTTTCATGATTAACAATTTCAGTGAGCCTTTGACTAATGCCAAATTGGTCGGAGATAAGTACAGCATCAGCTACCCTCCTTCACAAGACGATATGGCTTCAATCAATGTATGTTCCTCACCATTTCACTGTTTTCACTTTTCTTGTTAATATCTCTGCCGTTTTAGAAAATTTCTTAATTGTTTTAGTATGCTTTTTGTTTGTTCATTTAGTGAGGAAAAGTGTATTATCTATCTATAGCACAGCCGCAGTGTTTCTTTGATCTTTCTTTGAATTTGAGACAAGGAAGTCAGCATAAACTCAACCAATAACCTTTATTGACTTTACTGTTTGATTGGTTATTTAGATGGTTTATTTGTTCCATGTTCTCTCTGTTTGATATATGTAGGATTAGGTCAGAACAATTAGAAATTTGATTGCAAATTGTTGCGCATATGACTTAGCAATCTCCTCCAGTAGATGCATTATGGGTAGCTTTGTTTTGCCAACAAATAAAAGACTTTTTTGTGGGGCTTGAAAATGCAGAACAATTCTAGTAATCCTGCAGCTATTCTGGGACCAGCCACATCTGAGAGCAACAACCTACCAACAGCAAAGCCATCATCAGGTTCAGCTTTTGGCAAACTCAAGGGCACTAGCAGTTCTAACAATGTTCACTTAATGGAACAATCTTTCCTTGTGAGGTGTGACCAAACAAGGCTAGCAGCACCTAGCAAGGCTGATCTCGAGTTGCTGGCGCAGAACAGAGGTAATGCCATGCAACGGTACAAAGAGAAGAAGAAAACACGAAGGTATCTTTTTTTCCTTAGTGCAGGTTTCCTTGTTATCATCTAATAACGGGTTTATCAAAATGATTTGATTATTAAAATTTGTCGCACCCCATGAATAGATATGATAAACACATACGCTATGAATCGAGGAAGGCAAGAGCTGATACTAGGAAGCGAGTGAAAGGACGATTTGTGAAGGCTACTGAAGCTGCTGATGATTAAAGCTGTACTTAGAGTGATCTGCCTCGTTTGTTGTATATATTTCTTATTTGTAATAGCATTCCATATTTCTCGCATTTTCTGATTATACTGGTTCCATCAAATTCAAAATTTTATCATCTCCTCTTAACAACGCAAACAGGGGTGTTTTGAATTATGGTAGGGCAGAGGCAGGTGGAGGATGTTTGGGCCTGTGGCTTTGTCTTCTTGAAGCGCTTTGAGGGCTGGCTGCAGTGAAGTTGCCTGAAGCAGATTATGGGCCTGAGACTTTGATATTCGGCCTGGAACTCAGGGTCATGACTTGGTTTATATCTCCCCCCCACCACCACCACAAAAAAAAGGGCTTTTTTTTTAGGTCCATTACTGGTTAAGTGTTTCAGTATTAAGTAATAGAGCTGATTTAAACAATAGGCAGTACAAGCTTAGCTAGATAAACTTGTACCATATACTTTCTCAAGCTTAAGTGAAGCTTCAAAATTTTTGTTTAATGCTTCAGGTCTAGAGCAATAATCTTAAAACCGGATTGCTCTGCGAATATGGTAGGCTTCATAATTTTCCATCTTAAAAGTTTGGTTAGGTTTGATTCATCGAAAATGGGGCATCAAAGGCTATTTCTGCAATTAAATTTGGTAAACGCAATGGACCGGCGGTTTTGACAAATTCTCGTCCATTGTTGAAAACTATCCCATTGCTGTTCTTGGATGAGACAATGTTACCCTCCATAAAATAGTTTTGTGTATTTTACATGCGTTCAACTTCTTAATTATTAATTAGTGTCCATTTAAATTCGGTTGTTATACTTACGCAAGAGATAAAAAAGAAACTTAAGGAACCGTGGAGGAAAAAGGTAAGAAGACATTTTTGACATTTTATAATTTTATTTTATTCTACGATATTTTTGTCTTACAATTTGAGAGAGAGAAAAAAAAAAAAAAAGGTTTTTAAGGGAGTTATGAAAGGTAAAATAAATAATAAATATTTAGGAATGATAAATGTCTTATTTTTACTTTTAATTAATTTTTATATTTTTCAAATATATTATAAGGGGTATTTGTCATTTTCGCAACTCTATTTGTAAAATTTAAAAATTTTCATTATTAATATTTTTGATAATTTATCAATATTTATTGTGACAAATTTATAAAGTTGTAAAATAAGCACAAATAATTTTTACGCTAAAAAGTAAATGTTAATAGAATTTAAATAATTGTAATTATATATTCAAGAGTTGCTGCATGAATTATCTTGGATAGGTTTTCATTTTATGTACTCCAGCAGTTATTATTTGATTTTTTAATATTACGTGCTTGATATATTGTCTTTTAAAATGAAAACTATGATTATTAATAAAATTCGATTAGATTGATATAAATATATTTTAAAGCATAAAAAATAATATTCAAAATTTTAAAGAATTATTTATTTAATAAAATATTTTCTACTACAGTAACAAGTGAGCAAATTTCTAATTATGATGTAGACGAGTATACATAGATATTAATGGTAATTAAGCTTTTTTGCCTTTTTTTTTTTGTATAAAAGCATTTAATTCATTCAAAGCAAGAAAATCCTGGCTATAAAGTGAATTTTTACATGATTTACGAGTGCATAATATAATTTTTCCTTTCAATTTACACAAAAAATTATATAAGTTAAAATTGATTATTAAATTTTAAATAAACATCTAATAAAAATCAATTGATAATAAATAAAGATTTTTATTATATTTATATACCTAAGATGTTCTTAATGTAATTGGTGTGAGATTCATTTTATCATCACTTTAATACAATGCCTACGTAAGGACAATGAACTTATCATACAATATTGTTAGGGACATTTAGTAGTCAAAAGAGCATAGTAATTTTTTTTCCCTCTTAAAAGTATTCAGTAGACAACTAAGGGTATTTTTGTCATTGTACCAACCTAACATGTTAGGTCGGTCTGACATACCCGATACTACATCAGCTCGACATTATCCTTATTGTCCCTTAATAATCCCGTATTGCTCACCTATAAATATGAAGGTCCTGGCACCACTAAAGTAAGTTGATTCTAGACTTATTTCCTCTTTCTTACTTTTTTTCCTGACCTCATTCTGTATGACTTGCATGTTAAAGTGCAAATGCAGGGAACACACCCTGCCTTTGCCTCTTACTGCCCTTCTCTTCTACTTTTCCAGGAACATCCTGAGGTTAAAGCTTGACAAAACATTTGGCGCGTCAGGTAGAAGGCCTTTTTCCATTCATTAGTCAAGCACAAAGTAATGCCACCAAGGAAGAGAACCTTAGAGGAAGAAGAGACGATCGTCATGGCTAGAATACAAACCTATCACGGCCAACATTTTGTTCGACCTATCCAACTGTAGGCAAAACCGACCATGAAAAAATTTTAAGCCTTGACCAAACAGATACAAGCTCTCAAGCAGATGTTACAAACCACAACCCCACCATAAGCTTTAAAAGTGCCTAGCCTAATTACCCTTGGCCAATGAGCCATTGTTAAACAATTGAGCTATGAAGAGGTGGAAACTTTATCGGCCTTCAAAAAAGAGAAGCACGCCACCCCAGTCCACCAACCCCAACCATAACTTAGCATATGCTATGACCCAAAAATCCAAACAAACAAACCTCGAACCCCAATCTAATAGAGATTTAGAAACTCAAATGCAAGCCATGAAAAAAGAGCTAAAAATAAAATTAGTAGCCTTTGAGGATGAGCTCAAGTTATTTGAGACCTTGTCCTTTATTGAAGAAATTGACAGTGCCATGCCTCCCAAAGGATTTAAAATGCCTACTTAGGAAACATATGGTGGTACTTTTGACCCTTTCAATCATTTAAAACTTTATAGGACTAACATGATGATGCAAGGCATAGATGAAGCTCTAATGTGCAAAGGCCTGGCTAACATATTGAAGGGCATAGCTTAGTTATGGTACAACAACTTGGAATTAAAGTCAATCACCATATTCAACGAGCTCAGCCACTCTTTTTTATCTCGATTTGTCAGTAGTCGAAGAGTGAAGAAGATAACTTTGAGCTTGATATCAATCCAACAAGGTCAAAATGAATCTCTAAAGAGCTATGTTATGTGTTTTAACGTGAAAGCTCTAAAAGTTAAAGACTTGGAGCAAACCTAAAGCAAATGGCCATTGTGGCTGCTTTAACAAGTGGACTAAACGACAAATAGTACTACCTAAAGTTAACTTTGTCACTAGAACCACCTAGAACTCTGGCCGATGTCTTATTGATAACCGAAAAATACATAAGTACCAAAACTACAATGAAAACTAACTGAGGTGAGACAGGTTCATCCCCCCTCATCAGTTATAAAAAAAGCAAAGATTTCTATGATCCTTCCTTAAAATGGAGACAACGTAGGGCTAGAAGCTTAATAGAGAAAGAAGCTACATTACACTGAATACCTTTTGATAGAGGATTCTAATGCAAATTGAAAAAAAATTTGACCTCAGATGGCTAAAGCCACTAAGATAGAATAAAAAAAAGGATTTGACCAAAAAATATGCTTTTCATAAGGATATAGGCCATAATATTGAAGATTGCGTTAACTTGAAAAATGAAATTGAAGCTTTGATAATGAGTGGTCAGCTGAGAAGGTTTATGGAGCAGCAATGACAAGGCTAGCCCATAACAGATTATAGACAATATCGAACAGAGCCCATTCGAGGTAGAGAAAAAAAAACCAAAAAAAAGAAAAAGAAAATACTAAGAAGATGAGGCGAGTTAAGAAAAATGTCAAATTGATAATGACAGGCTGATCATCGAAATGATTAATGTGATCACTAAAAGTAGCTCTACCTTAACCAAAAGAAGTCCAACCCAGGCATAATCATGGTAATGGGCACCATGGCAAAGATAGAAAAAGATTACAAAGATGAATCGATCTCATTCAACTTGAAAGACCTTAAAGGAATCCAGCACCCTCATGATAATGCTATAGTGATCACGACCATAGTATACAATTATAAGTCAAGAGAATCCTGCTTGACAATGGGAGCTCAACCGACATCATGTACTACGGCACCATAAAAAAGATGAGAATTGGTGAAAATCAATTACAGCTGATCACCATAACATTGATGGGATTCGAGAATAAATAGGTACCTGTGAAAGGAGAAATCAAACTACCAATCTCTTTAGGGACAAAACCCAGGACAATCACCTTGGTAATATAATTTATAATGGTGGACATCTCATTGGCCTACAATATGATATTACGCTAACCTAGCTAGTCTATTATGTGGCTTATAAGTTTAGCTTCCCATCTGAAAGTAAAAGTTCCAATGCATAATGGGATTAGAGAGGTTAAGGGAGACTAGTCCATGGCATGTCAATGATATGTTACAACAATGAAAGGAAAGATTAGGAAACAAATTGACAGTTTAACCAATAATGCATGCATTGATGAGGGGCAAACAACGAAAGCCAAATAAGAAATAAGAAGCCATAAGCAAAAAAATAGAACATAAGACCAACTTGACAAAAACACACTCTTAAGTTGCTTCAAGCTCTTAAGCTTTAACAAAAAAAAACTTTTTGTTTTAATTTTTTAATTTTTTAAGGTAACTTCAAAGATGACTGAGCTTTTAAGCCATCGTAAATGATCGCATGTTTATTTGGACTGAGCTAATATGTGGCCAAAATACATTATGAAATGAAAAATACATAGCAATTTCACTACATACATATTTAACAAGTTATCTATAATATACTAATCATCACGTCAAGATCTGTTTTCACATAAAATGGTCCTAACCTAATTGAACAAAAAAAGATAATTGATCAAAGTTGAATTCAAACAAAATAGACTTGAGTTAGCCAATGATCTTGTAACAGTCTTATTCTGAGAGGGCATCCCCAAAAAATATATGCAGATCGAAACTAAACTTCAATATAAGGATCAATTAATTCAACTCCCGAAAGATAATATCGACCTGTTTACCTGGATACCATCTAATAAGCCTAGGATTGATACCGAGGTAATCGTTTATAAGTTACACACTAATCTTAAATTAAAATCAATTTGGTAAAAAAAGAGAATCTTTACCTTAAAAAGACAACAAGCTATCGAGAAAGAAGTCAACAAATTATTACGAGCAAACTTTATTAGGGATGTCTGCTATCCTGAATGGATAGCCAACGTGGTCATGGTAAAAACGTATAGTAAAAAATAGAGGATGTAAGTTTACTTTACTGATTTTAACAAAGCCTACCTGAAAGATAGCTTTTCTTTTCCTAGCATAGATTAGCTGGTGGATGATAGTGCTTAGCATGGCCTTCTTAGTTTTATGGAAGCCTATTATAATTGAAACTCAATCAAAATGTTAAAGGACAATAAGGAAAATACAACCTTTATGACTGAGAAAAGCTTTTACTATTATAAGGTAATGCTTTCTGAATTAAAGAATGCATGGATGACTTATTAAAGGCTGGTAAACAAGGAGTTTAAAAATCAAATCGACTACAACATGGAAGTATATGTGGACAACATGATAGTTAAGAGCAAGAGCTTGATCGAGCACTTGAAAAACCTCAAAGAGACTTTCAACACCTTGTGGAAGTATAATATAAGGCTTAACTCGAGTAAATGAATTTCGAGGTCACATCAGGTAAGTTCTTTCATGATCAACAAAAGGGGGATAGACACGAATCTAGAAAAGGTTTAGGCAATCTTAAGCATAAAGCTATCTACCTCAGTAAAAGAAGTATAGAGGTTAATTTGTAAAATAGTTCCCTAAGCCAATTCATGTCCAGGTTGACAGAACGATGTCTATCGTTCTTCAAAATTCTCAAAAATACCTTTGACTTTAAGTGTAATCTTCAGTGTTAAAAAGCTTTTAAAGAACTCAAAGAATTCTTATCCTCTTCACCCATTCTGTCTAAGTTGAGATCTGACAAAACTTGATACTTATACTTAGCCATCACAGACCAAGCCATCAGCTCGATTTTGGTCCAAAAAAAAAAGAGAAACAAAGACTGGTGTATTTTATAAGCAAAGTATTAACAAGGCTAGAAATCAACTACTACGGTATAGAAAAATTAGCCTACGTGGTTTTCACTTTGGCCAAAAAACTTAAGCCATATTTTTAAGCCCATGAGATCCACATGTTGGCTGATCAACCACTAAGGTAGGTTTACAGAAGCTCAAAATGTTAAAAAGGCTAATCAAATGGGTAATAGAGCTCAACAAATTCAACCTGCACATTTTACCCAGGTTGACAATGAAATCTTAAGTGCTAATAGATTTCGTCATAGAACTCACCTCGAACCACCGTGAAAGATAACTAGAGGAAAAAATAAATACCTTGGATAAAGAAAACTAAAAGCTTTTAGTTAAAAGATCGACCATGAACCATAGTGGAAGAGTTGATCTTATTCTGATCAGCCTAAAAGGTTACAATACCTATACGCTTTGAGATTCAAGTTTAAGACTTCTAATAATGAGGTGAAATATGAGGCACTAATAGTTGGTTTGAGGTTGGCCATCGAGCTCAATGTTGAATATATAGTTGCATATAATGACTCACAACTAGTGGTCAGCCAAATAAATAGGGAGTTCAAAACTTGAATGATGAAATTCAAAAATATATGGAGAAGGTGCTGGCTTTAATGGCTAGTTTCAAGAAAGCCTATGTGAAGAAAATACCAAGGTTAAAAAATTTGTTAGCAAACTCCTTATCTAAGTAGACCTTAAGAATAACAATAGAAAGTATGAACCAAATCTTGGTAAAAGAACTAACATACAAAAGTGTTGAGGATAAGTTTGTAAGATAGATTACAAAAAAAGTAACCTGAAGGATACGATCAAGGCATATCTAACTACGGGAACACTATCAAACGATAGAATTTGAGCTAAAACACTAATAAGGAAAACTCATCGATACATAATGATTAAGAAAAAATTATTATAAAAGGTCTTTTAGTGTGCCTTATCTAAGATGTGTTGGTAAAGAAAAGGCAGACTATGTCTTAAAAGAAATCCACAAAGGATATGTGAAAACCATCTCAGACGTCGGCCACTAACATACAAAGTGCTTAAGTAAAACTACTATTGGTTCACTATCAGAAAAGGATGCAACCAAACTGGTAAAGAGATATGATAAATATCAAAGATTTACTCACGTGCAACATCTTCCCTCAATGGAGCTCATCCCTATCATTAGTTTGTGGCTCTTCATGCAGTAAAAAATGGATGTCATCGGACTGTTCACCCTAGCCACGGGCCAGACGAGATTTGTCTAGTAACAATAGATTAATTCATAAAATATTTTAAAGCTGAGGCCTCAGACATTACTATAGAAGTCCAAGTTAAGAAATTTATGTGGAAGAATATAGTCATTAGATTTGGCTTATCTCGGTCAATAATAATAGTAACGGTAAACAATTCGAAAACTCAATGTTCAAGAAATGTATTCAAACCTTCATATCGATCTCAGGTTTACATTAGTTGCCCACTCTTAGTCCAATAGGCGGGCTAAAGCTACGAACTAGATAATGTTAAAAGCCCTAAAGAAAAGACTTAACACAACAAAAGGGAAGTGGGTCGATGAGCTACCAGAGGTGCTATAGGCCCTGAGGACAACCACGAAGGTACCAACTGGTAAAACGTTATTCCAATTAGTATTTGAAACAAAGACTGTAGTACCTATTGAGATCGACCTTCTTAGCTTAAAAGTTGAATTAGTGTTAGAAGAAGAAAATGAAGAAACGTTTAGGGTCAACCTAAACCTCATCAAAGAACAAAGGGATATAGCACTAACACAGATAGCAATTTATCAATAAAAAGTAACCAGTTATTATAATAAAATGGTCAAACATAAGCATATTAGGAAAAGTGATTTGGTATTTAGAAAAGTTGAAACCTCAATAATAGATGATCGAAGTTAAAAATTAGCCCCGACCTGGGAAGGACCATATGTAGTTAAAGAGATCGTCCATGATCTAACCTACAAGCTATAGGATATAAATGGTAACATCATCCCAAGGACATCGAATACAGATAATTTAAAGGTCAATTTTCGATAGGTCAAGCTCACACTTGTATATTGTACTTAAATGTAGAAAATTAAACTATGCTCAATGAGCTTATGCCTAATCGATCTAACAAAATCTAACCTAGAACTTATATGGATTCTCATGTTAATTTAATCCAAGTGATTACGTAAATCCTTAGTTCAGTTAACCAGACTCAAATTTCTTTTATTAACCATGCTTAAACTTGTGCAAATAAAGAAAAATTATAATAGAACTGAGCTAAAACTTGGATTCAGTTGAACAAAATATTTTCTATTTCATTTTTATTAAGTACAAGAGTTGTTTATTAGACAGGTCATCAAAATTTGAGGTCATTATAAAAACCAACCTCATACATAACCAAAAATTTACAAAAAGTTAAAAATAAAAAAAGAATCACGTGTTAGTAGTAGCAAAACAACATGCCCATTAGTAGGAATATCAACGACAACCTCAACCTCTCTAACCTCTTTTACCTTGTCCCCAGCATCTAGAGCGATCTAGAGCTTAGTGTCCATGGCCTCATCATCACCTCTTTTTCTTTTTCCTCTTTTTCTTTCTCCTCATGTTGATTTAGAAAAAGCCTCGATCTGATATTGTTGATATCAATATAAAAAAGGTCAACATTGAAGGTGAAAATTTTAAATAATTCCTCATCTTTGGCCAACTAGAAGGTACCAAACATGTTATTCTTAGAGAATTTCACCTTCATTTAAGGCACTTGTTAGAAGCCTTAAACTCTTTCATAGACTTTATGTTTAGCCCTTCTTTCCTCATCTCATTGGTTTTCAGCTCAGACCTAAGCCATGGGCTTATTTTTTTATGGACTCAATAAAGTTTTATCAATTGAGACGGCCCTTAGCTTTGTTGTTAGCTCATTGTTCCTCTTCTTCAACTCAGCCTCCTTTTTGTAAGACACACCGAGATTGGACCTGACATTGCCTAACACATTCAAGCTCTTTTTGTGCTCTTCGATCAAGACAATCATGTCTTTTTTGGCCTTTAACATGGGGCACATGACAAGGTAGGCATGGTGGAATGCTTTGTTGGTGTTCTCCAGGGGTTGATAAGGAAACTTTTATTAGACAACACAAAAAGAACTCAAACTTAGAAAAATAAAAAACAATAAGAAACCGAGTTAAAGTCAAAAAGTACTCACCAAGAGAAGAGACCACAATCTTGTAAAACTTTCTCGCCACATCAAGGTTCATGGCAGGGTCATCGATTAAAGCATACTCCAACCTTGTCGAGATTTTCTCTGAGTTGGACCTTAATACCCTAGCTTCAAAGTTCTCAAGGGTGGAAAAGGAGATCTCCACTCATGGTTTTTTTATAAGAGGAGGTGTTGGTGCTAATGTTGAGGATAGATGACAACCAGCCTTAGCCTTTGTTTTCCAAGTTATAGGAGAGCAATGTAGTGTCGTATTAACAACCTTGTCTCCCCTACAAGACAAGGCCCCAAGCTGAATTTTCTTTTGGCCCTTTTAGATCTAAGAATGTGCTAGTATAACCTAAAGTCAAAGTCATCATTGCTGTCATCTTTGCAAAATCAAACTAATAGTTAGATAAAATCAGTTTAAAAAAAATTTCTATGAGGTTACGTTGAACCTACCTTAGTACTACATCTTCTTTATTACGTTAGGGGAGGTTAGCTCATTGGCATCAATGACGAGCTCTCCCTACAGGTGTACTCTAAAATTTTGTCTCAAATTAATAGATCCATAATGAAAAAAGCCATCGGTGCATCTACAAAAGCATCAGGCTTACTTTTTATCTCTCAAGCCTCAACTTCAGGAGTAGCCTCAATTACGGGCTTACCATCTTTATTTATTTTTTGCTTCTTCAGGCAAAAGAAGGGCAACTTTCAATTTTTTATTGAGCTTAGGCGATCGATAAATAATTTTCTACTAGGTCGAGCTGTTATGCAATACCACCTACAAGCAATAGGTACTTTTTTAAAGAAAAAAAATCCCTGAATAGGGGAAAGAAGGAATAATGTTTAAATGCTAACAAAAAAAGATGAAGTTGTATCATACATAATTAGAAATAAGTTGAGTCATACTTAAATTATAATAATTAAAAATCAAAACAAATAAAGAATAAAGTAGAAACCTTAGATTAGCCATAAAAGAATCCTAATATATATGAGCCAATATGGCTTAAGTCTATCAATAACCCAATATAAGGAGTTTAGCATTATTATACTGTATCTATTTCTAGAAAAAAAGAAAGTCATCGCTAGAGCATGGACTTGATAAACTAAACACATGTTAGGATAGTGTTCAGGATTTGTCTTGCCTTTTAGTTTGCTCATCAAGTCCTTAAGGATCATGTCGAGGTCACAGGAAGTATATACAAGAACTTCGACCAGTTTATCCTATCCCATAAGACTCATTTCCTTATCGCCACTTTCTCTAAATGAGATACTCCCCTTCTTTTATTCATCCTTGAAACTTTCTTTATCAAAATTTTTACCATCAAAAGACTTTGACTCATGAGGAAGACCAAGATTTCGATATGAAACTATGGGTAAGAGCAACTCAACTCTAAAGGAAAACGTATGACGTAGAGAGCCCTCAAGAAAGAAAGAGATCTCAATAAAAATTGACTGGTGTGGAATGGAAGTGACAACGAGAGCATTGATGGGGGAAAGAGTAAAAGTAGAAGAAAATTGATGTGACTGAACCCTAGAAGGAGAAACAACCAAAGATGAAGGAATGTCAACCATAGAAGATGGACCGACCTAAGATATGAGGAAAGGTGATGGATTTTGTAGGTCTAAGTCTATTTGAACACGTAGCTCTTCCATGCTCAAGATCCGTTCTCCTCTTACTCGAGTATTTTTTTTGTTTCACTACTACCCTTCCTTGGACATAGGATTGAACCTGAAGGCCATCTTCTCATAATTACGATTCTCAATGAATGGTGGAATCAAATCATCATTGTCTTACCCGTGCTGACCTCTCCTAGGTTCTACCTGATAACTTTCAGCCTCCCCAGAACTTACATTGGAAGACATAATTAAGAATACATATAAAAAAAAGTGTAAAAAAACTTCAAGGCTAGAAAGCTTTTAAGGTCAAAAATTTTAGATCGGATCCAGAGTAAAGAAAGTAGAAAGGTGAAAAATTGGAGCCCTAACACCTTTTTATATAGCCATGTGACAAATCATACGAATGGTGCAAATCATACCATGCGTCGAGTGAAAACAGGCAAATGTTTCTTCATATTCCCTGTCTAAATTTTCTTGTTCAAATTACCTCTATTATCATTTAATGCTATTAGATCAGCCAAACTGGACAAATCTTAGTTTGGATCAACCAGACTAGATAACTATTCAAAATGGATGAAATGGCCAGCTCGTCACTAGAGTTCAAAGTAAAGGCTTAAACTCAAACCCCAAAAATAAAACATAAGTCTCATGTTGACTAGACAAGCTCTACCACTAATTTTGAATCACTCCTAATCATTTACACCTCGACAATCTTTAAGCTAGCCATGCACTCAGCTCAAGGCACATGTGCAAGATCATATCCTCACCAAATCAGATCATGACTTAAGATTATTTATCTCCCGATACCAATCTTCTCCATGACATCGGCCTTGAAGAATCAAATTTCACATCATTTCTTTTTTTCCCACTTACCCTACACTAAATGCATCGATCAAATATTCAGCAGCCTGATACTCAAACTACTTAGTAAGGAACAAAATATTAAGGGCATTTGGTGGTCAAAAACGCATAATGATTTTTTTCCCTCTTGGAAGCCTTTAGTAAACAACTAGAGGTATTTTTATCATTTGTACTGACCTGATATGCCAAGTTAGTTTGACATGTTTAGTGTCATATCAGCTCGACACTATCCTTATTGTCCTTGATGGTCCCCTATTACTCACCAATAAATATAAAGGTCTAAGCAAATTAAAGTAAGTTGATCCTAGACCCATTTCCTCTTTCTTATTTCTTTTTCGACCTTATTCTATCTGACTTATGCGTCAGAGTGCAAATACAAGGAATACACCCTACCTTTGCCTCTTACTACCCTTCTCTTCTATTTTTCCAAGAATGCCCTAAGGTCTAAACCCGGCACAAACAAATATGAATTTCACATATAGGCATATAATGAGCTTATTGTGAGGCAATAAATCTAATAGGCCTCTATGACAAGTGTGTTATGCCTATGGCATGATGAATTTCATGTTAGAAGACAAAATTGTCATAATTATATATGAAGTTCATATTACTTAATAAGTCTATTATATTCTTACATGAAAGGATTATAAAAATGATGATAAAGTAAATCTCAAATATATTATATTAAAAGGGTGTTTGGTTCATGGAATCTTTCATTTCGAGAGAAAGAGTGATCCCCGAGAAAATGCGATACCTAAGGTTTTCTTTTATTTTCAGGGCATCCCATGTTCATATTCACTTATTTGGATGGTAGAATCCATGTATAGTAATTCTTGAATAATTACTATAATCCCCTTGACATTTATGATGGTAACTTTTCATTACATTTTATTAATAATAAATAACCAAATGACAAACGATGCCTTTTACAGCAAAAGAAGACATTTTATTTGACTAATGTTTTTATTTATAAAATACTATAAATTGAGGCATTTTATTTTTTGTTTGAGTAACAAAATTGATATAATTGGATTATTTAAGGTATTTTTTAGCCAAAATCACCTTCAATAATCTCCTACAAAAATTGACTAAGATTATTCAAGGCGTTTTGGGCTAAGAAATGCTTTAAATAATCCTGTTCAATTTTTGTAGAGGATTATTTAAGATATTTTTTGCCCTTTCAATTTTTTGTAAGGGTTTATTTAAGGCATTTTTTGGCAAAAATACTTTAAATAATCTCTTAAAAAATTGATGAGAATTATTTAATGTGTTTCTGGCCAAAAAATGCTTTAAATAATGCTATTCAATTTTTTTAGAGGATTATTTAAGGCATTTTTTGTGAGAAAACACCTTAAATAATCCTATTCAATTTTTTGTAAGGGATTATTTATTATATTTTTTAGCCAAAAAAGGCCTTAAATAATCTCTTAAAAATATTGAATAGAATTATCTAAGGCATTTTTTGTTAGAAAATGCTTTAAATATGTTTTTCAATTTTTTTAGGAGATTATTTAAGGCATTTTTAACTAAAAAACACTTTAAATAATCCAATTTAATTTTTTGTAAGGGATTATTTAATGCATTTTATGGCCGAAAATGCCTTAAATAATTCTAATCAATTTTTTGTAGGAGATTATTTAAGGCAAAAAGGCCTTAAATAATTCCATTTAATTTTTTATAGGACATTATTTAAGGTATTTTTGGATAAAAACGCTTTAAATAATCCCTTAAAAATTGAAAATGATTATTTAAGGTGTTTATGGCAAAAAAAAGCCTTAAATAATGCTCTTCAACTTTTTAAGGATTATTGAAGGCGTTTTTGGTCAGAAAGACCAAAAACGCCTTATCCCTTTTAATTTTTTATAGGGGTTTATTTAAGGTATTTTTTTGTCAAAAACACTTCAAATAATCCTCTAAAAAAATTAAAAATGATTATTTAAGGCATTTCTAGCCAGAAATGCCTTAAATAATGTTGTTCAAATTTTTTAAAAGATTATTTAAAGGGTTTTTTTATTAGAAAACATCTTAAATAATCTCATCAAATTTTTTATAAAGGAGGATTATTTAAGGCATTTTTGGGCTAAAAACCTCTTAAATAATCCTATTTAATTTTTTGTAAAAGATTTAAATAATCCCATTCAATTTTTTGTAGAAAATTATTTAAGATATTTTCTTTTTAAGAGATTATTTAAGGTATCTTCTGACAAAAAAGACATTAAATATCCTTTTTTTATAATATAAGGAAATCATTTACAGCCTTTTTTTTAAGAAAATGCCTTAAATGATCATTTTTAAAGATTAATTCCCCGTTCTTGAACTTTGAAAAATCAAATGGCTAATACAGTGAACGGTAAAAAATTGTATTGCAATCAACCCCTAAACCATCAACCCAATTAGTTTGCCTCTTGGTTTCTTCATCTTTCTCATCGTCATCGACCATTAACAAGTCAATGCCATCGCTCCTCTCTTTTACTAGTATGTGCATATTTTATCTATTTCTTGTATTATTTATATTCTTTGACATAAGTATTATTTTTCTTTCCTTACTATATATATTGTTTTTTATTCATATTCCACCGTCACCTTCATCACCCAACGTCTATTAATTGCATGCATAGTATTTCTTTGTTATTTGGTTTAAGTATTATGATTTGCTGAATGGTTTTATGCAAATTAAGATTATTTTTGTACACATCATTTATTTTGAATGAAACTCTTATTTAAGGTAGGATCACAGTATGACTTTTACCTATAAAATATTATTGGTTGTAGGATGTTTTATGTATATTAGTCTAGTAACCGTAGTGGATATTGATTTTTTTTATTGTGTGAAATTTAGAGAGATAGTTTGGTATATTTTGTATAATTATGATAAAAATCATAGGTATTATGAAATCCAAAGAACATATGTTTCCTATTACTGAGCATAAAGAAGACACACCCGTAGTGAAAAAAAGAAAAACAAGGAGACCTGGTAAACAAATTAAAGTGATTGACATAAAAATTCATGTCGACTCAGTCAAAGTGGGCAACTTGTGTCCAATGAAGCTACCAAGTTGGCTAGTCACATTGGAGCGATCATCCATAGTAGCATTTCTATTACATACTATAATTGACAATGAGTTATTGATGATCAAAATGATCATATATGGGAGTCAGTTATGGTATGTTTATTCAAAAGTTTGATAAAATTTATTAAATGATCATTTAATTGAAATGCAATGTGTCCATATTAATTGTTTTAAATTTATTAAAAATGGTTTGATGTCCCAAATGAGTATAAAAGACTTGTGTTGTAGTCGGCTGGGAAAGAATTCAAAGTCTTTAAAAGTAAATTGATAACCCATTGTAATTTACTATTCACTGATAATAGTGATTTGTTGGCTGATCCTCCATTGCCAATGCAGATGTTATCAATTCTAAAAAATGGATGCATTTGTTTGAAATTGACTATCAGAAGAATTCTCGATATGCATACCCATTATGTTAATTGTTTATAAAATTTTATATAATATATTCGATATATTAATATATGATATACCTTATTTCTTTCTTTTTCAAAAAAATCAAAGAACAACAAAAGAATATTCAAGCCAAATAAGTATATCACCATTGGACATCAAGAAAGGATTATGCAAATGTCAAGCATAATCCCGTAAGTATTCACACACTTGTTTTATACTCATATGCGAATATTTATGAACATTCATTCAATATATTCTAATTCTCATATCGTGTTAATTTATCAAGAATCATTTAGCTTTAGCATCGAAGTTCCTAAATGAGATGTGTGGAAACAAGGACGTATGTGAAAAGATGGATTGTTCGTAGATGAAACAACCAAAGAAATGGCTAAAAAAATTGTATGTATAACTGATCAATTTATCACGTATGATTGGCTTTGTGCTTGTATGTATGACTATATGCTTGTATAACTTTGTTGTTACGCACCATCTTATTATTGTCTTTCAAGATGATTTTGCTACTAAATTTGAATCTGTGAACTAGCAACTGATTATGGCAAAGATCTCTTGTCTTTAGCATTAGGATTGAAAGAAAGACATAGTTGAGTTCGTGGGGTTGGTAGATTTGTGTTGCTATCAAAGTTCTTTAGTAATTAACCCAAACCCCCTCCAATGAAGAATGGAGAATATGAAGCAATCATTTAACAACAATAGCAAAGACTTGATGAGCAAAAGCAATGCCTGAACAATCAATAGCAATGACTCGTAGCTTTGGAGGCGATGTTGGCAACAATGTAGCCTAACATGTTTGGAGGGTAGTCAATTACCAATATCCAACAGGGACAAGCTTTCGTAATTCATGTTTGATAGCAAACCCAAACTCTGGTATCACTCATTATTTTTATTTTGTTTATTCACTTAATATTTATTTATATTTTATATTTATTGATTTTGGCTTTAATACTTATATTTTATTATATATTGTAGCAGAATGTTGGGACTCAAAGGATGACCCTTGCTGAGACTACCATTGATGCATTATCTAATTATGCACTTGATTATTTATCCAAAAGAAACATCATTACCATTGAGTCCAATGATTGGTTATTTGACCATCCATCAATTTCTTACATTGGGGGCCTAAGATTAAGGCATTTTGTACCATGGATGAAATATCAACTTCTGATATTGTTGCTTATATGAGTTTAGCTTATAAATTTAAAAATTCAAAGTCAAAATCTATTAATCTATATTAGGGTGTATTACTAACCGACACTATTGATTGGTATCGTGTAGCTTTCTATATAGAGAGATCAATACTAGACAAATGACCCATAGATTCAAATTCATTGACCCTAATGTGATTAGTAAGGTGAATGGCACTTTCATTATTCTTGGTCGTCATATGGGTCAATGCACACAAAGTGGGCCGATTATTTTTTGGTGTTGTATAATGCTGCATAAGTTATATTCGTACAACTAATTATTCCAACCTTGATGTCATCTAAGATGATGCCTAATTTTTATGTATAATGCATATTATTTTGCAAACATCATTGGCAACTTATTGTAACTGATACTAATTCCTTGACGCCATACTTATTTAACTCTATTCAACCAATGGCGATCACTAACCCTGATATTTATAATTTAATAAAAAGGTATTACATGTTATTAGATTATATTGTATTTCTTCATAATTACTTTTATATTTGTATTAACTACTTTTTTTTTGTTCAATTTAGGGGAATGTCTACAGTTGATAAGAAAGTAAAGATAAATTAGGTATCATTATCGATAAATGTGAAATTTATTCTTTTATACTGAGTTTGTTTAGATAAATTTTCGTAAATCCACTAAATTTATTTTTTAGGTACTTTGTCAATTAGGAGTTACTGAATGTGGATACTATATCCTTCATTTTCTGAGAGAGATAGTTTTATATTATTTTATGACCACACCATTCAAGGTTAGTATTAATTCCATACAATAGTAATATCTTTCAATAAGAAAAGCTAAACTTTGTGCTCGTTTATTAACATTTACTTCTTATTTTTTATAGTAAGAGAGTAAATGATGCTTTGCGAAAGACGAACTTGATGAAGTGCATAAAGAATGATCTAATTATGTATTATCATTCACTATACCTTGAGGTTGGAGAATGTTGGTTGGGTGTAAATATATGCATTACATTAATTATAATTTTTTTAACATGCCATGTTGATTGGATAATTTTGACTTTTTGATTGAGGTATTAGTTTAATATTATTGGTATGTATTTATTTTATATAAATTGGCAACTTATATGAATACACATATAATGATTAGGATTATTTGAAAAAAGTATTTTTATACCCAACATTATCAGTTATAAATTTGGATGTGTGGCGTAATATTGAAGTCTTACGATGTTCATATTTTAAATTCAAAATTTTAATTTGTAGTATTACAAATATGTATTTGATTCACATAAGTATGATATTCGATATAAATAAACCCATGTTTAACATGCGAAGCTAAATTTGCATATTTACAAGCTTCATTTTCCTACCTTAATTAAATAAATAGGTTTCCAAAATTATACAATGAATCTGTATACAAAATGTAGTGTGGTCTACATGTGTCCAAGAGAAGGCAAGTTAAATGATGGGTGATATGCATTACATTCATTTAATTGTTTCTTAATTTAATTACTTTTAAACATAGTTGGCATCATAAAGAAAAATTCAACTTTGTGATTTTCTTTCAACATATACTCACCAATAATGAGTATTTCATTAGGCATGAATTTGTCGAGTTGTATTATTTCATTGAAAAGTGACTTTTCTTCTATCTGTATTCTCAACTTTTGTCTTGAAGTAAGCTAAAATACCTTCCATTACATTCATAACCCGATCATATAAAGCACCAATATTGCCAATCTAATGCACCAACGCAACGATTGGTCTATCCTCGCTCCTAGAATGCTTTTTATCTGACAACGTCATCCTAGCATTGATTAGAACAGCAAAACCAATTTCATTTTCATTGTCTCCTCTCTGCATTTCTTTCAACATTGATATCAAACTTATAGGAGAAGTAAGCATCATCATTAGCATTTAATTATTCAATCGCATCAGCTTCTATTTAGACTCGTTGATCGGTTGCTCTATCATATCCGAATATCACTTTAAAATCACCAAAAAATAGGATAAGGTTTGTTTCGTAACCCTTTAGCATGTGGGTGTGATTGGCAAAAGTTCAAACAAAGATGAATCAAACAAAAGTCATACAAAAAAAAAAGGTCAAAAAGATGATAAGCCATAATATAATCTAAAAAAACTTACCCGAACCCACTTATCAAATACTTCTTTCTTAGCTATGATACATTTTTCTTGATCATTTCACCCAAATCCACTAGAATTTTTCATATCACAAATTGCATGATATTGTCTCTTAAGCAACTTAACCCTAGATTCGATGTGGGAAGTAGCTTTAGGTTGTGAAGTCGGAATGACTTGCTCTAGCATTCGTTCAATATAACCTAGATATCCAATGCGAATGTCCCATTATCCGCTCTCCATCTAGGATCTTCAGCCAAAGAATATAGGTAATGAACCAAATACGAATCCTCCTCTCGAGTCCATGAATGGTTACCAAAGTCTAAATTGTCCAATCTACTTTTGGATATGCCTCGAATGGATTACAATGAATTGGCATGCAATTAAGACATTTCAATTCCAAATCACATGGTTAGACATTATAAAACAATATCAATATAGTAAATAAAAAAAATCAAGGGAACGAAATAAACGAATACACATGGAAATAAAGTAGAAAAGTGTGTACTCGAAATTGTAATATTCATTGGGCATTCAAAAATGCCTTAATATATTGTAAACATATATTCAACATTGATATAAAGTAAATTCTACACTCAACTATATGGTACATAAAATAAAAACCATTAGGTAAACAAATAATAAAGTGCAAAACATATCTATAAGGTTATTATCCTTGGGATTGCAACCAATGAGTGAACATATTATTAGCTAGATAATCTCTAAACTGAGTCTAATAATCAGATGGCTCAACATACGTAATCAAATCTTATGTTCAGATTCATTTGGTTAGGAAATACTTCCTTCAGCAATATCCCCTTCAATAGGGTCAAAAACCATTTCAGACCTAATAAAATTATGGATAAGGCAACAAGCAGAAATGATTCTACACTGTGTCTTAATTGAATAAAATGACTTCTCCCTTATAATTGCCCATCTAGCTTTCAATATACCAAAACATCTCTCCATACAATTTCTTGCTTGAGAGTGTTTCATATTAAAGTATTCATTTAGGGTCGTCAGTTGGAGTATTGCCCCCTAATCACTAAGATGATATCATTGATCTCTATAAAGTGTCAAGAATCCTTCCCCATTTGTATATCTGACATCACACAAAGAGTAATTACCTATTAGAATGCTCAACAACATTACTAATATGGAAATAAGCAACATCATTATTAACATTACACAAACATTATACAAATAATACCTGATGAGATCCTCAACCCATTTTCTACATGTAATGGCATCCCTTAACACTCTGTCATCTATAGTAGAATCTTTCAATCTCGGTAGAACATATATGAAATGCATATCTAGGGTGCAAACACTAAGGATATTAGAAGCAATTTCATTTTTCCTAGTCCTGTATCTAGGTTGGTCAACTGTATTTACATTGACTTTGATGTATGTCCCATCTAAGGCACCCAAACAACCCTTAAACCATTTCCATATATTATCTGTTGAATTTTTTTGTATGAGTTTGGGTTTTTTAAACAATAGCATATGTAATCTTCAAATAGAATTCAACACAAAATGAAATTGTCTACTAATTGTTTCTCCAAATCTGACCATTTGACGCTTCATAATCCTATTTTTTGTATGATGGGCAATAATATAGAGGAAGCTAATTACTAGTTCTTCTATTGACATATGTCTAGATGACTATAACCCCCATTCTATTTTAAACAAATGACATAATTTTGCAAAAGCTCTCATGTCCATTCTAGTATGATCTAGATATTGCATACTGTTTTAAAAGACCATTGCGTTTAACTCACTAATGCATAGCTTATCATAAGATGTTCCATCATAAGATAGTCTACATCATTTTTTTACGTTAATATTTAATAAAGTTACAACAAGAAAACATAACAAATGCAACAAAGTCTCCATCTAGCTCAATTGCATCATGAGTAATGTAACCAATCGTATCTTTCTTCTCAGTGAAAAACTAGCCATAATTGTTTAGAATATCGTTAAAGTTGAAAACTTAATGGAAAGCAAATCTTAGCATATGGTAGATGAAATCCCCCAAACATCATCAAATAAAATATAAATCACAAAAAAACATTGAAAGATTAGAATGAGCTAAAACAATTTATCCACAAAACAAATAATATATATCGAAAATGCCTTTAATCAAGAACTAAACTACATCTAAAAAAATAAAAAATAAGTTCATTGGAAGGTAACATGGATTATACACTATCAATAAAAAAGAATACACATTGTTTTGTGTAAAAAATGATAATAAACTTTAACAAGACGAAGATTAAATGACGAATGATGAAGCTAAAATTTTTTCAAAGAAAAAAGTAAATGCTATGAGCTAAGATTTGTTGAAATATAAATAAAAAACATATTGGTTATTGAAACATGATGAAGACATCGAATAAGACGTTCCATGTATACAAACGCCATTTTGATAGTTATATTTATAAGCTCTTTTGCTTTACGATTAGACATTAGAACATTCATATTGTCATAACACGATCATCTAGAGAGAAAAAATTTAATATGGGACAATTAAGGTGGTTGTAAGAAAAAATGCCACAATTGATAACCAATTAAGGCGTTTTTTCATACAAATGCATTAATCATATATTTATAAGCGTATATGAAAAAAGATCATGTCATAACACTCTGATTTATGAACATAAAAAGATTAGTTTTTAATTATCAATTAAGGCTTTTCAATTAGGAAAATGCCTTAAATAATTGATGTAAGAATTAATTGGGGCATCGTGGGAAGAAAATGCCATATTTTATTATTATTTAAGGTGTTTTTGGGAAAACGCTAAGAAACGCCTTAAATAATCATCTTTTAAGATGTTTGTTTAACCCAATATTTATTTGAATAATGGTTGATTTAAGGCGTTTTTCATGCCAAACGCTATTAATTATAATATAAAAAAAAATTTTGCAGCAGAAACCTATAATTGATTTGCAATCACTTCCAAACATACTTTTTAAAATGATAATGATTATTTTATAATTTTTTATTCAGGTCAAATTTTGAAACAATACAACTTTGCTCTCGGAATCCTAAAATATTACAGGGAAATATAGGTTTTTGATTTTGAGACTTTGAGCACTGTTGGAAATCTGTCACTTTTCCCGAAATTAGAGTATTCTGAACTAAATATTAGAATCAAATACCCACCAGTAAAATTTTAAAAGAAAATTTATGAATTCTCTCAAACTAAACACCCCTTAAAAATATTCTCAGCACATAAATATAATAATAATATCTTTATTTACTATCAATTAATTTTAAATTAAATATTGATTTAAAATTTACAATAAAAAGTGGAGGGTCAGAGTTCGTTAATTATTAAGAATATCCTCATGACCAATGAATGATGTTATAATGACTCTTTATCTTGCTCCACTGCTGGCTACTGCTGGCTTTCGTAGCATTTGACCAAATATAATATAGAAAAGAAGAAAATTGTGAATCTCTTTATGGCAATAGACAACTAATTGTCAAAGACAAGCTTTAAAACCAGATTTAATTTGAATATATGGAGGAAAAAGAAAGCAGTGGGGAACTTGTCAATTTTACATTTTGCGCAATGAAGCATCCTTGCTCTTGCTCGCTTTATACCAACTCATGATCATCTTCATCTTTCGCCTATCTAACATTTGCCACCTTTTTCCAGGATTTCTTGTGTTCTCCGCAAATTTTCCAAATCTAGCTGCAGTTTCAACATTGCCACCTTCTTTATAAACTTCATGCCAACAGGTTCATATCATCTCCAATATTTCTCGTTTTATAAATGGAATTGGATTCCCAATTATTTGCATTGAACTTGAAAACTTTCTGTTGTTTCATTTTTCGTTTTAAAAATTAAATAAATAGAAGAAGATGAAGAACGTGGCTTTTACAGTTTGTTCCAACTTTTTTCAAATCTACTAGGAATTGAAGAAAGGACAATGGAACTAGTTCGAGTATAATGGATTTGGTTTTTATAAAAAAAAATCACGAAAATTTCATGTGATTTAATTATAATTATAAAATTAAAATTAAAATTAAAATATTATAAATCAAAATTAATTTTATGTTGGTGCTTTAAATTTGACCTAGTCAAATCATTCTTTTCCAGGAGAAAGTGGTGATCATATTTAATGCAACCCAAGATTCAAAAGAGTTTTATGTGCGAGTGCCACGTACCTGTCTAATCATGAATTGCTCTAGGCAAAACGAAACCCAACACAACACACGCACATGGACAATAACTCAAAACAACTGGAGCATCAGAACATTAAAAGACGAGTTTCACATGCCAATAATCACCACTTTCGACCTCCTCCAACTCAGCTGTAATATGCCAATAATCACCCCTTTCATATGTTCCTGTCTAATTCCAACCCCTCCTCAGTTGCAATATTGCATTCCCCTGTCAAAGTGTAAACCAACGTGATCATTTGACAATGTTCCGTGCTGGTTAATTTCAAGTTTGAACTTTATTAAATTTCAACTAGTTGGGCACCCACAAAAAGTCAACAAAAACTCAAAAATGGAATCGGTAATGGCGTTTGATATATCCTTGTTCTAATTTAACCATACATTCTGAGTCACAAGTCACATTCACACGACATTCAATGCCACATGCATTATAGCTGTCCTTTGTAGGAAAAGATTATTTCAGTCATGTATACATTTTTTGTTGCTTTTCCTTATGATCAGGCCAACTACCAAGACCCTATCCCAAGTTTAGATGCTCCATCATATTGTTGCTGGCATATCAGCCCCATCTGTCAGAGCAACTCGTGAGGCTGTAAACAGAAATTTATGTAACAAGATGGGATGGCTCCAATCCTTGGCAACATTTTGGTTGACTTGAAAGAATTTTGCTGCTTTTGAACCAAGGCTTCTGCCTCTCAATACCGAATCTAAGAACTATAATATATATATATATATATATATATAGTAATAAATAAACTCAAGGAAAAAGATGAAACACAATCTGCAAAGATAACATTTTATCAGAGACAGTCAATGAAAATATTTATTAATTGAAGAATTTCCATTTATATTCTCCTCTTCTGACAATGCTCTTTAAAACATAAAAAATACTATAATTTACATTGCTATTGTTTCAATTTTTTTAAGCACTTGAAGAACATAGTCGGGTTAAAAATAGACAAATGTCAGTCCAGAGATGACAGGGGCTCCGACAGAGTTGGAAAGATATGCATGCACACAACCCTCTGCAATCTGGATGCCATTTTTTAAAATTTATATATTCTACATTCTCTGATTTTAATTTTGATGCCTGTCAATTTATTTAAACAAGAAAGCAAAATTCTGATGCGTCAATTGGGGAGTGCGTTACATTGCACTGGGGAAGCCACCTCACAATCCACATGACTTTGATCTGATTGGTGGAGGGAAAAAAGAAAAATGAATGAGGGTATTTTTGGAGAAGCAGAAGATGGCAAAAGCAACTAAACAGAAAGGATGGGACTGGCCTTTGTGGCTACTGTTTACGCTACATAGACAGCAGTAGCAGTCCTTTTGTGGGCTCTTATAAATTCTTCCAACCAATTTTTTGATTCCTTGCTTCCGATGCTTTTAACAAATTAGTAAGCTGTATCTCCACAAACCCACTCACCCTGTCTTTCCCTCTGTCTGAAATCTGAATATATACCGCTCATTCCTCTCTGATCGTAACCATAAATTAAACAACTTCCAGGCGCTAGCTGTTGCTAATGGCAATCCGTACCCTAGTTCAAGTTGTTCTTGTTGTTTACTCTATTCAAGCCATTGGTGAGGAAAACAAGTATGAAATTGTTGTGCAAAATTCAAATTGAAAATGAAATAGCACTCACTGGCACTAGTAGTAGTATATATGGATTGGATTACGTAGACTATAGAAGAAATAACTATTGGAGTAGCCAAATATGTGCAGAGACCTTGGGAATGCAAAGCTGTGGGGTAGTTTAGTACCCGAGTTGGGAATGCTTGAGCGTCTTCAATAACCGTAAGCAAATCCAATATTGGTATTTGCTGGCAGCTAAATTAAATATACTTGGATTTTGGATAATTAAAAGTTATTGTCATGTGTTTCATACCTGCTACTAACATTGTGATTGATCTCACCAACCATATTAACCGGTGATGGTGTCACCCTCCGATCATAGGCTGGCTGATTTTGATTTTGAAAATATATTATTTTCATGGTTGATGATACGACGGACGCTGTATTTAATGCAAAATGACATGGCTGTTGCATGTAATGTTTACAGGGAGCTGTACATGAACAACTTGGGTGAGTTCCATACCAGAGGAACTTGGAGAACTGAAAAGCCTAGTGAGCTTGGATCTTTACCACAACAACCTTGCTGGGTCCATTCCAGCTTCACTTTCTAAGCTCTCCGATCTCAAGTTCCTGTAAAGTTTTTTTTCCTTTTTCACTAATTGTAAAGTTAAACTGATGATGATGGTCAGTCATTAATGTTCATGAAAACCTTTGGACGGATCACAAACTGAGCTCTGTTGATATCCATTGAATGCAGGCGACTGAATAGTAACAGATTGAGTGGAAGAATTCCAAGACAACTTACAAAACTTGGAAATCTAAAGATCCTGTGGGTCATGGTTTGGATTTGTCTCATCGACATTAGTAGTATTTTTATTTTCCCTTCCCTCATCATTATTTAACACTACTGTTGTGGAGCAGTGACGTATCAAAAAACGATTTGTGTGCACAATCCCTACCTCGGGTTCCTTCTCTAAGTTTTCGGAGGAAAGTAATGAATGAGTAACGATTCTGCTTCAAAATGTCGAAGGCTTCAATTCCTATTCTGTGTTTGTTTCTTCTTCTTTTGCCGGTTGTTTTATTTTATTTTATTTTTATACAGTTTTACGAACAAGTCAAGACTGGAAGGACCGGAGCTGATGGGATTTGTGAGATACGATATAGGAGGTGTACATGATGATGCGCAGCAACGAATAACTATTGCCCATTCCACATATTATCTCGGCCATGTTATATAATAGCACTAAAGATTTAAAAAAAAAAAAAAAAAAGGCTACTAATCGACATCTTTAGAAGTGACGTCCGAGCAAATTGCATCTTCTTTTGCAGTAAATATACTTGGAAGTTAATGGCATTGGCTATATAATACTTGGAAAATGCTTCGGATTCTTAGACATTTATATAAATATATATAAGAACAAAGGACTTGACATTCTAAATGCTCTCGTGCTTTTGCCTAAATTACGGTGACTAAATATTTCAAAATTAATTCACGACATTCAAAGGACAAGGTTTTCCTCTCTACTCAAGTCATTTTTAGAAGTGAAAATAATTATAAAATGATAAAATTGTCCTATATAACTATTTGAACAGGTTAAATATAGGGAAAGATACTCAAGCATGATCTTAATCCTCCATCACAAATAAATACTTAGATATTTAGAACAGCAAGGTAACAACTCATAGCTCATTAGACACAATAACATGTTGTGTACATATACACAGGTTTTGTTTGGTGTTACATTTTTAAAATACAAAAGAAATGAAACGGCAAAACGATAGGAGTATATATATTCGATTAAAAGGAAGGCAAGCAAATAAACAATAAAATCAATCCAGGCAAGATAAATGGGCATTGAATCAAAATCACCCAGATGTGTCCCCATCTAATTATTACCTTCTGCATTGAGAAACTAAATTTGCAACCAAAAGGAACCTTGTTTGTCTAGCAATGGCAGTAATCCACCTTTCACTCAAACACTGAAGTTGACAATATATATATAAATATATATATATATATATATATATATTACACATTTGTGGAAAACATGTCACTTTGCCCATTCCAATTATACATGTTCATCGAAAGCAAATGCTCTTAAGCAAGATTTTTGAGTATCTCATTGACAAAACTTACTATTCTTAATTTCATACAGCACCATAAAAGTCCTGTTTCTAACCAAATTCTTAATACATCAGCAGCAAAGTAAATTATATTTAGATTATATGAATGCTGAATCTATCTTTTTGTGGTAGGGTTATGGATGTGGAGGGTTCAGGCCTAGAGGAATAACTCATAAACTCTATGTTAGTCGGAGTATGTTCAATTTATGTGTTTATGTATTTTCATATATTTAGAGGGTCAGCGCTCTATAAACATGCTCATTGGATGTGTTAAAAATCAATATTTCTCTTTTTAGAAAAACAGTCATAAACTTATGAATATAAGATATCATAAAGACAAATCAATCCACCTATACTGCCAAATATTATTTACTATAGTAATTTGCATAGTATAAAAGAATTGAATTATATTATTGCCTTGAAGAAAATACAAAATTTCTCAAAAATGATGGAACACGTGGCAAGTATTTCACTGATTCATGCCAAGTGTGCATTATAATAGACAAGGATTGGCTGAAACATAAAACAACAATATAGGAAAAATTAATAGACAAGGGTATATTCACATATCTGCACCTGTATGATATGGTAAAGACAATTGTAGCCCCCACGAGCCAGGAGTTGAAATCACTACTATAATTATATATAATCAATCAGCTCCTGCATCAATCACATACCAACAGTCAGAAATAGAAAAAAAGATACATAGAAGCTCACCAGAATGCATAATATACAATTGTTCATGCTATTGAACTATAGACCTTGCATGCGAGGGATAATTCCAAATAAGAGGACCACTAATGGAATAACCTAATGCAACATAAGTTTCTAAAACGGTTGCTTGTTAAAAAATTACAGGGAACAACAAAATAAAGGTGCCAGTATGGCATAAAAATTCCAATACTGCTTCAAAACATCAACTAGCCTCAATAAACTTGGAGAAATAAACAAAAGTATTGTGGCATTGCATTTGGGGGCTGGACAGGCAGAACTGAAAATTTTATTTTTTGAATTTGCTGGATTTAAAGCATATATTTGACTTCTAAGTCTGCACTCTATATAAAAAATATTAGAGTTGCATGGTTGTCATGAATAAGCTATCAAACGCATCCACTCCCAAGCACTACAGAAAATTGTGATGCACTCGGTCTTTATTCACAGTCTTCATAACAAATGCTCAAATTTTCACATTTTGAGCCATATTCATTTTTTAAGAAGTATCTGAAAAGTGATATAGTATATATATTGAGAAAGAAACTTGCACAACAAGCAATGATCAATCAACTGGTAAAGTCATCCCATCCATTGTTTCCCTGGATGGTAATAACCAACTTACTGGAATTTTAATCATTTTGGCACAAGTATTTTAAATGGATCAAAGGAAACAAAAGCATTGCTTTCTGATTACCTATCAGCAGTCTCTGAACTAGTTGATGATGGCTGGGTTTGAGAAAAAGATATTGGTGTCAAAGGAGGTGAGGCAACACCTTGAGACATCCCTGAACTGATAGCAGTTTCGAGTGGCTTGGACACTGGTAATGATGTCACTCTATGAGCACTTGAGGGTATGGAGAAACTGCGTGTAACAACCTGTGGAGGTTGTGGCAGAGGAGAGGCTGCTTTTGACACCACATATTGATTTGTAGCAGAAAGCACTTGACCTCTAGGCATCAAGGGGCCTGAATAACCAACCAAGCCTAAAGGTCTTGAAGATTTGGAGGCTGAACTGGCTGGGGGTCTAGGAAGTTCATGAAGCTCACTTATTTTTGGTGAGGACACAAGAGGGGAAGTACTGGGTGATACTTTCCGAGATGTTGATGGCAGTTGTGGCATTGGATTTCTCACAATTGGCCCAGAGAACAATCGTGGATGTTCCACTGAAACAGGTTTGGTAGGCCACGGTTTACTTGTCAATGGGCCAGAAAAGGCTTGTCGTTTGATTTTCTTGGAATCAGAAGCAGCAATTGGACTAACTCGCGAAAATAAAACCCTATCAGACAAAGGAGGGGGCAGTCGAGTTGAAGAAGCAGCATTATTGCTCTCTCTCAGTATTGACTGTGCATACATAGTGCCAGATCCAGAAATTTTCTTATCTCCCAAAATCCTCTCATATTTCTTATGTTCAAGCGGAGATGAATGCCATAAATTGTTTGAATGCTCATTCAAACTTGTTTTGAAAGATAGAGGAGCTGGATTACCTAATCCAGTAGAACCTTTAGTAGCAACCGGTGTAGGTAATACATATGAGTTGAACTTCCGTGCCAATAATGGTTGAATTTTCTGAGAAGGGTCAAATTTATTCTCAGCAAAAAGAGGGGCTGATTGGCTGCTGTTCCTTATTTCGGCTCTAAATGAAAAAGAATGACAGCGGCTTCTTTCTAGATTTTCCTGTAACATAAGGAACAGTAAAATATACTAGCAATAAAGTATATGTTTGCAGCAAAAGGGGGAAAATATGCAAATTTTGAGGTTATAAAGTTGCTTCACTGGAAGGATAACATATTTTGTGTTCAGCATAAGTCAATGCATATAAATCTGTTGACCAATCAGACTCAGTTAATAAACTTTTACGGTTAATTATATAGTCCAGCTAAACCTGATATGTAATAGGATGATTAATTTCAAAATATTTGATGGTAAAATCCGAAAGAGGAATATGTGACCCAGATAAAACCGTTACACGTTAAAAGCCAATATCATTTTTCAGCAGATCAAGGATATATAACATAGATTGCAATTAATGGAATGAATTATCAGGAACTGCTCACTTGACAGGTTTTGCGCATTTACATAACACAAATTTGCAAAATCTAGCCTCATATTGTGAACAATAATTAATAATATAACAAGTTCTTTACCTTTGCAGCCTCCCCCATTGCAATTTGGGGAAATGTAAGGCCTACTTGATCCAACTGCAAAAATCACATGGAAATCATACAATTAATGCATTTAGAGGCACAAATAGAATTAATTCTTATTTTATGTATGTCAACCCCATGCAAGGTCCATACAACTTTCTTTACAACACTCAGGAGAGTGAAATCCATTACACATACACAAAAGAAACAACATCAACAACATCAACAACAACAACAACAATTGCATTTCAGCAAGGAAGAAATTAGTTAGCTTGTCTTAGCCAGAAATAGAATGTTAAATAGTCACCTTCATTGAGTGTTGTGAAGTGGGAACCATGTTCTGATCTTGCTCATTTTGTCCATAGTCAAAGCTCAATTCCCCATCATCATGGTCATAACCATCATCCTCATCATCATCATCATCACTGTTGTCATCATCATCATCGTTTTCATAATTGTCATAATCTTCACCATTGTCTCTGTCATCATCTTCAAGTCCACTGAAGTGGTAATCAATATGCTGTTGTTTAGTGATCTTCTGCACATGTGGCTCTACTTCTTCAAGAGACTTAAGAGCCTTCTTAAAAAAGCACAGCTGCTTTCAAGCAAAAGGAAATAGATCAATAACCAACAACAGAGGGAATAAAAAGTTCAACAAAGTAGAAAAGAAAGAAAAGAAACCTGAGCAGCATGGTGTCGTGCTGCTTGAGTGAGAAGGCTTCTTGATTGTCCTTGCTTTAGAGATTTCAACCGAAAAACAAATAAGGTTGCCTCCTCATCATATTCATCATGTGCTACTTGTAATTGCTGCATGGAGAAATTCTCCCCTTTCCCACTTTTTGATCTTCCTTTTTCTTTGTGTCTCACTGCCATGTACTCGTACACATTTCTATAGATAACACAACAAATATCAGAAACCAATATCTTTGAAGGATGAACTTTGTGTCTGCCTATTTGTTGAAAGAAGAAATAATAAAAAATAAAACTTGGACCTTTTTTCATCACATTGCCGCTTCATCTCCTGTATCAACACAGAGGAAAAAGTCACTCAAAATTACCTCATTTAAATGCTTAACTGGCTCTGTAATACATAATGCAAAATTTTGTGTAACTAAAACAATGTGATTCACCAATAAAAGTTTAATCTTTTGTTGATAATATTTGCATAATACATAAGAAAATGATGATACGTCGACGCTTCTGAAGAAAAAAAACCATAACATACAAGTCAAGATACTACGGAATCCCACATAAATCCTGTATCCAATGTCGGATTCTTATGTGAGCCCTTAAGACGTTTGAATGAACTTAAGCCAATAATGATTACAACATATAAAGCAAGTTTTCAAGGGGTAAGCCTTTCAAAAACATTTTGGATGCCATCCCAAGGCGTTCATATGTTTTAAAGAAAACAGGGAGTGGAATACAGAGGAATTTCTTGGTATTGATTGGTGAATAAGTTCTATTACTTGAAAGAAATAACAAACAAACAAATATAACAAAGTCTTCTTTTCCCCGCTGTTGTTCACTGTTACAGACAATTTCCAGGTTCCAAACTTTCAAAATTGTTTATGTTAACATGACAAAACTATACACCTAATCACTGAATCTTCAAGAGTTAGTCTTTGCTAGCCATTATCTTGATATGTACATGTCCAGAAAGTAGAAAAGTAAAGGACATTTAAAAGAAAAAGCAATTACCATCAAATAATTGAGCACTACATTAACAAGAAGAGTCAAGAAGCCAAACTGTAAGTGATAATCTTCACATGATAGAATGATCAAAATTAGAAAAATTAGTACAGAAAAAAAAAAAAAAAAACCAAATAGAACTTGCCAATAATTGGTAGAAATATTCCATAAGAACAAACCTCAACTGTTCGAAGTTCATTAAGAAGGGACTCTGATGGGCTAGTGATTGTCTGGAATATATGAGACCGCTGAAGGATGCAAAGTAATAATTCATAAGCACAGTAAAGAAGACAAACTTTTATGAGAGCTTCCAGGTTGTAACAAAAAATACTCACATAGCTGTCAACAAGTTTCTGGAGTTTGAACTGTACTTTTCCAAGCATTAGTAGTACTTTACCTGCAGAGGAACAAAAGCAGCTTATTTTCACACATCCCTTTTTGAAATGGTTTGGTGCTACATATAACAGAGTATACATTCTGATGAAGAAACAACTATGATGCATCTAAAGCCAGGTACTACTATCCGAATGTGCCAAAGTGGGTAAAAATAGTATCTATTCTAAAAGATTTAGAAAAAAAATTTGCATTTTTTCTCACTTGAGAGATTGAAGGTAACAACATTAAGGATGCATTACAAGTGTCGAATATACTAAATGTGAATAAGCTAAAATTCAACTGGCTGCAAAATTTTGAGTTTTACTTGATTCATCTCCTAAATCAAAGTTGACAACCAAAACACAAGAAGTACTTTGAAACTGGGCAATCTGTGGTGGAAAAAACTTATTAACTCTTAAATCAAAGTTGACAACTAAAACACAAGAAGTACTTTGAAACTGGGCAATCTATGGTGGAAAAAACTTATTAAACGGAAAGGTAATGAGTACAAATGTAAAGTCTTACATGGAAAGTCATCCGTTATTTGATTATGCTAACTAGCAAACATTGAGCACAATAATATAACAATATATATCTACTTACCACTTTCTTCATCATCATTTAAAGCAGTTTTTGCAAGAAGACAAGCACCCATTTCCCGCAATGACTCTGAGAATTCTGAGAATAAGCGGGACTACATGAGAGATTTCAAGATTGAAAAGGCGTACAAAGTCTTCCATACCAAAAATTAGAGACCAGACAACTAATATTTTATCATCAAGCTTGAGCTTGAACCAACATACAAAAATACCATTAATGAACCAATGCCATCATTCTTACATCAACTATTTGTACCATTAGATTTATAAAATTGTCAATCTCCAGGGCCAGGACTTGAAAAGAAAACTTAAATTCAACAATGACATTCGCATTATGCAGAAACATGTATTTAAGAATTTTAATAATAATAATGCGAAAGCTGAACTCCATGCATTAGTTACCATTAAATGAACAAATCATCTAATCATAGAAAGAGCTTGAAATAATTTAATGATGCCTATAAAACCATACATGGATAAACAACCGAACATGCAGCATGTAACAAAAAGATGAACCTTCTAAACGCATTACATGAATGAAGACTTAGAACATGCTTAAATGAATCTCATAAAACCAAAATAAAAAAATAAAAAAAATCATTTCAGTGACGCATAAATAAGAAATACAACAAATGCACAAATAAAAACGAAACATTAATAAATTACCATAAGCACTATTTGCAGTTGCTGCAGCTGCAGAAAGTAAGCTGTCGTAGCAATCTCTCATATCCTGCATATCCTACAAATCATACAAAACCATAGATAAATCACCTTTGACCCAACAATACACCCACTAGGTGAAAATCTCAAGCCACAGCTTTGAGCAACTTTTATAGGTGAAAGCACTCTTAAGCCTAATCCTTTACATCAAGAAGTGCTTAATTAATTAAAGCTGAAAAGGACTCATTTTTTGGAGTAATTGACATATTTTAGCAAGGTATTATTCCATGACCAGCCTGGAAAGTTTCAGTGAATGAAATTAAATGAAAAGAAAAAAGAAAGAAAACAAAGAAAAAGAAGAAGAAATATAATGTTTTAATCTTTCCTTAAAGAAATCCAGTTAATTCATAAATCGACTTACCAAAGCATAGAGAAAACCCTCACTGAACGTTTGAATAATGGAAAGACAAATGAAAATTAGGAAATCGAAATGACCATTGAAAATTTTTTAAATATATAAATATACATATATATATATATGTATATTTGGAGTTGTTATAGCAACCAAAGAGAGGATGAAATGAGACCTGAGAAGCCTGAGCGAGCTCGTCGAATTGAGGCAAAGGTCGAACATCTTTTCGGTCCTTGGTTTCCCCACCGTGCTTGTGAAGGGCAAACCCTCGCAATCTTCTCAGAGAAGTCTTCATTTTCGTCCGCCTTAAAACAATAAAAATCCTCTTTCTCTCTCTCGCTCGCACAATATTTACGTGATTTCTGTTTCCGAACAACAACAGACTTCCAAGCCAAAATCCCCCCTTCTTCCTCTTTCTTCTTTCTTTTATGAATATATGATATGGTATGGTTACGTCAACTACATAAAAAAAAAATTTTTTAAATAAAAAAAGAAAGAAAGAAGAGGGTCATACACTGACCGACATACGTTTTCTTTAGAGAACCAGAAATTTCAGAATTTGCTCCTTCTTCACTTCTTCCTTGTTCCCCTTTTTTCTAATGTAATCATTTCATTTCTTTTATTAATTAATTAATTAATTAATTAGTAGTACGTCATGTAATTACATCAACTACGGAAATTTTATACACTCGTAATCTTATTCTTATCCCAATAAACACCAGTTTAATTCTTTTTTTATTTAATAAAACTAACACCAAATGCCAAACTGGACGATGAAGAAACAGAGAGAGAGAGAGAGTAAAAGGTCAAAAGTCAATAATCTCTTTTTTAATGAATAATAATGAATTCAGTATAATCGTGCGATTATGATGCCTTTGTTAGTTTTTTTCTTTTTTTTTTTTTTTTTAAAGCAAAAGTTTGATTTGCTTGCAATAAGGTTAATGATTATGTTATATTAAGTTTAGATTTCTTTTTAGTTATTTTACTTTAAAGACCTAACTAGCCTGTACTCGTATTGTACAATTAATTTTATCAAGACAATTTTTTTATTAAAAAAAAAAAAACTATTTCGTTACTGCAATTCTTTTTACCATTGAATTCAAATTCAGGTTACAAGGACATTTATTTATATCAGAAAAATCTCTCTTTATTAAGAAAGTATAGCGTGAAATTTGAAAATTTGTTCAATATATTTAAATTTGGTTGGATTCCATTTGATAAAAAATATATATAATTTAAATTTAAAATTAAAATCAAATAATCATGAAATTTAATTTAAAATTTTGAAATTAAATTAATTTGATTTTAAAATTTAATAATTTTAATCTAAAATAATTTGAATTTAATAATACCAAATTTAAACAATTTACGTTTCAAATTTTAAATTTTAAAATTTAAAATTATTCAAACAAAATCGATTCCACTCATCCAACTGCCTCAAATGAAATTATATGTAAGGTTTTTTACGAGATATTTTGTACGTTCAGAAGATGAGGTGTTTTTTAAAAAATGAAGCTTTATGGTATCATTCTTTCTTATACACAAATAGTATTTTGTTTTAAACTTTGACCCTAGGAGGACCAATCATATTGTTAATTTCAGTCAAAATTTTGGAACAGTATCATACCATTATTATAATTTATAAATAAAACACCAAATCCAACTACTCCAAACATAGAAAATAAAGGTAGCCTTTCAGAATTTTGACCCTCAAATTCCCATAAATTTCATGTATAATTGCCAGAAGGATCCTTCCTCTTGCTGCCAAAATCTTGACCTTCCGAAGGTTGTCGCGGTCATTCCGTTAAGCCTTCAATAATTTACGACGGGGTTAGGTACCAAAAAAGGACACTCAGCTGTACTCTTAATTTGGCTCCTTTGGCTCTGGTCATAAAACATTTTTTTTTTTTCATGGTTGCTTTGAATATATATTCCTATTGCAAATCCACATAGCAGTGCGAAATTTTCAAAGTCTATTCAGGTACCATATGATTAATTTATTATTACAGTTAAAACCTAAAAGCACGAAAACTAGTAAAAGGAAAAATACAAAAGCAGGAAGCAGAGAACTGAGAAAATTTGTTTGGTCAAGATTCAAGAAAACGTGTTTCTTGGGGCACAAGTCTAGGACTTCTGTTTTCTTTTTCTAGTTCCAAATATATTTTCACAATACTGTTTTGGCAGCTGTAAGATTTAGTTTCGTATTCACATTTGCTATAGCTTGCTTGCTTGCTTGCTTTTAGGATTCCAACTTCTTAATCACGCATGGGAAATGAATAATATTCCTCAATTAATCCTGTTTTCACAATCACAAGTATATATGTGTTGCTGTACTTCAAACTCCATGAAATTTAATAATTGTACTATGAAGCAAAAGGAAAGTAACAATACGAGATGAACAATAAAAATATTCTAAAATAACCATCCTCAAAATTCAAAAAATAAAAAAAAAAAACAAGAATTTACGATAGTTGTTTCATAGAAACTAAGAGGTTAATCAACTGAATATTAAATTTATTTGTGAAGGATCGATTTTATTTTTTATACAAGTGGTATGATTTCAGATTTGAGAGGTATTTATATATTATTTCATTCCTGAAATGGTGCCAGTGTGCTGCAACAGCTCAGGCTCTAGGAAACAGAATGTTATATTGTGGAAAGAGTTTCAAGTTTCTCCATGTTACGGTTCCAGTCTTACAGGAACCTGTTAATGTGATGCCAGTCGTCATAGAAAGCGATCTAACTGAAAGTTCTGACCACCTTTTTTTTGTCTGAAATTCTTTCAGCAGGCCGATTATCTTTTGGGAAAACATCTTTTCAACTTGTAAAATATAGTGGGGATTAACTTGCATATTGAATTGTGGCTTGGCTTCGAGAAATGCAAAAGCGGTCCAAAATTTTGGCTCTTGTCGCGCTTTAACTCATTCTACTCTCCAAAAACCGTAGATTTTAAGTGAAATTATTCCATCTGTCTCTACAGTGTAATTCAAATAAATATAGTCATAAATTAATTTAACTAATAATTTTAATTCAATCATTAATTTTGTTAAATTTTATTTATCAATTTTATTAATGTATTTGTTGATTTGTTGACATGATTTTTGATTTTTTCGATATAATATTTTGATTAATTATTAATAAAATTTATGATGACGTAAATTTAATAAAATATCACGTGTCAAAAAATAAATTTTGCTGATTTTACAAGAAAGTTCTACTAATTTTTTCTTGGGAGCATTAGATATTGTAGTTATTGTTAGAGTTCACTTATTTAATTAGTGTTCCCGTCATATTGTTGATGTATATTTATACCCTCATGTTGTTAGTAATAGCCTCATAATAGCCTTTTAAACAATATCTATTTGGGCCCGTCATCTATAGGTTTTGGAAAGGGTTTTTATTGAGATCACTGCACTTAAGCATCTTGAGCATCCATACTTGGAGCTTGAGAATTCGAAACAGTATAAAAAGGACAGCAGACATTCTCGGTAAAATTTCATCTCTCTTCTCCCTAGTTATAGTTAGAGTCATTAATTGCACGGATCGAGTCTGATCACTTAGGATTGAAAGAAGTATGGCAGTTTTAGGTTGAAACATTTCGGTTTTAATTTATTTTAAGTTTGAATTATTTGGAATTATTCGGGTTTAACATTCAAGGATCGGATTTATTGGCAAAATAAATTAAATTTGGACTTATCGAGAAGAATTGAATGGGTGACACTACAAAAAAATGAAAGATTAGTGATAATTTTATAGCGGCATTGCACTTATAAACGTTGTTAGCTTTCGTGTTTTTATAAAATTTAATACGTTTATTATCAAAACGTCATTAAATATTCAAATAGCGATGTTTTTACTTATAAACACCATCCAAGATTGATATTAGCGGCATTTATCGATTAAAACGCCTTGAATAATCCTGTCTTAAAAATTTTAGTAAATACTAAAGGCATTTTTGAAAAAAATGACTTGAATAATCCAATTAAAAAAATTGATAAGGGATTATTGAAGGCATTTTTGGTAGACAATGCATTAAATAATCCCCTTATAAAAAAATATATGCAATTATTTAAGACGTTTTCTGCAAGAAATGCCTTTAATAATTTCACGAAAAAATTTCATAGGATTATTGAAGTTGTTTTTAGTCAAAAACATTTTCAATAAATATCCTATCAAAATTTAAGGATCATACAGATATTAACCATAAGGTGGTAAGTTCGATCCCTTCCTTTAGCCTTTTTTAAGTTTTTGTAGGGATTATTTGTAATGAATTATTCTATGTATTTTTTGGACAAAAACGCCTTCACCAATCAATTTAAAAAATTTTGGAGAGAGAATATTAAAGGCATTTTTGGCAGAAAAATGCCCTTAATAATTTGTAGGAAAAATATGAAAAGATTCTTGAAGGTATTTTTGGTCAAAAGTGCCTTCAATAATCTAATTAATAAATTTAAGTGGAATTATTAAAAGTGATTTTTGTCAAAAATATCTTCAATAATCTATACAAAAAAGTTGGAACGGATTCTTGAATGAATTTTTGGTCCAAAACGCCTTTAATATTCCACACAATAAATTTTTAGGTAGGATTATTAAAGGCAGTTTTGGTAAAAAATGCTTTCAATAACATTTTGTTAGAGATTATTCAAGGTATTTTCTGACTAAAAACACCTTCAGTAATCCCATAAAAAAAACTTTAGTTTAATTATATATGTGAAGTTGTTGTAGATTTATGCATAGAAAACATTTAAAGTCAGTTGTAGATTTATGTCCAGAGAATATTTGGTTTATATATGTGATACTACAAAATATATTTTGAAATTTACATTATGAATATTGTTGTATTTCAATAAATTGACTACATAGCCGAATTTAAAACTGATAACATTGCCATTTTAATATACTTTTTTCAAATAATTGTACTCAATAATATATTGAGTACACATAGTGTATTCATATAAAACAAATATATACCAATAATATTAAAATAATACCCCAATCTACAAACTTAAGTTATTCATTCAACATAGCATGTTAAAAACATTATAACAATTTGTTTCTCATATATTTACATTCAACCAATAATGTCCAACCTCAAGGTTTTATCAATAAATGATAATATATACTCACACCATTCTTTACGTACTTCATCCAATTCATCTACCGTGAAGCTTTCTTTACTCTCCCACTAAAAAAAATTAAAAGTAAATGTTAATAAATGAGAACATAATTTAGCTTTTTATTTTTTTGAAGATATAATGACTTTATGAAATTTATATGAACCTTGAATGGTGTGGTCATAAAATTATATAAAACTATCTCCCGTATATAACGAAGGACATAATATCCACATTCAGTATTTTCGGGTTGACGAGGTACCTAAAAATTAAATTGTATGGGTTTAGAAAACATTTATCTACACAAACTCAACATAAAAGAATAAATTTCACATTTACTGGTAATGACACGTATTTTTCTTTATCTTCTTATCGAATACAAATATTACCCTAAATTGAAAAGAAAAAAATTACTTAATACATAAATAAAATTACTTATGAAGAAATAAAAGATATATAATATAATAAAATGTAATACCTTTTTATAAAAAGTTTGAATTTTGGGGTTAGGTATCGCCGTTAGATTAGCTGAATTAAATAAGTATGGCATTAAGGATTTGGTATCAATCATAATAAGCACCCAATGACAATTGCAAAATAATAACAATGATATACTCAGATTAGGCATCATATCAGATTCAGGTAAGGTTAGAATAATTATTTGTATGAATATAACTTATTGTGCATTATACGGAAGCAAATAATAATCAACCAGTCTTTTCATGCATTCAATCATATTATTAGCATGATAAGCAACTGTGCCACTTTACTCACTAATGAAGTTGAGGTCAACGAATCTAAATCTGTGGGTCAACTATCTCGCTTTGAGCTTTCTATATAGAAAGCTGTATGATAACAATTAACGATACTAATTATTATTATATCATAATATAGATTAATACATATCGAGTGTGTATATTTGTATATATAAGCTAACATCATATAAGTAATAATATCAACAGTTGATATTTCATCTAGTCCATAAAATTCTTTAACCTTATCCATACCAATGCAAGAAAATGATGGTTTATCAAATAACCTTTCCTCAAACTCAATGGTTATGCAGTTTCCTTCATAAACATGCTCGAGTGAATTAGATAACTCATCCAAGGTAGCTTAAGTAAGGATCATACTCTGAATCCCAACATCCTGCTATAATATTTAATAAAATATAAGTATTAAAACCAAATCAATAAATATAATAAGCAAATTAATATTAAACTTATAAACAAAATCATCCTTCATGGCTGGTAGCAGAGGTTGGGTTCCTTGCCTGACTTGCAACGGAAGCTTATCCTACTGGACGATGCTATCCGATTGGCCTACAGGCATGCTATACTGCATTGCTACCAACATGGCCTTCAAAGTAGTGAGTCTTTGTTATTGCTCATTGAGGCGTTGCTCCTGGTCATCAAGTCATTGTTGTTGTTGCTCAATAATTACTACATATTATGCATTTATCATTTGTAGGGTTTTGGGTTGATTATTAAAAAACTTTGATGGCAACATAAATTTACCAACCCTACAAACTCAACCAGGTCTTTCTTTAGCTCCTAATGCTAAAGACAATAGAACTTTGCCATATTGGGTTGCCAGTTCACCGGATTTAACTTTGGCAGCATAATCATCTTAAAAGACAGTAATAAGATGGGCTATACCAATAAATCTATACAAGCTAGTATAAAGTCATGCATACAACCACAATGCCAATCATATATGATATTAAACAAGCAGTTATACATACAATCTTTTTAGCCATTTCTTCGGTTGCTTCATCTGTAAAAGATCCATTCTTTCATAGATGTCCTTATTTCCAGACATCCTATCTGAAAACTTCGATGTTAGAGCTCGTTGATTCCTATTAAATTACTGCAATATAAGAATCAAAATATATGAAATGAATGTTCATAAATATTCATTAATGAGTATAAAATAAGTGTGCAAATACTTACAAGCTCATACTTCACATTTGCATATCCCTTTTCTCGCTGTCTAATGGTGATATAGTTGTTTGGCCCGAATGTTCTGTTGGTTTTCTTTGATTTTCTACAAAAGAAAAAAATTACATCAATCACATATGAAGATATCAAATATATTACATAAAATTTTATAAACATTTTTTTGGTAATGGGTTTGCATACTAAAAAATCTTTTGATAACCGATCTCGAATAAAATTTCTCCAATCTTCAACACTTATTATATCTACATATGATGTAGGTGGATCAACCAATACATTAAATTGATTAGCTAGCGGTAAAATATATTAAGTTGTCAATATGCTTTTAAAGTCTCTGAATGCTTTCCTAGTAAATTGCAACACAATCTTTTTACAATCAATTGGGACGTCGAACCGTTCCTAAACAATTTAACACGATTAGTATGAACATATTGAATTTCAATTAAATGACCATTTAACAAATTTTACAAAATAGTTGAATAAACATTCCACAACCAACTACCATATAACATCATTTAGAGCATCAAGAACTCGTCGCCAATTGGTGTATGTAATTGAAATGCTACTACAGACGATGGCACCAATATGAGTAGCCAACTTGGCACCTCCTTTAGACATAGGCTACCCACTTTGATTGAAGTCAATGTGAATTTTTGTGTCACTCACTTTAATTTGCTTATTTCATCCCCTTTCTTTTCTTTTTTGGCCAATAGGTATGTCTTATGCATGTTCAACAGAAGGAGACTTATGTTGTTTAGAATCAATAATACCTACGATTTTGATCATAATTATACTAAATACACTAAAATGACTATTTAAATTTAACACTATATGTAATTAAATACAACAAATATCATACTACGTACAAAAATACTATTTAGCAAACCAATCAGCAATGTATTCAGAAACACCCTTCAGCAAACCATTCAGAAACACCATTCAGCAACCCGTTCAACAAACCATTCAGCATACGATTCAGCATACCAATATCATCTAATATCATTCAACAAAACAATATCACACAATACAATTCAGCAAACCAATATACTTAAAGAAAACTGCAGAAAAACAGCGTACAGATAATGAAAGATGCTTAGACGACTATGGTTACAGTGAAATGAATAAAAAAATATATGCATATATAAATAGTAAAGAACCAAAAAAAATACCTCTATCGAATATTATAAATAATATAGTAAACAAAAAATAAAGATATACCAGTAAACATAGAGGTGCACGTCGTTGGTTTGTTGAAGGTTAGTGGCCATGATAAAGATAAAAAAAATCAAAAGTCTGATAGAAATGTGTTTATAGGTTTGGTTTGGTTGATTAACGCAATGTTTAATTATTTTCTGTACTAGTAGTTTGTGATTCCAATGTTCAAGACAGGGGAATGAATATAAAACTTATAAGTGAAGGCATTTTTCTAAAAATATCACCTTTAATAATCTCCTTACAATTTTAATAGAAGATTATTGAAGGCATTTCTTACTAAAAGACACCTTTAACAATCCTAAAAAAACTTTTCGAAGGAAATTACTAAAGGAGTTTTTCCTTAAAAAACACCTTTGATAATTCTGAACAAAAATTATTAAAGGCATTTTTAGTAGAAAATTGCCTTCACTAATATTCCCTTGATAAGAATGGAGAAAATTATTGAAGGTGTATTATGCAGAAAATGCTTTCAATAAATTCCTTTAAAAAATTAAAGCAAATTAGTGAAGGCATTTTTTTTTTTAAAAAAAAAAACCTTCAATAATCTCTTTAAAATTATTGAAGGCGTTTTATACTAAAATACACCTTTAATAATCTCAAACAATTTTTTAAACAAAATTATTAAAGGTGAATAATGCAAAAAATGCCTTCAATAACCCCTTTAAAAGTTTAGTAGTGAAATATTGAATGTGTTTTCACTAGAAGACGCCTTTAATAGTCTCAAACAATTTTTAAAAGAAAATTATTGAAGGCATTTGTTCTAAAAAAACACCTTCAATAATTCTGTACAAAAATTATTGAAGGCGTATAATACAAAAAATGCCTTCAATAAATGCTTTCAAAAATTAGAACGAATTAGTAAATGCGTTTTTCTGAAATAAACGCCTTTAATAATCCCTTTAAAATTTTAGTAGTAGAATATTGAAGGTATTTTTCACTAAAAGACACCTTTAGTAATTCCAAACAATTTTTAAAAAGAAATTATTGAAGGGATTTGTTATTAAAAAATACCTTCAATAATTCTGTACAAAAATTATTAAAGGTGTATAATGCAAAAAACGCCTTCAATAAGTTTTTTCAAAAATTAGAACGAATTAGAGATTGTGTTTTTCTAGAATAAATACCTTCACTAACTGTCTTAAAATTTTAGTAGTGGAATATTGAAGGCATTTTCTATTAGAAGATACCTTTAATAATTCCAAATAATTTTTTTTTAAAAAAATTATTGAAGATGTTTTTTCTCAAGAAACACCTTTAATAATTCTCTACAAAAATTATCGAAGGCGTATACTACAAAAAATACCTTTAATAAATTCTTTCAAAAATTAGAACGAATTAGTGAAGGCATTTTTTTGGAATAAATGCCTTCACTAACCGTCTTAAAATTTTAGTAATGAAATATTGAAGGTGTTTTTTATTAGAATACACCTTTAATAATCCTAAACAATTTTTAAAAGAAAATTATTTAAGGTGTTTTTTCTTAAAAAAACACCTTCAATAATTCTCTACAAAAATTATTAAAAGCATATGATAAAATTTTAGTAGTAGAACATTGAAGGCATTTTTTATTGGAAGACTCTTTTAATAATCCCAAAAAACTTTTAAAAGAAAATTATTGAAGGATTTTTTCTCAAAAAAGGCCTTTAATAATTCTCTACAAAAATTATTAAAATTATTAAAGGCGTATAATGCAAAAAACACCTTTAAAAAATTCCTTCAAAAATTAGAACGAATTAGTGAATGTGTTTTTCTAGAATAAATACCTTCAATAACCCATTAAAATTTACTAGTATATTATCGAATGTGTTTTCTATTTAAAGACGCCTTTAATAATCCCAAATAATTTTCTCTTAGAAATTGGAGTGAATTATTGAAAGTGTTTTTAGTAGAAAATTACCTTCACTGATATTCACTGATAAAAATAAAGAAATTATTAAAGGCATATTATGCAAAAAACAAATTCAATAAATACACCCTAAAAATTAGAAAAAATTAGTGAAGGCATTTTTTGGGCATAAATGCCTTTAATAATGTTCTTAAAATTTTACTATGACTCTATTACAGGTGCCTATAATGTACCCAAAAAATATTTAAGAGAAATTATTAAAGGCGTTTGTCTTAGTAAACGCCTTCAACAATTCGGTCAATTAAATTGTCCCTAAACTTAGCGTATCTAATCATCAACTTTAAGTTTCATCCTCATTATTCTACTATTTCTTTTTGCAAACCAACTGTAATTTACTTTTCCTTTCTTTCAACTTTTAGTATTCGAGCTTTGTCTTTTAGAACCTTATTTTGACTATTCATTAGTTATTTACTTTAGTTTTACTTCATTTTACTATTCCTTCATCTTTTGCAATTTGCGATATTTTTTTTGGTTTAAAAATTTCTCCAAAACCTACCTTCCTCAAATACCTATTTGGAACCCATCATCCACTTCCTTTTCCCTTTCATTTTTTTCTTTTTCGAGGTTTCTACTAAACCTATTTTACCTTATTTTAATCCCAACTACAAATACTCTAGGGTACTATCTACGTTAACAGCAGAGTTTTAAATGCTTAATATTAGGTAGGTGAGAAAATACTTCACAACAAAGAGTTTTAGTCTTTTATAAGTACTGGTCTTGTTATTATCTTTTGTTTAAAACATAGTAAACTTAAGTATTTTACATGTTCATTTTCATATAAATTATTTATATACATTTGGTCTGATAATGTAGCAAGTACTAAATGGATAAGAGTTGGATGCAAAAGTCAAGATTAAGTCAAGAATACAGAGATGGAGTGGAAATTTTTCTTAATTTTACATTTGAGAATACAAGTGAAGATAATATGATATTATGCCCATGTATGAAGTATGCTAATATTGATTGACAAATGTGTGAAGTTTTTTTTGAACATTTAATTTGTATTGGATTTGTCTCGAGATATGTTAATTGATATTTTCATGGAGAGTTTGTACAATCAAGGTCTTTCACTAGAGTTCCTTCAACTTCAAGAGCTCCACAACACCAATATGATCCTTTTATAGCATATGACATTGAAGGCATGTTGTGAAAGGCTTTTAACATTCATAACCAATATTTCCATAATCCGTCTCCCAAAAATGATGGATTTAATCAGTCTAATGTTGAAAAGAATGAATTTAGTGAACTTGGGATAAGTGTAGGTGACCAATAACCTATAAGAGAAGCATCAAAGTTTTAAAGGTTGCTTGAGGAGATGAATGAAGAATTGTATGAGGGATTGAAGCATTCAAGTTTACCTTTTTGTGTTTGTCTTTTTCACTTGAAATGCTTATGTGGATAGATGGAAAACTCTCTGACTTTATTATTAGAGTTTATGAAAAAAATATTTTTTTTTTTGCAAAAATCTTTGAATCTTGTAAGGAATCAAAGAAGATGATCAAAGATTTGGGTCTCAGATATAAGAAAATTCATAGTTGTCCCAATGATTGCATGTTGTATTAGAGTGATAAAAAAAATCAAGAATCTTGTCATTTGTGTGGTATTTTTCATTGGATAGACAAAAACCCCGATGAAAGGTTGAATGAGGATGGTGATGAGGTCTATGTAAAAAAGAAGCTTGTTAAGGTTTTATGCTATTTTTCATTAATACCAAGACTTCAATGACTCTTTATGTCTTTCAAAACTATAGATTCAATAAGGTGGCATCATAAGAAGTAAATGGATGATGGATCATTGAGGCATCCTATAGATTCTTTGGTATGGAAATTATTTCATTCTAGGTTTCTAGACTTTGCATCTAATCTTCAAAATGTTATGCTTGGACTAGCATATGATGGATTCAACCCATTCAAAATTATGAGTATTTCTTATAGTACTTGGCCAGTTGTATTGATTCCTCACAATTTACCATCATGGATTGTTATGAAGCAATAATCATTTATATTGTCTATGATAATTTCTAGGGAAAAAGATCCGGGTAATGATATAGACATCTATTTACAACCTCTTATTAAAGAGTTAAAGCAATTATGAGAAAAAGTTTAGACTTATGATGCATCAAAAAAAGAGAACTTCAACATACATGCTGCTTTATTATAGACTATCAATAATTTTTTTGCTTATGCGAATTTATCTAGTTGAAGTACAAAAGGTCATTATGCTTGTCCATATTGTGCTACACAGACATGTTCTAAGTGGTTACCTAATACTAAGAAGTTTTATTATATGGGACATCATTGATGGTTAGATGATAATCATTGATTTAGATTCCCAAAACATCTCTTTAATAAAATTGAAGAGTTGAGGAGATCTCTTTTACCAATTAATGGGTCTAATATCTTATCAAAATGAAAAGATATCAATTTCATTTATGAAAAAATGACTCTATTAAGGAAAAGAGTAAGAGACATTTTGGAAGGTGTCTGGCCTTATATTACGCAAGTTGGTGATACTAATACTCAAGTTGGTGATCTTGATGTTCAAAGTGATGAAGAGGATGATGAAAAAGATGACCCCAATGAGTCTGAGTTGTGAAAAAAAAGAAGTATCTTTTTTGAGTTACCTTATTAAGAATATAATTTATTATGTCATAACCTTGATTTGATGCACATAAAGAATAATATTTGCAAAAATTTTATCGGGAACAATTCTCAATGCGAATAGAAGATTAAATGATGACTTAAAGAGTATGCTTAACCTAGTTGATATAGGGATTTACACTAACCTTCATCCGAAGTTGCTTCCTAATGGCAAATATTGATTGCCTTTTGCTTGTTTTAGGATTTCTAAAGCTGAGAAAGATGTGTTTTGCAAGGTTTTGAAAAATTTCAAAGTTTCAGATGGCTATGCATTAAATATATCTAGATGTGTGAATCTAAAAGAGTGAAAACTTACTTTATTGAAGTCATATGATTATCACATTTTGATGCAAGACTTACTTCCAATTGTTTTACAATCATCAATGTCAAAGCAAGTCACTTCTGTGGTAATTAAATTGAGTAACATATTTAAATCTCTATGTGAGAAATGTATGAATGTGGAAGAGCTTGACAAACTTCAAGATTAAGTGATGATTACTTTATGTCATTTAGAGAAAACTTTCCCTCTAAACTTCTTCACTATTATGATGCATTTGGTTATCCACCTTTCATATGAAGTAAAAGTCGATGGGTCGATTTATTATTGATGGATGTATCCTATCAAAAGGTATTATTTGTTAATAGATTGATTAGGTTGTTATTGATGATCATGCCACTCTAGCTAAAAAGATATATGACTCATATTTTATATGATAGATTTTTGGAGAGGTTAAAGTCTTATTGTCGTAACAAATGCTATCCGAAAGGTTCTATTGTTGAAGGATATTTTCACATAAAAGTGTATGACATTTTGTTCTCATTATTTGGAAGATGTTGAAACAAGATTTAATAAACCATCGAGAAATATTGGTATGCAGCATACTAACTTTGCCTATAGTTATCTTTTTGAAAGTTTTGGACAACTAATAGGTAAAGCTAAAATGGTGGAGTTAGATAATAAATCTTAGGCACAAGCACATCAATATGTTCTTTTCCATCATGACTCGATTGAATTATTTCGTACGTAAGTTTTTTAGCAAGGAAATTAGTCATTCCATTAAGCACAATTTATTGTATTTTTTATTATTAATATTTTATCATGATGCTTCATAGTGAGTATAAAAATAATTTGAGAGCTTCTTCACATTATCGACGATCAAATCCTCGAGAGCTTGATAAGTTGTTTGTCGAAAACTTTCATGAATGGTTCGGAGCAACTGTAAGTAATGCCATATTTCCCACTATGAGCAATCCACATAGAATGCTTATGGTATAACTAACATTAATAACATATATATATTTATTCCACCTTTATAGGTTTGGAGTGGAAGACTTGTTTGTGAAGAAGTGAAGTGTCTTTCACAAGGTCCGAACAGGATTGTGAAATGATACAAAGGTTTCATCATCAATGGATTTACATTTCATACTAAATTTAGTGAGAGATTTAGAAGTACACAAAATTCAAGAGTTGTTGTTACTTCATCAATTACTAGCTATGCTAGTGCTAAGAACACAAACTCTTTAAAGGGAAATATTGACTATTATGGCATGATTAATGACATCATTGAGTTGGATTATTATGGCAAGTGAAAAGTTATCTTATTTCAGTGTGATTGGGCTGATGTGAATAATGTGAGGGATATTAAGAAAGATTAGTATAGATTTACATTTGTGAATTTTTCTCGATTAATTTACACTTGTGAAACAGCTCATAACCTTATGTTTTTTCATCTCAAGTCAAACAAGTTTTTTATTTTAAATATCCCAAAGAATTGGGTTAGTTTGTTGTTCTTCGAAACACACCTAGAGACTTATTTGATATAGGATTAGATACCAGAGATGATGTTGAACATAAAACTGAATGTTACCCTTTTACTGAACAAAACTTGGATGAAAATAACTCTAGTACCTACACTCAGTGGGTCTATGAAGATGTTACTAAAGGCATTTATGAACCATGGTGATCATCTATATTTTGTAATTCGAGTGTTTAAGACATAATGTAGTAAATGCTTGTATGTAATTAATATCGCATTCGCTATTGTATATTTATTGTATTATAAATCATATATTATCTTTTGATTTAATTAAATCAATATATTCTTTATATATCAAAGGTTATGATTTCTTAACTTCTCAATGTCTTTATATATGTTCTAAACTAATACCTTTTATATATTCATTTTTATGATGCAAGTAAGCTATAATGCGAAAGAGTATATTGAAAGGAATACATATTAGAGATATTAGTTCAGAACCATCTGTGGCACCTATTGATATTGGCTATGGACTGAATCTTTTGGAGGGGAATGAACGTATTGTTGGATCTAGCTCAGTCACTTTTAACCCTTCAACTACTATTAGATCTAGCAATACGGGAGGTCCAGGTTTAGATAGTATCCCATCAATTGATTATGCTTTAAATTTGAATACAAGTATCATATACCCCATATTTAGAATTCGATTATAATGATTAAAGTATTGGCATTTTACAAATTGAGTTTTTCTTTTTTGTAGTTGATAACAATGGTCAATAGAGAACTAGAGGCCGGACAACTTTGAAGGAATTGTTTGCACTACCTCTAAACGAGCGTATTATAGCATATAGAAACTTTGATATGCAACCAATTGGTGAAGAGCTCAACTATTGGTTGGATTTCTAAGCATGCTTGCCTGTAATGGAATGAAATTGCTTATTCATTATGAAACATGGTATAAAGTTCCAGCAGAAGTTAATGCTGATGCTTTAAATTTTATTGAGATATTAGTATAATTAATTACATATAAAAATATAATTGTCATAACATATAGATCCGTAAATCTATAGCTAGACTTAAAAAATGAATGGAGTCGCCATCAATCTTTTTTAACTAGGTGTGATTGGTCACCTAAGAAATCTATCCTCTTAAGGAACTGCTAAGCTTGACGAAGGGTCCCTAAAAGAATAGGTTCGAGTCTACTAACTAGAACGAGGTTCATGAGTTCAGTTACATGTGAAGAAGGTTATATCACCCCCACATGCCCATCCAAAGGATGGTACCATATTATTTTGAATTTATCCTATGGTTTTGAGTCTAATGGTTTTAATATTTAATGTTCAATATTGAAAATAATTCCTGAGATTCTTCCATCAGTCTGGTTGAATTCTTAAAAAATATTTCCTCACCTCAAGAGTATTCAAGAATCCCATTTAATTTCTTGAAGAGGCTCCGTCGTAAAAAAAAATTTTATTTATTATTTTATCGAAAATATATCTAATTATTCCACCATTTGGACCAAATTAAAAATATTTTCTCTTTTTGAATTTCTAAAATTTTTCACCATTTTGGCCTATTTAGAAATTTTTTTTTCTCTTGGAAAGAAAATAATATGATAATTATTTCTATTGAAATTCCATCTAAATTATTCCACTATTTGGGACAAATTTAGAGAAAATTTCTCACCTAGAGATTTATTAGAAATTTACCATTTGAAATTTCTAAGAATCTCATCCTTGGATAATTATCAAATATTTTCAATCCAAATTTTTATTTGGAAAAGAATACATTTTTTTTTGTATTGAAATTTCATCTAAATTATTTCACCATTTGGGCCAAATTTAGAGAAAATTTCTCACCTAGAGATTTCTTAGGAATTTGCCATTGAAATTTCTAAGAATCTCATCCTTGGGTAAATAGTATTTAATTCCAAAAATTTTATATTTTATATATTTTAAATTTTTTTGGTTTGAAAATAAACATTAATTATTGTTATTAAAACTTTATCTAAATTATTCCACCATTTGGGACAAATTTAGATAAAATTTCTCACCTAATAATTTTATAGAAATTTACCATTTGAAATTTTTATAAATTCCATCATTTGATAAATAATATTTATTCCCAAAATTTTTATTTTCTTTATCTTTTATTATTTAATTTAATAAAAAAATGCTAAGGAAAAACCAATTCATAAATAAAATACTTAAATAAAATAAATAAGAAAATACCAAAATAATCTGAAAATGGCTCGGTTAGGAGTTTGGCGTAACTCGGCTCTAGGCACAAATATCAGCTCGGGAATGCAGCTTAGGAAAAACGGCTTGGCTCAGCCCAACTGAGTTGGCTAGAAAGTGGGTCGACCAAAAGTGGGTCGCGCTCGGGTCGGGTTGGTCCAAGCAAAAATGCTCTGATCCTCTGGCTTTACTAACACCAAAACGACATCATTTTACGCATGTATAAAAGGCAGTAATCCAATTTTTTCTTCAGATTTCCCTTCTTCCCTTCTTTTCTCTCCCCTCTCTCTAAAATAATCCCAGATTCTAATTTAATTTCTATCGAAATCTGGAAAAAATGTCGGTAACTGGAAAATATCACCAGAAATTTCAAACTTGGTCGAAAAAGTTGTCGAAAAATTGATCGGATTCTGAAAATTTTAGAAATTTTCCAAAAAAAAAAATGCCTGAAAATTCAAAAAAATCTTAAAATTTCAAAAAAATTGCATATGCTCTTCCAAACCCCTTTTTCCTTCTGTTTTCCCTCTCTGTTTTTCATGTGTGTTCCTTTGGTTCTATTTAAGCCTATATTTATAGGCATTGATCAGAAGAATTTCTGATCAATGCCAATTCTTTCTTTGACTAGGATTCAAGATTATGAATCCTAGTCCAATCCTACCACTCCCAAATTTTGACAATTCTCCATCTTTTAGAAGAAAGAAAAGAAAATTATATATAAAAAATATTTTAAAACAAAATTCAGAACCAAGAAACCAAGAAAATAAAAAATGATAATGATAATAAATAATAATAATAAATAATAAAAAATAGGCCCTATTTGGACCAGGCCCAATTAATCCAGGCCTGGACCAAATTGAGTGTCTACAACTGCCCCTCTTTGCATATTTTTTATGAAACAAAAATTGTGCAAAGACGTAGACACCCATTCAAGACTTAACTCAACACTTTTTTTGTTTTTTGAAAAGAAAGTAAGCAAAGCTCCTCTAACAGAGGCAACAGAACTGTGAAAAATAAATGGCTCCTCGAAATAGAGGCAACAGAACTTTAGAAAATAAATGGCTCATTTGAATAAAGGCAACAGAACTTTGAAAAATAAATGGCTCCTCTGAATAGAGGCAACAGAACTAATAAATGGCTCCTCTGAACAGAGGCAACGAACTTTGGAAAATAAATGGCTCATCTGAATAGAGGCAATAGAACTTCAAAAAATAAATGGCTCATCTGAACAGAGGCAATAGAACTTCAAAAAATAAATGGCTCATCTAAATAGAGGCAACAAACTTTGACAAAATAAATGGCTTTTTGACAATCATGACCGAATGAGTCATAGATCATGTCTGATGGAATTTGTAATGGAAACTCAAAGTTTCATAATTTGAGTCCAAAATTCAAAGGCTTAAATTCACAAAAACCTTTCAACTTCGTAGGATTTACTGAAACTTGATTCTCCAAATTTCATTTTCATAAGAAGTCAATTTTGCAAGATCTTAAGCTTTGCATTCGCAAATTATAAGACTCACATCCATATTCAAATAGTCTCATTTGAATTTTGGAGATTCACGTCCAAAAGTTCAAAGCTTTTCATTCAAGTTCAAAGGCTCACATGCCATAGAGTTTCACATTTAAGTTTAAAGGTTCTCACTCAAAATTTTAGAGATTCGCATCCAATAGTTCAAAACTTATCATTCAGGTTTGAAGATTTACCTTTAATGAACTTTAGGGTTTTACACTTCAAAGATTCTTCTTTGAAACTCAAATATTCTCCTTTGAAATTCTTAGATTTTCATCAAAAAGTTCATAATTTTTTTCCAGGTGACCCAAAACTTTGTATGAATGAATGTCATGATGAAATATGTAAATGCTTTCTTAATGATGTAAATACAACCACCTAGATCCTCATAGTGCCATACATGTCCAAATAGAGTATTAACTTATCAGATTATGTGCATGTATTATTCAAACAATGATGCCAATACGATGTATAGAATGCAAACATTAATAATGTCATGAGATCTTGTGGTACTCAAGCTTCTCAAGTCTTTTCCTTGGGCCCCAAATCCCCTTTAACCTTTGAGTACTATGGCCAAATCAAAGTAACTCTAGAACATTTCTCCTATTTAATTTTCATCTTCTCTTTTTCGAAAAATTCAATATCCGTGTTAAGAACTGAACAATTCAAATTTGCCTTTCTCGATCTTAACCTTTCCAATGTAGTGTAACAATCTTTCAGGCTATTATTCATTTATCAATCATTATTTCAATCTTAAAAAGTAAGAATGCAGTCATACATTTCCCTATTGTAAGGTATTGAAAAGAAAGGAATAAGAATGGCTAAGAAAAAATCAACAGAAGAGACACATAAAGAATGAAATGGAATGTCTTTTATTAGAATGATAGCAAACTTTGGTCAATTGGCAAAGAAAGAATTACAAAGATGGGTATGAGGATAAGGCCCAAAAATAAACTATCAAACAATCATGATAACATATCTTGAAATCTTTTTCGAAAATTCAACCACCTAATGCACTCAACAACTTAGAGCTCTTCAGAACCTGCTAGCTTTTTTACCAAGGAATTTTTAAATATGATGTTGTATTTTTCTTATCTAAGCTGCATTTTTAGGTTTTCAACTTAAATACCCCATTTTGACTCAAATTGCGCTTTTGGGGTTTTTGCCTTGAGTCCTTTTTTTTCTTTTCTTTTTTTTTTTTTCTTAATTTTTTTTTCTTTTTTTTTCTTTTTTTTTCCTCTTAAGCATAGTACTTCTTCATAACATCACAATTTATAAGATGAGGTAGATCATTTCTATCCATCTCAGCTAATATCAATGCTCTACCAGAGAAAACTCGTTTCACGACATATGGCTCATCCCAATTTCGAGTCCATTTCCCTCTATTATCGTGTTGACTTGCGAGAATTCTTTTTAAGACCAACTCTCTTTCCTGGAAATAATGAGGTCGAAGATTTTTATCATGAACCCTTATCATCCTTCTTTGATATAACTGGCCATGGCACAATGTTGTCAGTCTCTTTTCTTTAATAAAATTCAACTGTTTATAGCGTTCAAATTCATTCAACCTTTTTTAGTTCAACTTCTTTTAGGATCTTCAAAGATGGGATCTCTACTTCTACTGATAATACAGCTTCAATCTTATAAACAAAAAAAAATGGGATTACCCCAGTAGAGGTGCACACTGATGTTCGATACGCATGCAGTGTAAATGGTAACTTCTCATGCCAATCCTTATAGGTCTCAGTCATCTTTTCAAGAATTCTTTTTATGTTCTTGTTTGTCGCCTCAACTACCCCATTCATTTTTGGACGGTATGGTGTCGAATTGTGGTGTTTAATCTTGTATTGGGCACATATCTCCTGCATCATTTTGCTATTCAGATTTTTGGCATTATCTGAAATGATTCTCTCTGAAAGTTTACATCTGCAGATGATTTCTCTCTTAATAAACTTACAGACCATAGATCGTATCACACTTCCAAAGGATGCTACTTCTACCTATATTATGAAGTAATCTATCATCACAAAAATAAACCTATGCCCATTAGAAGCTTTCGAGGTAATAGGGCCAGTGACATCCATGCCTCACATAAAAAATGGCCAAGGTGGTGCTAAAACATGCAAAGCAAATGACGAAGCATGAATCTTGTCAGCATAAATTTAGCATTTATGATATTTTCGAGCGTAATCAATACAATCACTTTCCATTATCAACCAATAATATCCTGCTCCCATGATTTGTCTTGCCATCATATGTCCATTGGCATGTCCCCACATATCCCATATGTACCTCTTCAATAATATTTTTAGCCTCTACCTTATTTATGCACCTCAATAATACTTGGTCATGGCTCTTTTTGTATAAAACATCTCCATCCAGGAAAAAACTTATAGCTAATCTTCGGATGACCCTTTTATCATTCTCTATTGCTTGGGCAGGATATTGCTAATTTTTAATGTACTGTAAGATATCATAATACCAGGGCCTCGCATCATCCTCTTATTCTACATTAAAGTAATAAGCTGTTATATCTTTAACATTTAACTTGATAGGCTGAATGTCAACACTATCATTAATTCAAACCATTGCTGCTAAAGTAGCTAAACCATTAGCAATCAGATTCTTCTCTCGAGTCAAATGATCAAACTGAATATCTTCAAACTGTTTGATCAACTTTAGGATATACTTGCAGTATAAGATGAGTTTTGAATCTCTTATCTCCCATTCTCTTTTCAACTGATATATGACTAGAGTTGAGTCTTCAAATACTTTTAATGCTTTAACTTTTCTATCTAAAGTAGTTTGTAGACCCATGACGCATGCCTCATATTCAGCGATGTTATTTGTGCAATTGAAATTCAACTTCACTGTTATGGGATAATATTGTTCTTCTAGAGAGATTAAGATTGCCCCAATTCCATGTCCCAAGGCATTGGTAGCTCTATCAAAATACATTTTCCAATGGTTTGCTTCTTGCTCTTCCTCTTCCAACTAGGACATAGCCATCAAATCTTCATCAGAGAATTCCAATCTCATCGGCTCATAATCTTTCGTAGCACGATCTATGAAAAACTCAACTATGGCACTCTCTTTTATTACCTTCTGATTTAATATATGATATCATATTTTAAGAGCATTACTTACCATCTAGTAATTCTTTTAGACAGAAAAGGTTTATCAAAGATGTATTTAATTGGATCTAATTTTGCAATGAGCTAGGTGGTATGGTAGAACATGTATTGTCTAAGTCTTTTAGTGGTCCAAGCTAATGCACAATATATTTTCTCCAAAGAGGAATACTTGGATTTGTATTTTGTGAATTTTTTACTCAGATAATGAATAGTCCTTTCTTTTCGGCTAGACTCATCTTATTGCCCTAGTACACATCCCATTGAATTCTCATATATCGTGAGGTATAGGATTAATGGTGTCCCTGAAATAGGTGGCACTAACACTAGAGGATTGGACAAGTATTGCTTAATTTTATCAAAAGCTGTTTGGCATTCCTCATTCCATTCTCTAGGGTTATTTTTATGGAAAAGCTTAAATATAAGATTACACTTGTAGGTCAGCTGAGATATGAATTGAGAAATGTAGTTCAATCTACCTAGAAATCCTTAAACTTTTTTTAGTGTGTTGGGAGGCGACAAATTTTGAAAGGCTTGTATTTTGTCAGGGTCAACTTCAATCCCTCTTTCACTAACCACAAAGCCCAACAACTTTCCTAACCTTGCCCCGAAGGTGCACTTGGCTGGGTGCAACTTTAGTTGGAATTTTTTCAACCTCTTAAATAGCTTTTTGAGGTTGGTGACATGATCTTCATATTCTTGAGACTTTGCAATCATATCATCTGCATACACCTCAATCTCCTTGTGCATCATGTCATGAAAAAATGTAACCATAGCTCTTTGGTATGTTGCTCTAGCATTCTTTAGACCAAAAGGCATGACTTTGTAGCAAAACATTCCTCACATGGTCATGAAAATGGTTTTATCCATATCATCCGTAGCCATCTTTATTTGGTTATACCTTGAGAACCCATCCATAAAATAGAACATTGAATGTTTAACCGTATTGTCCACCAGTGTGTCAATATAAGGTAGAGGAAAGTTATCTTTTGGGCTAACCTTATTCAAATCATGATAATCTATGTATATTCATACTTTTCCATCCCTTTTAAGAATTGGTACAATGTTGGCTACCCACTCTGGATACTTAGCCACTTGCAAGAAACCTGCATCAAATTGCTTATTCACCTCTTTTTTTATATTTAGTAGCATTTTAGGCTTCATTCACCTTAGTTTCTATTGGACTAGCTTACATTCTGGCTTTTGGGGCAGTTTATGCTCTATTATCTCTGTACTAAGCCTTGGCATATCCTGATAAGACTAAGCAAACACGTCTATGAATTCTCGAAGTAGATCTTCCAAACGTTGCCTATCTCCCAATGAAAGTGAATTGCTAATTTTGACCTTTCTTATTCTCCTAATCTCTTGATTCATCAAGTTAGTTGTCTCTTGATGAGGCTCGATGGGTTTACTTTCTTGCTCAACCAATCTCATTAGCTCTGGAGGAATAACATATTCTTCATAATCATCTTCATTATCAAGTGCATCAGTGTTAATTGATTTTTCAAAATTAACCCATTGAGCATTATCATTATTATTTTCCTATTTATTTAAAGACCTGAAATTGAATGAAATGGGATGTGTTGGTGAAATGTATAGAAAAAAATGGAAAAACAAAAGAAAGTACTAGAAAATATGAATAAAAATACAGCCTTCCTAATTTTATTAAAATAATAATAGATAAATGGCTCAAACAAGAAAAACCATCCCAAGGCCTTGGGCATTAGCTATTGGGATGTTTAATTATATTGAATTAGTCTCAAGGATAGTAGACATTTCGATAATGCTTCAATTGTTTAGCTTATAACTTGGTGGGCAAAAATGAACCCATGTTTCTGGCTTACACCCACTTTCATCTCCAATCGCATGAATGGACAGCTCAGTAAATATCTTTTCCATGCTTTGTTCCAAATCTTCCTCCATAATTGGGTAGATAAATCCTCTAGGCCTGAAAATCTCGTATAAGTGTGGGATGATCCATGTTGTCTTGATGGCTTGTTTCCCCTTAATTCCCCAGTTTTCAGTTTCATAACCAAGGCCAGTCTCTTTCTGTTATCTATCATCATTGGAGGCTCCTTTATCCTTTGTAAATTTTTACCCAATCCTACTTCGGGATATCAGCCTCTATTGATAACCTAACACATCATTATCTTTGAATATTGTTGGTGTTTGGGTTCCTTGCTTACATAGTTGACTAACTTAAAGGATCGATAAGAGCATTCCATTGCTTCTTTAACAGCTTCCACATATGGAGCATTCAAAAGCTGAATTACCAACATGTCTTCTTCTTCAAACACTACTATCAACTGCCCTTCTACATTGAACTTGATCCTTTGGTGTAGGGTAGAAGGAACAGCACCTGTCATGTGAATCCATGGTCATTCCAGCAAGCAGCTCTATAAGATAAGAAGATGTCCATCACTTGAAATTTTACATTGAAAGTACAAGGCCCAATTTGCAAGGGCATCTCTATATCTCTCAGAACTTTTCGTTTAGTCCCATAAAATACTCAAACAACCATTTGGCTATCTTTCATGTGTGAGTAATCAATAGGTAACCTCACCAAGGTTGACATAGGCATGACGTTAATAGCAAAATCATTGTCGATGAGGACCTTAGCTATAATAAAGCCTTAGAGCTTCCCCTTACTTCTGGAGGAATCTCATCGTCACTGAAGGATATCTGATTCGACATGACCAAGTTTATAGCCAAGTGATTCACATATTTAACTGACACATTATTTGCCATATATGCCTAGTTCAATAGTTTCAACAAGGTATTTTGATGTGGTTCTAAATTCAATAGCAATGATAATAATGAGATTCTTACTGATATCTTATTTACTTGTTCCACCACTGAATACTCACTGTATTTTATTAATTTTAAGAATTCACGTGCCTTTTTTTCAGACACCGATTTTGGGCAGTCCTCTTCAAGTACCACTTCTGGGTTATTTCATTCTTCACCTACCTTGACCTTTTCTTTTTTAGCCTTTTCTAACATTTTTGGAGTGTAGCACATTCCATTTCGAGTGATGCCTCTACACTAGTTATATTGGCAGCATCAGACTTAGAGATATTCTCTTCTTGCCCTAGATTATTGTGTCATAACCATATTTTCATGGCACAACCCTATTGATCTTGTAAAGGAATGGAGCAGGGACTTTAAAAGTTACTGGCTTAGGGGCAAACTAGTCCACGGTTGGCCTTGGCTTATTCCCACAAAAAATTGTTAATGGTCTTGGGAATAGCTTCGATGATTGGTCGATCATAGACACTTCAAAGTTCTTTGAACCATACCTTTCTTTGTAGAATTCAATTTGGTATGAATCTATGAGCTTTTGCACCTCATGGCGAAATTACTCACAAGTTTCAACGGAGTGGCCAAATGCCCCATTATGATATTTATAGCTTTCGCTTGCTATATATGCTCAATGATAAGCATATAGACTGATTGGCTGTATCATGTCAGCTTTCCACAAAACATCAAATAGTTGACTGAGAGGGGTTTGGACCTCTGCTACTTTTTTCTTCAGATAATGCTCTTATTCTTCACTTAGAGCATTCACATAATGATTCAGTAAAAGATTACCATTAACATTTGGTGCAGTTTCTCTCCCTGTATCAAAATTGAGCATTCTATTATTGATCAATTATTGTACTTTATGTTTAAAAGTAGTATAATTTTTTATGGAATGACCAACAACCCCATAGTGATAGTCATAATATACTGTGAAATTGTACCATTTGGGGTATAATGGCTTGGGTGGCTCTATTCGGCTAGGAGTAATTAGATTATTGTTATAGAGCTCTCGATACAACTCTGTATATGTCATGAGAATTGGATCAAATATCAATTTTTCACAAGTAGTTCATTGCTCTCGTGCACCACTCGTAGTATTAGCTGATCGAATTTGAGGTTTAGGAGAAGGTTCAGTGTTGGGGTCATATATGGCAATCTGTGTTCTAAAAAGAGATCGATAGGTTTGAGGGTAGAGTTGCTGCAGATTTGGTTGGTACTGGAAAGCATTATTCACAGTAGAATAATTTTAAGAATAGCTCTATGGTGTGTAAGGCTGATTCCAATGAAATCATTCTAACTTGCCATTCTTGATGGCACTCTCAATAATTTCGCCAGAGATCACCATGTCGACAAAATTCTTTGTTGCATTCCCTATCATCTTTTTATAATAGAGCGATTTCAGAGTACTAACTAATAACACTGTAATTTTTTCTCAGTTAGAGGAGGTTACACATAAGAGGCTATATCCCTCCACCTCTGGGCATATTCTTTAAAGGACTCATTTGCCTTCTTCTTTATATTCTTCAAAGACAATCGATCAGGAGCCAAATCCATAATATACTGGTATTAACCAATAAAATCATGGGTCATATCATTCCATGACGGATGCGAGTTTTGTCTAATTGGACATACCACCTAGCAGCGGAGCCAGTAAGACTATCTTAGAAAACATGCATTAATAGTTTTTCATTGTGAGCATGGGCTACCATTTTTCGACAGTACATGGTAATATAAGTCTTCGAGCATTTTGTACTATCGTATTTTTTAAACTTTGGTACCTTGAACTTAGGAGGAATAACCACATCTGGGACCAGACAAAGCCAGCAGCATCAATAGAACCATAAAAACCAATTTTTTCTACAACTCGCAACCGTTGTTTAAGCATACTAATCTTTGAGTCTTCCTGAGATTCAACCACTTTCGCCTTTTCCTTTTCTTTTTCTTTCATGTCATCCAAATTAGAAGCTTGAATTGGTTCAACTACCTTTTCAGTAAATACATGATTCACATAGCTATGGTAATGCCCTAAATTAGAGGCTGATGATATTCCAGGATACGTAGGATATGTGAATTATTTTAGCGAACCTCTTGTGTAGACTGGGCTTAAGGTGGACCAAAACCAAGTGGATATAGAGGGTCAATCACTTCTTGTGTTGTAGGACCTTGTTGGCTTATGTTCTTTTCTACTTCTTTCCCCTTGTTTAGCTTGTTGAAAGCATCCAGAATTTTACTCAACTCATTCTTAATCTTTTCCTATGTTTTTTCCAAATTTTCAAATCGATGAGAATTTTCTTGCTCCATTTGTCTAGCTCTGGCTCTAGTGTTGTATGGATGAGTGGGATTTCTGCTGGATGGAGCTATCCTTGAACCTTGAGTACCATAATTATATGATTATTAGAAATTATGAATTCTATGTATGATATGCAAATGTATGCATGAGATATACTAATTTTGCCACATCGTCAATATTGATAAAAAAAATCTCCATTTGAAACTTTATTAAATAAAATTTCAAAATTACATCTTAATAAAGTCAAAGTAACATCATTCCTTATTTCTAATGCCTTCTAACAAATTTCCTAGTTTCTGGTAATGATTTTATGCCTTATCTAGGAAATCAAGCAATTGTCTACTAAGGGATCCCACTGGTTGCACCATAGCCTTTAAAGCTTCCACTTTTTCTTTAACTTCTGATGCTTTGTCCACGATAATGCATAACAACAAATGCCTTAAATGCAGTTGTTTTTCTGTGCATTTGTCTTTATATAGCTCACTATGCCTAGCTTGCCTTCTGCATTCATCAAACAAGGCTTTTACTTGTGCTGTGCGTCGATCCACTACCTCTTATAGCATCTAACTATGTCTATGTGCCCTAACAATAGCCTTTTGTTCTTCCTCCACCTTCACTTTTAGCAATTCATTTTCCTTTAAGAGTCTAGCAAGCTCGGGTGCAACTGACGAATGTGTCATATCTAGATCATTAAATAAGGCTTTCCACTGATTTTTTTGCTCAATAAGGATCTGGATTTTTAGCTTTTGAAGTCGTGAACACTCTTTCATTTCTATCTTTAATCACTTATTTTCTTGTTTCAACTTGTCTTTCTTAGACTAGAGTTTTCTCTTAGCTATTTTCATTTTAAGCAAAGGATATTAAAGAATGGGTTTTGGGGGATGCCCTAACTGTTCACTAGGAATCACAATGTCCTTTCCCTTCCTCGCGAGCCACACACTGTACTCTGGGGTGACGTCATAAGTAAGCCTCCCTTGGTTAACCCTGGTAGTTTGCTTCTATGCCTTTTTAACATTTTTGACCATTCCATATGCCCTTTTATTAGTGAAAGAGAATTTTCACTGATTAAGTTCATAAGTTTCTGGAATGAACTGCTTACATTTGGATTGTCTTCTAACTAAAGTTAAGCATAAGTAACAGCACCTCATAGGCCTAATAGGAAAACCTACAGCTGATCTCCATAACTGTATAGCATTGTATCATGACGCATCCAAGGTGCTCTCTAAAGTATTCCTTGACTATCAAGGGCTTGAAAGTAAGAAACCCATTCTTCTTTTGACTTTGCTTGAGGCCATGTGCTACAACAAAACTCCTTGATTGGGATGCTGGAAAGAAGGTATGGTTTGCAAAACTGACTTTCTTTGCATTCCATATGACTCTTCATCCAGACATAAAGCAATGGTAAGCACCCATTGAATTGACCTTTACCATTTTTGTGACAAAAGTTTAAAGAACGAATGGTTTCTGCTAAAATGGTTGGTGCTGCATTTACCTAGTATGCTAACTGATCCGCAAAATCTATTACTGTGACATCAACATACTCGATGACTTTTAAGAATATCACTAGTCCATATAAAGCTATAGCCATAGCCACTAACCCCTGATCATCATCTATATGTCCCTAGATGAAATCTTGCAAAAAACTCCATGGAATAGCCTTACTTTCACCTTTTATCTTGACACATGCATCGACTTGAGGTAGGCTAAGTCCAAGCATTTGCACCAGCTTTTTACGATAGCCTACCTTGTTAGACCAGTAAATCTTGTCTGGGTTTGGCAAATTGAAACGAAGTAGGACTATATACTTTTCAATTGTGGGCACCATGTCTACTTCATTGAAAACAAAACATCTATAAGAAAGATCTCAAAATTGAATGATGGTTCTAATCAAATTATCATCCACTTTCACTTGGAGTAGTGATGTTATGTCTCCATATTTATTTTCAAATGCCTCCTGCCTTATTCTACTCATGCATCCCCAAATACTACTTATATCAGCTAGACTATTTTGTTATAGCTCGAGATGAACTGTTTCGGGTAATGATGAAATAAACCCTTTAGGCAAACAATTTTCTTGTTTTTTTTACCCTCCTCTGACTTGATTTTCAATTGATGAGCAAACTCATAATGAACTGATGCGAACTTCAATTGCATTTGGCTTTCCATGGATATAAGTGTGAGATCTGATTTATCAATAACTGATAAGTGGCAAATACTTCCTATATGAGAATGATACAAATGATAATGTGAACATGAGAATGACCCATAAAATGAAATGATGATATGAAATGCTGCAGATACACAGAATCAAACAAACAAAAGGGTTAGATAAGCAATATACAAATTGTTCCTTCTTGTGTCTTAATTTTGGGTTGTATCTATGAATGGGGAGGAAGGGCTCTATCTTAAGGTTAGCCACTTAAGGATGAATTATATGCAAGGTTAGGTGATTTTGACTACTAAAGGTTCCCAATTTATTCCTTACACCATTGTCCATTACAAACTAGTAAGGCAGTCTAATCCTCACCCATTATAGGCTACTAACAAAAATGATTCAATTTGAGTGGGAGTATTTTGCTAACCATTGTGGAGATTATCATCTCACAAGAGCGTAGGTACTTTACCCACTCCTATGAGGGATGGAGCTCGGGTGTAGAGCTCATGTAATGTAAATGCATGTGATAGTGTGTGTGAAGGAACACATAAGTTACATGCCCCAAAAATAAAATAAAAGACAAAAAAGGAAATATGTTAGTAAACACAAATCATTAAAACCATTAGACCAAAGGGTAAGATAAATCTAAAAATTATGGCTTGACTCTCTATAGCGTCCCCAATGGAGTCGCCAATCTATCATAACATATAGATTCATAAATCTATAGCTAGACTTAACAAATGAATAGAGTTGTCATCAATCTTTTTTAACTAGGTGTGATTGGTCACCTAAGAAATCTATCTTCTTAAGGAATTGCTAAGCTTGACGAAGGGTCTCTAAAAGAATAAGTTCGAGTCTACTAACTAGAATGAGGTTCGGGAGTTCGGTTAAATATGAGGAAGGTTATAGAACCCCCACATGCCCATCCAAAGGATGGTACCATATTATTTTGAATTTATCCTATGGTCTTGAGTCTAATGGTTTTAATATTTAATATTCAATATTGAAAATAATTCCTAAGATTCTTCCATCAATCTGGTTGAATTCTTAAAAAATATTTCCTCACCTCAAAAGTATTAAAAAATCCCATTTGATTTCTTAAAAAGGCTCCGTCATAAAAAAAATTTATTTATTATTTTATCGAAAATATATCTAATTATTCCACCATTTGGGCCAAATTAGAAATATTTTCTCTTTTTGAATTTCTAAAATTTTCCACCATTTGGGCCAATGTAGAAATTCTTTTTTTTTCTCTTAGAAAGAAAATAATATGACAATTATTTCTATTGAAATTCCATCTAAATTATTCCACCATTTAGGACAAATTTAGAGAAAATTTCTCACCTAGAGATTTATTAGAAATTTACCATTTGAAATTTCTAAGAATCTCATCCTTGGATAATTATCAAATATTTTCAATCCAAATTTTTATTTGAAAATTTGTATTGAAATTTCATCTAAATTATTCCACTATTTGGGCCAAATTTAGAGGAAATTTCTCACCTAGAGATTTCTTAGGAATTTGCCATTTGAAATTTCTAAAAATCTCATCCTTGGGTAAATTGTATTTAGTTCCAAAAATTTTATATTTTTTTATATTTTTTATATTTTTAATTTTTTTTGTTTAAAAATAAATATTAATTATTGTTATTAAAACTTTATCTAAATTATTCCACCATTTGGGATAAATTTAGATAAAATTTCTCACCTAAGAATTTTATAGAAATTTATCATTTGAAATTTCTATAAATTTCATCATTGGATAAATAATATTTATTCCCAAAATTTTATTTTCTTCATCTTTTATTATTTAATTTAATAAAAAATGCTAAGGAAAAACCAATTCATAAATAAAATACTTAAATAAAATAAATAAAAATTGCCAAAATAATCTGAAAATGGCTCGGTTGGGAGTTCGGCACAGCTTGGCTCCAGGCACAAATATCGACTCGAGAATACGGCTTAGGGAAAACGGCTTGGCTCGGCTCGACTGAGGTTGGCTAGAACGCGGATTGGCCAAAAGCGGGTTGTGCTCAGGTCGGGTTGGTCGAAGCAAAAATGCACGGATCCTCTGGCTTTACTAACACCAAATGACGTCGTTTTACACATGTAGAAAAGGCAGTAATCCATTTTTTTCTTCAGATTTCCCTTATTCCCTCTCTCTCTTCCTTTCTTTTCTCTCCCCTCTCTCTAAAACAATCCCAGATTCTGGTTTAATTTCTACTAAAATCTAGAAAAAGATGTCGGTAATTGGAAAATATCACCGAAAAATTCAAACGTGGCCGAAAAAGTTACCAGAAAATTGATCGAATTCTGGAAATTTCAGAAATTTTCCAAAAAAAAATTGCCCAAAAATTCAAAAAAATCCTAAAATTTCAAAAAACCTGTCTATGCTTTTCCAAACCCCTTTTCTTTCTGTTTTCCCTCTCTGTTTTTTGTGTGTGTTCCTTTGGTTATATTTAAACCTATATTTATAGGCATTGATCAGAAGAATTTCTGATCAATGTCAATTCATTCTTTGACTAGGATTCAAGATTATGAATCCTAGTCCAATCCTACCACTCCCAAATTTCAGCAATTCTCCATCTTCTAGAAGAAAAGAAAGAAAATTATATATATATAATATTTTAAAATAGAATTCAGAACCAAGAAACCAAGAAAATAAAAAATGAAAATGATACTAAAAAAAATAATAATAATAAATAAAAATAAAAATGGGCCCCATTTGGACCAGGCCCAATTAATCCGGGCTTGGGCTAAATTGGGTGTCTACAATAATTATTTTACATTTTGTTTACTTATTCAAGCTTTTCTTATTGTATTATTACAGTCAAGATTTATATTTGAAATACAACTTTATTTGTGCTTAAGTCATTGGGAAAGAAATGGAAAGATTATAAGCATAATTTTAAGAATAAGCATTTTGATCGAAATACTACTGTAGAGGCGATGATGAAAAATCTACCCCATAATGTGATTAGGTGGCTATATGAACAATTAGTTAGATTTTGGTTCTCAAGAAAATTAGAGGTATTAATTTATAACTTTGTATAGTATAATGAAATAATGAAAGTGTTTTATGCTTTAAGTTAGTAATATTTGTATTCCTACATAATATTGGGGTTGGTAGCAGAAAGCAACAGAAATATAGCTACACAACTGGATCAAAAAGTTTTGCAAGAAAGCAAAAAGAAATAGTAAGTTTATGATTTTAAACTTATTCTAATGAATGAACTTTTTGTGCCATTAAAAGGTAAATATGCAAATTAATAGTTTATTGTTCTATTTTAATAGTTTTGATAGTTTCAATACATGATATTAAATTTATCGAAAGTATTGAACTTGGTTGACACGGATGATATGTATGAAAATGTTATTATTTACATCTATTTAGGTAAAAATACAAATTTGTTGTTATTGTTCTATTTTAACAATTTGGATAGCTTCAATACTTGATATTAAATTTATTTGATTGATTGAACTTGGTTTCTGCGATTGATATGGGTGAAAAAGTTATCATTTATGTTTATTTGGGACTGTTTTTGCCTTTAAAAGGAAAAAATACAAATTAAACTTTTGGATGGCCTTGAACAGTTTGGATGGCTTCAATCCATGATATTAAACTTGTCCAAATAATTGAATTTGGTTTCCATGATTGATATATGTGAAAAGCCAAAATACTTTTATTGTTTGCGTTTGTTGAAGATTATTGTGTTGTTGAAGGGTCAAAATATAATTTTATGGTTATATTTATATTTTAACAATTTAGATAGATTAAATACATGATATTAAAATTATTCAAAATTTTTTAACTTGATTGACAGCTTGATATGCATGAATAAGTTGTGGTTGATATGTATTTAACAATAACATATGTTTTTGTATAGGAGATTGAGATGGGTGGTAAAACTGGACGTGCAAAACTTTTTTGCTTAACACACTAAAAAATATGGATCTTACATGAATGTCAAAACACAAGAAATTTAGGTAATTTGTAACATCTATTTTAATAGAAAGTAAATATTTACTCTTTTTAACATATTATCAATTAATCATTAAACTTGATAGTTGTATATGACTAATTTACAGGAGAAAGCAAAAGAGAAAATGGCTGCTGAGATTGAAGTAGCATCTGATGGTTCTGTTAACATACAAGAATTGAAAAATCGGATATTCATAAAAGTTGCTAAAAAAGAAAGGCATGGACGGGTCTGAGGCCTTGGATTGGGTATAACACCATCTACCTACTATGGACATAGCGCTCAGCAATTTACATTTTCAACAAGTCAGTCTTCACGAGACATTTTGATATTGAAAGAGGAGTTGCAAACTATGCAACAATGTTTCTAGCAAATGGAAGCAAAAAGAGAACAAGAGCGTGCCAAAATTGAGGAAGAACGTGCTAGAATAGAGTAAGAGCATGCAAAATTTCAACAGTTGTATGATCGATTCGATTATCTTATAAATTTTTTGCAATAACAATTTTTAAGAACTGATCCAGGTGATCCACCAACTTAGGTATTATATTTAGTAAATATTTATATTTTTTTAATATAAAAACAGCATAATATAAAGTGTTAAAAATTATATGGTATTATTCAGTAAGTTCTTAAGCACGCTAGTGACCAAGGTGAAAAAATTCCTTCATCAATTAGCAGTTTTCAAAATCTATGCAATCATCAATTTCATACATTTTAATTTTTTTTGTTAATGTATTAAAAAAATTTGAATGTTATTATACTAATTATTAAACTTTGTGTTAATTAGATGCATATTTGAACATGAATTAAGTATTTATTAATTTCAGTTTTTGAATTTAAGTTTGTTTTTATTTCTTTTAACATTTCTTATTAATGAAAATAATAAATATTAACATAAATTTTTTATTAATAAAAATTAAAATTTTTAATTTCGCAGTGTTTGCATTCAAGAATGCCGCTAAATGAATAATTTTATGATGTTTGTACTATAAAATGCCACTAAAAGTAATGGCATTCTTATCAAAAAATGTCGCTAAATTAGCGGCGTTATTTTGATACAAACGCCGCTAATTTAGTAGTGTCTTATCATATAAACACCACCATAATACCAGCATTTTTCTGATAAAAACACTACTAAATTAATGGTGTCTCAAAGATACAAATATCGCTAATATAGTGGCGTTTTATAGAAAATGCTGCTATCTTTTTCGACGCGCGTATAGTTGATACTCTGATTGACATTTTTTGCAAATGCCACAAATCTTTTAGTGATATTTATAAACACCGCTCAATGTTAAAAAAAAAACATCACTAAAAATCTAAACCCCTGTAGTGTGGTGAATGAGTATTTTCAAAATCATTGCTTAAGCCTAAGTAATGATTTTGAAAGTAAAATCACACAACTTTTTAGAGAACATTTAGTTTGTGAATTTTAATTTTTTGAAAGGGAATATTTTTTCTTAAATTATTATACTTGACAAATTTTGAAAAATGTTAAATTTATGTGTTTGGTATTGCTATAATTAATTAAAGAAAAAAAGTGCAATAATTAGATAGAAATCATTATTGCATGAATCCTAGGGACTGAGACATAGATATCCAATGAAATTGGCATTTGTATACAGAGAGAGAAAAAATTCTTGAGAAATGCAGGCTTGCGACTCCACTATTTTGCAAGAATAATCAAACACCGTTACCTATAAACGAAAGGGCAAAAACTTTTTAAATAAAATAAGTCAAACAATTGCCATAGAGAAAAGGGTAAAAAAAATCATTGAACTAAAATTAAATAAATTATTTAAGTTTTGATTGTTTTTTCAATTAATTAAACACTCATATTTATTTTTCTCAATTGAGTTTTTATTAAAAAAATGATTGCATGTTTTCATACAATCGAAGGCGTAACTATGTAAAAATAGATGTTTAAAGATCCAATTGATAAAAAATATATATTTAAGGGATCAACTAAATCAAAATAGAAGATGTAACATTCGATTGATTGTAATAAAATGTCTGATTCGAACCCAAAATACTCGCCCAATTCACCCGAATTTGAATTCAATCCTACCCGATTGATCATAAAAGTCAACAATTCAAACTACCAATCGAAACTGAAAACAACACGAATCCAAATCAATCCAAACCCAAATATATCTAAACTCAAATGACTCAAAATCAAAATGGACCAAACCTGAAATGGCTCGAAATCGAAATGACTTAAAAATTAACCCGAAATAACTTGAGATAAATTAAGTATAATTTTATTTAAAAATACTAATTTATTAAAAATAATAAATATAACGCAAATAAAAATAATAAATATAACACAAATTATAATTTATTAAAATTATTGAAAATATCAAATTAATATATATTTTTAATATCAAACTAGTATAATTTATATATATTATATTACTTATAAAATTTCTTATAATTATAATATGATTTAAAATAAATTTTATGTATTTTTAATTATAATGGGTATGCATATCAATGTATTAATTTGGAATAAATTATATAATCTCTTATAATTATACATTAGTATCAACTATCATATGATTTAAAATAAAGTATATAAGACAAGTCATTAATTTGTGCATATATGCTACGTTTATGTTATAAATTATACTATTAATTTTTAATCATGTAATTTAGAATAAATTACATAATGAGTTATAATTATACTAAAATCCAAAATAATAAACTATTAAATAATGAGGTACAATTATACTAAAATGACTATTTATATTGTAGTTATATTATTAAAAAAATAATTGCATATTAAATGTGTATCATAAATAAATATTTAGAATAGTTTTTTATGATTTATGAAATATGTAATTGTGTATTATAATTAAAAGTTAAAAATATTTTTTATATATTTATAATCAATTAAAATAACTATAAAAAAAAACTATTAAATGTGTCAAAATGTGACAAACATGTTTCCCATATCTAATACGTGTATTCATGGCATGATTTAATTAAGGGGTATTTGCTTCACATAATGTTAGATTTCAAAAGGGAAAGTAATGCTTAGGAATGTGTGGATTTCTAGTAAAAGGTGATTCTTCATGGCATGGGATTGTTAAATTCTTGTATTTAGTTGGAGAAAAATCAAATTACTTAATCAAGTATTTTTACTATAATGTCCTTCATTACATAACAAATATAATGTATTTGTCAAAAAAAAAATCTACAATTAATGCATTTCAAATCCTATAAACACAGTATTCAAGTGGCCAATTATAAAAAAAAAAAAAAGCAATCAATTACTGCATTTTGCTCATCTAAGAAACATAGGAAATAATTCACAATTATTGCATTTTAAAGCCTAGAAACGTAATATTTAGGTGAACAATTAAAAAAAAAGGTTAAAATCTAATATTGCATTTAGCTTCCTAGATATACAGTAAATAATTTATGATTACTGCGTTTCAAAAAGTCAACACAATATTTGAGTAGGAAATTAAAAAAAATTACTTACTCAAATACTACATTTAGCTTTAAAGAAATGCAGTAAATAATCACAATTATTGCATTTCACAGCCTCCAAATGTAGTATTCAATTGAAAAAAAAAGTGTACTCAAATACTATGTTTAGCTTCAAAGAAACGTACTATTTGTGCTTTATTTATAATCTTTAGCAGAAACCTAAAATCAATTTTATTCTACAAAAGATAAACCTTAAACCTTAAAACTCTTGGTCGAAGAATTTCTTTTTGCTTTGTAAGTGTCGTTGCTGCTATCACTATTGTCATTCCTCTCAACATTGATTGTAGGCACCAGTAAGATTATTACTAAAACCAATTTTTTTAATAATATTCATACAATATTATTTTGATATTTAAGATTTAGGTATTGTGTTTTTGTAATTGTTTTGATTGGTCTGATTGACATGAGTTTTTAGAATTTGTTTCATGTTTAAGTTCCTTAAGAAATGGTGATATAAGTTATTAGGGCTTTTAGATTGGTTTTTCAATTAGTTTGTCTTTGAATTTGCTTCGAACAACATTTGATGCTTTGTTAGCTTCAACTAATTTTTTAACATCTTAGTTGCTTAATAAATTTATTTGGCTTAATAAAAAAAAGTCATGTAATCAGTTGATAAATTCTTAATTTCAATAATAAAATTTAATCTCTTACAACTACAATTTTGATTATTATTTCAAGATATAGCATAATTAATGTACATTTTTCTATAAAAAAATTATAATTCAATAATTTCAAGGTTCTTGATAATCTTTAAGACAACATTCAGTTTGTAGGAAAAGTACATAGGTATTGAAGTATTTGTGAGTTTTGATAGATAAACAATGTGAAAAAAACCTTTAAGAAAAGCATTCTTGCTTGATTTTGGGACAATAAAACTTTTTATTACAATTGTTTTGATTACAATCTGATATAAACATTTTCCTAGATTTTGGGACAATAAGGTGAGCTACAACAATCACAGCATATAAAAAATTTTTAATTTTTATTATTAATGAATTGAATAGGCACATGTCCCTAATCCAACATTTAATTGTTTTTGTAATCAAAACAATGAAAAAATAATAATTTAGGGGGGAAATTTATAAATTGGCATCATGCATACATGTTTTATAAGAAACATTGTTGGACATTTTATTCTTCTTGAAGTACATGAATATTATTTTAATTATAATGTTCTTTTTGTGTGCAAGATTTTAATAGAACCAACCATTAAAAATTGGTATATTCAATCGACTATATCAAAATAATTGATATTTAGAATGCCTAAGGGTATAGAAATTATGCCACTATATCAAAATTTTGGTTCTTTAATTTTCTTATGAATTGATATATTCAATATATGTATTTTATGCTAATCTCATTTCATATTTAAATTCATATAGATTAGTTGATATTATGGCTTCTAAAGAACATATATCTACCTCTACTGAATACAAAGAAGAATATTTAGTTGACACATCCTTTTCGAAAAAAAAAAAAGAAAAGTTAGGGAATGTGGTAAGTTACTTAAAGCAATAGGAAAAAAAATACATGTTGAGTTCAATACGGATCGACAACCTATGTTAAGTGGTGAATCGAAGATGGCTAGCTATATTAGATGTCTCATTTGGCAGACAAAATCCATTAACTACAATAGTTGAAGGAACGTTCTAACAGATTCAAAGGACCATCTATAAGATTTAGTTGTGGTAAATTATAATAATCAAATTGAAACTTATTGATCATTTACGTCTATTATTTATGAAATGAAATTATGCTCAGTTATTCACATCATTTTATTTAATCTTTTATAGGAATGTTTTTTGGTCCCAGCTGAGTATAAAAAATGTGTCACAATTTACTAGGCTGAAATTCAGATACTTTAAACGCAGATTAACAACAAAATATATTTTACCTTATGCTGACATTATTGAATTGTTGGCTTATCCTTCAACCACATATTCAGATGTTATCAGTGATGCAGAGTGGATGAAATTTGTTTCAACTTGTTTATCACGTGTCATCGCGTATAAATCTGTTGACCTACCGCTATACTTGGAATGAAAAGAAGTCACCACAAATTTTTTTTGGTTAGGTGTGATTGGCCACTTGAAAGTGATATGCAAAACAGAGGTTCGATTTGGAAGTCAATTGCGCATGGGGAAAGTTGTAGCACCCACAAAACACCCATCCAAAAGATGGTACCAATTTGATTTCGAATTATCCAAGCCTTGCTCATTTTTATAATTTACCAAATTATTTGATAATGAGTAATTAATTTTGTTATTAGAAAGAATTTTTCCTTTTTTTTTTTTAAATATGTTTCCAAATAAGACATCAGTGGCAGAGGTAATTTTTATTTTTTATTTACATTTCTTTATTCTTTTATTTTTTTGAAAGAAAACAAAGAAAATGGGTTAAAAATAAAATAAAATCAAAAAATAAAATGAAAATAAAAAAAGAAAAACCTACGACCGGGTTAGGTTAGGATGCAGGTCAGCGCGCGGGTCTCCGAGTCGATGCGCAGATCCTAGCTTACCAAAATGGCATCGTTCCAGATAGCTATATAAGCCAATTTCCACTCCTTTGCTTCAGAATCCCTTCTACTCTCATTCTCTCTAAACCGAGAAGCTCTACCTTTTCTCTAAAAATCTCCATTGAAAACTTCAATTGGAGCAAAAAAATTCATCAATTTCTAGAAAAGTTACCTAAAAATTCAATCGAAAACTGGAAAACAACCAATTTCTGAGAAGTTGGCTGGAAAGTGATCGAAAAATTCAACCGATTGTTGCAAACTTCATCGAAAAATTAATACTTCACTAAAAAATTCAAGCAAACCCAAAAACTCCAAAAAAATTAAAAAAATCCAAAAAAATTCCCAAATGATTTTAAGCCCTTTTCGAACCTTCTACAACCATGAATTCACCACACAAACTTGAATTCACCTCAAGAATCCATAAATTAACTCCAAACTCCAAGATCAAATCCCAAAAACCCTTTACTGCCAAAATTTTCTCAGAATTTCTCTAACAATTTTTTCTCCATTCTCCTTGTATTTTCTTTATGTGTTCTTGCTCTGTAGATTAGGTCTAATTTATAGGTAGCCTAAGATCAATTCAGGAAATGGATAGAATCAATCCTAGGCTTGATTCCTGGGATTGCATTCTGTGATTCTTGGGATTGCATTCTGTCAAGACAAGATTTTAGGTCCAAAATTTCAACAGAATTAATTTGATTTTGTGTTAACTGAAGGATTATGATCCTGATCCTTCTGCACATGCATATTCAGCAAAGAAAGGAAACAAAATAATAATAATAATAATAATAGTAAAAGTATTTAATTGGACCAAAATGGGCCCAATTGGGCCTAGACCAAAATGGACCTAATTGGGCTTGAGCTAGAATGGGCCCAATTAGGCCTAGACAAACTGGGTGTCTACAGCTGTCCCTCTTTGTACATCTTTGTTAGACAAGGATGCTGCAAAGACTTAGACACCCACCCTGGCCTTAATTTTGAAAAACAACCTGGACTGAACTAGGGTCAAGTGACTGGGATTAAACCACAAGTCAAATGAAATGATCAAGACTAAATCGAGGTAAAAAATAAATGATCGGGATGGCACCAAAAATTATACAAAATGATCTGGATTATGCCAAGATTAAGCAATCGAAACGAAACCACGAGTCAAAATAAAACGATCAAGATCGAGTCGAGGTCAAAAATGAATGATCGGGATGGTACCACGAATCATAAGAAATTATTTGGATTGAGCAAAAATCAAACGACCGAGATGAAACCACAAGTCAAAATAAAATGAACAAGATTAAGTCGAGATCGAAAAATGAATGATTGGGATAGAACCACGAATCATAAGAAATGATCTAGACTGAGCCAAGATCAAACGATCGAGATGAAACCATGAGTTAAAATAAAACAACCAGAACCAAGTCAAGGTCAAAAATGAATGATCGGGACAGAACCATGAATCATAAGAAATGATCTGAATTGAGCCAAGATCAAATGATCCGAGATGAAACCACGAGTCAAAATAAAATGATCAGGATCGAGTCGAGGTCAAAAATGAATGATCGGGATGAAACCACGAATCGTAAGAAATGATCTGGACTAAGCCAAGATCAAACGACCGGGATGAAACCACGAGTCAAAATAAAATTACCAAGATCGAGTTGAGGTAAAAAAATGAATGATCAGGATGAACCATGAATCATATGAAATGATTTGGATAGATCCAAGATCAAGTGAGTGAGATAATGCAAAAGCATGCCTTATCTAGGATGCAAATGAACCATTAATTATGGTACTAAGGCTTTTGTATTCTCGTTTATGTACACCTTTAGTAGAGAAATCAAAGGATATCATTTTACATGTTCACCTTTACTGTGCACTATAGCAGAAAAATATCTCTTCATTTGGCAAAGAAGCTATTTTTCATTAACCTGGAGGTGCATTTTTGGCAAAAAAACCATTTTTCATTAGTCTAAAGTCATGCAGGGAAACTATTTTTTATTAGCCTGAAGGCATGTTTTTGGCAAATGAACCTTTTCATCTGTCTATCTGTTAAAGAAAGCCATGGAAGTTAAATTTCTTCCTTTTTTTTGTAGGGCTTATCTTTTGCCTTTATCCTTTTCAATCTTTTAGAATAACACATTTTTTTATGATTTTGTTCAATTATTAATCATTACCCCAATTTCAAAGCATGAGGATGCAAGTTACGCATTTATTCCATTTATGGCAAGACATAAAGAGCAATGTATAAGATTTAGAGAATGATAGGATGGTTTTCATTTATTTGGATAATCAGTTACAAATAATGGTGTGAAGGAAGAAGAATGTACAGGGGTGGTTATTTTTGGGTAACAATACCCCAAGATAAATGATTAGATAACCATGATAATAAATTTTGGATCTTATTTAAAAACTTAATAAAAACTTGATGCCCCCACACTTTGAAGTTCTTCAAAATTTACCATCACTGATATGCCAATTCAATTGCCTTTTAAAATTCTAATCCATCCTTTAGTTCGAAGTTGCCCTTTTAGGTTTTCAACTCAAACCTCTCTCTTTTTTTTTTTATGGTTTAAACCGTCCTTTCGAGTTTTCAATTTGACCTTTTTCTCTTTTCTTTTTTTTGGAAAGTCAAGCAAAATACTTCTTCACTATGTCAAAGTTGATAGAACCAAAAAGTTCATCTCCATCCATCTCCGACAAGATCAAGGCTCCAAAAAAAAAAAACTCTTTTTATGACATAAAGCCTCTTCCAATTTGGAGTCCATTTTTTTCTATCATCATAATGACTTGGAAGAATCTTTTTCAACACCAATTCTCCCTCTCGGAACTGTCAAGGTCTGACCTTTTATCATGAGCTCTCATCATTCTTCTTTGATATAACTGGCTATGGCAAAAGATCGTCAACTTTTTTCTTTGATAAAGTTTAATTGTTCATAGCGTTCTGAATCTATTCAACTTCTTCTAATCTCACTTCTCTTAGGACCCTTATAAATGGGATTTCTACTTTTACTGGCAATACAGCTTTCATCCCATAAACTAAAGAGACGAGAGTTCGATTCGCATGTAGAGCGAAAGGTAATTTCTCATGCCAAGCCTTGTACATTTCAATCATCTTCTTCAGAATTCTTTTAATATTCTTGTTTGTCGCTCTCACTGCCTCATTCATTTTTGGGCAATATGGTGTTGAATTATGGTGCTTGATCTTGAACTGAGCAAATACTTCTTGCATCATCTTACTATTTAGATTCTTTGCATTATCAAATATGATTCTTTTTGGAAGCCCATATCTATAAATTATTTCTCTTTGATGAATTTACAGACCACTAATCTAGTCACTACTGTGAAGAAGGCTACCTTGACCCATCTGGTAAAGCAGTCAATCATCACAAAAATGAATCTGTTCCCATTGGAAGCCTTTGGTGTGATAAAGCCAATGACATCCATGCCCCATATAAAAAATGGCCAAAGTGGTGCTATGACATGCAAAAGGTAGAGCATGAATTTTGTCAACATAAATCTGGCATTAATGGCACTTTCGAGCATAATTGATGCAGTCTTTTTCCATCATCAATCAATAATATCCAGCTCGCATAACTTGTCTCGCCATCATAAGTCCATTTACATGTGCCCCACATACACCATTGTGCACCTCTTCAACAATTCTTTTGGCTTCAGATATATTTACACAACAGAGTAACAGTTGGTCCTTACCTTTTTTGTGCAAAGTTTCCCCATATAGAAAAAATCCTATGGCCAATCTTTGTAAGACTCTCTTATCATTTTTTGTTGCTTGGTTTGGATACTATTGATTTTTTAAATACTATATGATATCATAATACCAAGGGTGACCATCCTTCTCTTTTTCCAAGTTGGCACAATGTATTGGCATATCTTTGATATCCAACTTGATAGGCTGGATTTTAGAGGTATCACCAATCCATACCATGGTGGCCAAGATAGCCAAGCATCTGTAATTTGATTTTCTTTCCAAAGTAAATGTTCAAACCGAATTGTTTTAAACTGTTTGCATAACTCTAAAATTTATTTTGACAAGGGATGAGTTTGGAATCCCTTGTCTCCCATTCACATTGTAATTGATAAATGACTAGAGCTGAGTTTCTAAACACTTTTAATATTTCAATCTTCTTGTCTAAAGCTGCATGTAGCCCCATGACACAAGCTTCATACTCAGTGACATTATTGGTACAGTTGAAATTTAATCTTGCTATAACAGGATAGTAGTGCTCCGTTGAAGATATCAAAACTGCCCTAATCCCAATTCCCATGACATTAGCAGCCCCATTGAAATACATCCACCATGTTCCTTCTTCATCATCATCTTCTTCTAATTCTAAGATGGCCATTAATTTTTCATCTGGGAAATCAAACTTCATGGGCACATAATCTTCAGCGGCTCTTTCTGTGAAGAATTTAGCAATGACACTTCATTTGATGGCTTTATGACTTACATATGCTATGTTATATTCAAAAAGCAACACTTGCCATCTTATGATTCTTCTTGATAGTGAAGGCTTCTCGAAGATATATTTGATGGGATCCAATTTAGCTATGACGAAAGTAGTATGGTATAACATGTACTGCCTAAGCCTTTTAGCCGTCTAAGCTAAAGCACAACACATTTTCTCTAGTTATGAATACTTGGACTCATACTCTGTGAATTTCTTGCTCAAATATTAAATAGTTTTTTCTTTTTTACTGGATTTATTTTGTTGGCTCAACACACATCCCATCAAGCACTCTTGTACCACTAGGTATAGAACTAGTAGTTTTCCTGAGATAGGGGTGCTAATATTACAGGGTTTGATAAGTATCGCTTGATCTTATCGAAAGCTTTTTGACATTATTCATTCCACTCTCTGGGATTATTTTTTCGAAAGAGTTTGAAAATAGGGTCACATTTAATTATGAGTTGAGAAATAAATCAGGAAATAAAATTCAATCTGCCCAAGAAATCATGAGCCTCCTTTTGTGTACTTGGTAGAGATAGATTCTGAATGGCTTGGATTTTGTCTGGATCTATTTCTATCCCTCTTTCGTTGACTATAAATCCCAGTAACTTCCCTGACCTGGCTCTGAATGTACATTTAGCTAGATTCAGCTTGAGTAACTTTTGCAACCTTTAAAATAACTTTTTGAGGTTAATTACATGATCCTTTCTTTTCAAGAGACTTGGTAATCATGTCATCCATATACACCTCAATCTTCTTATGCATCATATCGTGAAAGAGTGTTACCGTAGCCCTTTGATAAGTTACCCCAGCATTTTTTAGCCCAAAGGGCATAACTTTGTAGTAAAAGATCCCCTACATGGTGATAAAGTAGTTTTTTCATGTCATCCGAAGTCATTTTTATCTGATTGTACCCAAAGAATCCATCCATGAAAGAGAATCCAAATGTTGGGTCGTATTATCCACCAAACTATTGATGTGCGATAAAGGAAAATTATCTTTAGGCCAGCTTTATTCAAATCTCTATAGTCTACACACATCCATACCTTACCATCCTTTTTAGGAATAGGTATGATATTAGCCACTTATTCGGGATATTTGGCCACTTGCAAGAAGCTTGCATCAAATTATTTTTTAACTTTTTTTTTATTTTCAATAGTATCTTCGATTTCATTCTTCTTGGCTTTTGTTGTATCGATTTGCATTCTAGCTTTATGGTAACTTATGCTCCACTATTTTAGTGCTGAGTCCAGACATATCTTGGTAAGACTAAGCAAAGACATCCATATATTCTCGGAGTAAATCCTCTAACCACTGTCGGTCAAAATCGAGAGTGAAGTACCAATCTTGACTTTTTTCTTATTTTCAGGATCACCCAAATTGATCGATTTGACCACTTCTTGATAAGGCACAATGGATTTATCTTCCTGTTCAATTAGCTTCATCAAATCCGGAGACAAAGTATATTCCTCAAAATCTTCTTTAGTATTGAGTTCATCGATATTAATTGAATTTTCAAAGTTAAACCCCAAATCATTATCATGATTATCTTCACATTCATTTGGGGACTTGAAAGTTAATAGAATAGGAAATATTAGCAAAAGATTTTGATGATGGAATGAATGGAATGGAAGAAATGAACAAAATGCATGCTCCTACTTTTATTGAAATAATGAAAAATAAAAAGCTCAACCATGAGATTTCATCTTAATGCTTTTGGGCATAAGCGATTAAGATATGTGATTACATTGAAGGAAAATTAGAAACAATAGGCATTTGGATGACCCTCAAATTCTGCAATTCATATCCCGACAGGCAAAGGTAAACCATGGCTTCCTCATTCGGGCTTTCATCATCCACCATATGAATGGATAGCTTGACAAAAGCTTCCTCCCACTTTGGTTCCTCTTTTGCATCCCTTTCAGCTTTTGGAAACATGTATCCTCTAGGAGTGAAAATCTCATTTAAGTGGGGAACAAATGTTAATTCGTTCTTTATCCTATTGTTGAGGCTTGGTACTCTCTTTATCTTATAACCTAATCCTATTCTACCGCTATTATCCTTAAGCTTTGGGAATTCTCTCATCCTTTGAAAGTTTTTGCCTAGATCAAACCTAATACTCCAACTCTTGTTGACCATCTAATTAATCATAATTTGATTGAATTTAAGCCCTTCACCCACTGCATTAACAAGTTCAAAGGATCTGTATGAGCACTTTAATGATTTTTCTATCACTTCTACATATAAGGCATTTATGGGTTGGGTTACCAGCAAATCTTCCTCCCCGACCATAATCACCAATTGCCATTCTACATTGAACTTGATTTTTGGTGTAATAAAAAAGGAATAGTGCCTGCTTTGTGGATCCATGGTCTTCCTAATAAGCAGTTGTATGATAGAGAGATATCCATAACTTGAAATTTTATATTGAAAATGCATAGGCTAATCTGTATGGGTAGTTCAACATCTCCTAACACTTCTTGCCTAGTCCCATCGAATGCTCAAACTACCATTTGATTGTTCTGGATATGAGACATATCAAATGGTAAATTTGCCAAAGTGAACATAAGCATAACATTGATAGTTGACCCACTATCAATAAGGACCTTAGCTAATATATGGCCTCTGCATTTAATAGTGATATGCAATACCTTGGTGTTTTTTTTACCTTCTAGTGGAATCTCATCAGCACTAAAAGAGATATGGTGTGGCACTACCAGATGGCCTACCAAATAATTCACATACTCCATAGAGATATTATAGGCCACATAAGCTTGATTCAATACCTTTAACAAGGCATTGCGATGCGATTCAGAGTTCAAGAGAAATGATAACAGAGAAATTCTGGCTGACATCTTATTCAATTGCTCAACCACTGAGTACTCACTGTGTTTAACTAGCTTCAAGAACTCGCAAGCCTCTTTTTCAGGCATAGGTTTTGATGTATCTTTCTCTGGGATTTCTAGTTCAATTTGCTTCTCCTTTTATTTTTCTAACTTATTCAAGGTCTCAGGAGTGTAACATTTCCCACTTCTAGTTATGCCCCCTATTCTTATTATATGAGTAGTTTCAGCTTTTGGCACATCCTTTTGTTGTCCTTGAGTTGTTACCTTATATTTATAATTTCAAGGCACTGCTTTGTTATCTTTATAAGGGAATGGGTGTGGAACCTTGAGGGCTACTGGTTTGGGAACAAACTTATTCCCAGCCAATGGTGACTTCTTTTTACAGCGTATAATGATAGGTTTTGGCACCCACCTATTTGTCATAACCACCTTGGTGTCTTTTAAAACTTTTGACTCTTTATACAGCTTTACTTGGTAAGAGTCCATCAGTTTCTGAACTTCACCACAAAATTATTTGCAAACGTCGATCGAATGACTAGGTGCCCTACTATGATATTTAGACATTTAATTTGGGATGTGTTTCCTTATATGAGCATATGGAACCATAGGTTGTATCATCCCAACCATATATAAGGCTTTATATAGCTGGTCAAATGGCATCTTAAGCTTATCTACCCTCTTTTTCACATGTTTCTCACTTGTGCCCAAGGCATTGACTATATGGCTAGGCAAAAGGTTTCTATATACACCCAATTTGGTCCAAGCCCGGATCAATTGGGCCTGGTCCAAATGGGTAAGTCCATTTTTATTTTTTACTTATTTTTATTTATTTACTTATTTATTATTATTATTATTATTATTATTATGTATTAATATATAATTTTTATTATTTATCTATTAACATATTTTATTATTTACCTGTATATATATTTATAATTATTTATCTATTTATATGTTATTATTTATCTATTAACATATTTTGTTATTATTTATCTGCTAATATATATATTTATAATTATTTATCTATTTACATATTATCATTTATCTATTAATATATATTTTTTATTTTATTTTATTTTTCCTAGGTTGATTCCCGATTAGGATTAGGATTAAAAAGTTGGAATTCTGGCAAAAATTTGGGGCTAGTAGAGTTGGGATTGGATTCAAAGATTGAATCCAAATCCCAGAGGAAAATGGGATTGATCAGAAACTCTTCTGATCAATCCCTATAAATGGTGCTGAAAGAACAGAGAAAGGACACTGACAATGAAGAGAGTGAAAAGAGAAAGAAAATAAGTGTTCAGGAAGGGTCAGGAGCAATTTCAAGATTTTTTGAAGGATTTTTTGTGCATTTTTTTTGAAAATTTCTAGAAAGTTTTTAGATTTCGATTGAAATTTTCGGTGAAGTTTGAATTTTTTGACTACTTTTCCAACCAAGTTTGAATTTTTTGATCAGCTTCCCAGTTTTTGACGACTATTTCAAGAAACTGATCAACTTTTCGATGAACTTTTAGCGAAAAACCCAGATTCTGACGAAATTTTCTAGAATCCGACAAGATTCAATCGGAGTTCTTCGTCGATTTAAAGAGAAGGGAGAGAAATGAAGGGAAGAGAGAGAGAGGGAATGATCGGTCTGTTGAAAAAATAAAAGGGATAGCCTTTTATACCCGTTGAAAACGGTGTCATTTTGGCGTTACTATACCTAGAGGATCCGCGCATTTCAAAATCGGGCGACCCGACCCGAGCGTCAACCCACTTTCGACCTGCGTTCAACCCGAGTGCGAGTCATTTTTGAAGTCGAACCGATCCGAGCCGAGCCACGTCTTCGAGCTGTCTTTTCTTCCTCAAGTTGAGCCGAACCGAGCCGCTAAATCGAGCTGTTCCCAGGTTTTTTTTTTCATTTACTTATTTATTTATTTATTTACTATTATTATTTTATTATTATTATTATTATTATTGTTATTATTTATTGATTAGATTAGAATTGTTTAATACTTTTTATTTTATTTTTATTTTTATTTCATTGTTTCTTTATTTTTATTTTCATTTTTATTTTATTTTCTTTAAATAAAATTCAAAAAAAATATTTTTGAGGAAAAGTTGAAAGTATCAATTTTCCTTGAAAATAAGCTTTCTAAAAAATATTTTTGAGGAAAAGTTGAAAGTATCAATTTTCCTTAAAAATAAGTTTTCAAAAATGGATTTTTGAGGAAAAGTTGAAAGTATCAATTTTTCTCGAAATTAAAGTTTCTAAAAATTATTTTGGGGAAAAGTTGAAAATATCAATTTTTCTTGTACAAAAGCAATCATTTTTTTTCTTTTTTTATTTTCTTGATTTTTTTTAATGTTAAATAATCCGACAATGGAGTCTCTGCAAGTGAAACAGTAGTTTTCTTGCATACTCTTGAGGTGAAGGAATTTTCTCAATTTTTTGCTAAAAGTATTAGAGTCAATTGAGGATAATTTTCAATAATTAATTACTTGGTAAATTTTTAAGGCTTATTGGATAACATAAAATTAAGCTGGTACCATCTTTCGATGGGCGTTGTTAGGGTGCTACAACCTTCCTCACACGTAACCGAACTCCCAAACCCTATTCTGGTTAGTAGACCCGAAGCTATTTTTTTAGGGACCCTTAAACTTAAGTGTTCCCTGAAAGGATAAATTCCTTAGGTGGCCAATCATACCTACATAAAAAAAGATTGGTGGCGACTCCTTCAAGTTAATGTCTAATGATAGATCCGGGGATCTGGACGTTACGACAGCTTGGAGACTCCATTGGGGACAATTTGAGAGTCAAGCCAGCAAATAAATTTGTGTTATCCAAAAGCCTAATAAAATTGAACCTTTTGTATAGATTTTTTATTCATTCATGTTTATTTACTTTATTAATTATGTCATTCATATGTACATGAATAACATGAGCTCTATACCCGAGCTCCGTCCCTCTAGAAGGGAGTAAAGTAACTATTGCTTTTATGAGGTTTAATGCCTCCGCAGTAGGTAGCGAAATACTCCCACTCAAATTGAACCTTTTTCATTTGTAGCCTGTAATGGGTGAGGATTAGGATGCTTTACTAGTCTGTGATGGACAATGATGTACGGAACAATTTGGGAACCTTTTAATGGTCAAAATTTTCTAACCCTGCATATAGTTCACCCTTAAGAAACCAACTTAAGCCCTTCCTATCCATCAATAGATACAACCCAAAATTAGGGCACAAGAAGGAACAATTTGTTATCTAACCATTTTGTCTGCTTGATTTTGTGCATCTATATGTCATTTCATTCTCATGTTCTAGCATTATCATATCAAGATCATATTTAACACTATCGTTTGCATCATTTTCATATAGGAAATATTTATCGCATATCAGTTATTGATAAATCAGATCTCACACTTACATCCATGGAAAGCCAAATACAACCAAATTCTACATCAGTCCACTATGAGTCTGCTCATCAATTGAAAATTAAGTCAGATGAGGGTAAAAAAAAACAAGGAAATTGCTTGCCTAAGGATTTTATTTCATCATTACCCGAAAACGTTCATCTAGAGCTACAACAAGATAATTTATCCGACTTAAGCAGTATATAGAATGCATGAATAGAATAAGACAAAAGGAATTTAAGAATAGATATAGAGACATAGCTTCACTGCTACAGGTGCGAGTGGATAATAATTTGATTAGGCTATTATTCAGTTTTGGGATCCTTCATATAGATGTTTTATTTTCAATGAAGCAGACATGGTGCCCACAATTGAAGAGTATATGGTCCTATTTCGCTTCGATCTAGCAAATCCAGACAAGATTTACTGGGCCAACGAGGTGGGCTATCGTAAAAAAACTAGTGCAAATGCTTGGACTTAGTTTACCTCAAGTCAATTTATGTGTCAAGATAAAGGGTGAAAGTAAGGCTATTCCATAGAGTTTTTTATGAGATTTCATCCAGGGGCACATAGATGATGATCGGGGATTAGTAGCTATGGCTATAGCTTTATATGGATTGGTGATCTTCCTAAAAGTCATCAGATATGTTGATGTTGCAGTGGTGGATTTTGTTGATTAGTTAGCATATCAGGTCAATGCAGCACCAATTATTTTGGCAAAAACCATTTGATCTCTAAATTTTTGTCACAAAAAATGGTAAAGGTCGATTTAATGAATGTTTACAGTTGCTTTATGTATGGATCAAGAGTCACATGGAATGTAAAGAAAGTCAATTTCGTAAGCCATACCTTCGTTCCAATATCCCCATCAAAGAATTCTGTTACAGCACATGGCTTCAAGCAAAGTCAAAAGAGGAATGGGTTTTCTATTTTCGAGCCCTTGATAGTTAAAGGATAGTTTGGAGAGCACCTTGGATGCATCATGATACGGTGTTATACAGTTGTGGAAATCAGTCATGGGTGTTTTTATTAGGCCTATAGGGTGCTGTTACTTATGCTCCAGCTTTAGGAAGAAGACAATCCGAGTGTGAGCAATTCATTCCAGAAACCTATGGACTTAACCAAGGGGAGTTCTCATTCACTGATAAAGGGGCATATGGAATGGTTGGAAATATCAAGAAAGCATGAAGGCAAACCACCATGGTTAACTAAGGGAGGTTTACTTATAACGTCACTCCAAAATATGGTGTATGGCATGTGAGGAGGGGAAAAGATATTGTGATTCCCAGTGAACAATTAGGACATTCCCTAAAACCCATTCTTCAAGATCCTTTGCTTAAAATAGAAATAGCTAAGAGAAAACTCCAGTCTGAGAAAGATGAGTTAGAACAAGAAAACAAGCGATTGAAGATAGAAATGAGAGAGTGTTCATGACTTTAAGAACTAAAAATCCAGAGCCTTACGAGTAAAAAGATCAATGGAGAGCCTTATTTAATGATTTAGATATGACACATTCGTCAGTCACACCCGAGCTTGCTCGGTTTTTAAAAGAAAATGAATTGTTAAAAGCGAGGGTAGAGGAAGAACAAAAGGCTACTGCTAGGGCACATAGACATAGCCTAATGCTACAAGAGATAGTGGATCGACGCACAGCACGAGTAGAAGCTTTGTCTGATGAATGCAAGAAATAAGTGGATCGACGCACAGCACAAGTAGAAGCTTTGTCTGATGAATGCAAGAAACAAGCTCAACATAGTGAGTTATAGAAAGACATATGCACAGAAAAACAAGTGCATCTAAGGCATTTGTTTGATCAGTTATGCGTTACCGTAGATAAAGCATCAAAAATGAAAGAAAAAATGAAAGATTTAAAGGTTGTTGGTGCAACCAGTGAGAGTCCATGAACAACAACTACTTGATTTCCTAGATGAGGACAAGCTAGGAAGTTTATAAGGAGGCATTAGAAATAAGGAATGATGTTTAGGACTTTAGAATATTGCTTTGACTTTATTAGGATGTAATTTTGAAATTTTATTTAATAAAGTTTCAAATGGAGATTTCTTTTATCAATATCGATGATGTGGCAAACATTAGTACATTTCATGCATACATTTGCATATCATACATAGTTTCTAATTGTAATTGTGATGCTAAAGGTTCAAGGATAGCTCCATCCAGCAAAAACCCCATCCACCGATATAATACAAGAGCCAGGGCCAGACAAATGGAGCAAAAAAATTCTCATCGATTTGAAAAATTGAAAAAAGCTCAGGAAAAGATTGAGAATAAGTTAAGTAAAATTTTGGATGCTCTCAACAAATTAAATAAGAGGAAAGGAGTAGAAGAGAACACAAGCCAACAAGGCCCTGTATCGTAAGAAGTGACTGACCCTCTATATCCACTTGGTTTTGGTCCACCTCAAGCTCAGTCTACACAAGAGGTTCTTTCATAACACTTTACATATCCTACATATCTTGGAATGCCATCAGCCTCTAATCCAGGGCATTACCATAGCTATGTGAATCCTGTCTTTAGTGAAAAGGCAGTTGAACCAATTCAAATCCCTGATCTGGATGAACTGAAAGGAAAAGACAAGGAAAAGATAAAAGTGGAAGCTTAGGAAAATTCTAAAATTAGTATGCTAGAACAAAGGCTATGGGTTGTGGAAGGAATTAGTTTCTATGGTTCAGTTAATGCTGCTGGGCTTTGCTTAGTCTCTGATGTGGTCATTCCTCCTAAGTTCAAAGTACCAAAATTTGAAAAATATGATGGCACAAAGTGCCCAAAAACTCATATTACCATGTATTGTCGAAAGATGGCAGCCTATACTCATGACGAAAAGCTACTAATGCAAGTTTTCTAAGATAGTCTTACTGGCTCTGCTGTTAAGTGGTATATCCAGTTAGACAGAAACTCGCATCCATTTTTGGAGTGATATGGCCCATGATTTTATTAGTCAATATCGACATATCATGGATTTGGCCCCCGATTGTTTGTCTTTACAAAACCTAGAGAAAAAGGCCAATAAGACTTTTAAAGAGTATGCCCAGAGGTGAAGGGATATTGCTTCTCAAGTACAACCTCCTCTGACTGAGAAAGAAACTACAGTGTTGTTTGTTAGCATTTTAAAATCTCCCTATTATGAAAAGATGATAGGAAATGCAATAAAGAATTTTACCGACATGGTGATCTCTGGAGAAATTATTGAAAATGCCATCAAGAATGGTAAGTTAAAAAGAGGAGAAACCAAGAAAGCAGCAAAGAAGAAAGCAACTGAAGCTCAAGCTGTGAGCTTTGATAGACAATAATTCAGGGGTTATCAACCCTATCCACCCCAAGGTTACTCTTTATACTATTCTACTGTGAATAATGCCTCATCTTACCTATACCAGCTAGCTCCACAACCACCTTATTCATCCACATACTGATCAATTTTTAGCACTCAAGATCTTACATATAGCCTTAACATTCAAACTCTTGTAAGAGCCTAAATTCACCATACTAACCCAGCAAGTGGTTCACAAGAGCAACGGATTACTCAAGAAAAATTTATATTTGATCCAATCCTTATGACTTATATGAAGTTATATCGAAAACTCTATAATAGCCACTTGATTGCCCCCAGCCGTGTGGAGCCGCTCAAGCCACCCTATCCTAAGTGATATGATCCTATAGCCAACTGTGACTACCACTATGGAATTGCTGGTCATTCTACTGAAAATTGCACTACTTTAAAGCATAAGGTGCAACGGTTGATCAATGATGGAATGGTAAGTTTGGATCAAGGAAGAGTAACAACACCTAATGTTAGTGGCAACCCATTACCAAATCATAATGCTTTGAGTGAAAATCAAGAACACATTGATCAGAAAGGGTCTGAAGAGTCACAATGAATTGAAGGGTAAGATGTCAATAAAGATTATTCACCTGATCGCATAGGGGGACAATTTTGGAGAATGGAGATAAGGCTGATTGAAAGTTTCTTGTCATTTTAGGATTTTTTTTAGAGTAATATTAAGTTTCTTTTTGCAATATGATTTCACTTGTTATCATTTTAATAAAGGCAAGTTAATGCATTTCATTACATTTTCTCTTTCACTCGACCATTATTCCATGCTCTGTTACCTTTTATAACTTTACATTCCCATTCTTAAATTTCAGATGATGAATATTTAGACAATGATAACAATAATTCTGGGATTTAATTTTGAAAACTCATCCACATTAATATGAGGAGCTGATTTGAGTAAAAAAGTAAGCTCTAACCAGAGGTGAAATAGATATGTCTTAAAGATGTGCAATCTTTTATACAAGTTCATGGGCTTCGTTCAATAAATGATGTTCAAGAAAAGAATTCACAATTGAGATGAAACATGGCCATCTTTCTTTTACCATTCAAAAAACCATTTATTATTACCCCTTTTGAGCCTATTATGATTTCTTTTTCTGAAGAACCCCAACCAAGGATCACCTTCTACACTGAGGGGTAACTTTTGAAAAAAAAAATCACAAAAGGTCTCAAAGATGGAAAGAGAAAGAAAAGCAAAAGATAAAATAAATGCCACACATGATTTGGGATAAAATAATGAGAATCCTTTGTGTGATGAGGGAAAAAGTAGTAAAATGATATAAAGTGGATGCCAAGTTGCATCAAGTGATGATCCTTTGGTTTTGAACCCTTTAAACATATATATTGATCCTATTTTATCCATTTCTTTCATTACCCCATACCATGGCCTACATTACAATCTTGAAAAGTCTATTTGGATCAAGTGTGAATGCTCAAATTGAATAATCATATGTTGGGCAAAGGTATGCTAATGATGGAATCATGTTATTGCCCTAAAGATTAATGTGTGAGAGATATTAATAATGGATGAAAGATGAAAAAAAAAGAAAAGAAAATGGTGAAAGGTGAAAAAAAGAAAAATAAAATAAAAGGGGGAAAATAAAAAAAAAAAAAGATGAAAGGAGGGAAAAGGAAGACTCAAATTGAAAACCCGAAAGGGCAATTTGGGTAGACCAAATCTCTAAGTTGAAAGTTGGATGAACAGTTCAAATATATAGAAGATTAAGGCATTTAAAGATCTTCCAAAGCTGGGGTAAAGTTTGATGAACTCAAAAATGACAATCAATGGAATGAGTTTTTGAAAAAAAATCTTGAATTAATGTTCAAAATTGTCTAAATATTCATTTGTCCTAATGACATACAGCCAACTTGTTTTTTTCCCCATTTACTTTTACACTAAGACTCACTTTTTATTGATTGTTTTTCTCCCAATGCACTATTTGCTCTTTTGTTCTCACACCCCTAAAGTGAATCAAGGAAATGTTTGATTGCATTGTGTTTGTCAAGGGTTGAAATGATAATGAATGAATATATGCTTAAAAGAGTCTTGCATTCCTTTGAAAAGAAATCTAAGATGATAAAGAAAAATGAAAAGATCGTAAAAGTTTGAGAAAAATGATTTAAGATAACATGTGGTGTGGTCAAAAGATGAAAATGGTGATGGGTTGGCTAACAAATGAAGAGAATAAAAAAACTTGAAGAAGTGATATGACCAAGTGATGAATTGGTCGACATGACTTGTGAGTTATTATTGAATGATGGAAATAATATGGATCAAGGGTAAAGTGGTTAGGGTTGAGGAACCTATGAGTGTAACCTAGTGACAAACGATGAAGTTTGTTCGGAATGGTTAATGTTGAGACACCTATGAGTAGTGACCCAGTGATGGTGGATGAAACTTGTTCTAAAATTTATTAGTGCTGAAAAGCCCATGAATGATGGTCAAGTGATGATCGATTGATGAAACTTGTCCCAAAGTATTGAAAAATTGAACAAGGAAGAAATGCAAAATGGTGGAGTTTTGAGAGCTATATCACCACAATTATTTAGGATTTCATGACATTATTAATATCCGTATTATATGTATCATGTTGGCATCATTGCTTGAATAGTACATGCACATAATTTGATGAATTAAACTTTATGGGGACATGCATGGCGCTATGAGAATCTAGGTTGTTGCATTTGTACCATTAAGAAGGCATTTGCATTTTTCATCATAACATTCATTCATGCAAATTTTTGAGTCACTTGAAAAACAAATTGTGAGTATTTTGATGAGAATTTTTGAGAACTCAAATGCGAATCTTTGAGTTTCAAAATGAAAATCTTTGAGGAGTGAAACCCTAAAGTTCATCGAATGTGAATCTTTGAACAAATGAAAAGTTTTGAACTTTTGGATGTGAATCTCCAAAATACAAAGCTTCAACTTTTTGGATATGAATTTCTAATGTTTTAAATGAGAACCTTTGAATTTAGATGTGAAATTCTAAGTTTTATTGCATGTGAGCCTTTGAACTCAAATGAGAAGCTTTGAATTTTTGGATATGAATCTCCAAAATTCAAATGAAAAGCTTTAGATTTTTGGATATGAATTCCAAGTTTGCCAAATGAGAACCTTTGAAAAGCCTTGAACTTTTGCATGTGAATCTCCAAAATTCAAATAAGGATCTTTAAATGCTGGATGTGAGTCTTGCAAGTTGCCAATGCAAATCTCGAGATATTACAAATTTGAATCGAACTTAAATTTTGACAATCAAATTTCAGTAAATTCTTACGAAGTTGAAAAATTCTTGCGAATCTAAACCTCTGAATGTTGAACTCAAATTGTGAATCCTTGAGTTCCCATTACAAAATTCCTTCAGTCACGATCTATAACTCTTTTAGACATGGTTGTTAAGGAGCAATTTATTTTTCAAAGTCATGGTTGCCTCTATTTAGAGGAGCAATTTACTTCCCAAAAGTTGTGATACCTCTGTTTAGAGGAGCAATCTGTTTGGAGGAGCAATTTATTTTCAAAAGTTGTTGATGCCTCTATTTAGAGGAGCCATTTATTTTCAAAGTCGTTATGCCTCTGATTAGAGGAGCTTTATTTATTTTCAAAGTTGTTGAGCCTCTGATTAGAGGAGCTTTGTTTATCTTTCAAAGTCGTAGAGCCTCTAATTAAATGAGCTTTATTTATTTTCAAAGTCATTGAGCCTCTCATTAGAAGAGCTTTATTTATTTTTAAAGTCGTTGAGCTTCTGATTAGAGGAGCTTTATTTGTTTTCAAAGTCGTTGAGCCTCTGTTTAGAGGAGCTTTATTTGTTTTCAAAATTGTTGAGCCTTTGATTAGAGGAGCCATTTATTTTCAAAGTCGTTGAGCCTCTGATTAGAGGAGCTTTGCTTATGTTTTTCGAAGTCATTGAGCCTCTGCTTAGAGGAGTTTTGATCAAATTTTTAGCACAAAAAAAAATGAAAAAAAGAGGTCTAGTGGAGTCTTGAATGGGTGTCTACTTCTTTACGTAATTTTTGTTTCACAGAAAATGTGCAAAGAGGGGCAGCTGTAGACACCTAATTTGGTTCAGGCCCGGATCAATTGGGCCTGGTCCAAATGGGTAAGTCCACTTTTATTTTTTTATCTATTTTTATTTACTTATTTATTATTATTATTATTATTATTATTATTATGTATTAATATATAATTTTTATTATTTATCTATTAACATATTTTATTATTTATCTGTATATATATTTATAATTATGTATCCACTTATATGTTATTATTTATCTATTAACATATGTTATTATTATTTATCTATTAATATATATATTTATAATTATTTATCTATTTACATATTATCATTTATTTATTAATATATATTTTTTATTTTATTTTATTTTTTCTTGGTTGATTCTCGATTGGGATTAGGATTAGAAAGACTAGAATTCTGGCAAAATTTTGGGGCTAGTAGACTTGGGATTGGATTCAAAGATTGAATCCAAATCCCATAGGGAATTGGGATTGATCAGGAACTCTTCTGATCAATCCCTATAAATAGGTGCTAGAAGAACAGAGAAAGGACACTGACAGCAAAGAAAGTGAAAAGAGAAAGAAAATAGGTGTTCATGAAAGGTCAGGAGTAATTTCAAGAATTTTTAGAGGATTTTTTGTCAATTGTTTCTGGAAATTTCTAGAAAATTTTCAGATTTTGATTGAATTTTTTGGCAAAGTTTAAATTTTTATACCCGCTAAAAACGACGTCGTTTTGGCATTACTATGCCCAAAAGATCCGTGTGTTTTGAAATCAGACGACCCGACCCGAGCGTCAACCCACTTTTGACCCGTGTTCAACCCGAGTGTGAGCCATTTTCGAAGTCAAGCCATGTCTTCGAGCTGTCTTTTCTTCCTCAAGTCGAGCCGATCCGCTAAGCCGAGCTGTTCCCAAGTTTTTTTTATTTATTATTTATAATTTATTATTATTATTTTATTATTATTATTATTTTATTATTATATTAGAATTGTTTAATACTTTTTATTTTATTTTTATTTTATTTTATTTTATTTTCTTTAAATAAAATTAAAAAATATATATTTTTGAGGAAAAGTTGAAAGTGTCAATTTTCTTCGAAATTAAAGTTTCTAAAAAATATTTTGGGAAAAAGTTGAAAGTATCAATTTTTTTTGTACAAAAGCAATCATTTTTTTTCTTTTTTTTCCTTTTTATCTTCTTGAATTTTTTTTAATGTTAAATAATCTGACAATAGAGTCTCTGTAAGTGAAACAGTAGTTTTCTTGCATACTCTTGAGATGAGGGAATTTTCTCAATTTTTTACTAGAAGTATTAGAGTCAATTGAGGATAATTTCTAATAATTAATTACTTGGTAAATTTTTAAAGCTTATTGGATAACATAAAATTAAGCAGGTACCATCTTCGATGGACGTTGTGAGGGTGCTACAACCTTTCTCACACGTAACCGAACTCTCGAACCCTATTCTGGTTAGTACACTCGAATCTATTTTTTTTAGGGACCCTTAAACTTAGGTGTTCCCTGAAAGGATAGATTCTTTAGGTGGCCAATCGCACCTAGATAAAAAAAATTGGTGGTGACTCCTTCAAGTTAATATCTAATTATAGATCAGGGGATCTGGACGTTACGATAGCTTCCATTGACATTAGGTGCAGAACTTCCATTAGTATCAAAGCTTACCAGCCCTTTCTTAATCAAATTTTGTACCCTATATTTAAAAGGGACATAATTTTCAGTAAAATATCCTGCCACTCCGAAATGTTAGTCACAATAGGCATTGGAGTCATACCATTTAGGGTAAAGAGGTTCAAGTGGTTTTGCGGGGACAGGAGTTATTAAATGATTTTTGTAGAGCTCTTGATATAGCTCCATATAGCTCATGGGTATGGGGTCAAAAATTGGTCTTCCTTTGGTTCGTGATTCTCTGGTATTGCTTGTGGTGCTGACTGGGTAAGCAAGGGATCTTGGAAAAGATGGATAAGATGGTCGAGTAGTTGATTGGTATGGAAATGCAAAAGTATGACTTACTGTGTGATGGTATATAGGGTAGGTAAACTGAGAGTAACTTTTAAATTACTGCCCCTCAAGGCTCACAGCCTAAGTCTCATTTTCCTTCTTCTTGTGTGCTCTCTTGAAAGACTCACCTCCTTCAAGCTTGCCATTTTTTATGGCATCTTTAATGATCTCTCTCGAAATCACCATGTCTGTAAAATTCTTAGTTGCATTTCCAATCATCCTCTCATAATAAGGAGACTTTAGAGTGCTTACAAATAGCATAATGGTTTTCTTCTCTATTAAAAGGGGTTATACTTGGGCAGTCACATCCTGCCACCTTTGAGCATATTACTTGAAGGATTCAGATGCCTTCCTTTCCATAGCTTGTAAGGAAAGACGGTCGGAAGCCATATCAATGATGTAATGATACTGGTTGATAAAAAATCTGGTCAAATTTTTTTATGTATTGATACGAGTCCTATCTAGTTGGACATATCATCCAGCCTCAGATCCAGTCAAATTGTCTTGAAACACATGCATAAGCAATTTTTCATTACTGGCATATGCCATAATTTTACGACAATACATGGTGATATATGTGATAGGATACTTGATACCACCGTACTTTTCAAACTCTAGTATTTTAAATTTTGGTGGTATTACTACATCTGGTACTAGGCAAAGTCTCACTACATCATGGATCCATAGAAGTCTATTCCCTCTACAGCCTTTAGTCTTTCTTTAAGTTTATTCATAGCTTGATCAGTTTTAGAGTCCTTTAAGGGCATAGTTGCCTGTGGCTTTTCTTTCTCTTTTACTTCATTTGTAGTGGGGAGTTAAATAGGCTCAGTTGCTTTCTCAACAAAGACAAGATTATCATAGCTTTGGAGATTCTCATAACCTAATGCATAGGTCATTCCTGGGTAGTTGTACTTTGAAAGTGCCACTTGTTAAGGCTGGAAAAATGATGTAGTTTGATTTTGCGGTGGACCAAAGCTTAAAAGATATGCCGAATTAGTAGCTTCCTGTGAAGTATCTTTTTTCCCTAATTTTTCCCTATTTATCTTTTCCAGGGCCTCCAGAATTTGGGTCAACTTTCCCTTTAATGCTTCTTGGGCTTTCTCTATCTTTTCAAAGCGAATTATATTATCTTGTTTCATTTTTCTAGCTCGAGTCCGAGTGTTGTATTGATGAGAAGCTATTTTTGCACCTTAGTACCGCAATTAAAGATTTAATGACAATGCTATGATAATGAATGCATGAGTGAATGTGATGCAAATGAAAGAAAGCAAAAAATAAAAGAAAAAAAATATTTACCCTTTCAAAAATCCAACAAAAAAAAACTTTCATTTATTCCACAAAAGTCTGTTTTACATCAAACCTAATATTGTTCCTCTATAAAAATGCCTAACTTGCTCATACTGATCCTTGGCTTTCTCAATAAAGTTCAACAATTTCTATCCATGCTCCCCTGCTGGTGTGATCAACGCTGTCAAAGTCTCAGCCTTTTCTGCCATCTCGCCTGCTTGGATCACGACCTTGCTTATCTGAGCGGTGAGGTGCTCTATGTATCTCTGTTTTCCTAACCCTTCTCTTTTACCACACCACACTTGATGAGATAATTCCCTGTGCTTTTCTGTAAGGATCCTAACATAATTTTTCTGTTCTCTTAGCTTCAATGTCAAAGTCAGGATGTGGTCTGACAGCAATTGGTTCTCCTACTCAACTTCTATGAAAGTATTTTTTATGTGGTCGTGCTTCTCTTTCAACTCTTCATTTTCACAAGCCAACTCAATATTGTTTATTTCTTTGGCTTGCACCTATATGTACAACTTCTTATGCTCATGTTGTATCTCCTTTAGCTCTTTTAAGGCTTCGTCCCATTCTCTAACAATTTTTTAGGCCTTGCTGCATTCTTTGAAAATTATGTGGGCTTGGACTTCTAGTTTCTCCACTTTATTTTGCAATTGGTCCTTTTCTTCCTACAGCTTCAAGCCTCTTATCTCAATTTCTCCTTCTCATGCTCTAATTTTAAAAGCTATTTATCAAACTCTTGACCCACTAGTAAGTGATGATCTTGAGGCCCAAATACAATCTTCTGACCTCTTTATTTCTCCAAACCAAATACCCCCTGAGTAAATCAATCAGTGAATGGTCCTAGGCTTACTCTTTTGGGTTTCTTTCAAGCTTTAATTATGCTATCAATTTTTTGGAAGGTTCTGGGCTCCTCATATAAGCAGTCAAACTGGCCTAGCTTGTAGGTTATAGGAATAAACTATTCAGCTTCATGTTGCCTCCTTACCAATAATGGGGCATAATTTGTTATTCCCCGTAGGCCTAGAAATGAGACCCTTGTCTCATCTCCACAATGGTATAGCATAGGTTCTCTGCCCATCCATGGAGCTAACCATCTTACCTTACTAACAATGAGTCCTTGTAGTAGACATTTCCACCCCTTTTAAGTTCTTGCATCTGGCCAAGTGCTCTGATAGAATTCTCTAATCGAATTCCAAGTGTGGAAATAAAGTTTGGTAAAGGTACTTTTCTTGCATTCAAAATGGCTCTTCATTCATACATATAATAACGGTCTGCAACCCATGAAACGTGCTTTGTCCATCTGCCTACAAAAACTCAAAAATCTGGTAGTTTTTTCCAGAATAACTAGTGAAAGGTTACAGCCTTTTTCAATCTACTTAAATAGATCTACCACTTCTATCTCAACGTGTCCTAAGACCTTGGGGAAGATGACTAACCCATTTATGGCTAGAGAAATACATTCATTCCCTTGTCATCATCTGGATGCTTGATAATGAAATCTCGGAGGACCCCCTCACGGAATACCTTTGTGATCAACTTTTTCTCAAATGTATGAATCTATAATCTCTTTTCCCACCCCTAGCATCGACTCAGCTTCCTATGACTTCTTGATTTGTGTTTCTTCATGTATGTTTTATCTGAATATAATAGATGCATACCTATCAGAGTCGAGTACTCCTCAATTATTGGTACTAAATCAACTTCATGAAAGATAAAACACCGGTATGAGGGATCCCAAAATTGTATCATCACCCTGATTAGTAAGTAGTCAACCTCCACTGACAAGAGATATGCTATATGTCCAAACTTCTTATAAAAGGCCTCCTGCCTTAAAGGGGTCATACCATTCCATATGTCTGAGAGACTTTTCAAGTTATTATGCTTGAGGAGTAAGCGGACTTCTCCTGATAATGTAGGGGACATAGCTAGGTGGCAAACAATCTCTTTTTTCCAGCTGTCTCTTTTCTGATTCAATCTTCATTTCTATGGGAGAATCACATTTGAACAGCATCGATGAGACACAAACCTGACGTTCTGTGGACTTCATAAGGTCTTTTGTTGAAATATCTTTGGGGCAAGAGTATTACGCAATCTTTGAATATGTTCATGAATGTGTGCAAAAAGAAATAAAAGAAGACAAAGAAATTAGTTAGTCACTTTAGTATTGGGAGAACATAATAGTTGGGAGAACATAATAGTTAGGATAACAACATGACCTAGAATTTTGGATTATATACAGAGGGTGGGAAATTAGGCTCTATCTATAACTGGGCTTCTAAAGTCAACTATATGTGGTTTGGGTTAATTTTAAAAGGTTTCCAAATTATTCCCTACATCACGGTCTATTACAGACTAGTAAGGCACCGTAATCCTCACCCATCATAGGCTTTAAGTGGAAAAGGTTCAATATGAGTAGGAGTATTCTCAGGCCCATGCAGAGACATAAAATCTCACGAGGGCATAGGTACTTCACTCCCACCTAAAGGTAGAGCCCGAGTGGAGGGCTTATGTTATGCACATGCAAATGAATGATGGATATAATAAGCAGATATTTAGGCCGATATAAATACTGAATAATAGGGCAGTAAATAAATAGTAATAAAGCAGATATAAACTATGAAAATAAGTAAATTCAAATTTGTTAGACAAGGCCTGGATAATAAGAAATCTTTTATTGCCTTAACTCTCTCATAATGTCCCTAATGAAGTCACCATGCTGTCATTACGTATAGATCCGTGCACCTACCACTATACTTGAAATGAAAAAGAGTCGTCAGAAATCTTTTTTGGTTAGGTGTGATTGGCCACCTGAAATTGATCTACAAAACAAAGGTTAGGTTCGGAAGTTGATTGCGCATGAAGAAGGTTGTAGCACACTCAAAATGCCCATCCAATGGATGGTACCAGTTTGATTTCGAATTATCCAAGCCTTGCTCATTTTTATAATTTACCAAATAATTTGATAATGAGTAATTAATTTTGTTATCAGAAATAAGTTTTCTTTTTTTTTTTTAAATATGTTGCCAAAAAATATATCAGTGGCAGAGGTAATTTTTATTTTATTTTTTTACATTTCCTTATTTTTTATATTGTTTTAAAAAAATAACAAAATAAAGAAAATGGGTTAAAAATAAAATCAAATCAAATCAAATCAAAAAATAAAATGAAAATGGAAAAAGGAAAACCTACGATTGGGTCAGGTTAGGATACGGGTCAGCACGTGGGTCTTCGGGTCAACGCGCGAATCCTAACTTACCAAACTGACGTCATTCTAAGCAGCTATATAAGCCAATTTCCATGCCTTTGCTTCAGAATCCCTTTTGCTCTCTCTCTCGCTAGACCAAGAAGTTCTGCCTTCTCTTTGGAAATCTCCATCAAAAAATTCATCAGTTTTCTAAAAAAATTGTTGAAAAATTCAATCAAAAATTGAAAAATTATCAGTTTCTGGGAAGTTGGCTAGAATGTGATCAAAGAATTCAACCAGTTGCCTAAAACTTCATAAAAAATTCATACTTTGCCGAAAAATTCAACCAAACCCAAAAAATCCAAAAAAAAAAAATTTTTTTAATTCTAGAAAAATTTTTAGATGATTCTAAGCCCTCTCCGAACCTTTTACAACATTGAATTCACCCCAGAAACTTGAATTCACTTCCAGAATCCACAAATTAACTCTAAAACCTAAAGATCAAATTCCAGAAACCCCTATTGCCAAAATTTTCTCAGAATTTTCCCAACAATTCTCTCTGTTCTCCTTATGCTTTCTCCGTGTGTTCTTGTTCTACAAATTAGATCCAATTTATAGGCAGCCTAGGATCAATTCAAGAAATGGACAGAATCAATCTCAAGATTGATTCTTAGGATTGCATTCTGTCCAAACGAGATTTTAGGTCCAAAATTTTAGTGGTATTAATTTGATTATATGTTGACTTAAAGGATTCTGATCTTGATCCCCATTCACGTGCAAATTAAGCAAAAAAAAACCAAAAAACAAAAAAATAAATAATAATAATAATAATAATAATGATAATAATGGTAAAAGTATTTAATTGGACCAAAATGGGTTATGGTGGGCTTGACCAAAATGAGCCTAATTGGGCTTGGACCAAAATGGGCCTAATTGGGCCTGAGCCAAAATGGGTCCAATTAGGCCCGGATCAAAACGGGTGTCTACAATATGAATATAGCATATGCATAGCAATCTTCTTTTATTTTTATAATACATTTTTGAAGCTGATATGTTTATTCATTTGTTATTGATTTTATTTTTTGCAAAAATAAAAAAAGCTCAAAAGAAAATAGGGGCCCAAAAAGTATATAACTATTGAGCATCGAAAACTTGGTATGCAAATGTTAAGCATAAACTTGTAACTATTTTTGACCAATTATTATACACATGGTTTTAGGATTTTGAAATTCATTTACAATGGAGTTGCCAACTTATATTTTCATTTGACTTCATACATCCAATTCGGGTAATAAAATATCAAGATGGGATGTTTGGAAAAAAGTACATATGTCAAATTTTCAAAACTATGGGAATGATGTAACTAAGCAAATGGCTAAAAAGATTGTAAATTCATATTGTATTTATATCTTATTTGCTGTTTTGTCGTTTATGCATGTTAATATCTTGCATTTATTACATTTGCATCTTGTTTTTTAAGACAACATTACTATGAGATTCACATTCAATGATTTTCAAACTGATGATGGTGAAGATGTGATGACCTTAGCTTTTAATTCAAAAAAAAAAAAACCTAGCCATGTTAGAGAGATTAGAGCTTCATTTCTCTAACAAATTATTTCAAAACTCAACCTAAACTTCGCACCACCAAGATTATTGAATATATAGCCAAAATAAAGTAGTAACAATAAGTTGAATTGAAGGCATAATTGGCAGCAATGCAAACTAACATGATTGGTTAATCATTTATTGACAATGTCACAAATGAATTCTTGGAATAAACTTTTGATCAATCTTCATCTCCAATAATACATGTTCTGAATGTTTGTTATTCAATTATTTGATTTTTGTGATTTGATTTTATACGAAAATAGTTTTTTATGTAACAGGTTTTTCAGCCTCAAATAATCTCACATGCGAAATCTAGTATGATGCATTATTCAATTATGTGAGTTAGCATTTACTAGAAAGATCAATCATTAACATCATCTAGAGGATAGACTATTTGATTATCCCTCAACGTCGTCGATTGGACAAGAGAGGATTATTAGATTTTGTGAGATGAGGAAGATATCAATTATTGAAATAGTGGCATTCATGAGGTTAACTTATATATTCATTTAAATATATATATACGATGAATATATTTTCATATATTGCATAAAATGGAATGATGAATGATTCTTTTTTTTTATCATGCAGCCTCCTTTACAAAGATTTGAAAGAGTGACAAATGACTGACATGTACAGATTCCTTAACCCAAATCGTATCAGTTATGGTGCTAGCTCTATACATGCTCGTGCAAATGCTTTGGCATTTACGATGAAAAAAAAAAGTCCCAATACTTTCTAGCGCCTTATAATCCTACATATGTATTCATTGTTTATTTTGTTAATTACTTGACTATGTTTGATATATGAATTTTATAATTGTTACAAGTATTACATTCTAACATTGAAGAGATGAATATGATTTACATGGGTCATTGGTAGCTAGTTGTCATTGAGTACGCAATACTTACGGTTTATTTTTTTGACTCAGGAAAAAAAATGTTGAAGCCTAAACTTGAGCTTGTCAATATAATAAAGAGGTATTCATTTTTGTTATGTGAACTAACTTCTGTTATGTTTATGGTGTATTTATGAGTATAATTTATGTTTATGGGTTCCTTTTGTATTGTTTTAGGAGATTGACTATCCATGATGAAAAGAAAAAGGGTTACATTTTTTGTAAATGTTAAACATATTATTTTCTTTAATTGTTTAAAAGCACTTTGATTGCCCAATAATATTTTATAGGTACCTTGTTAATCAAAATGATAAAATGGGGATATTATGTCATCTGTTTCATGAAAAAGATCATTATTAACGATCTTATAAGAATACTAGATAAGGTTAGCATAAATTTAAACTACAAATACCTATTTTTATTTACCATAATTATGAAATGCAAATTTAATAACATTCTTTCATTATTTTTTTCATAATGGCTCAAAAGGAATAATTCACACAAGAGGAAATTGATGAAGTCTATCATGAATAGTGTGACTATGTATCCAGATTTGTACAGTGAGGACTAAGTATAGATACCTTATTTTTTTCTTAGTTATTTTAATCATTTAACCCAAGTTTGGTTTTGCAATTCGACCTCAACTATAATTTTTCGAGCCCGTTACATGGTTTATTTTTAATACTCAAAGATTAGATCCAATGTGAACCCTATAGTAAGGCCCATTGCGGTGGCCTGAATGAGAGCTGAAATGGGCCAAAAAATGGCCCGATAAAAGCCCAATCATAAAAGCCCATTAATGATCTATTGTTGGCCATTAAACAAAAAATATATATAAATAATTAATATTATTATTATTATTACTATTATTATTATTATTTAAATTTTAAAATTTTAAATTTTAAAAAATTATAAATTATAAATTATAAAAATACAAAACCAAAACAAAACAAAATAATAATAATAATAATAAGGCTTGCCCCAAACAAAAGTAAAATGGCTCACAACCAAAATATATAGTCCAAGGCCCCCATGGGCCACAGTGTAGGTAGAAACAAGGGCCCACTCGGCCTTGTTAGAACCATGCATAGCATGAAACGGGTATGACGTGAAAAGGCTGTGGAGGTTTCTGAAGGGGGAGATAGCGTGAAGTGCCCTGGGCAGTTGGTGAGGAATCAGTGGAGATTGTGGGCATCGAACAAGAAATGACCAAGGAAAACAGAAAAATAAAGGGAGTGGAATGAAAGAGAAGAGAGAGAGGGGAAGGGAGTAGCTGGAAACGGCAGAACGGCTAGAACCATAAACGAGAAAAGAGAGAAGACTGGGCTGCCAAAGAACAAGCAGTGACGGGAGGAAGAAAACCAAACTAGAGACCCAAAGGGAGAAGCAGAAAGTTGCAAGCAGGAGGCGACAATTGGGCTGCCAAAAATAAACCAGAAAAGAGGAGGTGATGCAAAAAAGAGCGGGAGGCAGCAGCGAGTAGAAAATGAGAGAGGAAAAGAAAATTTTGGAGCGCAGAAGGCAGTACGTGAAGAAGGTAGCATTCGAGCAAGGCAGAAACTGAAACAGGACAGGAAGCGAGAAAACGCTGGGCGTGAAAAAACTGGCAGCACAGCTAAAAAGAACGAGAATTAGAGAAGCAAAAAAAAAAAAAAAAACAAAAGAGGGAAGCAAACGAGAAAAACGTGAAAGGAAGCGGTGGCAGCACTGGAAACAGAAACTAAAAAAACTGAATAAAGAAGACAATGCAGCAGTGAACGGAAAAGAAGAAGGAAAATAGGCAGAGAGCAGTGGGTGAACAGGAAAAAGAGAGCATTGGGGCTTTCAAGCAAGTGAAAATTGACCAGAAAAATGGGTGAATGTGAGCAGCAAACGGGAGCAGCAGCGAAGAGAGGGATAAACAGCAGAAGAAATAAAGGCGGCAAAAATATAGAGAAGAGTAGAAACAAAAAACCAGAAAACAAAGAAAAGGAAAACAGAAACAGGAGGAAGGATTAGCAGCCTAAGCAAAAAAAGGAGAGCCAACGTGAACCAGAAAAAAGAAAGCTTAGCAGAGCAGAAACACAAAAAGAAAGGTAATCTGTCATGTTTGTTTTTTTGAAATAGGTTCCATTTTCATGCCCTTTTTTTTTGTACTTTTATACATTGCTTTTGTCTTCTTTACTTTGGTAGCTGTACGTGGGGTATATGCCCGGAGAAGATTGATTTCTATCTTTTCTTATGTAATATCTAAATGAAACCTACATGGAAACAAAAAATGGTTGGTGTGTATGGAGGTTTTGAAAAAAGGAAAACAGAAACTGGTTTAGTAAAATGAAGTGGTCTTGTTTATGGATGCCATGAGAGATCAAAAACTTCAAAAATTTTTGGCTCAAATTTTTTCGTTTCATTATAATAAACAAAAGTAATAAAAAAGGAAGGTTGAAGGGAGTTTAATGATCACACAATGTAGTTTGGAAGCTTGCGGTTGTGCTTTGTTTTGATCTATAAAAGAATGCTTTGAAACATTTAAAATCATTACCTTGTTTTACCTTTCATCAATCTTAATAACAAGTTTGGTGTTTGTACATGTATGTAAATGTGTATTTATATTTCCAGATTTCATAGTGTGCACTTGTGCCATACATTTTGTTTTCTACCTTTAGCTTATTGTCCCATGCTTTTAATGAATTTGTGTTGATTTGATTTGTTTCTTGTTCAATATTTGTTCATTTAGGATCTATATTACTCATACACTTTAGTTGTTATTCACATTTTTTAACATGTTCTAAAATATAATAAAAAATAATAATAATAAAAGATTTTTAATTCCCTGCCAAGATGTTGGAGGAAATAACAAAATCGAGTTTAACAATAATAATTTCACTTAGGTGTTGGGAAATTATTAAATAATAAAAGGAATAAAAGGTTAATACATAATAATAATACAAATTTTTAATGAAAAGGAAAATAAGTAAAAAAGTAAAAAAATATAAGAATTAATTTTAAGAAATCATAAAAAGCGAGTTTGCTCTAAAAGTCTGCCTAGATGTTAGAGATTCTTAGAGAAGTTTGTAAATTTATAAAATGGAACCTTAAAATTAAAACCTAAAACCCTAAGCTTTAGGTATGCCCTAAACCTTAGATAAACCCTAAAACCCTAAGTGAGATCCCAATGTTTAACCCTAAAGTGAAAACCCTAAAACTAAACCTTCGGTAAAATCTAAGACCCTAAAATCGATATTTAATTTAATTCCCTTTATATTAATTTATAAAATAATACATAAGTTAATAAATAAAATAAATTGTATGTTAGTCATTACTTTGTTTTGATTTTATGTTTATGATTTATTTATGTTATTTTATTTAATATGTCACTTTGCACATCTTTTGCATATGCACTTACATGCATGAGCTCTAGACTTGAGCTCCTTCCTTATTAGGAGGAAGTGAAGTAGCTACACTCTTATAAGGTGATAACCTCTGCATTTGCTAGCGAAACACTTTCATTCATATCGAACCCTTACCGATTGTAACCTATAATGGGTGAGAATTGGTGTGTCTTATTAGTTTATAATGGATGATGATGTAAGGTTGATTTAGGAACCTTTAGACAAGTAAATCCCAACCCAGTATATCGTGATCCATGGAAAGCTTGCCTAGAGTAGAGTCGTGCCACCTTTTAGAAAATTATCTAATGTTAGGACATTGTATATATTCTGTTATTTTTGTTGTATGATATGATTGTTTATTATTATTATTATTTGTTTGTTTGGATCTTTGATTTCTTTTATTTGTATAACGTTTAATTTTGTTGCATGCATCATATAGATAATGTATTTTAAGAGGAGTATTTGTTTTAGGTCAATTAACAGTAAAAGAAACACTCATGAAGCCTTTAACAGCATTAGGCTCTAGCAAGAATTATTTGGAAGTCAAAAGCCAATTAGAAAGCGCCTAAGGAAAAAAAAAGGTTGTTGAGGGGTCATTATGTTTCTACACTTCCACAGTTGGTGCATGTGGATTTGAGTCAAAATGATGTAGTCGAATCAAAAGCTATATGATAACAGTGAGGGAGTAGAAAAGAATGAGTCCTTTTCAAAGAAATATGGGGATATGGCACTGCTTCTATCAGTGAAGATTGATGAGACACTAGTTAAGGTTACGATACATTTTTTAGATCCGTCTTATCAGTGTTTCATGTTCGACCAACAAGATTTGGCTATAACAATTGAAAAATATTCATTTTACTCTTGATAGCGTCTGCCAATCAAGATAAAATTTATTAGAAGAAGTAAAAGACCACCGGATATAGAAAGAAGTTAGTTAAGATTATACAAATAAAGGTCGAAGAGATAGACAAGCATAAGAAGGAAAACAATGGGGTTGACACCATTTCATTAGCCTTTCTGTTAAAGCATATAAAATAGTATCTTGATACTGATCAGGGATTGGATTTATTTGCTTTGGTTATGTATGGTTTGATGATATTCCCTAAGGTCTTAGGACATATACAGGTATCAGTGGTTGATTTCTTTAAGTAGTTGAATAAAGGTATAAATCCTTCAGCAACCATTTTAGCGAAAACCATTAGATCACTTAATTTTTTTAGAAGGAATAATAAAGGACAATTCATAGGATGTGCTTAGCTACCATTTATTTGGCTTAGAAATCACTTTTAAGGAAAAGAAAAGATTTGTTTCGGCCTTTTTTCATTCATTTCGTTCTCATCAAGGAGTTTATCACCAAGGAATAATAGAGGGATTAGATAAAAGGTTAATAGATGTCATTCTTTCTAAAGCTTACTGGTAAGGATGTAATGTGGATGGCACCTTGCATGCTTTCCATAACCATTTTGTATAGTTGTGAAGATGAGTCATGGGTACTGTTGCTAAATATATTGAGGGTAGTGAGTTATGTACCTATTATGATTCAAAAGCAATATGATTCTCGTCAGTTCATCTCTATGACTCATAGACATAGTTCATTAGAGTTTGACTATAGGGCACTTGGTTATATGAAAAAGGTCCAAGAGGTCATCAAGGTATAAAAGTTAATTAAGTATATGAACTTGGCCAATTATGCAAATAATGTTGCAAAAAGGTATCGTGCATGGAGAATGAAAAGAGTCAATGAAGTTAGGCCCTTAATAGCAGACACTTTAGATCTGTTGCCCAATCCTACTTCAAAGCTAATATTGCCAATTTATGAGATCACTCAGCAAGAGTTCAAGATGGAAAGAAAAAAGATCAAGAAAGAGAAGAGGGCAATGATAGATTAGGTTAACCAGTTGAGGTATGATTTAATGATGAAAGATGATGCATTATAAAAGTTGACTAAGGAGCGAAAAATGTTGAAAGGAGATTTGCAAGATCTTCACCAAAAGAATATGAGAATAAGGATGGACATCAGACCTTCAAGGGGATCTAAGAATGATATGGAAGAACTAAGAAAGATGGTGGAGTACTAGAATAGAAGAGCCTTAAAATATAAGGAAGTGATCTCTGCACTCACCAAAGAACAGAAAACATGGAAGGATAAACTTTCTAGAGTCTCTGAAAAGGTAGCCAAGTGCCAAGAAAAAAATGAGAAGCGAAAGGCCAAATCAAAGGAAAAGCAAAATAAGAGTTGATGAGCTTGAAAATCTAGTTGGTTAACAATTAAAACCATATAGATAAGATTTTGACTAAATGGTAAAAGAGAAAGGATTATTGGGTTCATACCTGCAATATGGAAGTGGAAGCTCAAGAAATATGGAAAGCAGAGAGCCTAAGAACACAAGAGTACATAAAGCACTTAACTCTTCAAATCTATAAGGCGAAACAAAAAACTAATGAAATGATGGAGAGAGCCGAAGAATTTAAGCAAGAGGTCATACCAACTCAACATTACAATAAGTGATTGTTGAGTTTCTTATGTGAAGCTAGGGAGTACTATAATCAAATTAGGTGTTTTTATGGTTTTTAATGCATGGATGATTGGATGATGTATAGAGATTTCTATGGCTAATGAATGTTTCTTTTTACTTAGATTATTCCAAAGTAATACCCCTTTTTCATTACATTACATTCATTACATACATGTAAATTAATAAAAGTAAATTAACAATAATGATGATGATGATGATGATTATACCATGTGTTCTAATTCATGATTAATAAAAAGAGGTTCAAGGATAGCGAATCCAAATAAGTTAACTCATGCAGTTTCACACAAGTATAATACCTGCTCTAATTCTCGAGTTATGGAAGAAAAGAATTCAGCTAGGTTTGAAAGGGTCAAAAAGGCACAAAAAGAGAAAGAGAGAGAGTGATGGAAATACAGTTGAATATCAAGGCACAGATGTACAAGTTAAGACAATTATTAGCTAGCTCTTTTAAAGGTAAAGAATTTGCTAGCACATAGGGATTAGGAGATTGGATTAATATAGAGGAATCAGCATATTCTTCAGGATTCACTCCATCTCGAGTTCATATTTCCTAAGGAATCCATTTTCAACCACCAGCCACACAACTTTTTCTTTTGCTAGACCTTCTGTTAGTTAACCCCAGCCTTACATTGGTGTAGGACGTTCTGCTAGTCAACCTCAGGTACATGTGAATGTCAGTCCAAGATCAGGTCCTGTAAATCCTATCACTGTACCAAATTTTGATGATCCTATTGAACAAAAAAAGTTACATGGCATGTTTATGCCAGTAGTGAGTGGTGAGATAAAAAATAGAAGAACAATCAAGAGCCATAGAAGGAAATGACATTTATGGGAGCATGGATGCTAACATTAAAATTTCTAGACTTGGCAATTTGAAACTTGATATGAAAAAGATATGAATAAAGGACACGGAGATAACACTACTTAAAATTTAAAAAAAAAACCATAAATAAATTTAATAAAACCAAAAAATTATACTTTATATTTTTGTATCGACATGAACTGTGACACGTAATTTTCGTGCAAAACACGACACGAATACAATAGTTTACACAACACGGTAACATAAATTGTCAAGTATAAAAATTCCTAATGAAAGGTAAGGGAATATTTTCAATGGATATGCCCAAGAGATAAATGTTGAAAGGCAAAATGAGAGAAACCTAACTAGGATACAATAAGGCTTGTGAATGATTATTCTCAATTGTCACTGTATTGTTCCTAACCGACATCTTAGGCCGATAATTTTTCTCAACCACCTCATTCGTGTGCATCAATTCCTTCATTACAAACATCCACAGAACAAAGGATCAACCCAAGTCATTCACAAAGCCATAAGAGAAAGAAAGTCAAGATGTACCATTCATTCACAATATCTTACGCAGAGCTCTTTACCTTATTAGTCAAAAATCAGATGATTTTTGTTGTTCTTGCAAGACCTAAAAAGCCTCTTACCCGAAGTGGTATGATCCTAATGTTCAATGTGAATTCCCTGATAGGATTAAAGGGCATTTTATAGAAGATTGCATTGCCTTCAAGGATATGATTCATACTTTTATTAACTCAAATTTCATGAAGTTTAAAGAGCTAGTTAGTGTTTTTACTGGTTGATAATGGTGAAATTGTGAGTCAATGATGCTAAAGTTGAATCTCTAAGTGCAGAACCTTTGTTTGTAAGTTTGAGTGTCATCTCTAGAGTACTATTGGGAATGTAAATTTTTAGGTTAGGTTTGAGTATTTGCATTGCATGAATAGAACTTGTGCATCATGCATGTCTTATAGATTTATATTGTCATTTGATGTTTTTATTTCTTTTGAATTTTAGACTTGTAGGTTTTCTTTAAAAGAAAATTAGGGAAAAGAAAAAATGTTAAATTTGAATAAAATCCCAAGTAGTTAAGTACCGAGGTTATATAAGATAAATGCCTTAAAGGAAAAAAGAAAAAAAAGTGAAAAAGTGAAAAAAGTAAAAAAGCAAAGAAAACAGAGAAAAAAAGTTTTAAGTCTTGGATGAGTTGGCAATCCCTATTAGGAATTTTTCAAATACCTAAACACCAATTCTTAAATCATCCAATTGACTCCATTTCATTAGCCTTGACTAATCAAAAGCCTTGAATTTGAATTTGTGAACCTTGCTTTCACCTGGTAATGTTATGATTAAAGGGTGATATTGTTTTTCAAGGTAATGAACAATGAAACATCTAATTAAAAAGAAAGAAAGAAATTTGGATTCCTAAAAGATCAGGTAAACATAACATTTTTTAAAGAATTTAGATGTGGTAATTTGATGTGTTAATGTTACGCTATAGTTCAAAAAATTTTCAAAGTCAAAGCCACTTCAAGTTTTGTAAAATAACTTTAGATTTAGCAACCTTTCAGTCTTTTACCCAAAAATTAGCCTGGCTCATATGTTTCAAGGGCATGTTGCTTAGATTTACCAACTTTTCATCTTCTTTACCCAAAAAATTAACTTGGCCCATATGTCTCAGAGTCACGTTGATCATGAAACTTACCAACCTTTCAACTCTTTATCCCAAATTTAGCTTCACCCATGCATCTCAGAGGCACGTTAATCAGAAAAAAAAAAAAAAAAAAAAAAACCTCATTGCCCTTAAGATAATTTGAGCTATGATCAACCCATTCGTTCTCTTTTTGGTAAAGTGACATGTATCATTTGATACCCTAAACAGGTTCATTCCACACAACCTATTCTCATTAATTCCACATGACCCTTTTCTTATAATAACTTTCATTAAGGGCAATTTGTTAAGATGGGACATCTTCTATAAAATGCATTTCTAACAAAGTGGACTAAGGTATGAATTATGAAGGGCATGTTAAAAACAAAAAAAAAAAGAGAGAAAAAACAAAAAAAGAAAATAAATAATTATGACATATGCACTTAAAAAGTTTGAATGAATCCAAATAAAATCCTAACAAATCTAGAGTTTTGAAAAAGAAACAAGGAAAAAACCAAAGTGAAAAGCCAAGTGAAAAAGTCAAGAAAAACTAAATAAAAAATGAAAAACTTTTGAAATGAAAATTTTTCTTCAAGTTCATTTTTCCAAAAAGAATTGCTCTTTAATTTAAGTGATCATGATTGAAATGACAAATGATCATTTTTCGTTACCCTTGCAAATATAAAAATTTATCACTTACTACTCTATTGAGAATTCTTTCGAAATAAATCTTAACTAAAGATTACTCTTTATACTAGGGGGTAAAAAGATATGCATTTAGGGGTTAAAAATGGTGATGTCCAAATGGAATCCCATATGTTGGGGCACATGCCCAATATAAAGATTCTTAAAAGTTTCGAATCTTCTAAGGCAAAAAAAGGAAGTAAAAGAATGAAAAAGGAAAGAGAAGGGTGAGAAAAAAGAGAAAGAATGAAAAAGAACAAAGAAAGAAATAAAGAAAAAGAAATGAATTGATAGAAAGCATAAAAAATGATAGGGAATATACCTTGGAGTGAATCTTTCAAATGAAAGAATGATCATTGGCTTCAATTACCCTTAAACACTTGTTTTAGGCTTTTCTGCCCTTTTCTTTAACAACCTCAAACTTTAATCTACGTTACATCCTATGAAAAGTTCATATTGAATCAAGCATAGAAGCTTAAAATTGAAGAGTTTCTCTTTAAAAAATGACCATGAATCTTTTGGGTTCATTTTATTACCTAATTTTTCTACTTAAACAATTAACCCCTTACGAAAAAAAATTTTTCTCTTTCAGATAAGTTTGAATTCTTAAGTGCATGGTGTACTAATAAAAAAGTTTAAAAAAAGAGTTAAAAAAAGTCAAAAAAAAAAGAAAAAAATGAATGTAGCTCTAGGGTGAAACCCTTATAAGATGACAGTCCAGAGTGAACCTTAAAGGCTAATCTTAACATTAAATATGGTAGATACTGAACAAATATAAGCCAGATCTTTTTGAAATATCTAAATATCAAAGTCTCGAAAGTTTGAAAAAGGTTGATGTTCGAAAAGCTTTGCCATGTTCCATTCCCAAAAACCTTTTAAAACTCAAACCCTTACAGTTGACCTTGACATATATCAAAATGTCGCATTTGGAGACTAAAAAAAGTGTTAAACATGTTTGATTTTCAAGGAATTCATGTTTTTAGAAAAGCTTTATATTTCATTTGTGAGCTTGCATGGAAAAATATATGCCTTTTATGTCCTTTTCAGGTGGAGAAACTCTTTTGAATGAATAAAAAAACATCAATGTGTTAAACCATTCAATCCATTCGAAAAAAAAATTTTCACCTTTTTCATTTCTGATAAGGATTGCCAATTCTTGAGATTTAAGCCCAACTTAGCTAGCACCAAGTGAAAAGATTCAAGCTCAATTTGTCTAGCACTTAATGAAGATTTAATCCCATAGTAGCTAGCATCCAATGAAAAGATTCAAGCCTAGTTTATCTAGCACTCATGATAGGAATTAAACCCATAGCCGGCATCTATGAAAAGATTTAAACCCAATTTAGCTAGCATCTCACAAAAAGATTTAAGCCCAGTTTGACTAGCATCAATAAAACATTTAAGTCCAATTTAGCTAGCATATCATGAAAAGATTTAAACCCAGTTTAGCTGGCACCTAGGTTTTAAGCCTAGTATTAACTAGTACCAATGGATTTAAGCCTAATTTAGTTTGCCCTTCATAAAAAGATTTAAGCCCAGTTTAGTTGGCACTCATGATCGGAATTAAACCCAACTTAGCTGGCATCCATGAAAAAATTTAAGCCCAATTTAGCTGGCACTAATAAAAATTTAAGCCTAGTTTAACTAGCACTCATGATAGGAATTAAACCCAGCTTAGCTAGCATCCATGAAAAGATTTAAGCCCAGTTTAGCTAGCACTTCATAAAAAAATTTAAACCCAATTTGACTGGCATTAATGAAAGATTTAAACCCAAATTGACTGGCATCAATAAAACATTTAAACTCAGTTTAGCTAACACCAAGTTTTAAGCCCAGTATTAATTTGCACCAATGAAAATTTAAGCCCAATTTGGCTAGCATCCAATAAAAGATTTAAGCCGAGTTTAGCTGGTACTCAATGAGAATTTAAGCCTAAATTATCTAGCCCAAATGAAGATTTAAGCTCAATTTAGTTGGCATTCAATAAAGAATTTAAGCCCAATTAGCTAGCACCAAGTAAAATTTAAGCATAATCTAAGTAGTACTAATATAAATTTTGTCCCGATCATCCTTTGTTTCTAACTTGTGGTGTTGTCCCAGTGGTTCGTTATTTCTAACTTGTGATATTATTCTGATCATCCTTTATTCTTAACTTGTGATGTCGTCTAGGTTGTCTTTTATTTCAACTCACGATGTTGTCCTAATCGTCTTTTATTTCTGACTTACGATGTTGTCATAGTCATTTTTTATTATTTGACTTACGGTGTTGTACCAATCGTTCGTTATTTTTGACTTGTAATGTTGTCCCAGTCGATCTTTATTTTCTGATTTGCGGTGTTGTCTTAGTCATTTTTTAATTACTTGACTTGTGGTTCAATCTTAAACCTTAAAACCAAAAACAAAACAAAAAAAGTAAAAAAAAGGAAGTTTTAAAAGGTAGTATCCGAACAAAATTATTGTCTATGTCTTTGCATTATTCCTATTCCTTAGAAATATACGAAAAAAAAAATAGTTGTAGACACCTAATTTTATCCGGGATATTTTAATTACTTTAACTCGAGCTTGATTTTGTAATTCGACCTCAGCTATGATTTTTCGGGCTTATTACATAGTCCATTTTTAATAGTCAACGATTAAGCCCAATGTGGAGTCCATAGTGAAGCACATTGAGGTGGCCTGAGTAAAAGTCGAAATGGGCCAATAAATAACTGGATAAAAGCCCAATCTTGAAAGCCCATTAATGATCCATTGTTAGCCATTAAACAAAAATATATATAAATAATTACTAATATTATTATTATTATTTGAATTTTAAAAAATTAAAAATTTTAAAAGATACAAAACTAAAACAACAAATAAATAATAATAATAATGAAAAGGCTTGCCCCAAACAACAGTAAAAGGGCTCACAACCAAAAAATATAGTCCAAGGCCCGAATGGGCCATATAGTATAGTTAGAAGCAAGGGCCCATCGGCCTTGTTAGAACCATGCATGGCATGAAACGGGTATGACCAGGGATTTAAATTGTGATAACGGTCACGTTTTTGGTCACATCGCGTGTGTCACGGTTGCGGATATAACGGAGACCTTCGCGGTCATTACGGTTATTACGGTCGTGAATTTTTTTAAATTTTGCTCAACTTGCTATAAAATATAATAATTTTAATTATTAATCATAAAACCTCTTATTTTATAATTTTTAAAGTAATTTATATCATATCATGTGTTTTATTTATTTAAGAAAAATATTTATAGTAAAATATTCATATTTAAAAAATTATTTATATGATAATTAAAAAATAAAAAGAGATAAATAAATATGTGAAAAATAAATACTCATAACGAATAATATATTTAATTATTTAATTACCGTATTCATCAAATTATTATCGAAATATATTATGCATAAATCAAATAATAAGTGATTAGGTATTCATAAATTAAGTAAGAGCATTATTATTTATGAGTCAAAAGAATTGCTTTTTATGAACTTACAGTAAATCAAACTTGACAGCCTCCATGTTATGGGCGATTTTCAACAATAATAACCTCAAGTTTGCTTCCCTTGCTCTTGACTAAATTACACAGACCCACACAACTTCTCATCCCTTCACCTTACATTCAATAAAATTTTTTCTCTAAACCTTTATCCTCATCCCCATCTCTCAGTTCTCTTTTTATTTGGTGTGTGCTATCTACTTGCTTCTGTAAATCTCAAGTTTCACTCTCATCTCTTGTCTCTTATTTTAAGTCTCAGCAACTCTTGCCTCCTTCTATCAATGTAACATAGCCCAATCTAATCCCAAACACACAAAATCATGGCAAATTTGGAAATAAAAAAAAAAAAGATAATTTGAGTGTTGAATTAATTGTTTACTTTAAATTGCATATACTTGATTTTGATTGAAGTTGAACTTGAGAGAATTGATTTTTTTGAAAGTTTAAGTTTTATGGGTTTTTTTTTTAATTTGTAAATTGATTTTATTTTCTCTTTCTTGTTGTTTTTATTTTAAGTTTTTTAAAGAAAATCATAATGATTTTTTTTTGAATTTTTGAATGAAAATAGGAATAGCGGCAATAGCGGTAATAGTGGGCAGTAGCGGACCGCTATTATCGCTATTCATCGTTATACCGCAATTCATGACCGCGATTCATCCACTATAGACGAGATTAAAATTCTCTTCCGTTTTTTTTTCCAATAGTGGTGGTGGATAGTAGCGCGACCGCGAAATAACGGCCGTGACACCGCTATCCGACCGCTATTTGAATCCTTAAATGACGTGAAAAAGGCTGTGGGAGTTTATGAAGGGAGAGATGGCGTGAAGTGGCCTGGGCAGTTGGTGAGGAATCAGTGGAGATTGTGGGCATCGAACAAAAACTGACCAAGGAAAACAGACAAATAAAGGGAGTGGAATGAAGGAGAAGAGAGAGAGGGGAAGGGAGAAGCTGGAAACGGCAGAACGGATAGAACCAAAAACGAGAAATGGAAGAAGACTGAGCTGCCAAAGAACAAGCAGCAACGGGAGGAAGAAAACCAAACTAAAGACCCAAAGGGAGAAGCAGAAAGTTGCAAGCATGAGGCGACTACTGCGCTGCCAAAAATAAACCAGAAAAGAGGAGGTGAAGCAAAAAAGAGCGGGAGGCAGCAGCGAGCAGAAAATAAGAGAGCAAAAGAAAACCTGGAAGCCTAGAAGGTAGTGCGTGAAGAAGGAAGCATTCGAGCAAGGCAGAAACTGAAACGGGACAGGGCAGCGAGACAGCTAAAATGAACAAGAACTAGAGAAGCAAAAAAAGAAGGGAAGCAAACGAGAAAAACATGAAAGGAGGTGGTGGCAGCAATACTGTAAACAGAAATAAAAAAAAAAAAAATGAATAAAGAAGACAATGCGGCAGTGAACGAAAAAAAAAAAGAAGGAAAATAGACAGGGAGCAGTGGGTGAACAGAAGAAGGAGAGCATTGGGTCGTTCAAGCAAGTGAAAATTGACCAGAAAAATAAGTGAACGTGAGCAGCAAACGGGAGCAGTAACCTAGTAAAACCTGCAGCAAACGTGTGCAGCAGCGAAGAGAAGGATAAATGGCGGAAGAAATAAAGGCAGAAAAAACATAGAGAAAAGTAGAAACAAAAAACCAAAAAACAAAGAAAAGGAAAACAGAAAGAGGAGGAAGGAGCAGCAGCCCAAGCAGATAAAGGAAAGCCAAACGTGAACCAGAAAAAAGAAAGCTTAGCAGAGCAGAAACACGAAAAGAAAGGTAATCTGTCATGTTTGTTTTTTTTGAAATAGGTTCCAAGTTCATGCGTTTTTTTTTTTCTTTTTTTGGTACTTTTATACATTGATTTTGTCTTCTTTACTTTGGTTGCTGTACGTGGGGTATATGTTTTGATAAGATTGATTTCTATCTTCTCTTACTTATGTAATATCTAAATGAAACCCACTTGGAAACAAAAATCGTTGGTGTGTATGGAAGTTTTGAAAAAAAGGAAAAGAGAAACTGGTTTGGTAAAATGAAGTGGTCTTGTTTATGGATGCCATGAGAGGTCAAAAACTTCACAATTTTTTGCTCAAATTTTTTCGTTTCATTATAATAACAAAAGTAATAAAAAAGGAAGGTTGAAGGGAGTTTAATGATCATAAAATGTAGTTTGGAAGCTTGCGGTTGTGCTTTATTTTGCTCTATAAAAAAGTGCTTTGAAACATTTAAAATCATTACCTTGTTTTACCTTTCATCAATCTTAATAACAAGTTTGGTGCATATACATATACGTAAATGTGAATTTACATTTCCAAATTTCATAGTGTGCACTTGTGCCATACATTTTTTTTCTACCTTTAGCTTATTGTCCCATGCTTTTAATGAATTTGTGTTGATTTGATTTGTTTCTTGCTCAATATTTGTTCATTTAGGATCAATATTACTCGTACACTTTAGTTGTTAATCACATTTTTTAAAATGTTCTAAAATATAATAATAATAATAATAATAATAATAATAATAATAATAAGATTTTAAATTTCTTGCCTAAATGTTAGAGAGAATAAAAAATCGTATTTAATAATAATAATTTTGCCTAGGTGTTGGTGAATTATTAAATAATAAAAAAATAAAAAGTTAATACATACTAATAATACAATTTTTAATGAAAAGGAAAATGAGAAAATAAGTAAATAAGTAAAAAAAATATAAGAATTAGTTTTAAGAAATAATAAAAAGTGAACTTATTCCAAAAGTCTACTTAAATGTTAGAGATTTTTAAAAAGACTTGTAAATTTATAAAATGAAACCTTAAAATTAAAACATGAAACCCTAAGCCTTAGGTAAGCCCTAAACCTTAGGTAAACCCTAAAATCCTAAGTGAGATCCTAATGTGAAACCTTAAAGTGAAAACCATAAAGTAAAACCCTAATACGAAACCCTAAAACTAAAACCTAAGTAAAATCTGAAATCCTAAAATGAAAACCCTAAATGTGACCCTAAATGAAACCCTAGGTGAAAACCGATTCTTGGGTGAAATCCTAAAACCTAAGTAAAACCCTAAATTAAACTTTGCAACCACAATCCCATCCAAACTTTCAAAATTTTTAAATATTTATATGAAAACCTATTTATAAAATAATATGTTCATAAATGTTACCTAGATGATGGAGTATTTAGGAAATTTTATTTCATTAAGAATTTTCATATATTTTTCATGACTTAAAATAAAAATTTTAAAGAATAAATAAAAAATAAAATGAAATTTTAAATATAATTAGTCACACCCGAACTTTGCCTATAAGTTGAAGAGTCTAAGAGATCTCTTTATATTTGAAAACCCAATCCTTAAATTCGTATTTTATCATCATCTGCATATATCTTATTTTTAAAATAATGTGTACATTCATAATTCATATATATGTTTTTTGATATTTAATAGTATTTAGATTATTTTTCATTTTTTTACTTCATAAAAAGTTTTCTTAAAAATTTTTTAGTTTTGAACAAAAACAAATTAAAATAGCATTCCATGAAATATAATTATTGGTATCCTACCTAGATGTTGAAAAGTTATCAATGATTATCATTTATAAATGGTGTTATTTTATATTTTTGAAGGAATGTTATGATAAATCTTAAATGAAAAATTACCTTTGAATTTTACTTTTATGTCAGAGAATTTGAAGGTATTTCTTTAATTTAAAATTTTTTATAATATTCTTAAATAAAGATTTTTTTTAAACTAATTTTATTTCTTAAAAACGAAAAAAATTATAATTAAATTTCATATAAAAAAACTATTTTTATCCATAATTACAATAACCCACAATTTAGTGGTACTAATTTTATGAGCGTTATAAGGATGTTAATCCTTCTTCACACATAATCGACTCCCAAACTTAATCTTGTTTTCATGGACCAAAACTGTCTTTTTAACAAACTTTAAATCTGTTTTATTATTTTATTAAAAAGATACAAGTTTTGAGTGGTTAATCACACCCTAAAAAAGAATGGTGGTGACTCCTCGTGTTATTCACGATGTTTAATTTTTTCATCTAACGCTCAAGTTTCTGGACCAATACGTTATGACATTGAGGACATCGAGTTATTTCCATATTTTTCTTTATGTAAATTTGTATATGCAACTATAGAACTCCAATTCATTGTACTTCATATAATTTCATTTTTTTCAGTAATGCAATTCAATACATGTTTAATTTATGTGCATTGTATCATATATACAAATTGAAATTGTATCATTTACACAAGTCTAAATTTGTTCAAATTATACGAATCAACAATTTTACAAAAAAAAATATAACTCAACAATTTAACATAAAGCCAATGTAATTATAATTATAAACTGATATGATCCTTTACAATTTATAATTATAATATTAAAGCTATCTACCTTATTGAAAATATGTCTCCACATTACAAAACATTATAATTCTTGTCAAGAATACAAATCATCCACATGAATCCTAGAGAAGGAAAATCAAATGATGATCAATAGGCATTACATTTATGCAACTGCTTTTGTATGTAATCATTTCTAAATTCATGAGGCAGTGTAAAAAAGAAATCAATTTTGTAAGTATCCATCGAGATATACTCACTAACAGAAAGCATTTCATTCGAGAGAAACCATCTAGTTTCATTATTTCATTGAAAAGCAACATTCTCCTATCACTACTCTCGATTTCTTTCTTCAAGAAAAATGAAATGCCCTTGATTTTGCTTGCTGCCTCACAATATGCAGCAAAAATATTTCCTATTTGGTCAACCAAATCAATTAATCCACCGTTGCTCCTAGAACGCTTCTTGCCTAATAATGTTCTAGTTGTGGTTGGAGTTGTCATACAAGTTGAACCTTTAACTTTTTCATCCTCTAATCTTTCCCCTTCATGATTAGTGTTGGGCTCATTCTCATGATAGCCAAAGTCAACATCCTCGTTTTTTACAAAAATGATTCAATTGCATTAACTACTATTTCAGGTCTTTCACCAATTGTTTTGTCCTATCTAAATATTATCACAAAGTCATCAAAGTAAGAGAAAAGTTTGTTCTTCGACCTTCTAGCATGGGATGAGTTTACACAAAGGTTAAAATAAATACGTATAAAATATTTTGATAAGAAATCAATAATCAAAGTAACTTTTAAGTTCATGTTAAACTAGTTACCAAAACCCACTCATAAAAAACAACCTTCTCAGCAATAACGTATTTGTCATAATTGTTCTAGTCAAAACCACTTGTTTGTTTAATCATATCACATATAGCATGATATTGTCTTTTGAGTAGCTTTATCCTGGATTCGATGTGTGGGTTTGCTTTAAGCTAGGCTTAGGAAATTCTTGACTTCAATATCATTTCTAAATGTCCTAGATAGCTAATTCTAAATGTTCCATTATCGGCTCTTCATTTAGGATCATCTGTCTGCCAACATATATAGGCATTAGACATGTATTGCATCCTCATCCTTTGTCCATGTGTGATTACCTATTGATAAGCTTTTTTTTCTTCTTCTTAATGTATTTCTTACTTAGCAGTAGATAAAAACATTTTGATATCCTGATCATATAGTTAGATATTATGCAACAAAATACATATAAAATAAAAAATCAATAAAGATAAACATATAATTAGTGTAAAAAGTAAACCAATAGACATGGAAACAAAATAAATATTATTGCAAATAATAGTGAAATACATCATAAACTCATAAAAAAAAATAAAATATATATAAAAAAAATAGAAAATAAATTGTACACTTAACTATATCATACAAACATCAATGTAACCAATTAAAAAGGAAAGAAAAAAAACCAACGTCCTTAACCATGGGATTGCAACCAATTCATGAACATTTCGTGTATCAGGTTATCTCTAAACCCAATCTAAGCATCACTTGACCTAATAAATCTTAATGCTTAGATACATTTGGTTGGCTATTACTCAATTCAACAACCTTATCTTCAATAGAGTTAATTACCATTTTAGACCTAATAAAATTATAAATAAGGCAGCAAGCAAAAATGATTCTACATTATGTTTTTATTAGATAAAATTACTTCTCCCTTAAAATTGTCTATCTAGCTTTCAATATACCAAAACATCTCTCAATAAAATTTTTTACTTGAAAGTGTTTCATATATTGAAGTATTCTTAAGGTGTCATCAGTGGGTGTCCTGGCCTACAATCATTCAAGTGATATCTTTGACCTTTATAAGGTACCAAAAAACCTTTCCCATTTGTACATCCAGCATCACACAAATAATAAACACCTATTCTAGTGTCACAATATCAATACATATAAAAAAAAATGTGTTTTATGGAAAACTAAATCCAAAATATTAAGCTAATACCTTGTGGGATCTTAAACCATTTCTACAAATAATAGCATTCTTAAACACTTTACCATCTGTTGCTGAACCTTTCCATTCTGGTAGCACATATATGAATTGCATGTTTGGTGTACAAAAACCAAGGACATTGATGGTAATTTTATTTTTCCTAATCCTATATTCAGGCTTGTCAATTGAGTCTACATCTACCTTTATGTATGTTCTATCCAAGGCATCTAAACAATCCTTGAATTATTGTTATTTATCATTTGTTAAATTTTTTTATATCGATTTTGGTTTTTTTAAACAACAAGAAATGCAACCTTAAAACAAAATTCAACATAGTAAGAAATTGTCTACTAATTATCTCTCTAGATCTGGCTACTTGACACTTCATAACCTTATTTTTTGTATGATGGGCAATAATTATAATGGTCAATAATGTGGAGGAAGCTAATAACCATTGTTTCTATTGACATATGTCTAGATGCCTTTAATCCCCTTGTGTTTGTAGCAATTGACATAATTTTACAAAAACTCTCCTATCAATTCTACAATTATCTACACTCTATCTATCACTCTCAAAACCTATTTTGTTTAAGTTCAACTCCTTAATATGAAGCCTATCATGAGTGTTATGAACATAAGATAGTCTACATCTTTTTTTAAGTTTTATTGCAGCTAATGTCACAACAACAATAAGTAACAGTTGAAACATAGTCTCCATCTGGTTCAATTGCAAAATAAACACTATTACTAATTGCATTTTCTTTCTTATTGATAAATGAGTTATAACTGTTTTGATAAAAAAAATTTATTAATGTTAAAAACATGCGTCAAAAGCAAATATGTACATTTGGTTTATGGAATCTCAAACACATCCAACAAAAAACAAAACCAATAACAAAACATTTATGGATCAAGAACAAAAATCAAAATCAAGAAAATATATGATAGATCAACAACTTTTCAATTAAGATCTAAACAAATGAAACAAGAAGATATTTGAACCAAATAAATAATGCAGAATAGATCATGATTTAACAGATAGTAAACTCATCATTTATTAATAAATAGAAGATTTAATGAACAACACGAAGATGAAATCATGAAAGTTAAAGCTAATGTTGGTTGAAACAAAAAAAAAAAGGCTTTGATTAAGCTCTGCAATGTTATCTAAAGGAAAAAAAGTAGTCTTTGTCATTCAAAAAAATTATTTAACAAATACAATGTTTTTTATATCAAAATCACTATTGTTGTAGATTCAAATCTAACGTTTCTACCCAATGAAATGCCATATTTGTTATTAAAAAAATAGGCTTTTATTTTATTAGCAAAACAATGTTTGTTATGTTAAAAATACAATATTAACCCCAAAATGACAAAACACTATTATTAAGTTTCACAGCCTCAAAACGTAGTATTTAAATGAAAAATTAGAAAAAAAAATACTTGAATACTATGTTTCTATTTAAATAAATGCAACAAATAATCATAATTACTACGTTTGAAAGCATTTAAAAGCAATATTCGAGTGAGAAAATAAAAAAAATCAAATAATGCGTTTTATTCATCAAAAACATCGTCGTTGTATTAAAAAAATCCAAAAAATATATACAATTATTGCATTTATTTCCTTAAAAACATCATATTTGACATTTTAAAAAAAGAGTACCCAAATGCTATGTTAAAACTTTCAACTAACACAGTATTTATGCTATTTGTTTTTAATATTACGTTTATAAATAAAAAATAAAAATTAAATTTTTTTTCATAGGTTAATTTTTAAAAGGATAAATAAAATGAAAATATTTTTATTCAGATCAAATATAAGACAAAAATAACTTTTCTTTCAAAATCTTAAAAAATCATAGGGAGAAATAGGTTTTAAATTTTAAAACTTTTGGATACTATTAAGAATCAAATTATCCCAAAAATCAAATATTCATGAATCAAACGTGAGAATCACATTCCCACAAGCTAGATTCCAAGGTAAAATCTTAAATTCCTTTGAATCAAATGCTCTTTAAATAATTTTTTTATATTTTATGCGTGTCAAAATTTGTATCAACATAGTTAAATGTGAAACACATTTTTTTAAAATCCATATAATTTTTCGCATATCATTTCGATATATTGTCATCATGTGGTATTTAAATTTGCCGCGTCTAACTTCATTTATATAGACATTAATTTAAAACATACAAATTACAATATTTATATTTTTTAAAATATTATTTTTTTATTTTTTATCTTTTAATAAAATTATAATAAAATTTGACTCAAACTCGATTAAATAATTTATTTTAATTTAATCTAATGTGATTTTAAAAATTAATAAATTGAACTTAAAATAATCAAATGCAAATGATCTAAATCTAAATAATTCAAGTATCAAACTCAAAATACCCAAACTGAAATGACCAAAAATCATGTTAATCTAAACCAAAGATTACTCAAATTCTAAATGACTAAAATCTAAAATAATCCAAAATCGATATGACTCAATCCAAAATTAATTCCATTTTTTTTTAAGTCCAAAATCAACCAAAATGAATTAGCTATGCTAAATCCAATAGCTACCCAGTTGACGGGTCAAGTCATGAACTTGAATAATTATTAAATTTTTATTTGAAGATTTTTTCAATCTTATGACAAAATATAAGAAAGAGTTGTGCCCAAAAGAATAAAAACATATTAAAAAAAATAAAGACTGGTTGCGAAAAGTAGTGAAGGGTCACTTTCCAATTCAATGAACGAGACTTGGAGCCTTTGAGGTTGAACCATACCTGCTGTAATTAACCATCTAACACAACTTTTTCACATATTTCATTTAATTAAGAAATGCAATAAATATTTTAGATTACAGCTGACGATGGTAACAGGTTAGAGGAGAATCGATTTTCAACCCTCACCAGCTGGCCGATTGTCATTCTTTTAAGAAAAGATGACCATTAGGCCATCTTTCATTTCTTTCTCCGACTATGTAGTTATTCAAAAACATCGAATCAGCGCATTCAAAGTCCATTAAACTCAACAAAAATGAGATTAAAACACAAGCTCAGAAACAGTAGCAGATCCCTTTCCAGAGGGTGTGCACCACATAATAGAAAAAAACATAAATCTTGGCGTCCCAGGTTTGAACAGGCTATGTTCACATGACAAATAAAGTCACAATTTTCAGCCATTTCTAACAATGTCCCAGTTATTAAATAAAGCAGCTCCACCCCAAAAGTGTTATAAATCGTTTCCTGTAATTCCTGAAAAAAATTCATTGGTTATGTTAATAATTGACAATAAATAGAGTTAAAAAATCACTACAACTCAGCAACACAACTTCAAAAAAGATGATGCAAATGGTCAATATTGACACTAGCCTGTATTAGGAAAAGTTTCCCACCTGGATTGGTTCAATTATGCAGCAGCAGCCATTGGTACAGATCTGTAGCATGCTCTCTTTGCAGCACGGACAATATCTTCAACCTGCAGAATTCATAAATGAAGAAAATTAACTGATGGTCTATATAATGATAATTGTACAAACATAACATCCATGCAGCCATCAGACTAACTGGTTTGACAAAAGGATGTATTAAGATAAAGGAGGAGAAGGGGAATGGATTAAAGGAGGACCCTAGTTGTCAGATGCCTCACTTCACCAGAAGCTTTTAAAACTAATTAAAATATAAGAATAGGGAAAAAATGGAATCACTTGTGGCACAGCCATTCTCTCAAGGTTTGCTGCATATGGCATGGGAACATCAGCTCCAGCAATTCTCTGAACCGGTGCATCCAGATAAGCAAAACTCTCCTCCACAACAGATGCACTATGAAAGAAATATGGAGTAAATATACAAAGTGCCAGAATATTTGGTAAGAAGAAACTAAATGGCTAAAGAGAAAAGAACTCGAACCAGATTTCAGCACCAACACCATGCTGTGGAAATGCTTCTTCAACTGTTATTAGTCTGTTAGTTTTCCTGACTGAGGCGTTAATTGTCGATCTATCTAACGGCCTAATGGAACGCAAATTTATAACCTGTATTTAATAAATATCAGTCATTGCACATCTTAGCGGAATGATCAAATCAACTCGTAAGGACTTGCACTTCTTTGTTTTATAACTTACCTCAGCATCAATTCCATCCTTTTCAAGTATCTCAGCAGCCTGAACAACAAACAGTCTCTTAGTTAATAACTCCACAAGCTAACATATTAGTGCTATATAATTAAATTTCAGGAAATTACAAACAAGCTAACAAGAAAGAAATCCATAAAAGAGAACTAAGCATTCCCAATATGATACTGGATGTCCAATTAACAAGTGCACTAAGCTCTAATCCTAACATTTGCACTCATATTTAAACCTAAGCCACACCATATCTTAGGCAATTCTTGAACCCACAGATTAAAAGATAATCTAAATAAAACACAGGAGCCTGCGGTACACATGACAGATGAAGCATCCACCTAAGTCACTATCAGCAATGAAAACCATCACGCATCAAGTTCAAACTACTTGGTACTGTCCGTGGCCATTAATTATAAATCAATCTTTTTTCACAACATTAGTTCTACTTTAGATTACTCCTTTATCTCTCATCTGTAGAATCTTAAGCAAATGTATTTACAATCTATCTCAAATGAAAATTAGGCATGGGCATATCCAAACAGATATTGCATACAAGACATACCTTAAGAGCATGGCCCACCATTTTTGAAAAAGCTGTAATACTCACGTCCTTTCCTTCTCTCTCTATCTGTTAAAGTAGACAGTCGAAAAGTAAATTTAAAAGCCACTAAAATGTAGCTTCGTGAGATATGAGCTACAGCAGAATTACTGGCTGCGGAAACATCAATAATAGTAACAATAATAGTCTTGTGAGTAAAATTTCAAGGGCATCACAGCATTACCTTAGCTTTTCCAATTGGAAGGCAAAAACTGGAATCAAGAACTTCATCAGAAACAGGGAATGATTCACCATATCTGAAGCAGAAAGATTATATCAGAGCAACACTAGACATTAAAATTGTAATTGAAGGGCGACCAAAGGAGTGGGCGCTCAAAACATAAGAATCACATTTTACCAATTCACTTACAGCAACTCATTTTCAAGGAAAACAACTGGGTCTGGATCTCTAATAGCAGCTTTGAGCAGTCCACGAGCATCTTCAGAATTGTATGGTGACAGCACTTTCAACCCAGGACAAGAAGCATACCATGCTGCATAACACTGGATAATAATACAGAAGACAAAATAATCAAACAAGCCTCTTACCATATTGAAACTCAGCTAGACCTCTTAAAAAATGGAAATAATTAAACAGTAATCACAACACAGTACATAATAAATCAATTTTCAACCTCAGTAAGCTCAGGGGAACAGAGGAGAGTGGATGTATGTAAACAAACCAAATAATCGGGACAAGTAACAGTTAGGAGAAACCATACCTGAGAGTGTTGGGCACCAACACCAGCAGCAGCACCATTAGGTCCTCTAAAAACAATAGGTACAGACATCTGGCCAGCAGACATGTAGTTTGACTTTGCAGCAGAGTTAATAATATGGTCAATTGCCTACAATAAAAGCCAGAAACAGATCAAAGAAAATTTTGCATCAGAATAAAAATATGATAAAAACACATTTAAGAGTAAGCAAAGCCATTTATCTTATTTACTACCATTAAAAAAACCAATATTTCTTTTTCATTAATGTAGCTTTAAATTTGTGAAATTCTGGCGTTCAATGACTAAATCTAGATCTTGAGGAAAACACCAATGTTTATGTCCAAGCACATACAATGCTGAAACAGTCTAAAAGGACATCCAAATCACTTGCTCTTTTGAGCATCTGATTGTAAGATGTGAGCAGGAGGGAAATCAATCATGATTTCAAAAGCTAGGACACCTTTCACAGCAAGATGGCTACCACAAGAAGTCCAACGGTTCCATATTTTGGCAAAATGCATCTCCTTGGAAGGTTTTCCCGAAAAATCTTCTGCAGCGCCATATATTTGCTTGTCTTACCACTAGTTCTTTGATGATTAGCCAAATACATAATTCACAAATATATATATATATATGAAACAAAAAACTGAGAATCAATTATTACTAAACAAACTTGCTTTCCAACAAAATGATTTGGCGCCTTTAACCAGAACCACAAAAGATAAGGACCAACTACTGATAACAGGATAACCAACTCTGACAACACAATATAAATACCATTCTCTGTCCTTTACTTTTCAGTAATAATCTACAACCAAATGTATTTAGGTCTTGTCAAAATACAAAGAGAAGATCGAGATAACGATACAATAATTTATCTTATCCTTTGTTATTCAGCCAGTATCTTCTTACAAAAATACAGGTTGAACACATAAATCACTCATGTTTCTTCCGTATGTCAGGCTTCAAGCCAAAACATGCATACTTCATGCATACAAACTTCTAAGGATTTCAACCGCATATTACAAAAGCATTGTTAACTTCACTTGTCTTTAAAACAGAAAGCATGTGATAATATATTATCTCCTTTTTCTTTTCCATGACATGCATTTCAATTCATTGAGAAGTCATTTTTTAATTTTATACATATGGTAGCACAACCAACTAATAAAAGTGTACATAAGAAGAGATTAAAACAGAATCCTCTAACCTGCATGGAGAAATTAAATGTCATGAACTCTACTACAGGCTTCAGACCATAGTATGCTGCACCAACCCCAATCCCAGTAAAACCAGCCTGTGAAACAGGAAATAAACAACTGTGGTGAGAAAAAAATGTAATAAAAACTAAAAAGAATCAATACACACACATAAGATAAGCGTGTGAGATTAATCATTAGATCAATAATAATGAAATTCACAAAAAGAATAAAAGAGTAATAGCATAGGCATGGCAGGAATATAATAACCTCAGTAATTGGAGTATCAAGAACCCTCTCAGGTCCATACTTCTCCAAAAGCCCCTTGGATATCTACAAAAGATGGAAATAAAAGCCAATCCTCAGACAGATGTAACAATGCTTTTATGGCCTCTATCATACATGGTGAAATAAGAATTTTATTCTTGACCAAGAAATGCTAACCTTGTATGCGCCCTGATATTCTCCAACCTGCATTTATAAGTTTAAAAAACAAAAGCCATAAGAATGGGACTAAAAAAAGAATAGCCAACAATATGGTTAGAATTACAAAAAAATAGTTCCTGTTAACATTTTCTCACCTCTTCACCCATCAAAAAGACTTTTGGATCAGCCGACATCTCCTCATCAAGAGCAGAGTTCAATGCCTCTCTCACTGTCATCTGTGCATGTCATTACACAAAAAACTAAAATCAACATTCCTTGAGAGCTAAGCCTTGCCTTTAGCAGAGATTAACAATAACAAAAGCCATTTAACATTAACTACAAGTAATTGCAAACTATATACAAACACACCCAAATACAAGCATAACCATATTTGTGTGCGTGTGTGTCTTTGCATCTGCAAGCAAATATGAGATGCAGACTCTTCTTCAGAATTTGTTAATTGAAGCAAGTAACCTACACTACAGAGCAGCTCCTAAGATTAAACACAGCTACTCCATTGTGAACGAGTTAACACTTGCAGTAAGCAATTTGATAACCAATAACATTAAACCCACAACAATTGTAGAGCTACACTAAGATTAGATAAAAAAAAAGGTTAAAAAAGTTACCTGTTTTGCTGCAGATGAGTAACTTCTCAACACCGACCCAACAGGCAGAATCTTCTGCAATGCCTGCCCCAACAACTGCATAAAAAATTTTAAAAAAAAAAGTCATAAACTTACGAAAAACCAAAAAAAAAAAGCCTTCACATTTACTTAAACTTTAATATAGGTATATGAGAGAGCAGGAGAGTTTCCAGCACTCACCTTTTGCCTTACTGTTCCCAGCATCTTTCCTCTTTCACTTTAATTTTCTCTAATCACCAAACAACGACATATTTGTTAATGATTCCATTAATTGCAAAGCTAATCCCAGTTTCATATAATCAAAGAAGCAGAAAACAAATATTACAGTGTAATTAGATCACTGATTAGTGTAAAATGCTTGTTTAACATACTAACTATGAGTATTATCTATTCTAACAAAGTAAATCAGATGCTTATATCAGTAACAAATGATTCAGAAAAAAAAAAACGAAATTATATATATACAAACCTAGAAATAAATCGAGAAACCTAAATCAGAAATAATTTAAAAAAAACTGCAGCAAAGTGGGAGCCAAACGCTAATCGATGAAAAATCAAATCGGATAAGAAGAGCATACCTGTTCTCAATAATATAAACAAAAATTAGAGTTTGGACCTTAGTTTCTTTTTAGAGGGAATTAATCGGCAAGGAGATGGACAACAATGAAGAGGGGAAGAAGCGGTCAGGGGCGTAGCTAAGCTAAGCTAAGACTTCCGCTGTCCTGAATTAAATTCCCTTTGAACCACTTTTCTTTTCTTTTTCTTATTCTTAAAAAAATATATATGAACATTCCGGTGTGCAGCGGTCAAAGTGATTTAAGGGTCAGGATTCAATCTTAGCACACATCGGAGAACAATCGGGCGGTTCAGTTGTAATCAGAAAAGAGATATTTATTAATTCGATTTCTAGGGAATTTTTAATGAATTTTCGGGGATATTGTGGTCATTGCACCGTGGAACATAAGGGCATGTTTGGTAGAGAATGGTTGGTGCCGCTGGTTGGTGTAGAAAATCAGATGCCGAAACAAAGGCGACACTTTAAGAGTCAGAGTGTACGTGTCCAATATATAATTTGTATTTATTTTATATAAAAATAAAATTATCACTGTTTTAAAAAAAAATACCCACTAATTTTGTGGTGAGGTTTTTTTAAAAAAAAAACAAAAAACAGCAATAATCTAAAAAGAAAAAATGGAGGGTATAAGAAATCTACCCTATGGGAAAAGAGAAATGATGGCACTGGTAAGTCGGCGAGAGCGTGCCCAACGACCCCGCGAAGTGTCTGGTTTCGTTGAACTTGATGGATTTTTTTATCTTCGGATGAATTTTTTTTTAATTTTAATTTTTTTTACTCAATGCTCAATTGCAATGAAATCTTAAAAAATATGGAAATTGAACTTGATGCCTCCCTGTTATTGTATGCTAAATACTCAATCTTCTCCTAAATGTATAATAATTGGCGATATAAAAAATTAATTTATCCTATGTAGACATCTCAATCTATCTGAAAGTCTATGTTTGATTTTTGTTAATAAAAAAATAAAAAAAAAAACAAAAAAAAAGTTGAATTTAGGTTACAATTGGGTTGTAGGGTTTGAGCTAGGGTTAAAGGTGAAGTTTAATAGAAATTAAAATTCCTAACGGAGCTACCAATGCCTTGGGACATAAAATTGAGACAATCTTGATTTCTTCAGAAGAACAATATTATCTTATAATAGCGAAGCTGAATTTCAATTGCATAAATAACATCGTTAAATATAAGGTATGTGTAATGAGTTTACAGGCTGTTATAGACAGAAATGTTAAAGCATTAAAAGTATTTGAAGACTCAGTTCTAGTTATATATCAATTGAAAGAGAATAGGAAACGAGAGATTCGAAACTCATTTTATATCGCAAGTATATTCTAGAGTTGATCAAGCAGTTTGAAGATATTCAATTTGATCATTTGCCTCAGGAGGAGAATTTGATTACTAATACCTTGGTTACTTTAGCAGCAATGGTTTGAATTAATGATAGCGCTGACATTCAGCCCATCAGGTTAGATGTCAAGGACATGCCGGCTCATTGCTCTAATGTAAAAGAGGAGAATGATGGGAAGCCCTGGTATTATGATATTTTGCAGTACATTAAAAACTAATAATACCCAGTCCAAGCAACTGAGAATGATAAAAGGGTCATCTGAAGACTAGCTATGAGTTTCTTTTTGGATGGAGATGTTCTCTATAAAAGAAGCCATGATCAAGTATTGTTGAGGTGTGTAAATAAGGTCGAGGCAAAAAAAATTATTGAAGAGGTGCATGATGGAATATGTGGGGCACATGCCAATGGACATATGATGACAAGATAGATCATTAGAACAGGATACTATTGGTTGACAATAGAGAGTGATTGCATTGATTATGCTCGAAAATATCATAAATGCCAGATTTATGTTGATAAGATTCATGTTGTACCATCTATTTTACATATTTTAGCACCACCCTGGCCATTTTTTATGTGGGGCATGGATGTCATTGGTCCTATTATCCCAAAAGCTTTTAATGGGCATACGTTTATTTTTGTGATGATAGGCTACTTCACGAAATGGGTGGAAGTAGCATCATTTGAAAATGTGACACGATCTATAGTTTGCAAATTTATAAAGAGAGAAATCATTTGCAAATATGGACTTTTAAAGAGAATTATTTCAAATAATGTCAAGAATCTGAATAGTAAGATAATACAAGAAGTATGTGCTCAGTATAAGATCAAGCACCATAATTCAGCACCATACCGTCCGAAAATGAATAGGACAGTTAATGCAACAAACGAGAATATAAAAAGAATTCTTGAAAAAATGATCGAAACCTATAAAGACTGGCATGAGAAGTAACCATTTAAACTATATACATATCGAACATTAGTGCATACCTTTATTGGGGCAACTCCATTTTCTTTGATTTATGAGATGAAAGCTGTACTGCCAGTGGAAATAAAGATCTCATCTTTGAGGGTTCTGAAAGAAGTTGAACTGGAAGAGGCCGAATGGATTCGAGAGCACTATGAACAGTTAAATCTCATTGAGGAAAAGTGATTGACAGCGTTGTGCTATGGTCAGCTATATCAAAGAAGAATGATGATGGCTCATGATAAAAAGGTTTGACCTCGTTGTTTTCGAGAATGTGAGTTGATTTTGAAAAGAATTCTTCCAAGCCAGCACGATAATAAAAAAATGTGGACTCCGAATTGGGAAGGGTCATATGTCGTGAAACGAGCTTTCTCAAGTGGAGCATTAATATTAGTCGAGATGGATGGAGATGATTTACCTCATCTTATAAATTCTGATGCTGTGAAGAAGTACTATACTTGAAAAAAAAGAAAAAAATGAAAATAAAAAAATAAAAAAATGAAGACTTAAGGCGAAAATTTAAAAAGAGCAGTTTGAGTCAAAAGGAGATTTATCTAAGTTGAAAACTTGAAAAAACAACTTAGATAAGGAGAATACAACATCGAATTTGGAATTTCATTGGCAATGAGGCTAATATGTCATGAAGAGCTCTAAATTGTTAAGTGCATCGGATGGTTGAGTTTTTTAAAAAGATTTCAAGATGTATTATCATGATTATCTAATTGTTTTATTTTTGGACTTTATCCCCATACCCATTTTTGTAATTCTTTCTTTTTCAATTGGCTAAAGTTTACCATCATTTTTGCTAATAAAAGACATTTCATTTCACTATTTGTGTGTCTTTTCTGTTGATTATGTCTTAGCCATTCTTACTCTTTTCTCTTCAATACCTTACAATGGAAGAAATGTCTGAATGCATTCTTATTTTTTGAGATTGAAATAATGATTGATAAATGAATAATAGCATGAAAGATTTTTGCATTACATTAGAAAGGTTGAAAGTGATAAAGGCAAATTTGAAAAGTTCAGTTCCTGATAAGGACATTGAATTTGGAAAGAGATTTCTTGAAAAGGAAAAAATGAGAATTAAATGAGAGAAATGATTGAGAGTTACATTGATTTGGCCCTAGTATTTGAAGATTGAGGGGTTTGGGGCCCAAGAAAAAAGCTTTAGAAACTTAGGTACTACAATTGAATGAGAATTAATTAACTAGCATTTACATAGCATGCATTACACTTCTAAATGTCTAGTGCATAGCATACATTGCATTTGAAAAAGTTTGGTGTAGGGATGTTCTAAGATCCTACGTGAAGAAGATAGATGTGAAGACTTTTCGATCAAAGAGTTTCAAATTCTCATTTGAGAATAAACTTATGAGGCAAGATTTTAATCCTTGAAAAAGGATATTCCTTAATATTAAGAATGATTTGTAAGCCCTTCAAGCATAATCCCCTAAAATCCCTTTAGACATGAGTTATAACTTATTTGGACATGATTGTCAATGAGCAATTTATTTTTTCAAAAGTTGTGGTGCCTCTGTTTAGAGGAGTAATTTATTTTTTCAAAGTCGTGGTGCCTCTGTTTAGAGGAGCATTTTATTTTTTAAAGTCACGGTGCCTTTGTTTAGAGGAGCAATTTATTTTTTTCAAAGTTGTGGTACCTCTGTTTAGAGGAGCATTTATTATCATTGAGCCTTTGTTTAGAGAAACTTTGTTTACTTTTTTAACAAAAAAAATACAAAAATGTGTTGAGTTAATTGGATTATCTACGTCTTTGCACAATTCCTGTTTCACAAAAAATACGCAACGAGGGACAGCTGTAGACACCCCAATCTGTCTGTGGGCCTACGTTTGATTTTTGTTAATAAAAAATAATTAAAAATGAAAAAAGCTTTAAAAAATGAAAAAAAAAAGTTGAATTTAGGTTGGAATTGGGTTGTAGGGTTTGAGCTAGGGTTAAGGGTGAAGTTTAACAAAAATTGAAATTCCTATTCGGATAGGGATTTTTTGGCTTTCAATCCTATAAATAGAGACCCTAAGTGAGGCCAGAGAATACATGAAAATACAAAAAGCAAATAGAGAGAAAACAAAAGCAAAAACAATGTTTAGAAATGCAAAAGCAGTTCTAAAATTTTTAGGAAATTTTTTTGAAATTTTTGGCATTTTTCTTTTGGGAAATTTCTGGAAAATTTTCAGATTTTGGGCAATTTTTTGACGAGATTTGAATTTTCCAACGACTTTTCTGGCGAAATTCAAAGTTTTCAGTGAGGCTTCCAATTTTCGGCATCTATTTTTCAGAAATCAATGAACTTCTGGCCAGATTTTGCTGACCCTACCCAAATTTCGTTGAAAATCTCAGAATCTAGTAAAGGATTCAGCCGATGTTCTTAAATCTTAGAAAGATAAGGGGTGAAAAGAAGGGAAAGAGAGAGAAGTAAAAAGAGAAATCTTGTGAAAAAAGATCGAATTCAGCCTTTTATACTATCACAAAAGACATTGTTTATGGGCATTAAGAGACCTTCAGGATCCACGTGTTTCTATTTGTCCAACCCGACCCGAGCGTAACCCGTTTTTAGTTGACTCGCGTTCCAGCCAAACCTTCAGCCAAGCTGAACCGCTTGAGCCATGCCTTCTAGTCGCTTTTATACCTCAAGCTGAGCCGTTTCAGCCGCTAAATCGAGTCACGTGAAGATTTTTTCATTTATTTATTTATTTATTTATTATTATTATCATTAATTTTACTTATTTATTTATTGATTAAATTGGAATTACTTATTAAGTAAGCATTTTTAAATACTTTCCTTGAAAATAAAATTTTCAAAAAAAATATTTTTGAAGAAAAGTTAAAAGTATCAATTTTCCTTGAAAATAAAAAATAAAAATTTTCAAAACAATATACTTTTGAGAAAAAGTTGAAAGTATCAATTTTTCTTGAAAATAAAATTTAAAAAAATATATTTTGAGAAAAAGTTGGAAGTACCAATTTTCTTTAAAAATAAATTTCTAAAAAAATATATTTTTAAGAAAAAGTTGAAAGTATTAATTTTTCTTGTATAAAAGAATGAGTTTTTTCTTATAAAACAAAAAAAATATATCTATATCAAAAGTCGAATCATCATTCCTTTCTCATTTTGTCTTTTTCTTTCTTCTCTTGAAAAATTTTTAATGTTAAATAATCCGATGATGAGCATTTGCAAGAGAAACAATAGTTTTCTTATATATTCTTGAGGTGAGGGAATTTTTTTTAATTTTTTGTCAAAAATATTGGAGTTAATTAAGAATAATTTTTAAATTAATTACTTGATAAAATTTTTTAAGCTTATCGGATAACACGAAATTGAGTTGGTATCATCTTCTGATGGACGTTGAGAGGGTGCTATAACTTTTCTCACACGTAACTGTACTCTCAGACCTAGTTCTAGTTTCACAGACATTGAATCTACCTTTAAAGATACCTAAGCCAAACTTAGGATTTTTTTTAAAAAAAGAGGCAGATTCGATTAGTGGCGAATCGTGCCTAAATAAAAAAGATTTGTGACAACTCCTCAAGTAAATATCTAGTTATAGATCTACGGATCTAAACATTATGACACCTTGTGTTTAGATAAATATTAATAAAGAAAAAAAAAAATTGTAAAGGAAAGGAAAGGATATATATATATATATATATATATATCTTTTTATTTAGATAATTAAAGTTAGTAAAAGAAAAGAAAGGAAAAAGATTTTAAAAATCATTATTTGGATAAAAAGTGAAAAAAGATTCATTATAATATTTTTTTTAATTATAATCTTTCATTGCCTATAATTTTAAAGCATTCATGAACTTTGATATATTTATTATCTTATTTTACCTCATAATTGTTGTTATATTAGTGGTTTTAATAAAGTAAAATATAAAGATATTTTACAAATATGCACTGTTAGATGATTGTGAGCTAGTCCGATATCTCATAAATCCAAAAAATATATATCTATTCATATTCAATAATTTATCAAAATCAAATCACCAAAAAATTATAAAAAAATTTTATATTGAAAGAGACATGTGAAATGAAAAAAAAAATGACTTTAAAAAAATTACAAGATAATTGTGATGTGGTTAGGTTTTTTTTATTAAGTTTTTAGTATTAATAAAAAGATGGATATAATAGCTTTTTTATAAAAATAAAAACTTTTCAACTTTCTTTTTCTTAGCTTTTCCTCCAAATTGGGGTATTAAAAAAATTACAAAAGAAATCAAAAGTTATTGAGTTTTCACCTTTTTCTTTTCTTTTAAATTAAACGTTTATCCAAATAAAGAAAAAGTTTTTCTATTTCCATTACTTTCCTTTATTTTCCTTTCTTTTTTCTTCTTCTCCTCTCAATCCAAACATATTATTATTGTGGCAGGTGAAATTATTAGTAAAGTAGATGAAATTAATGGTAGAAAATATAGTGTAAGAAAATAAATTAATAGTCATATATTTAGCATCCAATTGGATGAGTCATAAGATTAAAAATAATTGTGGATTTACGTGATTCTTTTATTTAATAAATAATTTTATTATATATTTATTTTCCTTTATATGATTATTTTCATTTTAAAATAATAATTATTTTTAAAAAATATTAATATATTTATACATCTTATAAAAAAACAAATAACATTTTATTTTATTATTTTTTATTCACTAATAATTTTTTTATTATAAAATTGATTATTTATTTTATGTATATATTATTTTAACTATTTATTTATTTATTAATTTACTAAATAATTATATATATGAAATGGTATTTGGTAAAAACAATTATGATAGAGAGATAAAACAAATGACCTTTAATATATTTTTTTATAAATACATATTAATATATTTTTAAATAAAAATATATTAATTTTAATTAATCAAAAATAATAATTTATATTATTTAATAAAAATCTATTTAATAAATATAAATATATATGCATGGTATAAGCACAAGTGTGGATGTTATTTTACCCATTCTCATCCTTGTACTTGATAAAAATATCAAATCATACATATTCCCATCCACATCCCTATAATATAACACCCATCTCTATCTTCATTTGGGTAAAAAATTGAATTCTCCATTAAAATATAGATAAGATTGACATCTATAACCAAAACTACAAAACTACATAGTTTTGACCTATTGCTATGTAAGCTTAAACTAAAAATCCCATCATCATTCTCCCATTTCTTTTTAATCTCTTTCTTCCTCACCTATTGCATGTATTCATACCATCTTAATTTTCACATTAAAAAGAAAATTAAGGTTTTGATTAGCTTATAAATAATAGGTTGCATGTATACATATCTTCTTAATTTTCACATTAAAGTAAGATATACTTTTAAGAGTTTATGTGATTCTAAATAAACCAGTTCAAAGGTTAAGTTATTCGTCCAAATTTGAAAATCAATTCAAAATTTGAAAGAATTTGAACATGAATATTAGATTTGTTAACTGGATCTAAAGTAAAATTAAAGTCTTGTTTAAAAAATAGGCTGAGCTTTGGACATAAGATTCAAGATTTAAGCCCAACTCGACTTAGTAGTTATTAATATATTTTATATTTATAATTATATTATATAAAATAAATAACTAATTAAATAATATGTGTATATACATTTAATACCTTATGCTTATATGTATCAAATCTCACCCAAACACAAAATTAAATTAATAAATGATTTTAAGGCTTTATTTTGTTGATTATTTATTTTATCACAGTTAATATTTATTATAATATTTATTTTTATTATTTAAAAAAATGAAAATCTATGTGAGTTTGGACAACTTTTTTTAAAAATAAGTCAGATGTATATAGTAAATAAGGCTCATATTTATAGTCAGACTACGTTTGGATAAATTTAAAGCTTGTTAATATCATTTTTAGTCCTAATCCAAATTTAGCCCAACTCGACCAATGGCCAAATTTAATCGCAAACGAGAAAATGACTTTTTCAATAATTTTTGTATTTAGTTTTAATTTCAAAATTAGAAGTTATGCTCCTTTATTTGTTGATATTAGTTTTAACTTATTTAAGCATGCATAATTTTTTTTTTCCAATTTAGTTTCTTTCTTTAAAACTTGCATAATATTTATTTGGATTCATTTATGATAATTTATAGTAGATTGTTGTGATTTTCACTACAAATTATAAATGACTAAGAATTATTTTATTTATCCAAATTAACAAAAAAAAAAAGCTATGTTTGGCTACAAAAGTAAAACAAAAACAAAAACCAAACAAAAGCTATATTGTGGCATATCTATCAACTAAACACAATACAAAGGCAATATATGCACCTATGCCTTTCAAGATAAAGCTGGTAAAACTTTACAATCTTTCACATTAAAAGTTAATGGGTGATAAGAATGAAGATCATTGAATTAGTTTCACATAATTTTTCTGATGTCATGTTTCATAACAAGTATCAAGACAATTACATAGTAATAATTAGTATTTAGATGATTAACGATTTTTTTTTTTATCTTAGTGCTTCTTTTCTTTTTCTTTCTTGGATTATTAAAAAATACTCAATTTTCTATTGAATTTTTTGTTGAATGATGTCTTTTTTATTTTAAGTAAAACTTTAGTATTCATTAAAAAATAAAAAGGTTGAAGAAGTTAATCAACTATTTAACACATTTATATTTTTTATTTTAGGCTCTTTTTGAGTGGTGATTTTACTTTTTATTTTTTGCTTATTACATTTTTTCAAGAAAAAATGAAAGATACAAAATAAAAAATAAATTGAAAACTAAGGAAAAATATAAAAAAAGTAAAGTACCAACCAATTAAACTTTAATTATTCTGTTTTTATTAAAATTACAATAAGTTATAGTATTTCCGTCATTATATTTTTTTTAAATAAAAAATATAAGATTTTCTTGTCAACAGTTAGTAAAATCATAATTTTAGTTCGACTATATTTTTTTTTCATTAATTAATTCTTTATAAGAGCAAATTAAGAATAATTTTTTTATGATTCGGCAATCATTGATGGATACTATAATTGTTAAACATCCAATTTAAAAATAATTTGTAGGGTCTAACTTAAATATAATATTATAAAAAAATTAGATATTTACAAAATGTGGGACGCGTAGACGAAAATAAAAAAAATCTATTACGTGACAAATTTAGAAAGAGAAAAAAGAAATCTTAGTTCTAATATTTAAACATTTAACTTAAAACTAATTGATAATAAAAGAAGGTACCCAACTTGAATAAAAGATTATAAAAAATTGAATATTTATTAAATATAGGATAAAATTACTCTAACATAACTTACTATTGAAAGCAATATAAATAAATATATATAATTTACCAAAAAAAATTATCACACATAAAATTATCAAGTTAATTGCTAAAAGGGTCCAAATTAAGTAATCAAACCACCATTCAACCTAAATATCATTCAAATTTTAATTTATTTAATAATAAAAATTTAACATGAAATTATGCAATTTTTTCTATATTATTATAGTGAATAAGAAAAAGGAAAAAATTGAAGAGAAAATAGAAATGAAATGAGTTATGAGTAATTTGTTTGTGAGTTTAAGTTTCATCCTAAAGAATATCTATACCAATATTTGTATCTTAACATTTACCATTATATGATTATATATAGTGGATCAATTAGAATGTGTATATTCTTTTCTTAAGAGAATATAAAATTTACTTTAAACTAAAAAAATTAAAATTATAAAAAAATGTAACAAAAAATCATGCATAAGGCACGAGTTAAAAATAGTTAAGGTAATGAAGTGGCGGCGTTTGTACATAAAACGTCACTGAAATCTCGCATGGCAACGTTTATATGATAAATGCCACTATCTTCAGCAATTTAGTATTGGTTTTTTTTTAATGTTTTATGGGTTCTATATGGTGTAAAAGCTGCAAGATTTCTACTAAAACTATAAACTTTTTTTGTTCATTCATTCTTATTTTATAGTTTTTCGGTGTTTTAAGGGAAACCATCTTTGATTAATAATGCCCAATTACATGAATAATATGGCTCCTCTAAATCAGTATCTAAACCATTACCACCATGTGAAAGAAAGAATGTTAACCGCATGGTGGGGCATTTAGTATATGAAGTTGGGTCCAATTTGGGGCAAGCAAAAACCCGCCTTACCCCAACCTGTTACCATCTTTATAAACATCTATGGGAAGCTTGAAGTGAGTTCCATTTTGGATTAATAAAGGATTTTCACTCCTTTGTGTTTGAAGAACGTCCTTTCTTATCATTCAAACTCATATTTTAATTGTTTCTTATCATAATCATTCTATGTTCTTGCATATTTTAATTGTTTGTTTGTTCCATATATAAATAGCTGAAGTGGCGAAATGAGGACAACTTCAGCCCACCACCATTGTATTTTAATATCTCTCACACATCTTTTATGATTGCATATGGTGTGACAATAAATGTGCTGGTAAGTTCTATTGTTTTTTTGTGTCATTAAATGGTGCAGTTGTAAATCTAGTTATATATCCATAATTTAATAACTTAGATATCTTGATTATGTGATAATAAGCTTGTCTAAATTGCTGAACTTGGTTGATATAACCACGATTTAATGACTTAGATATCTTGATTGTGTGATAATAAGTTTATCTGAATAAGTGAACTTGGTTGTCACTATTGATATATGAGAAAAAGTTATGGTTTTAGTTTTTTTTTAGCTTTTGTGTCATTAAAAGATGAAATAATAAATCTGATTGTAGATATACAATTTAGTGATTTAGATAGCTCAATTATATGATATTAAATTTGTCTGAATGGTTGAATTTGGCTATCAGTATTGATATGAGTGAAAAAGTTATAATTTAAGTTTTTTTTTAGATTTTTTGTGCCATTAAAGGGTAAAATTATAAATTTAACTGTATATACATAATCTCGTGATTTAGATGGCTTAATTGTATGATAATAAAATTGTTTGAATTGTTAAACTTGACTGTTACTATTGATATGTGTGAAAAAATTACAATTTTAACATTCTAATTTTAACATTCTTTTTAGCTCAATTATACGATTATTTATTCAAAAAATAATTACTTTAATTAATTAATTTATAAGAGAAGGCAAAAGAGAATATGATTGAGCATGAATTTTGTATAATAATAATTTCTTGGAATTAATTTAGGTGGTCTACCAACTTACTCACCTTAAGTATATAAACTTTAATAAGTGTTTTTTTTTAATCTACCTTACTATCATAGTAAACACATGTTTTACTTTTTTCAGTAGGTTCTCAAACACAAAAGCAATCTTGCTGCAAAAAATCAATTATCTAATTCTAATGTTTCAACTCTCAACGATCATTAATTTCATACTTGTTGAATTTCTTATTTTATGTAGTTGGAAAACAGGTTTAAATTTTATTGTATATTTATTTCTTGTTGATGTACTCAAACAATTGATATATTTAGATATTTTATAAGATTTCGTTTGCTTTGTTGAAAATAGCTTCTTAAAAATAATTTTTGGAAAATGAATTATTTTTTAAAAAATTGATATTTTCTATTTTTTGGATGATCTTGTGAAAAACATTTTTTGGTTTTTGGATTTTTTTTTTGGAAAATCTGTATTTCTATTAGAGTAGAATTTTTTACATAACTATTTAAATAATATTTTTACACTTATCTAAAATAATAATAACAACAATAACATAAATATAAAAATAACAATTTATATATTAAAAAACACAACGTAATAAAATCATTATAATAAGGTCCTACAAATTTAGAAAAATAATCAAATAGTTTATATATTGTCTTTACACAGAAGATAATCCTACAAAAGTTACAAATCATGTCAATAATAATATAAATTGTAAGATTTTATTTAAATAAATTAGTTTATAGATCTACAAAATAGTTAATATTATTCTTACACATGATAAACCTACAATAATCATAATTAACCTAGACAAAGCAAATGGTTTTCATTCTACCAATCACATAAAAACAGTCAACCAACATCTAAGGTTCCATCTTTAATTCTTGAGGAACTTTTGAAGTCAAAGTTTCCTAAGATTGTTCGTTTTAACCATAAATGCTTTAGCTTGCTTCTTATGCTCCATTAGATAATCAGAGGTAGTAGCAAATCATTCCTCATCAAATCCCTCTATTTACATCACTTGCTCATAAAGATGTGCAATGTTAACTTGATCATCGGTGATTTTTTTTATGACATTAGCAATCTCACCAAATTGCTCTGCCATGTTATCAAGTTTTTCATTTTCGATACTTTCTTAAATCTTTTTATGATGAGATCTTGGTTGTGCAGTTCCAATTGACGAAGATGCTTTTGCTTTAACCTCTTCATTAACTTCAATTTTAAAGTTTATAGACATCATGTCAACCTCATTAGCCTCTTCCAAATTAATATCAACAAAAAAATTTAGCAAAACTTTTACTTCCCATAACTTTATCAACAACCAAAGCCATTTCATCATACATATAAATTTTTTTGTTAAAAAATTGTTCATACTTTTGATGTGCCTGTTTCAAGTCATAAACACAATAAGAACAACTAATCTATAATAATATAAAGTTATTAAAAGAAGAAAATTAAAATATTATCATCATTGGTCATATGTTTTTTATATCACACATTATCATCTTCAAATTGTCATCCAACCAAATCCACTATTTCTTCAAATTTTGCATATAATTTGCCATGTATTTTTTACTATCCTAAGATGATGGTCTACATAATTACGCTCACATTCAACTTTGAATTTTTTTGAAATAGCTATAACACTCGATTAAGTGCAAGTGTTTTGAAAGTATTTGATGGCTTATTTCCTTTTTGAGTCTCCTCAGTAAGTATTTTCAAAAATATATGCTTCGTTAGTTTTGTCCAATTGAATTGCTTTTATGAGCCCATTTCTATAATTCTAATTACACATTAATAAAAGAAATAATAATCCTCTAAGTATATAAAAGAAACATTAATACTAAACAAAGTATAGGAAAGAAACAATAATTTCAGCAATATCACTATCAAACAACTTCAATCCCATTCAAATAAAAAAAATAAAAAAATTTTGAAACACAACAACATTTAAAATTGAAAATTTGAAGTCAAATCTAAACCAAATTAATTTATTCTAGCCATATAATCAGGCCACATAGCTTGTGCGATTTTCTTTCTCTTAGTAGTCCATTCTCTTATTTCTTCTCTTTCTTCTCACTTTGTAAGAGTTGATCTTATCCATGAAGACTCATCTTCATCAAGTGTTCCTTGATTAATTGAGTTATTAAGATCAATTTCTATTATATGATTATGAATAACAAAAACACACTAACATTATATCCACTTGTGTCTGAAAATTTCAAAATAGTTCAATATCTAACACATAAAAATGACTCTTCAAAATCCAAAGACTTGCTCAATAGTAGTTCGCAATGATGAATGATGAAGATTAAAGAGTTCTTTTGCATTTTCTAAATAATAATCACTAAATTCTTTCAAATGATATCGAGCACCATGATATGGAGATATAATTCCATTCTAAATGCCATATCTAGCATCAACAAGGTGATATTTTCCTAGAAGTTTACAAAATTTAATTATTGCTAAATACATTCTAAGTATAAATAAGTACTATTATTCATTAGTTCTAACTATTACCTTTTGGAATTCTAAATCCTTTTGGACGTGCAAGTGCATCATGTAAAATACGAGAATCATATGTACTACTTTTCCAACCAACAAGTACATATGAAAATTTTAATCAAAAGTGATGGCAGCCAATATATTTCACATTGTCCCCCCTTTATGACTATGAAATCGATCTTGAATCTCAAGCGACACAAATGCATGAAGTTCCCACACAATTTTTAAAGTATGGGTAAAACATTGGTTTGTTTATTATTTTAGAAGGAGTTAGTTAAGGTAATCTAATGAGAAGTTTATATAATTTCAAAATAGCTCTCAACACAATCAAAGTAATGGTGAATTATCTTAATTGATCTATAATATATTGATCCAACCACTCACAACCTTACAATGTGGCCAATTAGATGCAAAAAATTATCACTTGTTTCCTAATATTCACTAATATAGTTGATTATAACAAATTGTTCCTAGTGAGAAGGTCACACAAATTAAAAAACGTAATTGGTTGCATCCTTATTTGATCAATACATTTTTGGTTACCTCCATATAAAATGTCATTAATATAACTTTCTTTTTCATAATCTTGATTGATATAAGGTTCACAGGTTATTTGGTTCCTAAATCTAGATCTTTCAACAACAATAATCTCAAAAGCTAATATTGAAGTAGCGGCACTCATAACTGATACATAGATAGAATTATTATCCATCTACACAAAAAATATTCATCTTTAAAATATATTATTCATCAAATAATATATGTTAAATTTTCAAGATGAAAGTAAACATGAAATTCAATAACTAAAATATACATCACAAAAAAATTTTGGATTCAATAAATTATTAATAATAATAATAAGTATTCACTTTCAATTTTTCACTTGCTCACAAAACCAAGTAAAATTAGTTCATAATTGCTAAAAATTATAGTTCCAAACAATACTATAAGTAGGGTTCACGAATCATATTCATGATTACGATGATTCAAATAAAACAACTTAGATTCAAAAAAGATTTAATAAGTTACAATCTCAAAACTGCATATTTCTTATATCACTCATTTAGCATTCTGTAGACTTATCTTCTTTGCATATATATATATATATATATTCCTTATTAACAGTTGGTGATTATAATAAATTATAAAATCTAAAATGATGCGAATAACTTGTAAATTTCACAATTATAAAGAAAAAGAGTGCTAATATTCTAACAAACTTGCATTTATCAAATTGAAAATTTTGAAACTAGAGAATAAGATCTGCAGATGCACGCCAACCCAATGGCCTTTTAACTGTTGCTTAGATGTTTTGTTAGGCGTTGTTTAAGCTCGTTTCTTTGACTTTTGTAACATTGAGTCTTGTCAAAGCACAAGAAATTCCACATTTCCCAATTAAATGAAAAGCTATTTGTAATTATTATATATGCTCTTGTCATTAACAATAAATTATGGTACAGTGAAAATTTTTTTAAATTTTCATTATTGATTCAGTCATATTTCGTTTAATCCAATCACTAACTTTATTATTTTTATTGTTAAAATTATTATCGTGATTATGGATTTAATCATGTATGTATTGACTACATAATGTTGATTTTATTGACATGATACTTTAAATAAATAAAATTAATTATTAAATTATACAAATAATTTTTGTATTCATACAAATTTTAAAATTTATCCCTTTAAAATAATTTTATAAAACTCGCGTTCTCATACAAGTTAAATTTAGTCCAATTATTAATAAAACTATATTTTTTACTTTTTCTAAAATAAAATTTTATTTTCTTATAAATTCAATATTTTGAATTTTTAAAAACATTTTCATATTTTAAAATATTAAATTTAATATTTTTAAATAATATAATTTTTAAAACATCATTTTTAAAAAAATTTTTAAATCAAAATTTGTTTTTTAAAAAATTCAATATTTCTAATTTTTTCAAAATTTTATAAAATTTTTAAAAATATTAATTCTAGTTTTTCAATATTTTAATTCTTTAAATCAAATTAATTTTTAGTTTTTGAAATTTTTATATTTTATTTAATTACAATATATAATTTTTTGAATTTTTATAAAATTTTCTATATATTTTAAAAGTTTTATTTTTTTAGAAATTTTCTATATTTTTTAATATTTAAATGAAAATTTAATAAATAAATTGTCAAAAAGATACAGATCCATAGAATTTGTTTTGTTTTGGAATACTTGAGATGCAAGAAGATAAAAATTTAGGATAAAACAAAGTAATATCAAAGCATGAAGAACTTTTTAGTTGAATTTATTCTTTATTTGATTTCCTAAAAAACATGTAGAAAATTTTTAAAATTTATAAATTCTTTCCAAAACATCTAAAATTATAAAAAAACATAAAAATTAAAAAATATATAAAATTTTATAAAAAATTTAAAAGATTAAAAATAATAAAATTTAAAATTTGTTTAAATGAAATTTGAAAAAAATACAAAAACTTTCAAAAAATAAAATACCAAAAATTTTAAATTTATTATTTATTTTTTAAAAAAATTCTAGAAAATTTTTAAAAATTCAAAATATTGATTTAAAAAAATTAAAATCATTGGAATATTAAAAAAATGATTTTAAAAATTAAAATATTTTTAAAAATAAATTTAATATTTTAAAATTATGATAAATTTAAAAAAAATAGAATATTCATTTTTTTTAAATATTAAAATTTGATTTAAAAATTAAATAATAATTTTTTTTAGTAGTTAGATCAACATTATCATATTGAGCTAGGAGATTTTATAAAATTATACTAGAAACATTAAAGTTTAAATTTTATGAGTTCAAGGGTCATTTGTATAATTTATCAGTTGATTTCATCTATTTAAATTATCACATCAACAAAATCAATATTTTGTTAGCAAAGTTAACGCTACTTCATCGAATTACCGACTATGTTTATATTTTAAACTCAAAAAATTGATGAAGTTAGTGATTTGATTAAAATTATCAAATCAAAATAATATAAAAATTAAATTTATATGAATTATAGTACATAAATTAAATTTTAAATTTTTACAGTATTTAGGGATCTCTCACATAATTTGACTTTATAATTAAGGCTAGATTTAGGTGTCATCTCATCCAAAAGCCACCATTTGTTATCTAAATGAGGTAGAAGTGAGATAATATAGGCCTATTTCAATCGCACCATACCTTTAATTTTTCATTGGACTTTTTAGATTCAGTTGAAATTTATTTTTTAGAAATTTTAAATGCATCCACGTTTTTGCTATACATCTCACTTTTTTGTTTCCAAATTTTTTGTAAGTAAAATTAATAAAATATTCATCTCACAAATTTATAACTGAATTTCTAAAAAATCATAACACATCTCCGAAATGCATCTTTGAGAGTGCTGGAATTGAAATTTTATGAAAAGTTATAAAAAAAGAAATTTTGTTAAAATTATTTGTAAATAAGTGTAATGAAAAATGTTATTATTAAAAAAATCATAAAATTTAAAATTGATAAAAAAAATTACTTTTATTAGTTTTATCTTAGAGAAAAAAACTATTTTATGACATCTTAATTAAATTAAATATAAAATAGTAAACATAATTTTTTTTTATAAATTTAAAATTTATCATTTTTTATAAATATTTTTTTTATCTATTATTAAAATTTTATAATAGTTTTAATTAAAAGGAACTAATTAGAAAAGTCCATCCATCTACTTATTATGATGGATTTCTCCAATAAACGTATTAGATTTTGACAAAATTATATAATATTCAGTAATATTACTTATATTATCTCTTTATTTATAAGCATGCGATGCTAGTAAAGAAAATATTCAATTTCAATTTAATTTTAATTTTTCTAACACCCTTCCAACTGATTTTCAAATTCGTATGAAGTCGAAGACATGACAATGGTGATTTTGTAGCATTTTGATAAAATTGTGTAGTATTCACTAGTATTACTTATAGAATTTTAAAAAGTTTTACTTTTTATATATTGATCAGATTTGATAATTCTTTCATCACTTTTTATAATATCAAGAGATAAAATATTTAATTAGAACTTCATAAAATTTTATTTTTTCTTTAAAATAAAAATAGTAAAAGTAACTTTTTTTTAATTTTAAAATTTATAATTTTTCTAATTATAACTTTTTTATTACATTAATATAAAAATAATTTTTTTTGTAATTTTTCATAAATTTTCACTTTTTCACTTTTGAAAATGTATTTTCGAGAAATGTAATAACTTTTCAAAAATGAAGAATATCTGAAAACTTACAAGAAAGGTATTTAAGTAATTTTATTTAAAAAAACTTTTAAAAAAAGTGGAGTATATTTTTAAAAAAGGTATGATGTATTTAGGATTCCCCTTTATTTTTCCATCACTGCAGAACTTTTCAATTTTATCCATAATTTTTGTTGTTTTTTTACCTTTCAACATATGGTGTATGGACAAAAATGTCCATTCGACTTAGTTTTCGCTTTTCTATTTTTTTCATTTTACTTTTTAATATAATAAATAAATTTTAATATAATAAATAAATATCTTCATAATTAAATAATTAATTAAAATAAATAATTACATAAACAATAAAAAAAATACACATGTAAATTCGTATTTTATTCTAATTTTAATCTAATTTACTTAATCATTAATTTTTTTTATTATAATTTATCTCATAGGCATTATTACTTTTGTATGCAAATATATATCCCATCTAATTTTAATTTTATTATTATAATAATTAATCCCATCATTATAGTGGTTAATATCATATTCACCGTCATTTTCAATTTAATTGGCTATCCAAATGGAACTTAAGATACTAAAGAAAACTAAAAATGATTTTTTTTATTTTTAATTTTTAAATGAGACATTATTTTGAAATAATTAAAAGTGTACAAATAAGACCTATGAATAGGGGAAAGAGGGAATTAGTCTGGGAGGGTTCATGGCATGGGTCTTTGTACGAGGCCTTTGTATGTGGATCGGCTTGAATCTAGAATTTAGACAGCCTTGGACATTTATTTGCCTGTTGGCAAGGGGTCGCGTGGGGGATTAGGCCTAGTTGGAAAATAGAAAAAGATTTAGAGGTGAGGGAAGCAGAGGCGAAGGAGATGGCAGGAGGAATAGGAGCATTTTGGGGAACAAGAGTGATGGAGATAGTGAAGAAGCACGACTCCGGAGGCCTCCTTTGGAAGAGAATTAAGCTCACTTCTACCCGCAAAGCCAACGCCAAGAAGCGTCTCCATCGCGTTTGGCAGGTCCTGAAACTCTTTATTTTCTCTGCTTTTTCTTGTTTTCATATAATAATACTGTGCGGCTTTTAAGATTTTACCCCCGATGGCTTGTTTACACATTTTCTTATCATGTCAATCTTAAGCTTTTTTATACCAAATCCTTTCTTCTTCCTGGGTTTCTGGCCTTGGTAATTGATGATTTTCTTTTTAATGAATTGATTCAGTTAGTTGTTGGGAAGTAGTTAGAATTCAATGGAAAATATAAAACTGTAGAGGAAGGTTGTCATCTACATATAGCAATGTTTAAGTTAACATTTGACAGTTTATTACATTTAGAGCTATGTATATTTGGGCTCATACTCTGATTTTAGTTGCGAATTTTGTGTCCACAGTACATGCTCAAGACAGCATAATGAGTTTAATTTCATTTGGTATAAAGTCTTGTTGATCTAGATATCCTCTTAAGGCTGTTCACTGTTCAGGAGTGATGTTTTCCTCTTTGGTTTTGTATATGTCTCCCTTTTCTGTAGCTCATACAAAATGGTTCTTCCACCTCTTGGCCAATTGCATGGGGATATGGATTTGGAACAAGTTTTGAGAGTTGAAGTTCATTTTGTGTTGTTCTTAAGGGCTCATAGAGGTAGGTTGGCATTAGATGTGTCTGATCAGTGAACTTGAGTTGAGTGGCTTAGAACTGAGCACTCAGAAAGGGCTAGTAAATCTTAAGTCCTGAAGAAGGGATGATATGGGATTCAGGTATCCCTGGGACATTTTTACAGTATATCTAATAATTCGGTTGCTCCATTGACTGCACTGATTCTACGTGAACATAATCTAGTTTAAATTTCTCACATTAGGTTTTCTACTCACCATTAATTTGTTGACATGCTGGTACTCATTAAGAGAATCAGCATCTATTGTCTCTGGGCCTTTCATCTATCTGCTAGGATCCAAACACTCCTTGAGTTTTTACCTTCTGCAAAAAAGAAACGATTTAATTACAACCATCCAATATTCTGAGAAAATGTTATTTTACCTGTAATATTCTGAGAAAATGTTTTTTTGGTAAATGTAAGTACTTGACCTTTTTCAGTGGCCTTTAGATCAGTGGCCTTTAGATGGTGGATTCCAATCCTATTTTATGCTCGTTATCTGTGAATTAAACTTATGATTTCAACCAATATATGAAAGAAACCTAACATAGCTTTTATTTAGTAGTTCAGAGATAAGATTTACTGCTTAGCCTGCCTGTCACCAGTTTTGCTTCCCTTAAGGCCCATTCCTCCAACTGAAGAGCCACAAGTTTATAACTATTTTAAGAAAGAAATCAGCCTAGGATCTTCTGTTTTAATGTTTGCCTTGCATTCAGTAACAGTCCCTCATGACCATTTTTCAAGGGGCTGATGATAATCCAATCATGATACCTTTAGCTTTCATCCATCTGCATGCTGCAAAACTCTGAAATTTTTAGGTTAATGTAATTGCCCCTTTTGTTTACCATTTTATTACTCTATATACCAATGAATTTGCAGAGTCTTGATCCCATAATGTGGGACTCCCAGATCATTATATTTTTTGCTTAATCATTTTAGATATAATAATCATTCAAAATTTATATATATATATATATATATTTGAGATATTGAAAATGTTTATTTCTTTCAGAATGAAGCCGTTTTGAGGGCCTGTGCTGAACCACCTCCTTCAATAACAACTGATGTTGTAGCTGGTGGTGCTGGTGAGAAAGATGGGGAATGGCCAACTTAATGGGCTAATTGCGGAAGAGATTACATGAGCCTCAAAGGAGGATTTTGGTGATTCTCGTCTTCATGGTGCAAAATTTTTACAGTTTGAGATTTGAATTTAGTTGTATGCCATCAGTGACCAGTATTTTTATTCTTGTTTAAGACCATTACTGTATCATGTATGAGCATATGTAGTATGCAGCTTGTTGGTCATTGGACATAGGCAATACTAATCTCATATCCCTAGCAAATTTCGTGTGAGCACTAGCTTGTCAATGAAATATTCTAAAGTTGCTTGCTAACGATGTGAATCTTTTAACTTTACCATGACGACTTGACGAAATATGGTTTTTCTAACCCTTTACTTTCCATTTGTTTGTTCTTAGATGATCACATCAGTGATAATCGTCAATAAACTTTACTAGTGTAAATCAAGTTTTTGAGATGGTAGAAAGAGTTGGCTTAAAAGTTCACATTCTTAAAATTCAGCTGCAGCTGGTTTGCTTGTTTCGGCAATTGACAGGGACGTTCATAATAAAATTGATGATGTACACTGTGCAGATTTTTACATCCATGGCGAAACAGCATATCATTGTTTAAAGGCTTGATGGAATCTTATGATTTTTCCTCAAGAACCTTTCCCTTTCGAATACAAAGATAACATTGAATCTTGTTGTAAGACGATGTGGTCCATTTTGGTACTGAAGAAGGGGGGTGGAAGTTGGATTGAAATGTGTACTCAAAACCACCTATAGAAAAGGTTGGGAAACCCCTCCTATTTGTCTTTCTAAAGGTCCGAGGACTGATTTTGACATTTGAAAAATAGAATAGACTTACCAATTCTTCCTTTTATACGTCTCTATACCTCCTAGAATTTTAAGAGATCAGCCAGTAATTGAGTTTTCATATTTTTCCACTCAACAATCACATGATAATCTTCACACATTTCTTTCTTTACCAATATTTTGCTCATAATATCATCTGCCATGTAATTTTTGTTGGTTAACATAGTTGGCATGTTAATACGTTTTTAGGAAGTTGAAAGATGTCCCTTTACATATTGCTCTTCAAAAAGTTTCTTGAGCTTCGAAACTCTTACGACCATCATGGAGGTTGTAGGTATGCCATTGGCCTCTCTCTCTCTCTCTCTCTCTCTCTCTCTCTCTCTCTCTCTTTTAAAAAAAGAAAAGAGCTCAGCATTTAAATGCATGGTGGAACCTCTTGGATATGGTCAATAGCCTGAAATTATCATAGGACTGTTCTCAGCTGTCAAGACATTTCATTTCTCAAGTATAATAACTAGGCAATAATTTCGAAAAATGTTTCTTTGATTAGATTAGATTCATATTTTCATGATAACACTATTTTTTGAATGTGGTTAAAATATTGAAGATGTCATTGTTGCAGGTATACCAAGCAACCCTTTAAAACTTCGATCTATCCAAACATACAGCGCAAAAAAGTGGTTGGTTCTTTTGGAACCGGTCAACATACATAATTGATAGCACATTCCCCGTCTGCAAGTTGTTTGCTTTTTAAAATGTCAAATTTACCCACATTCGGCCTTTGTATATTTCTCGGATAGTTAAGTGAATGACCCAATCAGGTGAAGGCTACAAACTTTTGGTGCTGTTCATTGTGTCGTGTGGTGTGGTCCACCACGAGGGGTTACCCACATGATTGGCAATTTTGAAGCCCATCTCACCAATCCCCCAAACCCAATCCAAATTTTCTTCTCCCTCTCCCTTTTTTCTTGAAAATGAAATTTATACATATACAAAAGTGACGTGAAGAACTCCAACAGCCCGGGCTGATTCTAAAACCATTGTCACAAGAAACTCTGGTCGGCATATATGTGTTTTTTTGCGTCATCCATTATTTTAAAACTTGAAATTTTGTTTTTGCCCTTCCTGTTACGGCATAACAAATTACTCAATTATGGACGATATTAGCATGTTAATCAAGGTATAATCTATGCCGTCCAGAGTCTGTCTGGCGCCCATTTGGCAATCATATAAAGCTCCATGGCCCACTCTTTAACCTCTCAGGTTTATGATATCACATCCTTTGTGTACAGTGACAACCCTCCTTATGTAAGTAAATATTATTTTTATTTTTGTTTCTAACATTTGCCAGTATAAAATACTAAATCAACAAGTCATGGATGATTATCATAATTGATAACTTGTATTTTCGGCTTAGATTTATGGTTTAATTATCGGGAGTGAGTCAGCAATAAAAGGACACATGCTCCTTTGCATGCAAGACACGTGTACTATGTATAACAATAAATGTAACTCCTCTCCATTATTTGAAAAGTATAATACCAAGGGAACATTGAATGCTATTTTGCATATTATTGAAGTCAAAATTGCAGGGTAGGTGGACAATAGCGGGAGAATCTTACTGTTAGATACCTTTGCTACCTGTTGAGCAACAAAATTTCAAATGCGAGAATAATTTATATTGGATAGAAGTTAGAGGAGGGTCTACATTTCTTTATGTACAAGGAATGCTTAATAAGTCGTGATCTGATGGATTATTAACTTCTTATAATTGTGTGTGTGTGTGTGTTTTTTTAATTAAGAGCCTAATCTTTGCAAGATTTTCCAAGAAATCTTATGCTTGACAACTAAAAAGTCGTAAGATCGATTTCCAGGACTAGAGGGACAGTTGGATTGGACCCCAAGCTCATTGTCAAACTCCACCATCCTAGCTGAAGTCCCTATAACTTTTTAACTTAGTCTTCCTATCTCACCAACTAGTCTTGTAAATTCAAATTTTAGTTAACCCTGTTTCCCTACAACCTTTGACCTACTCTTTCCTGTTTCTTGTATTGTTTTGTGAGTACTGAAAAAAAGAAAAGTGTGGGACGGTTGTTTTAAGTGCTGAAAAAATTATGCCCAGAATGTCTGTTTATTGGTACAGAGTTTGCTCATTTTTCAATGATATGCTAGAATGAAGCGTACAGGGAGGTATGAAGTTGGTGCCTGCTCAGAATTTTTTGGAGATTCGATCCATTGTGAAATGGTGGGTGTCAAAGGTAATTGGGTTCTTTTCAAGTGATTACAACTTTCCGGCCAGGGAGTAGTGAGGAACCTCGTGCAAATGCTGATTTGCAAAGATCTTATGCTTATTCTTGTGCTCCCCAAAAAGCCCAAAGTTCATAAATGCATTGAGAGAGATGTAATACTTTAATATATCCCCTCTTTTTTCCTCTTCATTTTCCCTCTTTTCACTTTCCTTTTCTGCGCCTCTTGTATTTTCGCCTCTTAAAAATCATTTGCCTTTTGTCTAAAGAAGTTGCTCTGCATGTTCATCTGCAAAGCAACGTTTAACTTGAACAATAAAATGTTCTGTGAAAATATTTGTAAAATGCCAACAAGAGGGCAGTATCACTAACTTTAGAAATTTGGAGATTCATTACAAGACGCACCATGAGAGTTTGCTCTTCATATAATAGTTATTGCCGAATTCTATCTTCCTTCTTCTTTGTGCTGATATCTCTTTGTGCTGCGTGATAATCACAGACAGAGACCAAAGACTTAAATTACCAAACACGAGATTGTTTTTTCTAAGAAGGTTATTCTGATCGGCTAATCAGAACCCCAACTACTAGTACAGGCACCAAAGGAAAAGTGTGAAATGTGTTTTTAAGGTTTTCTTCTAAAATAAGGGAAACTATTGCAACTACTGCTTTCTTCGTGGTCATCTGTGTCATTATTGGAAACTTGTGTGATCCCACTGGTGCCAGAGGACGAGGAAGAAGAGGCAAGATTTAAGTCAGTCCTCTCCTTGGTCAGGAAATCATAGAAGACAGGCCTGGTCGTCCCTCGTTTACGACTAACGTTTTCATTGCAAGATTGCATGCTGTCGTCATCGTTTTTAGTAGCACTGCGTTTCTTCAAAAATATGCGGCACAGCACCCAATTTTCCATCGCCACCACATGGCTCTGCACTAGTTGCAACACAAATCATTAATTTGCTTGACCATAACTAAAGTAACAATGTAATGCCAATTATTATTAACTACGAGTTGAAAAAAACATGAAGCCAGACTCCGGGGTTTTAGAAATGTGATTGGGAGGAGATGTTTGAATTGTGAAACGAAGGTCCGGTCTCAATAACTACAAGTAGTAACATAAAATAAAGCAATATAAATGAGGAAGACCAAAAATTGACCTGAGTTTGGTTCTTCTTATGTGAAGCATTGTAGGCTGCTGTCTCAGCGCAAACAAGGCGATATTCATGCATGATCCAATCGGTCCTAGATCCCTGTGGTGGCTTTCCTCTATAAAAAACTAGAGTTTTCTTCATACCCACAACTTGGTTGCTCCTAGAATTTACAATTTGTTTGTCAATTCCAGTTGCTTTCCAATAACCTGAAATTGTGGCTCTGTTGGATCTATTCCCATTAGGATACTTGGCTTCTCTAGAGCTGAAAAAGTACTTCTCTTGCTCCAAATCACCTGATAATATACACAACAAAGACCCAACGTATCAGGCCATCTAATTTTCTCCTAAATTTTGTCCTAAAGGCTTAAAAATGTTAAAAGCTCAAAGAGCTGTTACGTTTAGATATATGTCAGCACGCTAGTTCCAAAATTGATACAAGAAGTTAGCTCTAGCTATAGAACAAAGTAATTTGGTTGTAAATGACAATATACTTGAAGCTGTTCTTTAAGTGTTTAATTAAAGAAACCAAAATTTATGGCTGAGCTCTCGTGTGCTAATGTTTGAAGTAACCAACCTGGCAATTCCCAAGGATCAGCTTTGCAAACATCAACTTCAGGAATGATAGAAGCAGGCAAAGGCCAAGCTAGCACCTTTCGTCTCAAGTACTGAACCACTAACTCTTCATCTGTAGGGTGGAACCGGAATCCAGGAGGCAATCTGAGCGTACCATTCTTTACAAAATTAAGCTTCTCCATCTTCAAAAGAGGCACCCAACTAAAACAAAAGGCAGCTGAAAACCAAGAAGAAACACTCGGTTCAAAACAAAACGAAAAAGAGGGTCTTCAAACACCCAATTGAGCCTACAATTCAAGCATCCCACTTTGCCCTATTATACTCCCTCAAAGTAATAGAGAATATCAACAAGGGGAACAAGAACAAGAACAAGAACAAGAAAAGAAATGAAAAGAAAAGAAAAGGAGAAAGAATTCAGGATATAAAAGAAAAGGTAAAGTTGCAATTGTTATATGAGAGAGAGAGAGAGGGAAGGTGGGTATTTGAGACGGAAAGTGTGGCTTCTTTATAGTAACGGGGGTGTTGAAGTTAAAGGGGAATCTTTAAGAGGTGAATATAGTAAGGACGACCCATTTGGCGTAAACTAGACTCAAGCTCTTCCCTAAGCTTTCTCCTCTCTGTTATTTTGACGCTATTTTAACACGTTTAAACAAGTTAAATTAGCTTTGTTCGAAAAGGTTAAAGTTTTTAATCTAAACGGAACCGAATGCGTCTAAACTTTAAGCCTAGTTCTGTTCGACTTCGACGCAATGTGTATGGGAATAACCGTAGCTGTTAGACTCCCTTTCAGCTCTTTTCCTTCCTTCCACACAATTTTTTTTTTTTTTTATAAAATACTCTCGTCATCATATCCTTCTTCTGTTCACCTGCCTGGATTGTTGCCTAATTACCATATTACCTCTTTCATCGAGAAAATTTTGGACGGTGGTTGGTCAGGATATATCGGATGGGCCTTTTGGTAAATCTATGTAACTCCTGAGTTCTCGTCTGACTTGCACTCACTGGGATTAAAAAAGGTATCAGCCTCGTGATGATGAAGTCACCTTATGTCATATGGTTACAGCTGGAGCTCACAAGTGCCTTTAATGGTGTTTTTATAAAAGTGCCCACGTACCCATCACAAACCCCTTTAGGCGAATCGTTGGGGGATGCAGGTCCCCAACACTTCAATGAAATGTCACTAGTTCCATTGGATTCGCCCTTTGTCCCAACTTTGCTATCCTTAGCTTCTGGGGCTAACAGCGACGAGGAAAATTTTTTTTTTTAAGTATAATGTTCCATTTAATTTGAATCAATTTTTTATTTAATTTTATTTAAATTTAGATATTAAATATTTTTATTAAGTTCAAATCAAAATTTAAATTAAAAATAAATAAATTAAATCAAATTATATATTTTTATTATTTTTATATAGATTTTAACTTTTTATAAAATAAAATAGTTATTTGATATTTAATTATATTAAAAATTAGTTAACTACCCGTGCGATGCACGGATTATTTTTATTTTATTTAAATTTAAATAAAAATTTAAATTAATATTATTAAATTATTAATATATTTAATATATATAAAATATAAATAATATAATTAAAGTATCAAATCATAACAAAAATAAAAATTTTAATTAACAAATTAATAAACTTTAAAATATATGATAAATAATATTAGAGAAAGAAAAAACATCTGGAATATATTGTAAAAAATATTATTAATTATGCCAACAAAATATTAAAATAGAAACTAAAAGTCTTATCACTTCAAATGTATTTTATTTAATTTATATCATCTTCAGCTTTTTTTATCATTTTTGTACACCTACAAATTTATATAATTTTAAGATAAGTTTTATTTATTTTAAAAAAATAATTTTAAATATTTAAATAATATACGTAATAATTTATTCCTGTTTACATTTTTTTTGTAAGAGTTTCAGTAATATCATAATTTTCAATATCTATATAGCTTTACCAATCTTTGTTCATTTGAATTGTTTTGAAGTTGACATCTGATATAGAATTATATTTTTATAAAAACTGAAATAAAATAGTTTTAAATTTTAAATAATAATATTAAATTATAAACAATTATTAAAGAAAATTATTGGCAAAAAGTTTTAATGAAATGTATTAAACTATTTACCTTTTGTATTTTTTTTAAGTAAATACTGACTTTCCTCTATATAAAGTATCTCATGAACATGAGTAACAGTCAATCTTGAACTTTCATAAAAAAAATTGTAATCATTGAGTTCTAATTGTTTATAAAAAAGGTTGAACTTTCATAAAGCACAAAAGATCACATGATAAGAACTTCTTTTATAGTATTATTTATAAAAGATTTATTCATGAATAAAAATAAGATAAAAGGAAAACTTAATTCTTAGGAATATTAGTTAAATATAAATGATAAAAAGTTATTTGCTTATAAATTAATTACTAATTTCACTATAATTTGAATCTGACCCAAACTCAATGTAAGTCAACTAAAAAATAGTGCTCTATTTTTAAATTAAATAACTTTATATGCTTTATTTTTAAATTAATTTTTTATTTTTAATATACTTTAAAAGATATATGTTATATTGTCACTCCCTAATAAAACCTAAATGAAATGAGATAATTTTCCTGTCATTAAGTAGTAGATCATATTTTTTAATTTGTCAAAATTGTAATCATATTAATTTGTCGAGCTCATAGTAAACATATTTTAATTATAAAATAATTCATTTGCAGATCCAAAATTTATCTCAATTAATTCATACATTTAATTTTAAAAAATTACATTTAATAAATTTAACATTCAAATTATAATACCCCTAATTTTTTTCTATCTCCAATCTATAAGTTCCTTTATTAAAAAAAAAACAATTTCTTTGCATTCATAGACATGGTTCTGACCTCGATGTGTTACCTTACATGGACTGAAGGACAAAGCCAAGCTTGGTTAGTACCAATGAGCTCATTTTTTTGGGCCCAGAAAGAATACTCTTATGGAAAGTTCAAGAATGGGAAAGGAAAATGAAAGAAAGCATCAGAAGCAAATGCAAATATTAGAAAAAGAATTAGAAGCGACGGAGAAGGCAGTGGCGGTGAGGATAATAACAGTGGATTATCCTTTTTCTTAGAAAAAGCTTTTGTATCAAGAGGGGTAGATTCAACAGAATCTTATTTTTCACTTGCTATTGATAGAGATCCCTTTACTTTTTGCAGTGTATATAATGATCCTAAACCTAAAAGAATGATGTTTTCTCTAAGAGAAGGAAGCCCACTTGGATAAGTTATAGTATTCAAAGGTGAATACCATGCCCTATTTTTTTGCTTTACCAAGTTCACATCGGTGTAGAAAGAGGCAAGCCGAACATTTTTGTGACTGAGATAATCAAATTCCTGAAATGCCCAAAAATGTGCATAAATCATATTTTTATATCTGTACTCATTATGTGCTGCATAATCTAGCTTAGGAGCATTAGATACATCAATGCATGTAAAAAAGTCACTTGATGAACATCGATGAACTCTTCTTCACGTAGGAGTTTTAGGCTAATTAAGGATATTATCAAGCCAAGAAGGTTACTCCTCTATCAAAAGGCTTTCAAATGAAGTGCACGGGTGGTGTGGTTTCCCACTCTAGGCTTTTGAGCTACTTTTGATCCAATTACATTGTTGGGACATAATCAATACATGTTAGAGAGATTGTAGGAAATGGACTTTTCGGAGGAAGTAAAGCATGCTTTCCAGAGAACATCAAATTTCTTATGTTTGTTGACCCCTTGGAATTTGCCATGGCCAAGAACAAACTGTTCTTGCAAAGAGCATAGGAGAGACAGATCATGAAATAGATCAATTATGATAAAAATAAAGGCAAACACAAAAGTCCCAAAGAAAAAGTTGTAGTTACATTTTCGATTCACAAACCAGAAGATGATAAAACCTCATTCAACAGAGAAAATTAGAAAAACAATAAATTGTATCATGCACCAAACCTATTGTTATATACTAGTATCATGCATTTGACAGTGATAAATTATTTTAAAATTGATTTTAAATTATGATAAAGTGATAAACAGATAAGATAATTTTATTAGAATTGAAATTAACTTTTAATTAAGATTTTAAATTTTAGATAATTTAATAATTTTTAAAATACCTTTTTTATGAATAATTTAAAATTAACAAATATCTTATATGTCATCATAATAAAAAGTTTTATGATATATCTTATGTGTCAAAAAAAGAAATTATCCACATAAGCATCAACGTCAGCAATTATTATCTGGTAACTATGTCTGTTATAATATAATATATATATATGACTATATTAAAATAATATAAAAATAAAATAAAATTTAAAAAATAATAAACCAAATGAAATCCAATGAACAAATTTTGATTAAGATCAATCGTTTTTAAAAAAATTAATTCAAATTTGGATGAAATTTTAAAAATTAATAATACAATACATTATTCTAAAAATTAAAACAAAATCCAATTCTAATGGTTATTGCCCTAACTACTACTTATTACAATGCTAAATTTTATTCCAATGGAGACTTGAATTCACTTTGAATTTTGAAGTTATTTTGATGGTGAGTTGATAAATGTGTGTTTAGCCTAGTTTATAAAAAAGTTTATCAATTGTAAAAGTAAAACTCTCAAAATTTTAAAAATTTTAGTCTATGCATAAAAAAAATTTTAGTTTATGCATAAAGTAAATTTGAGTTTTTAAACAAAGTTATAAATTAAAGATTTTTTAACAAGTGCAAATTTTAATAACAAATATTAAAATTTTTTTTTTTTACATTTTCACTTTATTCTTTAATAATTTATAAAATTATAATGCAAATTACATTGTTTCACATTTTTTTTTATTTTGACCATTTTCTATTAAATTCATTTATTTTTTTTATTATAATTAATAAAAATATCTCTTTATTTTATTTATTTTTATCTAAAAATTTGTTATTTAATTTAATAAAGCTAACAATTTTATTTTTTATTTAATAAAAATATATAAAAATAATCTTAAATAGTGTTTTCAACACTATATATGACTCATGCATTAAATTTGCTAAACACTATTTAAAAATTTTTTTATAGTAATTTTAAAGCAATTCTATTTCACTAGATTTTTTATAAAAATTTCAACCGAATCAAATAAACTCTGAATGATTATTCTTTTTCTTGCTTGCATCGTACTGGGAATTTGCAAGCATTAGCTCATATGCCAGGAAAAATTACATTTCCAAACAGATGGATTAAACTTTTCAACAATATCAATAAGTTGTTTTATGATAAAACAATAAAAATATTGGAATTCATTTTTGAATTTCTCAAGAAAACATAGCTAATTGGTGGAACATTACAAACGTAATTTACATTTTACATGCCAAAGCTCAAAGTCAAATGTTAAGTTTATTTTAGATAACATGAGAAATGCTTTCTAGTTTTAGAAGAAATAGACGTGCATGTACTTTGTTCTTTATTATTTTTATATCATTTGTGAGTAATTTAATTGTTTGACTGTTCATTATTTTTATATTATACTAAAAGAAATTTGCCACCGCATCAAGCCCACGAAAATGAAATAATTCACAATTAAATTGCAAAATGAAAATTTTCAAAAAATGGGATGCTTCAATTTTTTTATCCGGAATCAAAAACTCGATTTTTATAATAATTAATATGTTCATCAAAACTATGCAAAGACGGTTACTTTTAGAAAGGGGAGAAATCCTTCAAAGGAGAAAAAAAAAAAAAAAACCTAAGCCGTTCTTCCCCAAAAGAAATATCTTCACCTCTAGGGGTATTATTTTCCAACATAGAGATTTATTGGATACTATATATAAAGAGAAGAATATTAGTAAAACAATTGCAATTATAGGGTGCACGCATTAAAATGCGTGTTAAACTAGATTTTTTCGTAGAGATGAAAATGAAGAAGAAGAGATAGTTGTTGTTCCTTGGGGTGAGGGGTCCTTGAAATTGACAATGCGCCGGATATTCTTCACATAAAAGAAAGAAGGGCCATTGGCTGGCAAATTTTTTTAGATTGATATTATCAGAACCGTGAACTATTTTTAATAATAATAATAATAATAATATATTTTTTAAGATGATGGAAAAAAAATAATGATTTTTGTATTAAGTAATATGATATTAGAGTTTGTATTAAATGTTACTGATTTAAAAAAATTTATGTGTAATATTATTTTTAATTAAGTATTTATAAAAGACAAATTAAAAATAAAAAAATAATTTTGGTTGAATTGGGGAAGGGCAATTGGGTCATAATGCGGGTGGTCGAAGTCATGGCCTCGTGGGGGGAGGGTGGGTGAGGGAATAAAGGTTAAGGGACCTACTTGCCTCCAAAACGACGGCCACCCACGTCGGATTCATGGTAACTGACAAAAGTGCCACCTTCAAGTGATGCCCCATTTCAAGATTTCCTAAATCTTCTTGTCTCACTACTTTGGATCAGGTGGAAAAGTTGGGAGAGATCGTCTGAGAATCTTTTCGGCCCAAAAGACAAACATACCCTTACAAAGTTCTTTGCTGTTTGCTTCCCTCCCAATTTTTGCCTCTTCTTATCTTGCCACCTAATTTTCGTTCCTCACAAAATTAACCATACAATAATATTATCCTTATAAAATTGCCCTTTTGGACTCCACTAAGCACTATAAATTACACAAAATGATGCAATACCAAAATTTTTGAATTGCTAGGAATTGTGCTGTTGGGTCAAGAGTAAGGTTTTTTTTTTTTTTTTTGAAGCTGCTACTATCAAAATGAAATGGGAAGTTTTCTTCAAAGATTTTGGTTGTTAATGAGAAAACAAGATGATGATTCTCAAAAATTCATAGATTTCGCATGTTGAATTTTTTGGGCAAGTGCATGTTGAATATAATTCATGTACATACATAGAAATGATTTTGCCTTCAAATAACAGTTATAAATGCAGAATGGTGTGGGTATTATTAGAAATTAAATTAAACTAAGCTCTACTTTTATGTGGCAATAAAATAAAAATATGAGAAGCCAAGTTGAATAGTTGCACGTATGGGCATCTAAATCTTTGAATTGCATCCACTGCTTTAAAATATATAGAGGAATATAGAATAGAAAAGCTTCAAGCACTCAATCATAAAATATAAGATGCCCATGTCACAAGTGCAGTCTCACAGTACCAAGCACCCCTTCAAAATTATTTATATGAAAGAAATAGACTGGCAATGGCAGAATTGAAGTAATGACAAAGTAGTAGGGTTAGTTGAGAGAAAGGAAAGATGGAAGTGTGGGTAACGTGGGGCAGTTGAGATATAGTTAAACCGGAGCCTCAAACATTGACAAATGAAGAAGCCTGATTCCGTAGGGAGAAGGGAAACTCCTTTTCCACAATTTATAAAATTGTGAGGACTGAATTGGAAATGAAAGCAAAATGAAAATGAATAATAATAAAAAAATTTGATTAAAAAAAAAAAGAGATTCCCCAACCAAATGCTCACACCCCACTTGTGCAATAGAAAAGTCGGCTTTCGTAAAGCCAAATTGCGGCTGTGATTTTCGCTTACCCTTTCCTTTGCTTACTTTTGCCTCTCTCTCTCTCTCTCTCTCTCTCTCTCTCCCTTTTTTTTTTCTTTGTAAAGAGTCAAAGGAGTTTGCGTGTGGGTGTTGGAGAGCGTTTTAAGGAGAAAGAGAGAGACGTCAAAGGCTGCAATTATTGTGTTTTGAGTAAAAAATGTTGTTCAGTGGGAAATGTCTTTGTGCTCTAAATAATCTATAAATCCCCTTGTTTTAATTCTCTCTAAAAATGTCCCTTTAGCTTGGCGTTGGCCTTTTTCTTCCTCTATTTTCTCTATTTTCTTTTTCTTTAATGGGAACATGGTTCTGTTCAAAAATCTTTTTCGGATTGCCCTCCTTCGAAGCCTTTGAATACCATTCTATTGTATTGTATTACACAAAAACCTACGGCTTCTAGCATTTTCACATCTTACTAGAAACAACAGAGTTTTAAACAAGTTGCTTTTTAGCTACAATGGATTTTCTTTTCTTTTTTCTTGAGAAAAAAAATCATTTAAAAGCTATACTAATTCGAAGGAAGTGTTTGTTTTTTTAAATTATTGCCTAAATTAGTAAATTATGTAACAGGAGTAAGCATTTCCTACCTTATTTTTTTTATTATTCTTTTTACTTACTTCATCCACAACTTATGAACTTAAGGCTCCAACCCATAATACTAAATTACTTCGAAAAAGAGGACATAAAAACTATGTTGAGCATCAAACCTTGCAATACATGTGAAACGCTAGCAAGGAAAAAAAATGCAATCAGCATATTGTGACTAAATTTTATTTTAGCTTGAAGGCCTTAGCTCTTCAAACCTAAAAATTGTGATGAAACACTCAAGTTGCCTTTAAGTAATACAATCAAATATTGAACAGAAAACTTCATTCCCTAATGTCCTTGTGTAATTATTATGATGTGAAGCGACAAGAGTTACTGGCAAAAAAAAAAAAAAAATAGTGATGTTAAAGAATTGGTGCTTAAAAAACTTTATGTCAATCATTTATGTATAATGCCCTTTCTTTTTCTTTAGGCATCATTTGCCATTGCCCTAGAAAAGTTAAAAAAGAAGCGGTGCTCTCATTAATCTTGGTTCTGTTTTGATAAAAGAGAACTTATTCCATGAATCGGAATCCCCTAAAGCTCCATGAATTCGAGGTGTAAAGTACTTTTGTTAAAAAGAAAACCATAAAGATGAAGTCATGGGTTGATCTCACGTTGTCCCTGATAAAAAAAATACGACAGAATAGTAACTTGTACAACTATACAAGCAATCATGTATAAAAATCTTGCTATTCCATATACTCGCATACTTTACATAAATATAAATATATATACCTATATATCAAGGTTTATTTTAATATATGTGATGCATGAAACAAGTAACTGATCAAATTAATAAAAATATATTTAATTTCTAGAAACAAAGCAAGGTGAAGAAAATTCAAAAGTCACCATTATGTATAGATTTCAAAGTTGACCTGGTATTGTTTAATGATGATTTAAATCATGGAGAATTTTTATATCAGCCCATTTTCTTGAGTTTAAAGCTAAAATTGTCAAATTACTATGGCCTGAAGCAAGACATGAGAATATTATGAGATCAAATTTCCAGAAGAGTCATTGTTGAAAACTATGTATATATATGAATCCTTCAACAACAACATATAGGAAGACAAAGGCTTTTAGGAAGCTGTGTGAAACATGATTAATGTGCGATTAGGACAACAAATTGAGAGTCTTAAACCTCTACAACTTTACTACGTAAGCTGTGAATTAGACCCGTGACAATAAGGTTTGTTACTAGGGGTTCCATCCAACTTGGGTATCTGTCGGGTGCAACCCAGCAACTTGCAAGTTGCCAACCCGATTGAAAGCTGGATATTTCTTGGAGTATTATCTTGGAATATAATTACTGAATTTTGTCAATTTCTGAAATTTAACTTTCACTTAATACAGAAACTCTTATCTATCCGCTGCCAAAAATCCATTGCTATTGTCATAGCAATACCGACCAATTTTAGATGGATTTTCGACATAAATATCTGTTAGTTTTAGAGAGATTAAACAACTATCATTGAGATTAGAAATGTACTTTCTAAGAAATAAAAGTTTTTTTTTCGAATTTCAATTTTGAGATGAATGTGTAACTTTAATTTTCTACTTAAACATGCCTTCAATTTGATTTGTATTGCCAAGAAAAATAAAAACCCGCTTTAAAATCTTTCATTTCCGTTGCTTCATCTTTCTAATAATAATAATAATAAAAGGAGGCAAGTCCTACATTTAATTTTAGCGAGAAAGATAGTTTTTAAATATTTAGCAGGTAGGATACCGTGATCATTAAATGCATTAGTGGAGCCAGAAAATTTTTTTAATGAGATTTGGTTTAAATATATTAAATTATAGAAAGAGCAACAATAATAATAATAATAATAATAATAATAATAATAATAAATAAAATTTCTATATTTAGTCATAATTATTAAAAATTTTACAATTATTTTTTACATAATTTTATATTTTGAATATACTACATGATAATTTAATTATCAATACTTTTAAACATATTTTTCAATGTACACTATTAATCTATCATAATATCATTCAACTATTTATCTCCTATTAGATTACAAAAGTGGAGTCTTTCATATGTTTATTGCTGAAATATTGTCTTTGCTGTGACAGTAGCAATTAATAGAATCAATATTATTCTTAACAGAATCAAAATTAGGCTCAACAACTAATAAGTTTAGACCAATAAAAAGTCTTAAAATTTTATTTAAGACACATAATTTTTTAATGTTTTGAGCCCAGTGGGGGCTCAAACCTTTTCGCCCTTACAATCAGACAAATATTGATCAGCAAAGTTAATTGAGGAAGAACATTTAGCATACTAGTTTCCTATCGATTTTCACGACCCAATTGTATTAATGTAGCAAATTTAGAAATTAAAAAAAAAAAAAAAAAACTTTGGAATTTAAGGATTTTGGTTAAATTAATTATCCCAGTTTTGCATTCCAGTTTGGGAAATGAAAAATATTTCCTAGTAGGACCTGGCAAATGAAGCATGCATGCTAATCCCTTCCATAATTAGTAGCTTTATTATAACAGCTAATTAATTTGTACGTATAAATATTGTAGATGATACGTACCTTTCTCTAAGTAATTGCCACCTAAGCAACAGATAGAATTTTGTTGATATGATGCTCAAGTACAAATGGGACAACATGAAACGTAAAACAAGCACGCAAATTAGTCCCCCTAAAGTCACCCCTGCTCTGCTACTACTTAAGAAAAAAAAATGAGAGAGGGGCAGGCAACCCATCTCGACTGAGAATACGTACCAAAGAGGATGGAGGTTGCTTGACCCAACCTGTTCTGCACATCCCCTTAATAGCTTGAGAGGCTACCCGATCTACAACATTATTTGCATTTCGCCAAATTAAAAGAATTTTCTTGTCAGGGCTCTTTTGCAACATACTTTGGATATTGCTTACAATCGGCCTTATTCTCCAATTCTTAAGCCTCCTTCCATCCACAATTTCAGAATGAATAATTGAGGAATCCATCTCTGCTTGATTTCCTCTCGTACAGCAAGTGATTCAGGAATAAGAGCACAATTTGTCTTAACTTCAGCACAAATATCATCAACTAGCTTTCCCTCGGCATTCACCTCCACACCTGCATTACGAGTGTCAAGCTGAAAGGCTCCATCACAATTTATTTTATGCCAACCATCATCTAGTTCAGTGCACAAAACAGGCACCTCTTTTCAACCATTTATTTTTGAAGAAATACACCCCATAGGTTCACAAAGCTGGTTAAACTTCCTAGTACCAACTCAATCCTCCAATAATAGAATGTAACTGCAATTCAATTTTGGTAAAAACTATGGTGCATGGACCTCTCTTTCGATATCATCCAACATATAAAAGCAACTGCAACTTTCATCTTTCCCATTCGTTCCTCTTCACGTATTAAGCTTTTATTGATGGATAACATAAACATGATCATATAAATAAATGTGGAAGATTTTCTTAATTTGCAAAGGTGATATCTGACTTGAATAGGTGATTGGTGAACAAAATCACATAATTAGAAGTTGTTCATTTCTACAGTGTAAATCCTTCACACACCAAAATACAAAAAATTTATTGTGAGAGTTTTCTCTATACTATTGAACATACTCTTCCTTATTCCTTCTTTGTGTATGGTTTTGCATCATCCTTTAATGTGGTCATATGCCACTTATTTATAGAAGACAATGGGAGCATCTATTTCTTTTTGAATTCAAACATATCTTTAATTGCCTAAGGTGGTTTCCTATTCAATTAAAAAAACATAAACTCCCTAGAGTAGTATTCAATATATTGAGATCGAGTCACCCATTATAGGCGGACTTGACATCCCATTTTTCTTACATGTCCCACTTGTACAGCATGGGTGTCAAACTCTCATAATCAAGAACACGCTTTTTTCTATTCCTTACATTGGATTCATACAAGGAAACAAATCATGTGGCCAACAAACTTTGAAAGCTAGTTGCTATACGACTTTTAGTTCATAATCACATCTAGTTAATTATATAACTGTTTGGTATGTATAATAACTCGCAAGCACAAAAAGAATAGGTATCTAACACCTTAGATTCATTCAGTCACATTTCAGGTTTTTCACGATATCTTTTATCATATTACATGATATACTTATGTATTCACAGTTATGTTCAGCATCTCAAAAATACTTGGTGAACTTGTGAATACAATCAAATTTGACATTAGAATGATCTTCCTTTCTTCTAAAATCTCTCCATTTCAATTCAGTTGCTCTCTATATATGCCTTAAGGTAGGTAGCATTCAAAATAGCTATCACTAAACTGAAACTTAAAGAAACAGTCAAAAGTCCTTGAGGTAGGTACTAAATAGGAAATCTTTTTGATCTTAAAGCTTTCACACAATTAAGAAGCAAAGATTTATTCTTTTGTTACCCTTGTTAATCAAACAATACATATGTGGTATATAAAACAAGCTACAATATCATATTAATATTGTACATGTGATGTTCAAATATTTTTAATATCTAACTTGAGCCCACAACTCCACTTGATTTATCATAATCTATAAGACTTCCACCTGGCATTTAGGATAAATAAAGTCAACCATGAAACTACTCATTTTTTATCACTAATCTCATTATCAAGTGACTTCATTTTAATTCTTTATCAAGGAGATTCCTTTTAAGTTTGTGCTCTCAATCCACAATTTAAACTAATCTTATCTCTAACGAGACTAAGCCATCGAGGTGATTGCTTGTGTGACAATGCCAATCGTTTGTTTGACATACCTTTCAAATCATATCGTATATTTATATATACATATATATGTGTGCATGCATCATAAGACAAAGTACTAAAGTATTAATTGTATTCAGTACAAGTTAACTTGATTGGAAAAATATCATAGATTGTTTATATAGAACATTTTAATCTGTATATCTACATTTACATCAACATCTATGCAATCATAGAGATTTCATGTCACTATTAAACATATCTCTATGTATGTACTTAGTAAATGGATTTACAATCATCTTATGCGTAGAAATGTATTGCATGGTGACTTTCTTTTGTGCGTCATGTTTCTCACAAACTTATACTCGCTATCTATGTATTAGGTTTTTGAATGAATATTTGAGATCCTTTGTGAATGCATTATAGCTTAACTATTGCAATACATTAACATTGAGTTAGACTTATCCTTCTAAATCCTAAATTATTTAAGAATCTCTTAAACTGAACAGTTTCTTGCAATAGTGTTTAAAATGCAACAAATTTAGCTTTCATTGTAGATAGCTCCATGAAATAACTCCACTATTTAGAAAGGAAACATAGCCAGAAGTAGATTTCTTTTGTTTAAATCTCATTCCCTATTGGTGTTTGTATAGCCAACCAAATGTAGATCACTTTTTTAATAGCACAAATAATCCATAATGCCTATTTTAGATACTTTAATATTCTCTTAACAACTTTTGATAGGGTTGATCGGGGTTGAATTGATATCTGCTTACCATGCCTATGACATAATAGATGTTTGGCCTTGTATAGATTATAACATACATAAGGCTTCCAATAATACTAAAGTAAGGAACTTTTGTTTTTTGTTCCTTTTTCTATGGGTTTTTAAGACATTAGGCATTCACCATTGCTTTAAGAGTATCAATTGGTTTGCAGTCTTGCATATTAAATCGTTTAAGAATTTTTTTAACATTTTGCTCTTGTTAAAAAGCTAACAACTTCTTGAAATGATTTCTCTTAATTTTTACACCAAGTATATGAGTTGTTTCACTTGTGTTATTCATTTCACAATTTGAAGACAACCAATTTTCACCTCAGTGATGTCTTCCTTACCAGTTTGAACCAATATTATATCATCCAAATAAAATGACAAAATGACAAAATTGGTTTATTCTTTTTTGATATACACACAATGGTCTTCATCAATCATGATAAAATTATATAAAATTATCACTTGAGAAAATTTAATATACCATTGTCTAGAACATTATTTAAGATTGTAAATCGATCTTAATAGCTTGCATACTTTGTGCTTTTCCATATTGATTTTCTCTTTCAGTTCTTCATTTAGAAAGATAGTTTTCATATCCATTTAATGTAACTTTAAATCTAAACTGGTGTTATAATTAGAATTAAGAGTATTGAGGTAAATCTCAAATAGGAGAAAAAGTCTCTTTATAATAAATTCTCTCTTGTTGACTATCCATTTGCTACCAGACGAGCTTTAGTCTTTTAATTGTCTTATTTGACTTATGCTTAATCTTAATAGCCTATTTGTTTCCTAATCGCTTCCTTTAGAAATATCAACCAATTCCCATACATGGTTTAATTTCATAAACTCCATCTTTTCTTACATTACATTATTTTACCTTTTTTCAGGAGATAAGAAAGCTTCTTTGAGCTTCTTTAACATTTCTTAGCTTTTCTTTCTCTTGTGGGGTAATCAAGAAAGCTTCCTCTTTTTGTTAAAACAATGTTGGGGAATGTTTTTATAATTACTTAGCCAGACTTATAATTCTTGGGAAACTAATTCACAAAATCCATCATCTTTAGTCATGCTCCCATTTGGATGTATTAACTGATTTAGAACTAAAAAATCATTTGTATCCTCAATCTCATAAAAAAATTTATCCTAGTTTATCTCATGCTTTATTAGAAACTCAGTTCCCAAAAAAGTGACATTTCATGAGTCAAACTCAATTACACCCCCACTTGACTATTCACCTATGAACATATATCCCTTTGGATGCTCAAAATGTCTTGCAAATATATTCTTTTTGCCTTAAGGACCTATCTTGCCATGTGAATAAGCGAATTTATGTATATATGTAGTATAACCCTTAGGTTTCATATCACTATGATCGGGTTTTCTCTTAATCCATAACTTATAAAGGGAGGATGCAATTAATAAGATGGTTCTTTATTGAGTATATAGGTTGTACTTAGCAATGTGTAACCTTAAAAGGTGATTGGTAAATTTTCTTGGTCATTATAGACCTAACCATTTCCAAAAGAGTTCTATTTCTTCTCTTAAAAAAACTATTTTGTTGTTTAATCCTTAAAATGGTGAATTGCTTGTTGATACATTTTTTAACACATAATTGTCTAAACTAATCGAACAAATACTTATGTCTTTAATCCATTCTCAACATCTTAACATATTTATCTAATTGATTCTCTACCTAGGTCACATACTTTCTAAACCACTCTAATGCTTTAGACTTGTGAGAAATCGAATAAATAAACCCAAAATGCGTGCAATCATCAATGAAAGTGATCAAATACTAATCTCCATTGCGTGCCCTCATTTTCATTGGGCTATAAATTTCAGAATGTATCAATTACAATAGAATTTTAGTTGTAGTTCATTTACAAATGGTTTTCTTGTCAATTTCCCTCATAGATAATTTTCACACAGTGGTAGATTAACCTTATTAATAGGGCATAATAATCCATCTTTTTCTAGTCTATCTATTCTTTGTTGACCTATATCACTAAATCTAGCATGCCAAATATTTACATTAATATTTGATTCAAAATAATTTATAAGGAAAAAGCTTAAATTATTGTATGAAACAATATCTAACAAAATAAAATCATTTGATAGAAATCCAAATTCATAGTAACCTGTATCTAAATACAAATTAACACCTCTACTGTTAAAGTGTAAAACAAATTTTAAGCTAAGAAGAATCATGATAGAAATCAAATTTCATCAAATATTAAGAGCAAATGATACATTATGTAAGATAAGAGTTTTTTCACCGTGCATGCATAGCTTATAGTTTAAATACCACTTACTTCAATTCATGAACTATTTCTTAATATATATCCATTTTTATACCTCGTGGAATCGACGTAAATCCATGAACACATTCCTATCTCATGCTAAATGGTTTATGACTTTTGAGTTTACAATCCATAAATGATGATATTTAGTAATCAAAACAGTACTTTTAGCATTACTTAATAATGCTTTAAGAGTTTGAACATAATTTACCTCGTTATATTCACAAGCAAAGCGACCATTTTTTTCATAATTAAAGCACTTGACTCTAACTTTTTTTTTCTTAGAATGACCCTTGGGACCTTGTTTTTTGCAACTTTAGCCTTTCTTTAGCCTTTTATAAGTTCTCTCATTGTTCCCACCATGTGATTTGTACTTGCAACCCAACCTTCCTTTAGAACTAGTTGTTTAGATGCTTCCAAATGATTTTCCTCTAATTGAAAATTATGAGAAACAATAATGAGAGTTGTTATACTCTTATTATGGGTTAAGTGCATTTTAATGTGGTCTAGTTATGTGGTAAAGAATGGATGACAACTTGAAACTATTGTTTTTCTATTAAAGTGTAGCTACCTTTTTTAGTTTGCTTGTCATGTTATACCTAATAATATTCGATTGAAGTTTTCTAGGTTAGAACCATAAGTAAAGTAAAGTCAAAATATAACATTCATTATATAAGATCATAAGTAATCTTAAGTCAAATGATAACTTATACAATCATTACATGAGAATGTAGGAATAGACACTATGTGAACTATCATATAATATTCTTATATCGAATCATGTTCAGTAAACTTATTCTTATAACAAGCACTCATATGTTATCTCAAGTTTACCAAAACTTTAACCTGTAAGATTGGTTGCTTGTTTTATAAGTAAAAGCATGACCGTGTGCTAGTCTTAACAACTTTTGTCAATATCTTCTTATTGATAAAGCATCGACTAAGAACTATTTTGAAACATATAACTTTTTATGCAATGATGATCTAATTGTAATTTTCTTGCAAATCTTTATTTATATTTCGAGAACTTTATCATATAAGCATTAATATTGAAAATATATGTAAACAAGCTTAATGATAAATAAACAAGACTTTATATGATTCGGCTTGAAGGGTAAAGACCAATGATCTTTCACTTGCACTAAAACCAATCAATCATGTAACTAATACCATATTTGATTACATAACTATCATGTTTCTGCTTAAACATAGCTTTCGTAAGAGGATTAGCAATGTTATCCTCAGTGGGTAGTTGTTCAATTGTAACATCACCTCTAGAACAAAGTTTCTAATAAGAAAATATCACCTAAATACATGTTTGGATCTTTGATGAGATCTTGGTTCCTTGGCTTGAGCGATTGCTTCATTGTTGTCATTATAGACCATTATTAGATCAACAATGCTAAGAACAACACTTTAGTTCAATTACAGACTTCTTGATCCAAATGACCTTTATGGCAACCTTAGATGAAGAGATATATTTAACTTCGATTGTAGAGTCTATAGTTGTACTCTATTTGAAACTTTTCCAACTCACTGCTTACCATTTAGAGTAAAAACATAACCACTTTGAGACTTGTTATTATCCTTGTCGAATTGAATGTTTGCATTATAATACCTTTCAACTAGGTGTTTGGCTCTACTATAGATAAGAAACACATATTTAGTTCTTCTTAAGTACTTAAGGATTGTTTTCACAATCTTTTAGTGACATTCACCTGGATTTGCTTGATATCTACTAGTTATGTTTAGAGTATATGAGATATGAGACCTTGCGTATAGCATTGCATACATAATAGATCCAATTAGCGGAGCATATGGAACCTTATTCATGCCATATTTCTCAATTTGTGTTTTAGGACACATGTCATTGGAAAGATTTATGCCATGTGACATTAATAAGAATCCTTTTTTGTATTCTTCAATGCTAAACCTTTTTAGCACTTTGTCAATGTATTCGGATTGTGAAAGATCGAGCAACCTTTTTGAACTATTTCTATAGAGTTTTATGCCAGCACATATGTTGCTTCTCCTAAATTCTTCATGGAGAACTTCTTTGATCACCAAATCTTGATAGATTGTAGCATGGGTACAACAAATCTAGCAATTTGTAATGTTTTTTTCTAAGTGACACATTATATTTTGTCATGCAAAGTATGTAATAGGTGATGAAAAATATACTTCATCACCATTTTATATTATTTTAATATTTTATATGATGATATATAAAATCGTCACATGATAACATCACCAAAATCTTTTCATCAAATTTTACCGCTAAATTTATTAGGTGGAAAATATTTTTGTGATATTTTTTATTTTAAGTGACATTATAATTTTGTCACCAATTTAAAATTTATTTGTGATGAATTTTTTCTGATAGATTTAAGGTGACGTTATTAGTTTTTGTCATAAATTGAATACTTTAATTAACTATTAATGATATTGCAATTTTGTCATGTCAATGTATGGTGGTATATGACGATAATATAAATGTCACAAACTTTTATCGTCAAATTTATTTGGTAAGAAATTTTTTTGTGACATTTTTTTATTTTAGGTGATGTTTAAATTTTGTCACTAATTTAAAATTTTATCTATGACAAATTTTTTCTAATAGATTTTAGGTGATGTTATCAATTTTTCTCATAAATGAAATAGTTTAGTTAACTATTAATGACATTGTAATTTCGTTACTTTTATTTATGGTATTATATAACGATAACATAAATGTTACAAATTTTTACTATCAATTTTATTTAGTGAAAAAATTTTTTTGTGAAGGAAAAATTTTTTTTTGTGAAGTTTTGTATTTTAATTGAAGTTATAATTTTGTTACTAATTTAAAATTTTATCTATAATGATTTTTTTTTATAGATTTTATATGACGTTATTAATTTTTGTCATAAATTGAATACTTTAGTTAAAATATTAATGATATTACAATTTCATCACATTAATATATTGTATTAAGTGTGCATTTAGTATATTATTAATTTAGCATCATTTGGATTTAGGATGAGTTAAATCCAAATGTGAACTTTTTTATTTTATTACTTTTAATATATTGGAATATACAGTCGGTAAAAAAAGAGTTAAATGTGCATAATAAATTATTAGTATTATATATATTGAAGTTGATAGGTTTAATTTTTATAAAAATACTAACAATGCATTTTATCATTAGAAAAATAGTTTTTTCTCAAAACTATAAATATAACTTTTCTTAAAATAAAACAAGTTAATATTTTTCTAATAAATATTATTCTAATTTCTAAATAGTAGTATGTATAATAAAAAATTATCTAATTTTGTGGTTGATCTATCTTTTTTACATGTGATATTCTGAATTAGGATCACATTTCTTTCAATTATCACATGTCCAAATTGATTTACTTGATAACATTTGATTTTTAATGATATTATAAATTTTAGCTTGAATTTGATAAAAATTTTTAATTATTAGCAAAATTCAATTACAAATTTAAATAAAAAAAATTGTACGCATAATTATCTCTTAATCAAAATTTTTATTGATTCTATTTTATTGTCTTTTATTTTAAAGTGTTTATAGATTAAACGAATATTATTAAATTTAATTTTTTTAATGTAATTACTACTTTATTTAAAATTTATGATAAAATAAAATTATTACATGTGCATAGTATGTACTTTTTTTTTTTTTGGTAAGGTGCATAGTACGTACTTAAATATACTTTTTATGCGTTCGTGTCTCTCAAAAAGAAGTAGAAAGTACAAAAAATTACTGAAATTCCAAAAAAACCCATTTTCCAAATAAAGACAATAGAAAGACCTTTTTTCTCCCGCTCAGTTTCGACCATCTAATGATCTTTTCCTCTCGTCGTTGCTCTTCACTGTAATAAATCACCAAATAGAATCAAACAAAAAAAAAAAAAAGAGAAAAAAAATCTTTCTCCAATTTCCCCCATTTTTTATTTCTCCTCTCTTTATTAGTTTCAAATTTATCTTTCAATTTTATAGCCATGACTGTCATGACCCCTGCCCCCATCAATGTATCCTCTCTCTCTATTTCTTTTTTAATTCTTTTATAAAAAAAATTATTTTGATTGATTGTTGCCTTTGGTGGGTTTTTAGGGTTCTTTTTTTCTTCAATTTGATTTCTTTATGGATTTGACTTCATCCGATTTAATTATTTTTGGAATTTTTATCTTGATTTTTTAGCAACAAGAAGATGAGGAAATGTTCATCCCAAACTCTGATTTAACCGACAATCACCAACCCATGAAAGTTGCCCTTTTTCTTTTTCAATAATTTTTTAAAGAAATTTACTTTTTTGAATCGTTTGGGAAAAATCTAGTTAATTTTTTTGGGCACTGAAAATAGTGGGTTTAATTTGATTGTGATTCTTGTGATTTATGTCTTAATTGTTGTTGTAGCACAAGCTGAGACTGCAAATGTTGTGGAAAATTAACCAGTGGAGGATCCTCCATCAAGATTTACTTGGAGGATTGATAACTTCTCTAGGTTAAACAGTAAGAAGCATTACTTCGAAGTCTTTGTTGTCGGTTGTTTTAAATGTTATATTTCTCATTCCCTTCTTATTGCTAGTACCATTTTTCTTTCCTTCTTTCTATTTTTGGCAATAGCTATTGATGATTGATACTTTTGGTTTGAATTCCTTAGGCGAATACTGATATTTAGTAAAGGAAACAATGCGGATCATTTGTCTATGTATTTGGATATTGCTGACTCATAATAAATATGGGTGGAGTAGATATGCACAGTTCAGTTTAGCAGTAGTTAATCAAATTCATAATAAATATTCCATCAGAAAAAGGTACTATCCTTTCAGTAAACTATCTATACACTTACTGTTTATGTATATTTTGCAAATTTTTTTGATGGTATAACATCAACAAAGTTTTTTGCTAGGTTTAGATAGTTTCTATTACATGAAGAAATTCTTTGAAAGTTATGCTATGTTATGACTTGAGAGAAAGATGAAGCACAGTGAGAGATAAAAGCCTTCAATAGTTATTGACTGATCATTGATCAATGAGTTGGCTTTCATTTTTTATAGTCTTGCATTGAATATACAGTTAAAATTAAAGATTCACACTAATTATGGATAGGCCATTGCATGCAACTTAGGACTGAAGTTCACTATGTTGCTGTTGAAATAGCTAGAGTTTATATGAGGATGGTGATGTTAATTTCTTATAGTTCTTTCTTTTTCTTTCAATGCTAGAATTTTATAGCACCACAAAGCACTGTGGATTATGCAATTTCTTTTTTTTTTCCCTTAAAAATTTAAATTTAAGGGTTTTTCATGATAATTATGTCTTTTAAACATATGCTTGGTTCCTTGCCGTCCCAATCCTATAACTCTCTGTAAGGAGGAATAGGTTTTTATTTATTTATTTATCTATTTATTGAGCCACTTTGGATGCCTAAAGCATAAATGGTGAGGTGCTTTTGTTTTGCATAGATGTCCATTACTAAGCTGGCTATAAAAAGAGAGGAATTTCATATGGATAACTGACTTTTGTGAAGAAGCCATTAAAACGTATGCCATTAAAAAGTGACTAAATCAATGCTTTTCTATGTGCTCAATGTTACGGGAACCTTTTTGTATCATACAATCTCTTGATGAACAAATTGCAAAGTCAACTAAAGGGTCCTTTTTTCTTGAAGCTGGAGAATTCTAAAGTGAATGGTGAAAGAGCTAATTACATTTTCTTGTTTACCTGTTAGAGTTAAAGCCTATTGTGTGCTTTACAATGGAATATTTTACAATGGAATATTTTGATTGTGTGGAATTATAACGTGATGGATAGTTTGTGTTTACGAATTGGTCATCGTAAGTTATGATAGACTTACAAAGATTATTGTTCGTAAAATAAACTATTGGATTTCAAGCTAAGTCTCATCTCATTATTGTTGCAGCCACTAGAGAGAGCCAAATGCTTAATGTCATATTTACTAGTAATAAGTATACAATATAAAGCCTAACCTGCATGGCTATAGTGTTATCCATTAAAGCCTGATGACATATGTAATTTATTTACATGGTTTTATTTTAGCATAGTGATTGCATAATAAGGTGGTGCAGAACAGTTTATTAGTACTCAACTGACATGATAGCCTACTATCAAAATATAGCTTACAGGATTGCCAATTGTATTGTTATTAATTTATGCAGGTTTTCAACTATTAATGAAAATATGCTTTTAGGTTACTTGAAGTTTGTATTAAATGAATAATTGATTCTTAGTCCTATATTTGTCACAACATTGCATCCATATTCTTGTTTTGGAAGTTCATATTATTTCTGATTGTGGTCTTTCAAATAGATATGGACAAATCCACTTTGTATTGTTAGCTTTGGTGACTTGCTAATAACTAGCTACCAACTTACCAACCTTCCATCCTATTATCCACTGTTGTAACCAAAACGCCCACTCCAAAAGGAAAAATAGAGGATTATTGCGTTAACCTAGAAACAGAGCCAAGGCAGCCCTGTAACTGCACCATTCTCCACGCCTCATTCATGTGTCATCCTCTCGTTCCTTTTACTGGCTCCACCATGTACTTTTAGGAAGGGCTTTCTAAATGACCCAAGTTTGTGGTCAGGATTGCCATACATGATGATTTAGTATGCCATGTCCAAACGGAAGAAGGGGCCTCATTTTGTTCCAACTTGCGTCGGTAAGCATTGGCTGCTTGCATAAGGGGGTGATGCTTCTTCTGACATAAGCCACTCCTCTATAACTTTTAAAAGAAAACCATAAGTATTAAAGGCAATACTTCTGCTCACGAAGGTTGTTGGATCTTTTTTTTTTTTTTTGTTTTAACAGGTACACAATGCTAGGTTTTCTACTCCATCCCTACTTCAGGCTCAGTCATGGCCAATTGCTTTGCAAGGTAGAGGTAGTGGCCATTGCGAAAATAGGTTATGGGAAAACATTGGGTTACCTAATTCCTTGATTTATGCATCTCAAGCATTGCTATAATGATCCTCAAATGGATCCAACTATGTAAGTATTGTCACCAACAAGAGAGTTGGCTACTCAGTTACAAGATGAAGCTCACAAGTTTGGGAAGTCATCAAGAATTAGTTGCACAGTATGTTACCATTCTTTAAGTCAGGACTTCAATTTGTTCAAATTTTTTTTTTTCAATTTTTTTGTCTTCTAATTTCTTCAATAATGTCAACAAAGAAGTCTTTCAAAGGTGAAGGTAGAATTATGATTTTTTACTGATTTTAGTTTTATATGTTTCTGTGCAGTGGTTTGATTTAAAAAAATTGGAGGACACCAAAGGTCCTCATTGGAGAGAGATTGAGAGAGGAGTAGATATCGTGGTTGCCATTCCTGGCCGGTTAAATGATATTCTAGAGATGAGGAGAATTAGCCTCCATCAAGTTTCTTACCTTGTGTTAAAAGAGGCTGATCGAATGTTAGACATGGGTTTTCAACCTAAAATATGGAAGATTGCGAAAAAAGTGCCTACTTGCAACTAGACCTCCATGTACACAACAAACATGGCAAGGGGAATCTCAAAACATTGTATGTAGATCTACTGTAGATCTATCAGGTCAACATTGGGCAATATGATGATGATTGTGGCAAACAAGTCTAATACGCAGGTTTGAACTCTCTTACTACTAATCTTGATTTAATTTAATGTAGATTTGGGAACCTAAAAGTTGTTTAGTATTTTTTATTGTGAATAAATGGTTACTTTTATTATAGAGCTATTGAGAAATTCATCATTCTGATATCTTGCAGTATGTTGAAGTATTATCACCAATGGAAAAACACAAAAGATTGGAGCAAATATTGCGGGCCCAAGAAGCAGGATTCAAGATTATTAGTTTTGTTCAACTAAGAAGATTATTATTTTATCATTTATTTTGTGACAATTATAGCATTTAATGATTTTTTTTCATAGATAGCTGACAAAATCTAATATCTTAAAAAAACACGAGGTGATTTTAGATTTTATTGTCATGTTTGACATTATCTTATAATCACTGATGACAATAATTAGGTCACTAAAATTGTGATTATTTACTTTTCGTCACTAATATATTAGAATTTGTCATTTATTTTGTGACAATTATAGCTTTTAGTGACATTTTTTTTTTCATAAATAGTCGATGAAAAATAACATCACAAAAAAAAGTATAAGACGGCGTTTGCTTTTATTGTTATGCTTGACATTATTTTATAATAATTGGTGACGATAATTATATCACCAATGCTGTGACAATTTACCTTTTGTCATAAATATATCAAATTTTATCATTTATTTTGTGACAATTATAGTTTTTAATGACATTTTTTTTCATAAATAACTGACAAAAATTAACGTCACAAAAAAAAAAGTATAAGATGATGTTTGACTCTTATTGTCACGATAAATTTACAATAGGTGAAGATATTTTGGTATCTTCATGTTAGATCTTTAGTGACGGTGCAAACATAATGAATGTTGTGACGTTTAATTTTTTGTCACAAAATATATATGGTGATGAAAAACAAATATTTAGTGACATTATTTTATGTGTTACTAATAGACAAAATTTGTTGTAATGATGTATATATTTTCTTATAAGCAATATACCATCCACATATAACATTATGAAAATGATTGCACTCACACTTGTCTTCTTGTATACATGAGGCTCATCTACGGTTTTTATGAATCTGAATTCTATAATTCATCAAAATGTGTATTCCAACTCTTTGATGTTTGCTTAAGTACATAGATACTTTTGAAGCTTACATACCATGTTGACATGATTTTTTGATTCAAAGCCTTTGGGTTGTGTGATGTACACATCCTCTGGCAAATTCCAACTAAGGAATGTTGCTTTAACATCCATTTACCATATCTCATAGTCATGATATGTGGTAATAGCAAGCAAGTTCCTAATGGATTTTAACATAGCTACTGGTGAAAAAGTTTCATGAAAATGAGCTCCTTGATTCTGATTATAACTTTTGCAACTAGCCTGGTTTTGTATGTTTGTACATTGCCATCCATGTTAATTTTTTTCTTGAAAACCCACTTGCACCCTTTGGGTTTTATCCCTTTGGATGGTTCCTCCAAAGTTCATATTTGGTTTGCATACATTTGTTATATTTCAAATTTCATGGCCTTATGCCATTCTTAGAATCAATGTCCAATATTACTTTTGGATAGGTAGTAGGATCATAATCTATTATCAAATCGTCCTTGTCCATGAGAAATCTATATCTTTCAGGAACTTAGTGAGTCTTGCTACTTGACCTATAGAGTTCTTGTGTACTTTGAACTTTTGGTTGTGCATTTGAAGCCTTAGCCATTAGCTCAAATTCCATTCTTGTGTCAATTTATGTTTCTTGAACTTTATCAAGTTCTCCTTTACTCCCAATGTTCTCTTTAAGGACAAACTCTTTTTTCCAAGAAGACAACATGTTTAGAAATAAACACCTTTTGTTTCTTAGAGTTGTAGAAATAATATCTAGTAGTTTCCTTTGAATATCTCATAAATTTACACTTAACCGATCTAGCTCTAAGCTTGTTGACTTGTGCATGCTTCATATAAGCATTATTTCCCCAAATCCTTATGTATGACAAGCTAGGTCTTTTACATTTCCATATTTCATATGATGTATTATCAACAAATTTAGATATTTAGAATATAAGTGGCTGTTTCAAGTGCATAACCCTAGAAGGATATAGGAAGATTCAAATTACTCATCATGGATCTAACCATGTCTAACAATTTTCTATTTCTCCTTTCGAAAACTTCATTGTGTTGTGGTGTTCCAAGTGGAGTCCATTGTAAGAGAATTCTATTCTTTTTTAGATAGCCTAGAAACTCATGGCTTAAATATTCATCACCTTGATTTGATCTAAGTGTCATGATACTTTTACCAATTTTCTTCTCAACCTTCATTCTAAATTCTTTGAACTTTTCAAAGGATTCAGACTTGTATTTCATTAAATATTCATAACCATATCTTATATAATCATCAATGAATATAATGAAATAAGAGTACCCTTCTCTAACATTTGTTTTCATTGGGCCACATATATCCGAATGTATTAGTCTAAGAACCACACTACTTTTTTTTTTCCTTTTAGTGATTTGGTCATCTTTTCAAGTAAACATGATTCATAAGTTCCATATGATTCATAAGCAAAAGGATCAAAGTACCTTGTTTATATAACTTTGTGATTCTTGTTTCATTGATATGACCAAGCCTACAGTGCCACAAGTATGATTGATTCAATTTATTTAACTTAGGTTTTTTGACATTTATATTGAAAACATGATTGTTTAATATAAGAACATATAAGCCATTATCATACATTCCCATGCCATAAAATGCATCATTTAAATAAAAGGAACAACAATTACCTTTAATATTAAATGAGTATCCATCAATCATACTTAAATAAGAAATTGAAATGATGTTTCAAGTTATGACAGGAATATAATAACAATCCTTTAGTTTTAAAACTAAACCAGAAGGTAAAGGCAAATAATAAGTCCCCATGGCATAGGCAACAACACTTGCATCATTTATAACACATAAGGACACCCTTCCCTTCTTTAGGTATCTACTCTTCTTTAGTCCCTATATGTCATCACATAAGTAAAAACCACATCCAGTATCCAACACCTAAAAAGATGTGTTAAAAAGAGATAGGTTATCAACCTTCTTACTTTTCTTTTTCTTGTTAACTTCTTTTTGGCTTTAGATGAAGAAACTAAAAGAGTATCAGGCTTTTGATTCTTAATGAACTTTTTGATAGTGTTTAGGATATTTATCAATTATGGTAATATTACTTCTATTTGATGAATATTGAAGTTTATTAGAAATTGTGAAAAGCTATTAGGAAAAGATAACAAGATCAAGTCAACACCTAACTCATGATCTATCGCAAATCCAAATTGTCCAAGTTTCTTGATCATCTTGAGATAATGCTTTTAGACATCACTTTGGAATAATTCCTTAAAAGTCTCAAATCTCTCAGTTTGCCCTTGTTTGTCAAGCAATTCCTTAATGTGCAAAATGATTGTTGGAGCATCCATATTCTCATGTTGCCATTGTAACTCAGGAGTCATGCTAGCCACCATGATACATGCGGCTTAATCAGTATGGTTGTTGTGGGTTTCACAATCTAGCCACACTTCATCATTAACACTAGCATTTAGTTCTAATAGAACTGGCTCATCAAGAATATAAAGCATTTTACCTTGTCTTAGGATAAGCTTTAGATTGTGGTAAACCAATCATTGAAGTTAGGCTTTATGAGATTGTTAGCATCAAGTATACAATGAAGCGACAAGTTCTTAATCATTTTTGCACCTACAAAATATGAACAAGTATTGGTCATATTGTTCAGTACCAATATAGATAAGGTCTAAATATATATATTGGGTGCTCCCACAATTTTAATGAAATCAATGGCCTTCACTATCAATTTAGAAAAATTACTTTTTTCTAGTGGGCTATGATCTCATTTAGTTTATCATAACCTTGAGGTTAGTCTCAATAAGCCATGATAAGTAAATTTGGTAAAGTAACTTTGTCATATCGAACAATATAATAATTGCTAAGACCCATTAACTATAACACAATCTTATTTTGAATAATAAGTACCTTGAGTTTAGTCTCAATAAGCCCCGCTAGTAGAATGTTCAGTTGTTTATGTTAATGAAGGGCATCAAGACTTAATATTTTTCATAAGGGATTTTTTTTAATTCATCATAGGTCTCATCAAGCATGCATAAGAATGCATCATTCATCCAATACATGTAATCTTATCATGTATTTCACAACTATATAAGGAGTTTATCACATATAAATTCTAGCATGTATAATAACAAATCAACATAGCATACGTGGCATTTATCTCATAACTAGCATACATACTACAACAATCATCATTTTTAGTTGAAATTCATCATCTTGCACATCTATCTTTGAATCAATATCAATATCATATATCAATCATCAATTCAACTCAATGTGATGTAAAACATAGACATGTTTTGTTAGTTTGGTTGAATATGTCTAACTATTATTGTAAGAGCATGTAATTTGCAATTATAATTTCCTAAACAATTAAGTTATCATAATTTTACTTGGATTTTCATGTAACAGGTTTAACATTGCTCTAAACCATTTAGGAATGCCAATCAATTAAAATCAAGCCAAAATATATGCATTGGGAATTTCCTAGTTCAACTAGGTGTTGTAGTGAAATAGTTTCTTGCTAATTAGAAGTTGTAAACAATTTTGAAAGTCCAATTTAATTTGGATTTTATATGAAAATTTATTTCTCAAACCCAAACAATTTAGAAATCCAAATTCAACAAGAATTATCATCAAACTAGGGCTTGGCAAAATAATCATTCAAAATAGGAAGCAAGTTGCAACTAAGGTAGAATTTATGGCAACTTAGTAGTTTCGGCCATATTATGCTATTCCACCCCTACTAGCCACCATTCAAGAGTTCTAAACACTTTTCGATGCTTTCTTATGCCTTTGGTCATGATTCTTCAATCACAAGTAATAATTACTTTGATTTTTATAAAAATAGTTCACTAAACTTGGTGATTAAAAAAACAAATCTTGAAGTCTTGGTAAACAAGTTTCCTATGATTCCCAATATTGAACACCAAGTAGATTTTCATTAAAATATTAGTGAACAAGTTTTTAAAGTCTCTTAACTTTTAAGAATACCAGCTGCATTAAAAAAACCAATTACCATAATCATATTAGGGTAATTATGCATCATATGCATATTGTACATACCTTACCGCCATTAATAGATTTCTAGGCTAAACTTATCAACTTTTGAATGACTAAACAACTCCAAAAATTATGAAATTTTTACAAAATTATCACCAATATGACTATTTTCATATATTAAAAATTAGTAGCCAAATAATATTCTTCGAGTGAGAAACAATTTCGTAATATCACTACAGTGAATTTTCTTGATATGGACAAATTACAAACAAAAATTCATAGAACATGCAAAAATTGTCCAAAAATCATAAAATTTATACCCAATCTTCCTAAGACATCATATTTGATATTTTAAAAGAATCCAATCAAAACAATATAGAAAAAATCAATTCTCTAGCCTTTACATCACAATGGCAGATTGCAACCAAAATAGTTTTGATAATATGAATCTATATTGACAAGGCTTTGATACTACTTCAAGGGAATTATGCAACCATATACAGAGTTAAAATAGTGTAATTTTAAAATTTTTAATTCCTTAAAGCCAAGATCAATCAATAAGATCATACAAATAATATATATATACACACACAAAAGCATGCATAATTTCGGCTAAAGGTGTTACCCTGAATGCCAGGATTCCTTTGTTTCAATTTGGACCTTCCAAATAGTTTCCCGAGTGAAGAACCTACCCAAGTGTTTAGCCTCTAATGGTAATCCACATGAATGCTTGTGAAAGAACCTTTTCTAAGGTGTGGTAGACCTCAAAACCACACTTTAGCTAATAAGTGTTTGCAAGACATTTTGTATTCTCTCAAGTTTTGCTTAGGCTCTCTTAGCTTGTTTTAGCCTTAAGCGAAACTTGCTAATTACTTACAAGAATTATACAAGAGGGTGACTACTTGATGTCCCAATTGTAGGGGAAGTGTCCTGCCAACCTTAGGTTCAATGCATGGATGTATATTTCCATAGAAAACCTATGCTAGTCGAATCCATCAAAATAAAAGAAAACTCTTTTTCTTGTTTTATTTCATCAATTTTTGGTCATACTAAAACCAAATTAAGTCTAACTTAATTTACCCCGATTTTAATCTTTCACAATTGTCTTATTATGTGTGGCCCATTAGGTTTTTTAGCATGTTGGCAATAAACATAAGCATTGTGAGCCTTAGTATTCGGCTATAGATGGAATAAACTTTTTGTTTTCATTACTATCTATATTTGCCCTTCAAGCTGAATCATATTTTGGCCAAGACATTATCACATTCAAGGCTAACGAGAACTCTTGACCAAGACATTGTCATATTGTCAAATAAAAAACCAAACTAAATATAATGGGAAAATACAATAATCCATTCTTGTTAGCCTTGAATTGATCCTTATTTTGAAATGACAAAAAATTAAAGCTAAATAAACTTGATCAAGATTTTGAAAAAGGATTTATTTAGTACATATTCTTAAGTTTTATATTTTGGTACTAAATAAATAATATGATTTTCAAAGCTTAAACAAACCTTTCTTTTTTTTTCATATTTCTCAAACCAAATCTATCTTTAAAGATTATTTATTTGAGCTTAAATGAAAGTACAATTGTTGTTTTTAAAGTGAACTTATTCATTTTAGACTTATTACAATTTTGATAATATTGGTTTTGAGAAATAGATTAACTTAAGAAAGTTGTTTTACAAGAACAAAGTTTTCCAACATTAAACTTACTTTATTTTTTTGTATTAATTCACAAAGTTTTAATATTTAAATTTTATATGGTTGGAAAGCTCTTTGAGTCTAATTTCTAATAGATTAAACAAAATTAAAATCCAAATTTTCTAAGAAAAAATTTTGAATTTTTACTAGACACTCTGCAGTTATTAGAAAAACTACATAAGGCTTAAATTTGAAAATTCACTATAATTCATACTTAATGAATTAGGTGATTAATTTTATATGGATAGAAAGCCCTTTAAGTTTAATTTCTAAATCTTGAAATGGTTTGTGATTTGGATTTATATAGCTCAAGATATGATCAAATTAGTGAGTAGAGTGTAAAACATGAGATAACCACCCAGCCACTGACAAGATCGATCCCCTCATGGAAGGGATCGATTGGGTCATGATTTTCAAGTGAAAAATGGTTCAAGACATGAACCAATCGATCCCCTCAAGTAAGGGATCGATCAGCTTTGGGCGAAAACACTCTAACGACTACTTTTTGGTGCTTCCAATGGCTATTTTTCTCTCCCAAACACTTCCAACAGCTACCTTTTCAATTTCTCTATAAATTGGGCACTCCAACACACTAAGAAGATTGATGAATCAAGAGAGCAAATGCCAACAAGCAATATTTTCATTCTTTCAAATAATCAAGAGTTCTTAGAGCTTTAAAGTCTATATTTTTGTATTTATTGTATCCAAATTATTTATTGTTGTTCATTCATCATTTTCTTGTCTATACCATTGTGTACTTCAAATTAGCAAACACCCAACCTTTGAGAAGTTCTTAGAGTTTGCAAAATACTTCAAAATTTTGTATTGTGTGCTTGTAAAGGGGAGGATAACCCTTAAGAGTGTGTAGTGTTGAGTTTGTAAAGCTTTGAGAAGCTTATTTGTAATCTTCAACACATAGTGGATTTGAGCCTTGGTGTGGACAACCAAGAGAAAGGACGTAGGTGCCCTATGGAGAAGGATCGAACCTCTATAAATCATTGTGTTTGATTTCTCTATCCCTATCTCCTTATAATTTATTGTTGTCCATATTTGATTTTAAGTTCATTAATTGTTATTGTTTGCATTATATTTTCTTCAAAAGTGCTTATTGTCTTAATTTCCATTCAACTATATTGAAATCATTGTTTGAGAAGAATTTAGAGAGATCCAATTTACCCCTCTCTTGGATCACCATCTAACCTATAAAGCTAACAATTCTAAATGAAATCATATTTGAATGAGCGTTAAGAACTAAAATCACAAAATTCAATTAACTAGCCTAAAGCTAAACTAGAAGAAAATCATAAAAATTGTGAGTTTACAAGCAAGACAAATGCTAAATTGCATCAAATTGAATACAATCAAAATTTAAATTGCAAAACCAATTAAAGACCTAAACTAAAAACAGATTTGAAACGCAAGCAATGAAAGAAAATTGTAAAATCTAAGCTAGAACATGAAAATCAATAGTATACTAGAATTTGGAAACTGAATTTGAAACTACTATTCTAGCTTTAAATGATGCAAAATCAAGTTAACATGGGCTGAAAATTTAAGGTTTAACTAAGGAACAAGGTGAGAAAGTAAAGAGAAATAAAAAATTTTAGAAAAGTCATATGAAGGAACTAAAAAATTAACCAAACAACAGTTGTGTTAAAACAAAATTTTAATGATTCACAAACTAAAAATATAGATTTAAAAATTTCTAACAAACATGAGCTTAAACTGAACTAAAATAAGATCAAACAACAAGTTTACTATAGATTTCAACAAAAAAATTCATAGAAAGTAACAAGAAAATCAGCTCACTAAGATAGGAAATGAAACAATACACAACTAAGCATAAACATAATGTATTCAACAATTTTGATCCAAAAAGCTATTAAAAATATGAAATAAAATTGCACAAAGTGAAATTCAGCAAGGTAATAAGTAGAACTGAATATCTAAAGTGAAGAGAAGGCAATCAAATCGCCAAAGGGAGAGCAATTCCATGCCAAAGTTGATGGATCACGTTTGGCTTGTATCTGTCACCTACATCTAGCCAGAACTTTTAAGCTTGATCTAGAATGCTGTGTTGCGAGTTTGAAGTTGAATTGAAACTAGGTTATCGCTAAATGAATTGGGAAACTATTAAAAAAATTGATAAAAAATAATCAAGATTTGATAGAGATATCATCCAAAAACTGCAAGTATGTCAAAATTGGCATATTTAAAGATAGATTTGAGTATCAATGAGAAATTGGTAGTTTAAGCTAGAAAATGAATTCAAATGTAAATTTTATCAAATGATTATGAAAGAACACTTAAAAACACTTAAGAAAAAGCAAATTTGCAATGAAATTCAAAGGGAAAATGCTGGAAAAATAATGTTTGGAAACTAAGAAAAAGTAAATTATGGAAAGGAAAGTGCAAGAAAATGAGGAAACAAAGATTTAAATCCTAAACTAACTCTCTTCTAATGTGAACCCTCTCCCTCTATTTATAGGCACAAGGGAGGAGCTTAAGGTCTAAAAAAAATCCAAAAAGTTCTTCATTTGGCTAGGCATTTCTGGAGCCTTTTTCTCTTGGTGTTGCAACATCGGGTGCATGGCTGGTGGTTTGGTTGCTTTTTCAATAGCTTTGCTAATTGATTTCACATATAATTTGCTACTTCAAAAAGTCAATTTAATAGCCAATCAAAACCTCTAATAATGCTACATCATCTACTTTCTTTGATGACTCAAACCTAGCTTATAACGCCATTTGCTTGATCACTCTTCCATGCACCCATGCACGTCCATCCTTTCTTGCATGCTTCATTCAATTTTTTTTTCTGCAAACAATTCCAAACACTTGAATGAATTTATTTAGCATACATTTTATTACAAAAAACTATGAAAAATAATTAGGCAAGAAAAGTAAAAACACTTCATTCAATGTGATCTATTGACACTAATTTAGGCCATTTGCACAAAATGGACCAAAAATCCTCCATATTTGTATCCAGATTGACGAAAATTCCTCATTTTCATAATTTGTAGCTACACATGAGATAAATATGCATTTAGGAATAATTTTGCCAAAATCCTTAAGAATAAGCCAAAATATAAGAAACATTACACTAGAAATAGGTATGAAAAAGCTAAAATTTAAGTGCAATAAGGTCCCCAAAGGTTTGAAATACACAAAAAGAGATTGATTTTTAAAAAATTGAAGCTTTCTTTCCCCATCCCTTCCAAAATTTTGCAACCCATCATAGCAAACTTTCATATCAATAAAAGTGCCACATTTAGATACTAAAAAAAATATTGAACATGTTTGGTTTTCAAGGTATTCATGATTTTAGAAAAATTCTTGTTTCAGTTGTAAGCCTACATTGAAAAGTATAGCCTTTTTTGAACAAATTGAAACCTTTACATGCTAAACAATCTAATCTGTTGAAAAAAAATTGTCACCTTTTTCATTTCTACTAAGGAACGTCAATTCCTAAGAGACTCTCAAATTCACATTTGTTTAGATATTTTATTTTCTTTGATTAAGGAATTTAATTGTGTGGGGCAAATTTTGTTGATCATTTTGAAGAAAATTTTGAATAACCAGTCACATATTTTTGTAAAATAAAGAAATCATATTAGTAGTTTGGATTTAAGGAAAAAATGATTTTCAATGAAGAATGAATGTTGTTAGGAAGGAAAGAAAAGAGAAAAGAAAATTATTTTAGGAATAATGGTGTGTCTTGTTTCCATAAATTGAGTCCAAAATGCATGTTGCATGTTGCATGTGTATGTTTGTAAAAATAAAAGAAAGCATGTTGAAAATGAAAGGAAAAAAAAGTGGACTTGTCTAAAAGTAAATAGGTAGAAATTGTTCAAGAAACAAGTTGGAATATGTGAAGGAATAGCAAAATGGTAAGTTTAGATCATTTTGGGAAAAATTGATGATTTAATTGGATGGGCAATAAGAGATCAGCTGAATTTGGAAAGAATTCCCTTTTGAAAAAGGGAGTGTTTTTGATGTTTACATTTATGTCAGGGTACATACATCATGAGGTTTTTGCATCTGCATGGGCATTGACATTTGTGAAATGAAGTTCTATGGTTACAAGGAGTACTTGAAAAAAATTGATTTTGCAAATATGCATTTATATGTTTAGGGCATTCATATCATAAACATCGGTATTTGTTTTCATAAGAGGCATTTGTATCATGGAAAAGAAAGTTGCTAGTAAAAAAATTTACCATGCATCTTCTTAGGTATGTTTTTGTCATAAAAAAAAAATTCATATCATTGTAGAGTCATCTACATGAAAGGAACATTGGCATCTGCTTCATGAAAACGTTACTTGTATTTGCATTGAGTATTTGTATCATGAAAACATTCTGTCATAACATGAATTCTTGCATTTGCATAAAGACCTTTGCATTCACATCATTTGTTAGAAATAAACATTTGTGCCATGATTGCATTTGTCAACTTTGTGAGTATTAAAAACAACATAAAAAAAGAACATAAGATAAAACTAGAAGTCTGTCAAAGGAAAGAATCTAAAAGGAAAATAATCTCCTAATTCAAGAGACAAGAAAGTAGAGTCTACTAGAAAAAGAATGGAAGGAAAGAGTTAGAAAAATAGGAGAAAAAAATAAAGAAAAAAAGAAAAAGAAAATAAAGAAAGCAAAAAGAGACAAAGAAGTTTATCATGAGAAAAGAAAAAAAAAGAAAAAGAGAAAATAGTTTGATGAAAGGCAAAAATTACGTAAGGGTTTGAAGAGTTGAAAATGGAATCCATAAAAGAGATGGGTTGTTGAAAAAATGAAAAAGATGAGATATGATAACAGTTGAGTAAATGTCAAGAATTTATTTTCTAAAAAATATATAAGAACTAAGACAAGTTTAGTCGGCACCAAGAAGAATTAAGTCCAATTTAGCTAGCATCAAGAGAATTTAAGCCTAATTTAGCTGGCTCCTATAGAGAATTAAGCTTAGTCTAGCTAGCACCAAGGAGAATTAAGCCTAGTCTAGCCAGCACTGAGAAGAATTAAACCTAGTCTAGCTGGCACCAAGAAGAATTAACCCTAATTTTATAAGTACTGAGAAAAATTAAACCTAGTCTAGCTAGCTCTGAGGAAAATTAAGCCATTTTAGCTAGTACCTATGCAGAATTAAGCCCAGTCTAGCTGGCATCAAGGAAAATTAAGCCTAGTATAGTTGGCACTAAGGAGAATTAAGCCAGTCTAGTTGGCATGGGAGAAAATTAAGACCAATCTAGTTGGCACCAAAGAGAATTAAGCTTAATTTTGCTAGCACCAAGGAAAGTAAAGCCCAGTCTAGCTAGCACTAGTGAGATTTAAGCCTAATTTAGCTGACATCGAAGAGAATTAAGGTTAGTTTAAGTAGCACTAAGGAAAAATCAAGCTCAGTTTAGCTGGCACTAGAGAATTTTAAGCCCAGTCTAGCTGGCAGCGATAAGATTTAAGCCCTAATTAGCTGGCATATAGATGAGATCATTAAGCTTAATGAAATTGCACCAATTAAGAAAAAAGGGTGAAAGAAAGGCAAAGTGGGAAAAATGAAAAAAATGTAATGATAAATGAAAAAAATGTAATGATGAATGAAATAAAAATGATGATGAAATGATGAAATAAAGAATAGGAAAGTCAATAGGAAATGGAAATGATGGCTGATTGAATGAAAAATGAATGAATGGAATGAAAATTGAAGAAAGTTGGAAATGGCAAAATGATGGGTGAATGAATGAACAGAAATGATGAATGATGATAAAGAAATAGGAGATAAGGATTGTGGGAGAGATCATAGTGAAAAAATGGTAAAGAAAAGAAGAAGAAGGAATATTTGAATTAAGAAAAAGATTTTAATCAGACAAGTATGATTTGACTATTGATGACCTGTCCAGGACCAAAAGTTTGAAGACAATTGCGGTCATGAAAACCTTGTTAAACACATGATTTGTTGGTATTTTCCCTTTAAGCCGAATCTTATTTTGGCTAAGATATTGTCATATTTATAGTACAATGATATTTGATATGTTATAAAGGTTTTATTTCTTTGTCATTGAGCTTGTATACATATATTTCAATGTTGATGCTTATATGTAAAGTCCTCATAATATAAATAAAGCTTTGCAAGGGACTTACAATGAGATTGTAATTATGAGATCATCTTTGTATAAAAGCTATATATTCTAAAATTGTTTTTAGTTGATGCTTTATCAATAAGAGGACATTAACAAAAGTTGTTGAGGCTAGCATATGTTTATATTTTGCATATGAAGCAAGCAACCGATCTCATAAGTTAAAGTTTGGATAAACTTGAGCTAACATATAGATGTTTGTTACAAGAGCAAGTTTATTGAATGTGACCTAATATGAGAATGCTATATGTTAGTTCACATAGTGTCTATAGCTACATTCTCATGTGATGGTTGTATAAGTGATCCTTTGACTTAAGATTATTTATGATCTTATATGATAAATGCTATACTTTGACTTTACTTTACTTATGGTTCTAACCAAGAATGCTCAAATCAAGTATTGTTAGGTATAACATGAGGCATATGAAGATGCATGAAGTAATCAGGATGAGATTCATCACCTTGTGTGATCAAGAGAGTGTCTTAACTAGTCTTGATTGAAATACCTTGAGAAATCTTACGCCAAAGTGAAATAAAAGTTTAGACTTATTCTAAAGCTTATTTGTGAGTTAATGTCAAGGACAAGACTAACCATGATTGAACAAGATTAAGTAGGCATTAAACTATACTTAATGTTTAAATTGAAATACTATGTGATGAAAGGATATTAATTATACACTGAGACTATTCATGGATAGGTTGTCAAGCCATATTGAGTTTTTGTTAGCAATTAGGGTTCATTGTAATGAAGCAAGCATTGATCATGATCTATAAACATAAGACTAGCTAATTGGAGAATTGGTTATAAAGACAAAAAGTTTTTTTCACCCAAAGCTAAATACTAACGCTTACAATGCTTGTGTTTATTGCCAACTTGCTAAAGAACTTAATGCATCTCATACATTGGAACAATTGAGAAAGATTGAAATTGGGACAAATTAAGTTGGACTAAACTTGTTTTTTGTATGACCAAAAATAGAGGAAATACAAATAAAAGAAAAAGTTTCCCTTATTTGGTACATTCAACTAGCATAGGGTTAACTGTGGAAATTTTTATTCCAAGCATTAAGCCTAATTTAGTTAAATGCATCCCATATAAAAAAGATATCAAGTCACCCCATCTTACATAAAAGTAGTTAGAAAAGAAGTTTCACTCAAGAAAATACGAAAGGTTATGCAAACACTTACGAGCTATAGTGTAGCATTGAGTTTGGCAAACCTTAGAGAAGGTTTTTTCACAAGAGTTCGTATAGATCACCATTAGGGGCTAAACATTTTGGCAATTTCTAGGCTTGGAATCTATTTGGAAGATCACCAAGCTGAACTAAAAGAATTTCGGCATTTAAGGTAAGCATCTAAGCTAAAACCTATGCATGCTTGTGAAGTTATTTGTTTGTATAATCTTAGTGATTGATCTTGGCTTTAGGGAATTAAAATTTTTTAAAATTCCATTGCTTTAACTCTGATAATAATACATAATTCCCTTCAAGTGGTATCAAAGCCTTGTTAATATAGATTATACAAATTAGAAGTTTGGTTGGTTGTTCATGATATTAAAACTGTGTTGATTACAATCTGTTATTGTGATGTAGAGGCTAAAAAATTAATTTTTTTCTATATTATTTTGATTGCATTCTTTTAGAATATCAAAACATGGTGTCTTAGGATTATTGGTATTAAATTTGATGATTTTTGGATATTGTTTGCATGCTCAATAAAGTTTTTGTTTGCAATATGTCCATATCAAGAAAATTATATTATAGTGATATTACAAAAATTAATTCTCACTCTAGGGATAATATTTGGTAATATTTGGCTATGAAATTTTAATACTTGAAAATAAAAATATTGATGATTTGGTCATTCAAAAGTTGATAACAAGTTCTGCCCAAAAATCTGCTACTGGTAGCTGGGCATGTAAAGCATGCATGTGATGCATGGTTTCCTTAATATGATTATGGTAACTGGTTTTCTTGATGTAGCTGGTGTTATTAAAAGTTAAGAGACTTTAAAAACTTGTACAATAAGATTTTAATGAAAATCTACTTGATAATCAATGTTAGGAATCTTAGGAAACTTGTTCACCAAGATTTCAAAATTTGGTTTCTTAATCACCAAGTTTAGTGGACTACCCTAGCTAGAACTTGCTTTCTTTCTTGGATGGGTTTTTGTCCAAGCCCTAAATTGGTGTTATTTGTTATTGAATTTGGATTCCTAAATAGTTTAGGTTTGAGAAATAATATTTCATATAAAATCCAAGTTGAATTGTACTTTCTAAATTGTTTAGAACTTTTAATTAACAAGAAACTATATTACTTAGAACTTTTAATTAACAAGAAACTATATTACTACAACACCTAGTTGGACTAGAAAAATCTCGATGCATGAATTTGACTTGATTTTAATTGATTGGCTTTCCTAGATGGTTTAGAGTGATGTAAACCATGTTACATTAAAATTCAAGCAAAATTATAATTTCTTAATTGATTAGGAGATTATGATTGCAAATTACATGTTCCTAATATAGTAGTTAGACATATTTGGCCATGCTAGCTAAACATGTCTTTGTCTTGCATCACGTTAAGTTGGATTGATAATTGATGTATGATATTGATATTGATTGAAAGAATAGATGTTCAAGATCATAAATTTGAACTAAATCGGATGATTGTTATAGTATACATGTTAGTTATGAGATAAATACCATAAGTGCTATATTGATTTATTATTATACATGCTAGAATTTATATATGATAAATGCCATGTATAATTATGAGATGGATGATAAGATTACATATATTGGATATATGATGAATTCTTGTGCATGCTTGATGAGACCTATGATGAATCAAAAATCCCTCATGAAAAATATTAAGTCTTGATGCCTTCCATTAATTTGCTTCTCTTTTTTTTTTCTTTTTTTAGCATTCCGTTTTTCTTTTTTTTTTATTTCCATTTCCCCTTCCTTACACATATGCAATTTTTCCTTTGTTTTTAGGCAACTACTTCCCACATTCCATGCCATTTCCTTAATGTTTTTCCCTATTTTTTTCTTTCATGGCATGCATAGCATGACCATTGCACGTGTTAGCTCTTTCTTTTGTTTATTGTTTCCGTATTATATATATTTATATATTTTGGGCTTCATCTTGATTATGGGCATTCAAAAAGTTTTGTTTTATTTTTAACCTCAAATGGCCCTTACAATTTAATTTTAGGTTAAGCTATTTTTTATTATTTTATCTTTATATTTATTTTTAATATTATTATTTTTATATTTTATATTATTATTATTATTTTTTATGTTATTATTATTTTGTTTAATGGCCAACAATGGGCCGCTAATGGGCTTTCATAAATATAGGCCTTTATTGGGCCCATTTTTAGTGCCACTTTAAGTATTATTCAAGCTTATACAATAGGCCTTGCCATGGGGCTCTTATTAGGCCTCATCTTTAAGCATTTAAAAATGGACTGTTAATAGACCTAAAAAATTGATGAACAAAACCCAATTGTGAAATCAAATTCGGGTTAAAGTGATAAAATATTCTAGACAAAATTAGGTGTCTATAGGGTGACAACTCCTTATCTAATTACATCTTATGTGATTTGCCCAATCATTACCTCTATCTTTATATGGTCAAGTTTTTTGCATCCAAATAATACAATGATAGTTAAGTAAGACCCATTAACCAAAACACAACCTTATTTTGAATAATGAGTGCCTTGAGTTTTGTCTTAATAAGCCCTACTAGTAGAAAGTAAAGAAACATAGAAAAAAAAAAGGGTTTGTGAAGCAAACACTAGCAAGAAAAGGAGAAGCATATGGCCAAAACTAAGGAACAAAAGAAAATAAAAAAAAAAGGAAAAAGGTTGCAAAAAAAAAACAACAGCAGACAGATAACAGAAGTGAGAAAAAACATGCCAAAATAGAAGATGTGAGATAAAAAAACTGGAAGAAAGAAAGTAGCAAAAGAAAAATGTTTTCATGCACTGTAGATATGGAAAAGAAAGGAAGAGTGTGAAGCAGAAGAGAGGTGGTGTCAAAACTGAACTAGAAAAAGAGAACTAGAAACACAAGCATTGGAGGTGCGAGTAGTAGACTAAAATGTGAAGCAAAAAAAAAAGTGCATAGACATGAAAAAAAAAATTGAACACGAAAAGAAAGGAAGAAGCATTTTGGGCAAAAAGGATATAGAGAGAAAGAGAAACAACTAGAAGGAAAGATAACACTTTGTAATTTTTTTTTTATTTTCATGAAAAGCTAAAATTTGCTTGCTTCCATTCCATTGATTTTTTTTTTTTTTATGATAGAGGAGTCTCACATGAACTTCATAGTTCTTCCCCACGATTGGCATAAAATGAGATGAAAATTTTGTTTGGAAAAATAGAAAATAGAGGCAAACATAGAAGGCGCCTCTTGCAAAAAAGAGAGATTTTTAACCTTGTTCTAACATCTATAGAGCCCCCCACCTAATAGTTTCTTCTACATATTGGAAAACCATGCTGTGTATGCTCATTGTCATAGCCATAATTTTGTTTATAGAAAATTAAAGAATTACCTTTTTGGTTGTGTTTTTTCTTTTCTTTCTTAGTCCTAGTTCATTTATATGAAGTAGGTGGATAGGAAAAAGAATCTCTTTATTGTCATGGCTTACTATCTTGTTAGTTTGAGAGAATTTTCAAACCCCCAGCATCCTTGTTTGTTCTTAAAAACTCTTGCTTTATGTCCTATTTGTTTTTTTATATACTAGTTTGCTATATTTATTCGGTTGGGATATGTATGCATGGGTTGATTTTTTTAAAAAAATAATAATAATAAACTCAATAAAAGGTAGGGCAGGGCCATAGATTTTCGATTTTGATTTTTGTTTTGCAATCAATTTAGGCTGTTATCTGTGGTTCATGAGAAGCAATTCAGATATTGAAATTAGTCTAGTGCTATGCTTTTGTGAAAACACGGTGCATTGTATGGACTTGTTTTATGGCTTTACATAGCTATTAAGTTATTAAGTGACTTGTTCATATTATCTTTGATCATGTTTCTGTATTTTAATTGCTATTTACATTTAAAAAGATTTGTAGAACATAATAATGAAAAAATAATAATAAAATTTTTTAAAAAAATCCTTGTTTAGATGTTAGAGGGAATTAAAAATTATGTTTAAAAATTAATAATTTCACTTAGGTGTTGGGGAATTATTAAGTATTTAAATAACAAAAGATAAATAATAATAATAATAATAGTAATAAAATTTTTAAAATATAAAAATTTATTTTTTAGAAAATTATGAAAAACGAGTTGACTCTAAAAGTGTGCTTAAATGTTGGAGATTGTTAGAGAAGTTTATAAATTTTTGGAATGCTAAAATACAATCCTAACCAAAACGCTAGTATGAAACCCTAAAACTAAACCCTAGGTAAAATCCGAGATCCTAAAATCAAGACCCTAATGCAGAACCTTAAATTGAACCCTAAGTGAGACCCTAATGTGAAACCCTAAAGTAAAACCCAAAGTAAAATTCTAAACCCTTGGCAAAACCCGAAAGCCCTAGTTGAAACCCTAAATGAAAAACGTAAGCCCTAAAATCCCAAAGCTCTAAAAAATCCTAAAATTTTAAAGATTTGTATGAAAACCTTTTATGAAATAATTTGTTCCCAACACTTCCTAAGTGATCGGGTATTTAGGAAATTTTATTTCTTTATGGATTGTTCAAATCATTCTGTAATTAAAATAATAATAAAAAATAATGAATAAGAAATAACTAATAAAATAATAAAACAAGATTTTAAATATAAATAATTACACCCAAACTCTACCTAGATGTTGGAGAGTCTAAACGATCTCTTTATATTTGAAAGCTCAATTTTTAAATTCATATTTTACCATCATCTGCATATATCTCATTTCTAGAATAATGTGTACATTCATAATTCATATATATGTTTGTGGATGTGTAATATTAATTATATTATTTTTTCATTTTTACTAGGTAAAAATTGTTTCTTTAAAACTTTTAGTTTTGAGGAAATAAAATTAAAATAATATTATGTGAAATATAATTGTTGATACTTTACCTAGATGTTGGAGAGTCATTAATGATTATCATTTACAAAGAGTGTTATTTTATTATTTTTAAAAGGGTTGTTGCAATAAATTTTGGATGAAAAAGCTATCTTTCAATTCTACCTTTATGTCTGGGAATTTGAAGATATTTCTTTAATCTAAAAATTTCATAATACTCCTAAATAAAGTTTTCTTTAAATTAATCATATTTCTTAAAAATAGAGGGAATTATTATTAAGTCTTAAAATGAAACCATTTTAATCCAAAACGAATGATAGCGCATATTTAATTGGTACCAATTTTGTGAGCGTTGTAGGGGTACAAATCCTTCCTTGCACATAACCAACTTTTGAGCCCAATCTTATTTTTGTAGACTAAAATTGTCATTTTAATAAAGTTCTAAACCAGTTTTATTAAAATGGTAAAATTTTTGGGTAGCCAATAACACCTTAAAAAAAATTAGTGATGACTCCCTATGTTTTCATGATTTAAAATTTTTAAGTCTAGTGATCGAGTCTCTGGACCGATACTGTATGATAACTTGGCTACTCCACTGGGGATATGAAGAGAGTTAGGCCAAAAATCATAATTATGCATATTCAAAATTTTGGATTTAATTGGTTTAGTTGGATATTTATTTTAATTCCCCTTATTTTAATTTTTCAAAAAAATGTATAAGTTAATAAACAAAATAAGTTGTATGTTAGTTATTACCTTGTTTTGATATTGTGTTTGTGATTTATTTATGTTGTTTTGTTTAATATGTCACTCTGCACACTTTTGCATACTCACTTACATGCATAAGCTCTAGACTTGGGCTCTGTCCTTATTAAGAGGAATAAAGTAGCAATTATCTTGTGAGGTGATGACCTTTTCATTTGCTAGTGAAACATTTTGACTCAGATTGAACCCTTTTCGTTTGTAGCCTGTAATGTATGAGGGATTCATTTACCTTATTAGTCTGTAATAGATAAAGGTGTAAGGTTGATTTGGGAACTTTTAGACAAGTAAATCCCAACCTAGCATATCATAAGCCATAGGAAGCCTGCCTAGGGTAGAGCTATGCCACCTGTTTTAGAAAATTACCAAAGATTAGGATACTATATATATTTTATTATTTTTGTTGTATAATATGATTGTTTTGTTATTGTTATTATTTGTTTGTTTGGATCTTTAATTTCTTTTATTTGTATAACTTTTAATTTTGTTGCATACATCATATAAATATTACATCTGAAGAGGGGTATTTGTTTTGGGTCAATCAATAGTAGAAGAAGTACTCACGAAGCCATCAGTAGCATTAGCCTCCAACAGGAATTATTTGGAAGTCAAAAGCCAATTAAAAAGCACCCAAGAAAAACAAAGAGATTGTTTAGAGGTCAGTTACGTTTCTACACTTCCACAGTTAGTGCACATGGATTTGAGTTAAAATGATATAGTCGAATTGGAAACCATATGGTGACAGTGGGGAGTAGAAAAGAAAGATTATTTTTTGAGGAAATATGGGGATATGGCATTGCTTCTATCAATAAAGATTGATGAGGAACTAGTTAGGGTTACGATACAATTTTAGGATCCATCTTATCGGTATTTCATGTTTAAGCAACAAGACTTGGCCCTCATAATTGAAGAATGTTCATCTTTACTCTGGATAGAGTTTGCCAATTAAGATAATATTTATTGAAAAGAGCAAAAGACTACCGGATATACAAATAAGTTAGCTAAGATTTTGCAAATAGGGTTTAAAGAGATTGACAAGCATAAGAAGGAAAAGAATTAGGTCGAGACCATTCCATCGACCTTCTTGTTAAAGCATATAATGAAGCATCTTGATAATGATTAGGGATTAGACTGATTTGCTTTGGTCGTATATGGTTTGATGATATTCCCTAAGGTTTTAGGATATGTAGAAGCATCAATGGTTGATTTCTTTGAGCAATTGGATAAAGGTATAAATCCTTCATCGACTATTTTAGCGAAGACCATTAGATCGCTTAACTTCTATCGAATGAAGGGTGAGTAATGATTCAAAGGATATGCTCAGTTGCTTTTTGTTTAGCTTAGAGGTCATTTTTGGAGAAAAAGAAAGATATCATTTCAGCTTTTCTCCATTCATTTCGTTCCCATCAAGAGTTTATCACCAAGAAATGGTAGAGGGATTGGAGAAAAGGCAATGGATGTCATTGTTTCTAAAGCTTACTAGTGAAGATGTAACATGGAGTATGCCTTGGATGCTTCCAACAACCATTTTGTACAATTGTAGAGATGAGTCATGGGTACCATTGCTAGGGATATAGGGGTCAGTGAGTTGTGCACCTCTCATGGTTTAAAAGTAATAGGATTTTCATGAATTCATCTTTATGACTTATGGACTTAGTTTGCTCAAGTTTGACTATAGGGCATTTGGTTATATGAAAAAGGTCCAAGAGGTCATCAAGGCATAAAAGCTAATTAATCGGATGAACCTAGCCAAATATGCAGATAATGTTATGGAAGGGTACCTTGCATGGAGAATGAAAAGAGTCAATGAAGTTAGGCCCTTGCTAGTGGATGTTTCAAATTAGTTGCCCACTTTTACTTTAGAGTCGATATTGTCGACTCTTAAGATCACTCAGTGAGAGTTTAAGATGAAAAGAAAGAAGATAGGGAAAGAAAAGATGACAATGATAAATCAAGTCAACTAGTTGATGTATGATTTGATGATGAAAGATGATGCCTTATAAAAGTTGACCAAGGAGCGAAAGGTGTTGAAAAGAGATTTACAAGATCTTCACCAAGAGAATAAGAGATTGAGGATGGACATCAGACCTTCAAAGGGATCTAAGAAGGATGTGGAAGAATTAAGAAAGATGGTGGAATATTGAAAGAGTAAAGCTTGAGAAAATAAAAGAGTGATCTCTATACTCACCAAAAAACTGCAAACATGGAAAGATAAACTTTTTAGAGTCTTTACAAAGGTAGCCAAGTGCCAATAGGAAAACGAAAAGCTAAGGGCCAGATTGAAAGGAGAACAGAATAGGAGTTTTGATTTGTAAAAGAGAAAAAAGCTTTTGGAACATGAGCTAATGAGCTTGGAAATTTAGTTGGTTAACAATTAGAATTGCATAGATAAGATTTTGATTGAATGGCAAGAGAAGGAGGATTATTAGGCTTATACCTATAACATGGAAGTGGAAGCTTGGAAAATGTGGAGAGTGGATAGCCTAGGAAGGCAACAGTGCATAAAGCACTTGACTTCATAGATCTACAATACGGTGCAGAAAGGCAATAAAATGGTGGAGAGAGCTGAAAAACTTGAGTGAGAGGTCATTTTGACTTAGCATTGCAATCAACGCTTATTGAGTTTCTTTTGTGAAGCTAGGGAGCATTATGCTCAAATTAGGTGTTTTTGTGGTTTTCATACATGGATGATTGGTTGATGTGTAGAGATTTCTATGGTTAATGATTGTTTCTTTTTACTTAGATTAATCCAAAGCAATTTGCATTACATTACATTCATTGCATACATGTAAATTAATAAAAGCAAATTAATAATAATAATGATACTAATAATAGTAATAACAATGATGATTATACCATGCATTCTAATTCATGACAAATAAAGAGAGTTTCAAGGATAACAAACTCAAAGAAGTCAGCTTAAATAGTTTCACACGTATAATACCTGCTCTAATTCTCGAGTTATGGAAGAAGGTAATTCAACTAGGTTTGAGAGGGTCTAGAAGGCACAATAGGAGATAAAAGAGAGAGTGATGGAAATATAATTGAATATCAAGGCACAGATGTTTGAGTTAAGATAATTATTAACTAGCCCCCTAAAAGGCAAAGAAGTTGCTAGCACACAGGGATTAGGAGATGGGATTAATATAGAGGAGTCAACATATCTTTTGGGATTCACTCCACCTCAAGTTCATACTTCCTAAGGAATCCATTTACAGCCACCAACCACACACCCTTTCACTTTTGTTGGATCTTCTATTAGTCAACTCTAGCTTTACATTAGTGCTGGACCTTCTGTTAGTCAACCTCAGGTGCATGTGAAAATCAATCCAAGATTGGGTCCGATCGATCCTATCAGTATACTAAATTTCAATGATCCTGTTGAACCAAAAAAGCTATATGGCATATATGTGCTAGTAATGAGTGTAGAGATTAAAAATAAATGTGAACTGCTAGAAGAAAGACTAAGAGTCGTGGAAGGGAATGCCACCTTTAGGAATATGAATGCAAATAAGCTCAGTTTGGTGCATGGTTTGGTTATACCAACAAGATTCAAGGTTTTCAATTTTAAAAAGTTCATTGGAACTACATGTCCTTCTGCTCATGTTACGATGTTTTGTTGTAAAATGGCAAGTCATACTCACAATGACAAGCTTTTGAAACATTATTTTCAAGATAGTTTAACTAGATCAGTAGCAAAATGGTATGTTTAATTAGATCGAAGTTGGATCCATGCATAGAAAGATTTAGCTAAAGCTTTCTTGGCTCAATATAAGCATGTTATTGATATTGTTCTGAATAGGTTATCTTTGTAGAATAAGGAAAAAAAGTTAACAGAAAGCTTTAAGGAGTGTACGCATTGTTGGAGAGATGCAGCGGCTCAAGTCCATCCACCGTTAACGAAAAAAAAAGTTACAGTGCTATTTATTAGTATGTTAAAGGCCTCATATTATGACAAAATTATGGGAAATGCTATAAAGAATTTTTGCAATATGGTGGTTTTTGGGGAAATGATTGAGAATGTGATTAAAGCTGGCAAGATTGAGAGGCAATAATTCTAAAGCTAAAGCACTAAGTAGGGAACCTTCGATCTTAAGTTTGAATGTTTTTACAAGAGTACTATTAGGAATGTGAGATTTTGAGTGTTTGCATTGCATAAATAGATCTTGTGCTTCATGTGTGTTTCATAGATTTATATCATCATTTGATATTTTCGATTTCTATTAAATTTTGGACTTGTAATTGGTAAAAAGGGAGAAAATGTTAGATTTGAGTAAAGCCGCACATAGTTAGGTCCCAAGGTTATAAATATATATATATATACCCTAAAAACACTAGAAAAAGAAAATGACAAAAAAGAAAGTTTTGAGTCATGGAAGAGTTGGCATCACTATTAGAAATTTGTCAAATACTTAAACACTTTTTCTTAAGTCATTTAGTTGATCTTATTCATCAGCCATCACTCTTCAAAAGGCTTGAATTTGAATTTGTGAACCTTGTCCTCACCTGATAATGTTATAATGTTAAATGATGATATTCTTTTCCAAGGCAATGAACAATGAAACATCTAATTAAAAAAGAAAAAAGGAAATTTGAATTTCTAGAAGAGCAGGCTAACATATTCTTTTAAGGATTCATATGTGGTAATTTGATGTTTAATGTTACACTATAGATCCAAAAATCTTTCAAAATCAAAGCCAACCCAAGTCCTATAAAATAACCTCATATTTATCAACCTTTCAACTATTTACCCCAAAATTGGGCTTGGCCCATGTGTCTTGTGAGCATGTGGATCAGAGCAGAAAGACCTCATTGCTCTTAAGACAACATGAATTATAATCAACCTATTGTTCTCTTTTTGGTAAAGTGATATGGACTATTTGATACCTTAAATGAGTTCATTCCATGTGACCCTTTCTCATTCATTCGATATAATCTTTTTCTTCTAATAACTTCTATTAAGGATGGTTTGCCAAAATGGGGCATTTTCCCTAAAACGCATTACTAGCAAAATGAATTTAGGGGGTTATTCCAAAAAAAAAGGAGAAAAAACAAAAAAAAAAAGAAAAGAAAAATAGTTATTACATCATGCACTTAAGAAGTTTGAATGAATCCAAATAAAGTCTTGACAAATCCAAAAATTTTAGAGAAAAGAAAGGCAAAAACAAAAGCCTAAGTTGAAAAGGCTATAAAATAAAGTCAAGAAAACCAATAGCGTCAAAAAGAAAAAACTTCTGAAATGAAATACTTTTTTCAAATTCATTTTCCCAAAAAGGAACTGCTCTTCAATTTAAGTGATCATACTTGAAATGACAAATGATCGTCTTTTATTATCCCTTCACAAATGTAGAAATTTATCCTTTCCTACCCCATTAAGCTTAATTAATTTTCTTTTAAAATAAATCCAAATTAAGAATCATCTTTCATACTGGAGGCAAAAAGAGATGTATTTAAGGGTTAAGAATAGTGATGTCCCAATAGAATCCCATATGTTAGGGCAAAGGCCTAATATAAAAATTTTTAAAAGTTTTGAATCCACTCAGTGAAAGAATGAAAAATGAAGAAAATAAGGAAATGAAAGAGAAGAAAAAAAAGGAAAGGAATGGGTGGAAAGCATAAGAGAATGCAAGGGAATATACCTCAGAGTGTATCCTTCAAATGAGTTTGATCCTTGGTTTTAATTACCCTTAAATACTTGTTTTGGGCCTTTTTATCCTTTTCTTTTGACAACCCCAAACATTAGCCTATGTTACATCCCATGAAAAGTCCATATTGGATCAAACATGAATGCTTAAAAATTGAAGAGTTTTTTTTAAGAAAATGGCCATGAAATCTTTAAACCTTTTGGTCCCTCTTTATTACCTAATTTTTTGTTTGGACCATTAACTCCATTTAATTAAGTTTGAATTCTTAAATACATGGTATAGTGATAAAAAAGAAAAAAAAAAAAACAAAAATATAAATGTGGCTCTAGCGTGAAAATCCTGAAAAATGGCAATCTAGAGCAAATCTTGAAGGCTAATTCTAATGCTAAATGTGGTAGATGCTAAACAAAGATAAGCTAAACCTTTTTAAAAGATCTAAAATATCAAGGTCCAAGAAGTTTGAGAATGACTGATTTCAAAAATCTCAGCCTTTTCCCATACCCAAATAACCTTTCAAAATCTCAAACCCTTATAGCTAATCTTGACATATATCAAAATACCACATTTGAATGCTAAAGAAAATGTTGAATATGTTTGGTATTTAAGGGATTCATGTTTTAGGAAAACTTATATTTCATCTGTGAGCTTACATGGAAAAAGTATATGACTTTTTTATCCTCTTCAGGTGGAGAAACCCTTTTTGAATGAACAAAAAATCTTAATGTGCTAAACTATTTAATCTAGTTTAAACGAAAATGTTCACCTCTTTCATTTCTGATAGGGGTCACCAATCCTCGAGAATTTAAGCCTAGTTTAGTTGGCACCCAATGAAAGTTTAAATCTAGTTTAGCTAGCACTCATGAAAAGATGTAAGCCTAGTTTAGTTGGCATCTTATGAAAGAATTTAAGCCCATTTTTGTTGGCACTAATGAAAATTTAAGCTAAGTTTATTTGGTACCTTATGAAAAAATTTAAGCCTAGTTTGTTTGGCACCAAAGAAAATTTAAGCCCAGTTTATCTGGCACATCATGAAAAGATTTAAGCCTTGTTTGGCTGACATTAAGAAAAACTTAAGCTTAGTTTAGTTGGCATATCATGAAAAGATTTAAGCCTAGTTTGGCTGACATTAAGAAAATTTAAGCTTAGTTTAGTTGGCACTCATGAAAAGATATAAGCCTAATTTAGTTGGCACCCCATGAAAGAATTTAAGCCTAGTTTTATTGGCACATCATGAAAGATTTAAGCCCAGTTTAGCTGTCACCCATATTGTAAGCCCAGTTTAGTTGGCACCTCATGAAAGAATTTAAGCCTAGTTTTGTTGGCACATCATAAAAAATTTAGGCTCAGTTTAGTTGGCACCCAAGTTTTAAGCCTAGTTTAACTGGTATCAATGAAAGATTTAAGCCTAGTTTAGTTGGCACATTATAGAAAGATTTAGCCAGTTTGACTGGTATTAATGAAAGATTTAAGCCTAGTTTGACTGGTATCAAAGAAACATTTTAGCCTAGTTTAGCTGGCATATCATGAAAAAATTTAAGCCCTATTTAGTTGGCACCCAAGTTTTAAGCCCAGTATTAACTGGCACCAATAAAAATTTAAGCCCAGTTTAGTTGGCATCCAATGAAAGATTTAAACCCACTTTAGTTAGCACTCAATGAGAATTTAAGCCTAGATTAGCTAGCTCCAATGAACATTTAAGCCCAACTTAGTTGGCACCTCATGAAAAGATTTAAGCTCGTGTAGTTGGCACCAAAGAAAATTTAAGCCTAGTCTAAGTAGCACCAATGAAAATTTTGTCTTAATCATCCTTTATTTCTAACTTGCAGTGTTATCTTGGTCGTCTTTTATTTTTGACTTATGGAATTGTCCCAATCGTTCTTTTATTTTTGACTTGTGGTGTTGTCTCAATCATTTTTTTGACCTAAGGTATTGTCTTAGTCGTCTTTTATTTTTAACCTATGGTATTGTTTGGTCATCCTATATTTATGATGTTTATTTCTAACTTGTGATGTTGTCTTGGTAATCTTTTATTTCTCACTTGTAGTGTTGTCTTGGTCATTCGTTATTTCTGACTTACGATGTTGTCCCGATCTCTTTTATTTTTGACTTGTGGTGGTGTCTTGGTCTTTTACTATTACTTGACTTGCAATGTTGTCCCAGTCATTTGTGATTTTAACCTATGATTTTGTCACGGTTAATCTTCATTTTAACTTACAATTTTGTTTCGATCATCTTTATTTCGAACTTGTGGTGTTGTCTTGGTCATTCTTTATTTTTTGCCTTGTGATGTTATCCCGATCGTTCATTATTACTTGACTTACGGTATTATCTCGATTATTCTTTATTACCCAACTTACGGTGTTGTCCCGATTGTTCTAAAAAAAAAGCAAACAAAAAAAAACAAAAAAACCGAAAAACAAAAAAAACCAAAAAACAAAAAAATTAAAAAAAATAAAAGGAGAAGTATCTGGACTATCCGGATAAAATTATTGTTTATGTCTTTGTATTATTCATGATCCTCAGAAATATATAAAAAGGATAGTTATAGACTCCTAATTTGATCCGAAATATTTTACTCTAACCCGGGTTTGATTTTGCAATTGGGTTTCAATTATCAATTTTTTAGGTCCACTAATGGTCCAATTTTAAATGCTCAAGTGATGAGGCCTAATAAGGGCCACATGGCAGGGCCTGTTTTATAACTCGAATAATATTCAAAGTGGCCCAATAAAGGCCCGTATTTATGAAAGCCCATTAGCGACCCATTCTTGGCCATTAAACAAAATAAAAATAATATAAAAATAAAAAATAAAAAATAAAAAAATAAAAAAATAAAATATAAGATATAAATACAATAATATTAAATATAAATATAAATATAAAAAATAAAAAATAACTTGGCCTAAAATGAAATTGTGAGGGCCAATTGAGGTTAAAATAAAACAAAACTTTTTGAAAGCCCGTAATCAAGGTGAAGTCCAAAATATTTATATATATTATATAAATAAATAAATAAATATATATATATATATATATATATATATATAATAAGGAAACAATAAACAAAAGAAAGACCTAGCACGTGAAATGGCCATGCCGTGCATGCCATGAAAGAAAAAACAGGGGAAAATGTGAAGGAAATGGCATGGAACGTGGGAAGCGGTTGCCTACAAACAAAGAAAAAGTGCATGTGTGCGGGGAAAGGGAAAGGGAAAGGGAAATAAAAAATAAAAGAAAGAAAAACGGAATGGTGAAAATAAAAAGAGACGAGCAGAAAAACATGGAAAAGAGTAGGGAGAAAGGAACGGGGGCTGCAAAGAAAACCGAGGAAAAGAAGGAAGGAGAGGTAAGCAAAAAAAAAAAGAAAATGGGAGAAAGGAACGGAGGCTGCGAAGAAAACTAAGGAACGCAGAAGGGAAAGGGCCTTGCGAAGCAAACACGAGCAGGAAAAGGAGAAGCATACGGGCAAAACTAGGGAACCAAAGAAAACAAAAAGAAAAAAGGAGGAAGGTGGCAAAAAAAAAAATCCAGCAGCAGGCAGACAGCAGAAGAGAGAAGAAACGTGCTGAAACAGAAGATGTGATACCAGAAAAACTGGAAAGAAAAAAGCGGCAAAAGAAAAATGTTTTCATGCGCTGAAGGCGTGGAAAAGAGAGGAAGGGCGTGAAGCAGAAGAGAGGTGGCACCAAAGCTGAACGAGAAAAAGGAAACTAGAAACACTAGCACTGGAGCAGCGAGTAGCAGACCAAAACGTGAAGCAAAAAACAAAAAGAAAAAACTAGGAAAACAAGTGCATGGGCGTGAAAAGAAAAAATTGAACACGAAAAGAAGGGAAGAAGCATTTTGAGCAAAAGGGATACAGAGAGGAAGAAAAACCAGAAGGAAAGGTAGCACTCTGTAACTTTTTTTCCTTTCATGAAAACCTGAAAATTGCTTCCTTCCATTCCATTGCTTTTCTTCTTGTGCGTGGGTACCTTTTTTTTTTTTTTTTTTTTTTTTTTTTTTTAACGATAGTTGAGTCTCAAAAGAACTTCATAGTTCTTCCTTACGCTTGGTATAAATGAGATGAAATTTTTGATTGGAAAAATAGAAAACAGAGGCAAACCTACAAGGCGCCTCCTGCAGAAAAGAGAGATTTTCAACCTTGTTCCAACGTCTATGGAGCCCCCCAGCCGAGAGTTTCTTCAACATATTGGAAAACCAGGCTCTGTCTGCCCATTGTCACTGCGATAATTTTGTTTACAGGAACTTAAAAAAACTGCTTTTTTACGTTGTTTTTTTCTTTTCTTTCTCAGTCCTGGTTCATTTGTATGAAGTAGGTGGACAGGAAAAAGAATCTCTTTATTGTCATAGCTTTCTGTCTTGTTAGTTTGGGAGAATTTTCAAGCCCCCAGCGTCCTTGTTTGTTCTTAAAAGCTCTTGCTTTATGTCCCATTTGTTTTTTTTTTTTTTATATATATATATATATATATATATACTGGTTTTGCTATATATAATCGGTTGGGATATGTAGGCATGGATTGAACGTTTAAATAATAATAATAATAATAATAATAAACTCAACAAAAGGTAGGGTAGGGGCATAGATTTTCGGTTTTAATTTTTGCTTTCCAATCAATTTAGGCTTGTCATCCATGGTTCATGAGAAGCAATTCAGATATTGAAATTAGTCTAGTGCTATGCTTTTGTTAAAACACGGTGCATTGTATGGACTTGTTTTATGGCTTTACATAGCTATTAAATTACTAAGTGACATGCTCATATTATCTTTGATCATGTTTATGCATTTTAATAGTTATTTGCATTTAAAAAAAATTCTAGAACATAATAATACAAAAATAATAATAAAATTTTTTAAAAAATTCTTGCCTAAATGTTAGAGAGAATTAAAAATCATGTTTTAAAAATTAATAATTTCGCCTAGATATTTAGAAATTATTAAATATTTAAATAATAAAAGATAAATAATAATAATATTTTTAAAATATAAAAATTTATTTTTTAGAAAATTATGAAAAACGAGCTTACTCCGAAAGTTTGCGTAGGTGTTGGAGATTGTTAGAGCAATTTGTAAATTTTTGAAACCCTAAAATACAATCATAAACAAAACCCTAATATGAAACCCTAAAACTAAACCCTAGGCAAAATTTGAGATCCTAAAATTGAGACCCTAATGCGAGACTCTAAAGTGAAACCCATAGTAAAATTCTAAACCCAAGGCAAAACCTTAAACCCTAGGTGAAACCTTAAACCCTAAGTGAAACCCCAAATTAAAATCCTAGGCCCTAAACTCTTGAAGTTCTAAAAAATCCTAAACTTTTAAAGATTTATATGAAAACTTTTTATGAAATAATTTGTTCTCGAACACCGCCTAAGTGATGAGATGTTTAATAAATTTTATTTCCTTTTGAATTGTTCATATGATTCTATAATTAAAATAATAATACAAATAAATAAATAATAATAAATAATAAATAGTAAAACAATAAAACAATAAGACAATAAAATAAGATTTTAAATATAAATAGTCACACTCAAACTCTACCTAGATATTAGAGAGTCCATGTGGTCTCTTTATATTTGAGAGCCTGATTCTTAAATTCATATATTACCATCATCTGCATATATATCATATCTAGAATAATGTGTACGTTCATAATTCATATATATGTTTGTTGATGTGTAATATTAATTATATTATTTTTTTTGTTTTTACTGCGTAAAAAATTTTTCTTTAAAATTTTTAGTTTTGAGAAAATATAATTAAAATAGCATGATGTGAAATATGATTGTTAGTACTATGCCTAGATGTTGGAGAGTAATAAATGATTATAATTTACAAAGAGTATTATTTTAATATTTTTGAAAGAAATGTTGTGATAAATTTTAGATGAAAGGCTATCTTTCAAATTTGCCTTTATGTCGACGAATTTGAATTTATTTTTTTAATCTAAAATTTTCATAATACTCTTAAATAAAGTTTTCTTTAAATTAATTATATTTATTAAAATTAGAGGGAATTATTTTTAAGTCTTAAAATGAAACCATTTATTTCCAAAACCAATGATAACGCATATTTAATTGGTATCAATTTTGTAGGTGCTATGGGAGTGCTAATTCTTTCTTGCACGTAATTGACTTTCAAGCCCAATCTTGTTTTCATAAACCAATACCGCCTTTTTAATAAAGCTCTAAACCTATTTTATTAAAAAGATAAAATTTTTGGGTGGCCAATCACACTCTAAAAGAGATTGGTGGTGACTCTTGATGTTTTCACGATTTTAAATTTTTATGTCCAACGATAGAGTCTTTAGATCAATACGTTATGGCACACCTAATTGATCTAGGAGTCAAATGAGATTGTGATTGATAAGCAAGTTATCTACCTAGTTTACTTATCATGGCTTATTGAGACAAACCTCAAGGTTATGGTAAACTAAATGCTATCGAAGCCCACTAGAAAAGTATGATTTCCTAAATTGAAATTGAGGGCTATTGTTTTGATTAAAATAGTGACAGCAACCAATATATAGATTTAAACCTTATCTATATTGGTATTAAATAATATGCTGGTATTTGTTCATATTTTATAGGTTGCGAAATGAGTAATAACTTGTCATTTTGTAGCATACTTGATGCTAACAAGCTCACAAGGCCTAACTTCAATGATTGGTACCATAATCTAAAACTTATCCTTAGGCAAAAGATTATGCTTTATGTTCGTAATGAAATGGTTTCATCGAAACCAGACACTAATGCTAATGATACCGTGTGACAAGTGTATAAAATGCCTGAAGACCATGCTAATCAAGGTACATGTATCATGGAAGCTAGAATGACCCATGAGTTGCAAAAACAATATGAGAACATGAATGCTTTGATAATCATTTTGCACTTTAAAGAGTTGTTTGACAAAAAAGGGCGAACTGAGAGGTTTGAGACCTTTAAGGAATTATTTCGAACAATGATGTCTGAGAGCACTTTGATCAAAGTGCATTATCTCAAAATGATCAATTGGATTGAGAAACTTAGACAATTGGAGTTTGTGATTGATCTTGAGTTAAGTATTGATTAGATCTTCTCATCTTTTTCCAGTAGCTTTTGACAATTTGTAATGAACTTCAATATACATCATATGTGAAGTAACATTACCACAATTGATGAATATGCTTGACACTGTCAAAAAATCCATTAAGAATCAAAAGCTTGAGGTTGTTCTAGGTTTTTCATCTAAGGCTAAGAAAAAGTCAGCCAAGAAGAAGAAAAGTGAGAAAGTTGATAAGAAAGAGGATGTAAGCAAGGCTATCAAGCTTGCTAGCAACATCAAGAAGGACAAGGATACATGTCATCAATGTGGTAAAGAAGGTCGCTAGAAGAGGAATTGCAATGTCTACCTAGCAAGCTTGAAGGAGAAGAAATCTAAAGTGACTTCTACTTTAAGTATATTTATGATTAAGATCAATTTATCTCTTCTTGACACATCTTCTTAGGTATTGGATAACAAATGTAGTTCTCACTTATGTAATAACATATAAGGAGTAAAGAGGAGTATATGCTTAAAAAAGGGAGAGGAGTCATTGCATGTTGAAAATGCCACAAATGTTGTTGCTTATACCGTGGGGCTTGCTATTTACCTTTACCTTCTAGTTTAGTTTTAGAACTAATGGATTATAATTATGTTCCTATCATAACTCAAAACATTATTTCAGTTTCTTATTTAAGTATGAATGATGGATACTCATTTAATATTAAAGGAAATTATTGTTCCTTTTATTTAAATGATGTGTTTTATGGCATGAGAATGCATGATAATGTCTAATATGTTCTTAGATTAAATAATGATGTTCTCGATATAAATGTTCAGAAAACTAAACTAGATAAACTGAATCAATCTTACTTGTGGCATTATAGGCTCGGTCACATTAATGAAACAAGAATCATAATGTTACATAAGGATACTTTGTTCCTTTTGATTATGAATCATGTTTGCTTGAAAAGATGACCAAATCACCTTTTACTTGAAAAAGAGAAAGAGCTAGTGTGGTTCTTAGACCAATACATTCGAATGTATGTGGTTTAATGAACATAAATGTTCGAGAAGCTTATTTCATTACAGTCATTGATGATTGTACAAGATATAGTTATATGCATTTAATGAAACATAAGTCTGAATCTTTGAAAAGTTCAAATAATTTAGAATGGAGGTTGAAAGAAAACTGGTAAAAGTATTATGACACTTAGATTTGATCAAGGTTGTGAATACTTAAACCATGACTTTCTAAGTTATCTAAAAAAGAATGGGATTCTCTCATAATGGACTGCACTTAGAACACCACAAGATAATTGAGTTTTCAAAAGGAGAAATAGAACCTTGTTGGACATGCTTCAATCCATGATAAGCAACTCAAATCTTCCTATATCCTTCTAGGGTTATGCATTTAAAACAGTTGCTTATTTTCTAAATATAGTTCCATCTAAATCTTTTTGACAAGATACCATAAGATAAGTGGGAAGGTAAAAGACCTAACTTGTCACACATAAAGATTTTGAAATGTGATGCTTATGTGAAGCATGCACAGTCAATAAGCTTAGAGCCAGATTAGTGCAGTGTAAATTTATGGAATATACAAAGGAAACTATTGGATATTATTTCTACAACTCTAAGGAACAAAATATGTTTGTTTCTAAACATGTTGTTTTCTTGGAAAAAGAGTTTATCGTTGAAGAGAATAGTGGGAGTAAAGTAGAGCTTGAAAAAATTCAAGAAACATAAATTGACACAAGGATAGAACTTTAGCCAATGGCTAAGGCATTAGATGTGCAACCAAGAGCTCAAAGTACATAAGTCAAGTAGGATTTGCCAAGCTACTAAGAGATATGGATTTCTTGTGGACAAGGATGAGTTGATCATAGATGATGATTTTACTAACTATCAAAAAGCAATGTTGGACATTGATTCTAAAAAATGGCATGAGGCTAAGAAATTCAAAATGGAATCCATGTTTGCAAATCAAGTATTGACTTTGGTGGAACCATTTGAAAGGATAAAACCCATAGGGTGCAAGTGAGTTTTCAATAAGAAAATTGTCATGGATGGCAACGTATAATCGTACAAAGCCAGGCTAGTTGCAAAAGGTTATAATAAAAAATAAAAAGTTGATTTTAATGATACCTTTTCACTAGTAGCCACATTAAAATCCATTCGTTATTACCGCATACCATGAATATGAGATGTGACAAATGGATGTCAAAACAACATTCATTAATGGTTGTTTCCAAGGGGATGTGTGGTTGACACAACCTGAAGGTTTTGAATCCAAAAAGAATGCCAAAATTGTGTGTAAGCTTCAAAGGGCTATCTATGGACTTAAGCAAGCATCAAGGAGTTGGAATATACATTTTGATAAAGCAATTATAGAATTTGGATTCATAAAAAATGTAGATGAACCTTGTGTATATTAGAAGACAAGTAGAAGTGGAATCATTTTCATAGTGTTGTATGTGGATAACATATTGCTTTTAGGAAATGATATACCCATGCTGTAATCTACCAAGATTTGGTTATAAAAAAAGTTTTTCATAAAGCATTTGGGAGAAATAACATAAGTGTTAGGCGTAAGGATCTGTAGAGATAGATCAAAGAGGTTGCTTAGTCTCTCACAATTTGGATACATAGACAAAGTGCTAAAATGGTTTAGCATGAAAGAATCCAAAAGGGGATTCTTTCTTATCTCACTTGGCATAAATTTTTCCAAGGACATGTGTCCTAAAACATAAATTGAGAAAGATAGCATGAATAAAGTTCCATATGCTTTAGCAATTGGCTTCATTATGTATGCGATAATATGTACAAGGCTTTATATCTCATGTACTTTAAGCATAACAAATAGATATAAACCAAATCTAGGTGAATGTAATTGGATGGTCACGAAAACAATCCTTAAGTACTTGATAAGAACTAAGGATATGTTTCTTGTCTATGGTGGGGTCGAACTCCTTATTGAGGGCTATTGTGATGCAAACTTTCAATCTAATAAGGATGATAGCAAGTATCAAAATGGCTATGGTTTTACTCTAAATGGTGGAGCAATGAGTTAGAAAAGTTTCAAACAAAGTACAACTGCAAACTTAACATTCGAAACCAAATACAGCTTTGCATTATGAGGCTACAAAAAAGGCCATTTAGATCAAGAAGTTCATAATTGAACTAAAGATTGTTTGTAGCATTGTTGATTCAATAGTAGTTTATTATGACAACAATGGAGCTACTGCTCAAGCCAAGGAACTGAGGTCTCATGAAAAATCCAAACATGTATTAAGGGGATACCATCTTATTAGAGATTTTGTTTCTAGAGGTGATTTTAAAATTGAATAAGTACCTACTGAGGATTGTTGATCCTCTTTCTAAAGCTATTTTCAATTAGAAACATGATAAGCATGTAATCAAATATAGTATTAGATACATGAATTATTAGCTTTAGTGCAAATGGGAGATTGTCGATATTTGCCTTTCAAGTTTAATCATATTTTGGCCAAAGTATTGTCATATTTGTAGTACTTTGATATTTGATATCTTATAAAGATCTTATTTCTTTATCATTAAACTTGTATACATGTATTTCAATGTTTATGGTTATATGATAAAGTCTTCAGAATATAAATAAAGCTTTGTAAGAGAATTACAATGAGATTATAATTATGGGATCATCATTGCATAAAAGTTATATGTTCCAAAATTGTTCCAAGTCAGTGTTTTATCAACAAGAGGACATTGACTAAAGCTATTATATTAAGATTAGCACATGGTTATGCTATTGCTTATGAGGCAAGCAACCGATCTTATTATTTAAAGGTTGGATGAACTTGAGCTAACATGTGGGTGCTTGTTACAAGAATAAGTTCACTGAACATGACTCGCTATGAGTATGCTATATGGTAGTTCATGTAGTGTCTATAGCTACATTATTGTATAATGGTTATATAAGTGATCCTTTGACTTGAGATTACTTATGTCTTCTATGATGAATGTTATACTTTAACTTTACTTTACTTTACTTATAGTTCTAATCAAGAATGCTTTAGTCAAATGTTGTTGGGTATAACATGAGGCATATGAAGATGTATGAAGTAATCAATATGGGATTCATCACCTTGTATGATCAAGAGAGTATTTTAACTAGTCCTAATTGAATTAACTTTAGAAATATTTAGCCAAAGTGAAATAAGAGTTTAGAATTGTTCTAAAGCTTATATGCGAGTTAATGTCAAGGACAAGACTAAACATGATTGAGCTAATATTTGAGTGCTTTTAACAAGAATAAGTTCACTGAACATGGCCCAATATAAGAATGCTATATGGTAGTTCACATAGTGTCTATAGCTATATTTTTATGTGATGGTTGTATAAATGATCCTTTGACTTGAAATTACTTGTGATGTTATATGATGAATGTTATACTTTGACTTTACTTTAGTTATGGTTCTAACCAAGAATACTTCAATCAACTATTGTTGGGTATAACATGAGGCATATGAAGATGCATGAAGTAATCAATATGAGATTCATCACCTTGAGTGATCAAAATAGTATCTTAACTAATCTTGTTTGAATTATCTTGACAAATCTTTGGCCAAAGTGAAATAAGAGTTTAGAATTGTTGTAAAGCTTATTTGTGAGTTAATGTGAAGGACAAGACTAAACATGATTGAACAAGATTGAGTAGACACTAAACCATACTCAATATTCAACCAAAATATTATGTGATGAAAGGATATTAATTGTACACCAAGACCATTCAAAATAGATTGTTAAGCCATATAGATTTTTTTTTGGCAATCAGGGTTCATTGCACTGAAGTTAGCATTGATCATGATCTATAAACATAAGATTGGTTAATTAGAGAATTGGTGATGAAGACAAAAAGTTTGCTTCATCCATAGCTAAGTACTAAGGCTTACAATACTTGTGTTTATTGCCAACATGCTAAAAACCTAATGAGTCACACACTATAGCATAGGGTTAATTGTGGAAACGTGTATTCCAAACATTAAATCTAATATGGCCAAATGCATCCCCTATAAAAAGAACATCAAGTCACCTCTTATTAAAGACAAATAATAAGAAAGTAAGTTTCACTTAAGAAAATACAAGAGGTCTTACAAACAATTACTAGCTATAGTGTGGCTTTGATTTCACCAAACCTTATAGAAGGTTCTTTCATAAGAGTTTGAGTGGATTACCATTAGAAGCTGAACATTTGGGCTGCTTCTTGGCTTGGAATCTATTTGGAAGATCACCAAGTTGAGCCAAAAGAATTTCGGTATCCAAGGTACGCACTTAAGTCAGAAACTATGCATGTTTCTTAAGTTGTTTGTTTGTATAATCTTATCGATTGATCTTGGCTTTAGAGAATTAAAATTTTTTAAAATTTTGCTACTTTAACTCTGATAATGATACATAATTCCCTTCATGATGTGAACAAAATTGTTTGAATCACATGCACTGTTTGCCTTGCATTCATTACCTTCATTGTATGAAGAATGAATTTGATTTTGGAAAAACAATGAATTTGATTTTGGAAAAACAAACACACCATAAAAAAATGAATACCTTTCAAGAAAAATCTAAAGAGAAGAAACAATGTTTAAAGAAAAGATATCCTTTTTTAAGACCTCAGATGCAACCAAAAATTTCAAGGATGAGGCTTTCAAAGATGAAATTTGTAATACCTTTTTCAAAGCAAGATTTTTAAAGTTCCTTGCCTATGTTTATAAGAGCCCTTTTTTAACATGAGATTTTTAAAGTTTTTTATTGATGCTTGTAGAATCTTTTTTTAAAGTGAGATTTTTAAAGTTCTCTACTTATCTTTATAAAAACCTTTTCTAAAATGAGATTTTTAAAGTTTCTTGCCTATGTTTATAGGAGCCTTTTTTCAAAGTGAGATTTTTAAAATTCCCTACCTATGTTTACAAGAGCCTTTTTAAAAAGATATTTTTAAAGTTTCCTATGTTTATAAAAGTCTTTTTCAAAGTGAGATTTTTAAAGTTCTCTATTTATGTTTATAAGAGCCTTTTTCAACATGAAATTTTTAAAAGTTCTCTACCTATGTTTATATAAGCCTTTTTCAAAACGAGATTTTTAAAGTTTTCTACCTATGTTTAGAAGAGCGTTTTTAAATGAGATTTTTAAAATTTTTTAGCCTTTAGTTTTCAAAACTTTCAAAAAAAAAAAAAAGCAAGCAATCACTCTTTTCAATCATAGTATTAGACAAAATTGATGTCTTTGGTTTTTGCATTATTTTTTATTTTAAGAAATACGCAAAAAGAGGTAGTTATAAACACCATATTTTTTTGAGTAAAATTCAGCCAACTTGAAGCTTCTTAAAACCAACCTAATTCAAATCCAAAGTTCTTTAATTTTGACAAGTATTCAAAATCGATTTAGGACTAATTTGACCCAAAATGTCCCAGGTCAAACTTGGTCCAACCTAGTCAAACAAAGTCAAACTTGATCAGAACTAGTCAAAACCAGTGAAATCGGATTGGACTTGGGTCTATTTTTCAAAAATCGAAACCACATAGGACTAATAGGGCTTAAATTTTTTTTTTATTTTAACACATTGAAAGCCTTGATTGTACTTTGTGAAGGGTAAAATTATAGAAATGCCTTTAGGGGTATTTTGGTAAATTTGACTTTCTCAAAGTTGGATTTATGAAGACAGTTGTAAATCATGATTTTATAATATTTCATGATTTTTTATGCATCAAAAACCTTGATGACACCCTGAAGGTGTGAAATTATGAAAATAGCAAGGGTATTTTCATAATTTGATCTTCTCGAAGTCGATTTTTTGCCAAACGCTCTAGGTCATGGTTTTATTTTATTTTATGATTTTTAATGCATTAAAAACCTTAATCGCACCTTGAAAATTGTAAAATTAAAAAACAAAACCCTAATAGGTATTTTGAAATTTAACCTTTTCGAGGATGGTTTTTTGTGAAAAATTTTAGATCATGTTTACATATTATTTAATAATTTTTAGTGCATTAAAAAGTTTGATCGCATAGTGAAAGTTGTAAAATTACTAAAATGCCTGTAAGAAAAAATTTTGTAATTTGACTTTCCTAAGGTCAATCTTTCATAAAAATTTTTAGATCATAATTTCATATTATTTGAAGATTTTTTATGCTTTTAAATTATAAAAATGAAAAAGGGATCGTATTACTCCAAGAAAATTAAAAAAAATTTGAAAACTTTTTTGTGGGGGATAAATGTTCTTTTCATATGGTTCAAGCAGCATTAAAAATGCAACTTTTGGCCATGAGCATGCTGAACTGTAGGATGATCTTGAGAGGCTGAATTTAATGGTGAAAGGTGCTTTCTTGCAACAAGGGAGAAAGATGGCCATTAGATGGAAAATCAATTGAAGTGTTGCATGAATTTTGCATGGCTTATAAATTCATTCTTAAAGGCTGGAAGGAAAAAGGGTTTTTTTTTTTTCGGAAGGAGGTAGTTGGGGATTGAACATGAAAATAATGGGGAAAAGGAAAAAAAATAAAGGAACAAAATTTGGAAAAGCTTTGAAGAGGTATAATTTCCATTACTTTCATCATTTGCATTCTATAGCATTTTCATACCATTGTCATAGTTTTAATACTGTTTATCATTTTATTTATTTATTTTTTTATGAAAGTTCATAGTTATTTATCTTGTTAAATACAAGCTTCATCTAAATTGTCAACCAACTAATCAATTGTGTTTGAAATTAAAAGGATTCAAGCAACAAAAAAACTAACCACCATTGTCTTGGCTATTGGAGGTTCGATCCTACCTTATTCCACAATGGCTGAACCTCATTTTAGTCTCTTTTGATTGTTTTTCTTGCTTTAAGTAATGTTAATGGATGATTGGAGTGATGTATAGTATGATTAATGCATGTTTGGTGATTATTTTGGTAGTTTACATATACTATTTGGCTAATGTTCTTATTTTTATGGTTTCCTTATTTGTTAGTTTTTACATGTTTGATGAAATTCTTCTTATGATAAAAATGCTTTCATATGATGAATACTTTGATGTTTAATGCATGATTAAACTAAATGAAATAAAAGCATGATTGTGGAAGCCAAATGGAGTGTTCAGCCAAGCTGCCCATGCTTTGGCCGAGCCTCCCTTTCTTGCATGGTGGCTAAAAGTTGTTTGTGTCATGTGTGTTTGCTTATATTTTTGGTATGTTTTGCAAATTTCCTTGGTTTTTGGATCAAGTTTTCAATGAATAAAATGTTAGTTTAGTAGACTTTTCGGTGATTTTGTGTCTATTTGTATGAATTCCAAAATAAAAAAAACGGTGGAACATGTCTTGAAAATTTTAAAATTTTAGTGTTTGATCCATTTTAATCATATTGTTGCATGTATATTTAGTTTGTAATATAGTTTAAAAAAAACCATAATTTGTAATAAGTTTGTTCTATAGTCATGTATTTTCCATGCATTAATATTCACATTTTTACTAATGATATTCTCGTTATTTATTTTTATCACATGTATTTTCTATGAAGCCCCAACCCACTGTTCCATACTATAAACCACCATCCAAACCCTAAACAACCATTTAAACCCTAAAGCACCATTCTTAACCTTAAACCAGCACCCAAACCCTAAACCACTATTTGAACCCCAACTATCATTCCAAACCTTAAACCACCATCCAAACCTTAAACCATCATCCAAACCCTAGACCACCATCCAAACCCTAGACCCTAAACCAAAAACCTTAAACTCTAATCCCAAACCCTAAATTGATCCCCACTCCTTAACCTAGACCTTAAACCTACCCTAAACCCTAAAAACCCTCAAACCCTAATGCATCCGTATTATTATCACGTTCATACATACCATGCATATGTTTTCAAAAATGAGTTTTCAAAGAACAATATTGTTAAATAATATGACATCTTAAGTAAAAATAACCTTCGAGATTTGGCCAAATATAAAATGACTCTCGATGGTTATCATTTATGCGAGGTGTTGTCTCGATTTTGCAAGGCAATTTGAAAACCTTTAAATTAAAGATGTTTTTGAAGCTCTTCCTAAATATGGCGAGTGAAAGAGGTGTCTCGATACCTAAGACATTTTTATCTTGATCCAAAAATAAATTACTTTGTTTCCAAAAGAAAAAAAATTTGATTTGCTTTTAAAAGAAAAGAAAAAAATTCAAGTTTTGGAATAAATTAAGGAATTAACTTCTAAATATTAAAAATAGGACTTTTTTTTGTAAAAAATTTAAAGATAACATTCAATCAATTGATACCATCTTTGACGGGTGCTATGGGGGTGCTAATCTTTCTTTAAACGTAACTGACTCCCAGACCCAACTTTGTTTTTATAGAACACAAAATGTTCTTTTATAAAAATTTAAACCCGTTTTAAATATTTTATTAAAAGGAAAAAAATTAAGTGGCCAATCACATCCTAAAAAAGATTAATGGTGACTCATTCTTTTGGTTTTTATTGAAAATGGTTTTTAGCCTTCCGTTTTTACCATTAAACAAGTCCTACAGTTGGGTTCTCAGGCTCACTTGTCATGACATGTCTAGCATTTTTTTTATATCAATTTCATTTAAAATATCTTAAATTTAGTTTTGGTTGCATGGATTAGGATTTAGGCTTGTTATTTTAGGGATTAGAGTTTAGTGCGTTAGGTGTTCGACAAAATGCCTAACTAAAAATTTGTGTCATTTAATTTTCAATTTTATAGCTTAGCTTTTAGGTAGCTTTATATCAATATTTAGTGCATTCCCATCTCATTTTCATGCTTAATTTTGATTTTAGACATTTCATGCATGATATTTTAGGTTAGTAGTTCAATTAGGTCAATTTTCAAGTAAAAGCTAACATTATTTTTTGGTATTTTTGTTAAGTTAAATTTCCATTTGAATTTGTTGCTTTCAAGTTTTGTTTTCCAACCCTCTTCTCTTTAATTGCAATTTTAATTCATGCTTTTACATTTGCTTTGTTTAATTATAAGATTTGTAGCTTTTTATTTTTAGTAACTTATTATTTTCAGTAACTGCCACTTTTAGTAACTTTCCATTTAGTGCTTTCCTCTTCATAATTGGTAGTTCAGTTAGGTTTAACTATTTGGTAAATTTTTAGATTAATTTAAGATAATTAGATTAAAAATTTTATTAGGATGAGGTATACCTAAAGTGTTAAAATTGGTATTTATCCTTAGACTAGAACACCCTATCTCTGAAGAGACAATGTTTGAAGTACTTTCAATTTGTATTACTTGTGTAATCCATACACTTGTGATAGATGTAGTAGGTACAAGGTCTCATCATGGCTAGTTTGCTAAATTTTGATGATAAATGAAGGTTGAGTGTTGTTGAAAATCTTTTGCCTAACTATATAAGGGCATAATTCTAAGAAGATTTTTTTAGTTGCTAGTCATTTTTAAGATGTCATGAACATTATGAGGTCTTTTAAGTGTTGATATTTTATCTTTCATTTTAATAAAATAGAAAATGCATTTCATTACATTCTCTTCTTTTATGCTTGCTTTCACAAACCCTTTCATTTCTTTACCCATTTTCCATTCCTAATTAGTGAATGTTCAGACAATAGTTACAATAATTCGGGATTCAATTTTGAAAATAGATAACTATAAAAACTAGGGTTTTTCCATAGTCACTTTTACCCAAAATTTTAAAATTTTTAGTGATCTTTAATACCTACTATTTTATCGATAATATGCTTAAATTCTTGTTTTATATGTTGTGAAGAATTTAGACATTCTAAGCATATTTGGACCAAAAATGCTTGAAAGCCTACATGCCTTACATGAAATTCAAAAACTATACAAAGGTGATGGACTAGCATTTGGCCAAAGACCTAGAAAGCCTGCTTGTGCAACTGCCCATCCAAGTTCTCAAATGCCTTGAAGCATTCGACCATGAATGAAAACCATGCAACCCATGCAAAGGTAACAACAAAATTCAGCCAAGACCTAAAGCCCACTTAAGGGATCGGTCTTATAAGCTCCATAAAGTGAGCCGATGCGTGGAATGAGGAAGGAAGAAGCTTCCTTCAAGAGAAAAGCCATTTCAAAATTTAAAAAGAATCTTACTTCACCATGCAAGCTAGGTTTGCCCATTGATGCAAGAGCAAGTCAAGATTTAATTCAAAAAGAGTTTGAGAGCTAGTAAAAGAGTTTAAGAGATCAAGGAGAAAAATTCAAATTAGTCAAATCTTTTTCCCTCTTTCTTTTCAAATTCAAATGCAAGTGATATGGCATGGACAACATGGCATGAATGACAGAAATGGACCAATCCAAGCACACCACTTAACCATAAAAGCATCCATTTCAACAATTTCACTTATCATCATTGTCATAATGTATTGGTCCTGATACTCAATTGCTAGACGTAAAAATTTAAGATCGTGAAAAAACACAAAAAGTCACCACCAATCTTTGTTAGGGTGTGATTGGCCATCCAAAAATTTTATCTTTTTAATAAAATAATAAAAATGGTTTAAAGCTTTATTAAAAAAATAGTTTTTGTCTACAAAAATAGAATCGAGTTTGGGAGTTAGTTTCATATGGGAAAGGATTAGCACCCTTATAACACCCATTAAATTGGTATCTATTAATCATGTGCTATTTATAATTTAGGATAAAAATGATTCTGATACGAAATTTAATTATAATTCCTTTTATTTTTAAAAAGAAAATTAATGAACAAAAAACTTTGTTTAGCAATATTCAAAAATTTTAATTAAAGAAATATTTTCAAATTCTCTGACTTAAAGGTAGAATTCAAAGATAATATTTTCATTGAAAATATATCACAACATTCCTTTTAAAAATAACAAAATAGCATTTTTCATAAATGATAATGATTGGTAATTCTCCAACATTTAGGTAAAGTACCAACACTTATATTTCATGGAATGCTATTTTAATTTTATTTGTTTAAAACTTTTTTTAATAAACTTTTTATGTAGTAAAAAAATGAAAATGATATAATTTTCATATTAATGAATAGAATAAACATGTATATGTAGTATGAATGTACACATTAATCTAAAAAAAAAATGAGATGTATGCAAATGAGGATAAAATGTGAATTTAGAAATCGAGTTGTCAAATATAAAAAAATCACCTGAACTCTGCAACATCTAGGCAAAATTTGGGTGTAACTTTTTATACTTAAAATCTCGTCTTATTATTTTTATTATTTTATATTTTATATTTATTATTGTTACAAAACGAATTTATTTTAAGTTGCCAAAATGTACAAAAATTCTTAGAAAAATCCCAATTTCCTAAATATCTCATCATTTAGGTGGTACTCAAGAACAGATTATTTCATAAAGGTTTTCATACAAATTTTTAAAAATTTAAAAGAAGTTTGACATTTTAGATAGGTTTAGGGTCATAAAGTTTCAGGTTTCTTTTAGGGTTTTAATTTTATGGTTTCAATTTAAAGTTTTAAGTTTAGGGTTTTAATTTTAGTTTCAATTTAGGATTTTAAAAATTTGAGAACTTTTATAAAAATCTTCAATATCTAAGCAGACTTTTAAAGTAAATTTGTTTTTTACGATTTTCAAAAATTAATTCTTATATATATATATATATTCGGAAGAAGCTTGTTTTTAATAATTTCTAAAAAACTAATTGTTATATTTTTTTGGAAGAGGCACATTTTTAATAATTTCTAAAAATTAATTTTTATGTTTTGTATATTCCTTTCCATTAAAATTTATTATATTATTATTTATTAATCTTTTGTTATTACATTCTTATTTTATTTAATAATTCTCTAACTCCTAAGTAGAATTATTATTGTTATTATTTTTTAAAAACTTAATTTAAAAATTTCCTCCAACACCTAACACCTAGGTAGGGATTCAAAGCAATTACTTTTATTATATATTATTTTATTTTAAAAAATTATTATTATTATTATTATTTTAAAAAACCTTTTTTCAATATTTAATCAACTCATACATAGAGAAAGGAAAAGAAAACCGCAAATTACAGAAAAGTGGATGAGATTTGAAGCATAAACAACAGCTTAACATGCATCCGACCCAGCAAGCATGAAAAACCCAAAGCTTTGAGTTTAAACAGAACTAACAGTATGCACAAAGATGTTAAAGCTTTATGGTCTTGTATAAAGACTACATGCAGACGGAAGAAATCAGAAACCATGAAAATGTTGTAACTTTGGGCCTCTGCAACCAAATCTCATGCTATAATGACTAGCAAAATAAAATAAAATAAACTAAAAAGTGAAGCTCCAAGACCAAATATCACGCCATAAGAACTAGAAAAATAAAATAACATAAAGTAAAAAAATGAAGCTCCAAGCCTCCGCCACAATTTGTCTCTTTTCTGCTTTAGTTCTTTGTTGGTTTCTTCTTTTCTGCTACCCACGCTTGTTTTTTTTTTTATTTTTCCTGCTCCTCTCTTCTTTTGTCTTTTCCTCCTACCACTGATTGCTACCGGTGCTGCCTTGCTGCCCAGTTTTTTCTATTCTGCTTTCTGGTTTCCGTTTTGCTTGTTACTGCTGCCTTCTTTGCTTCCACGCCACAGGCCCAGTTTTGGATGCCACTGCCTCTCGTCAACTGCCGTCAGCTTTCCTGCTTTATTTCTCTTCTGTTCAGCCTTTTTTGGTTGCTTTCTTCTGCTCGTTTTTTGTCTTTTTTTTTTTTTAATTTTTGCTGCACCGTTTGTGTTTCGTGGTTTCCAATCTCCTTTTTCTAAACCGCCAGTTGTTTTCATTTCTCCCCCTTTCCCTCTATATTTTCCTTTTGCTTTACCCTCCCAGCCAGTACCCTTTCTACATGCTTTCCTTTTAATTCACTTCTCGTTTTTTCTTCACGTTCTCACTTCCCCAGGTTTCCTGACCACCATCTTTTCAGTTTTATTTATTTAGCCTCCTTTTCACGTTCCATGGCATTTTTGCATGTTTTTGCATGTGGATTCCAGCCACGTTTTTTACATGATTTGCATTCAACAGGCTCGACCGAACAAGCCATTCCCTTTTACATATCTTGGGCTTTGAAAACAACCTTCCACTCGTGGGCTTTGAGTTTTATTTTATGGTCCACTTTTATATATTTTTTATTATTTATTATGTATTATTATGCATTATTATTATTATTTTATTATATTTTAATTTTTAATTTTTTATATTATTAGTTATTAATTATTTTATAATGTATAATTTATAATTTATAATTTCAATTTTTTATTTTTTTTAATTTTTTAATTTATTATTATTATTATTATTATTATGACCATTGACGGGCTTTTTATGAATGGGCCTTTATCAGATCATTTTGGGTTTTATATGGAGTATTTTGAAAATGGGTCGTATACCGGGCTTGAAAAATGAAGATCAAGCCCAATTACAAAAGTAAGCCTGGATCAAAAGGAAAAGTACCGGAACAAAATTAAGTGTCTAAGCTACCCCTATTTGTATATTTTTTAGAATCAGGAATAATGCCAAAACATAGATAATAATTTTGTTCGGATATTACCTTCAAAAACCCCTTTTTTGTTTGTTTGTGTTTGTTTGTTTGTTTGTTTTTGTTAAAAATAAAGAACGACGAAGACAATATTGCAAATAAAAAAATAAAGAATGGCCAAGACAACATCACAAATCAAAAAATAAAAGACGATCGGGACAACACCACAAGTTAGAAATAATGAATGACAGGGATAACATTGCAAGTAAAAAATAACGAATGGCTGGGACAACACCGTGAATCAAATAATAAAGGATAATTGAAACAACATTGCAAGTCAAAGGTAACAAACTACCGGGACAACATCGCAAGTTAGAAAATAATGAATGATTGAGACAATACCAAAAGCCAAAACTAAAGGATGATCGAGACAACACCACAAGTTTAAAATAAAGGATGACCAAGATAACACCACAAGTCAAAAATAATGAATGACTAGGACAACATCACAAGTAAAAAATAGGGAATGTCTGAGACAATATCACAAGTTAGAAATAATGAATGACTGGAACAACATCACAAGTTAGAAATAAAGGATGATTAGGACAACACCATAAGTCAAAAATAAATAATGACTACAATAAAGGATGATTAAGATAACATTGTAAGTCTGAAATAACGAATGACCAGAAGAACACCACAAGGTAGAAATAACGATCGACCGAGATAACATCGCAAGTCAGAAATAAAAGACGAATGAGACAATATGAATGTAAAAATGCAATCAATAATTTATGCCATATGTTTCTTGATCTTATTAATTCTAAGTGTAAGACAAGCTCAGCTCTTTCAAAACTTTAAAGGCTATCCCAAAATTTCCATCTTATTTCCTTTTCTTCTTTTTTGATGTATTGAATTTTTATAAATGCCTTCTATGACTTCTACTTATCTATGAATTTTTTCCAAATTCTTTCTTTGGTCATCCATCCTTCCAATCAATTAATCCTTTCCTTTTTGCGCTATTGTCTTCCATTCATCTTTTTTTAAGTAACACGCAAGTTTGCTATGAGCATTATCAATAATTATCCTAACCTCTTGTGACAAATGTAATGATTTCAAAGTTCAAAAGTGGAATATGGATCTAACGAGAAATTTATTTTGGTTTGGAAAGGAAAAGATAAGGCTATTGAAATACACCGAAAAACTTAAAAGGGTATTTAAGGAATTCAAATATCATTTCTTTAGCTAATGAACATTCGACAAGCCAAGTCAATTCAAACTAGATCTTTTCTTAGAAACTCATTACATAAGTGATCTTGCTAAATTTGAACTCTTATAATTAATCCTTGCCTTATGACTCGTAGCTAACAAAAACTTGCCCTAGATTTTTCTTCTTATCTAATCAGTCTAACTTTGTACCATTTCGCTTTGCCTTTATAAGATTTCCCATTAACTCCTCCTTCGTTTAAGCTGTCTAATTAGATTTTCAACCTAAACGACCTTCTTTTAGTTTAAACTACCTCTTTTTGGTTTTTAGCTTGAATCTTTTTCTTTTTTCTTTTTTTTTTATAATGCTTTTTTTTTAGTTTTTTATAATGCTTTTTTTTTAGGTTTTTTTTAAGCAAAATATTTCTTTATAGCATTAGAATTCACTGAGATGGCAATTCATCCCCATCTATTTCTATTAAGATTAGGGCTTATCCTAAAAATGCTTTCTTCACTACACAGGGGCGTTCCCAATTTGGTGCTTACTTTCTTTTAATATCTTGTTGATTTGGCAAAATCTTCTTTAGGACCATTTCTTCTTTAGGACCATTTCTTCTTCATGAAACATTGAGGTCATAACTTTTTGTCATGCCCCTGGATCATCTTCTTTTGGTATATATGCTTATGACAGAGTATCGAAAGCTTTTTCTCTTCTATGAGGTTTAATTGTTCTAAATATTCTTGAATCCAATCTGCTTCATCCAACTTTATTTCCATCATTACTTTTAGAAAAGAAGTTTTCACATCAATCGGTAACACTTCTTCCATTCCGTATACTAAGGAAAATGATGTGGCCCTTATTGAAGTTCAAACTAATGTCCTGTAGGTAAGCAAGGTAAAGGATAATTTCTCCTACTAATCCTTATATGTGTCAGTCATCTTTCCTAATATCTTGTTATGTTTTTGTTTGCAAACTTTATCGCACCATTCATCTTTGAGCAATACGATGCTAAATAGTGATGCATTATTTTGAACTGTGCATATATCTCTTTCATCATTTGCTATTCAAGTTGCTAGTATTGTCAAAAATAATTCTTTCTGGGAGCCTATAATGGTATATTGTCTCTCTTTTTATAAACTTGCATACCATAGACCGGAACACACTAGTATAAAAGGCTATTTCCACCTATTTGGTGAAGTAATCAGTTACTACGAAGATGAATCAATGTCTATTTGAAGCTTTTGAAGTTATAGGCTCATTTACATCCATTTTCATCATAAAAAATGACCATGGAGGTGCTAACACATGCAAAGGGACTAGAGGGGAATGAACTTGTCTATGTAAATCTAGCACTTGTGGTACTTTCTGGCATAACTGATGCAATCATTTTCCAATGTAAACTAGTAATAACCTAGCTTCATTATTTGTTTGGCCATTATATGTGCATTGGCATGTGTCCTACAAATTCACTCATAGACTTCTTCTAGTATCTTTCTTGCTTTCATAGCATCTACACATCTCAACAATATTTGATTTGACCTTTCTTGTATAAAATTTTCCCATGGAGCACAAACTCTACTGATAATCTTTGAATATCCTCTTATCATTATTTGAAGCCTACTTAGGATATTCTTAACATTTAATGTACTATAAATTGTCATGATACTAGGGTCGATAATCTATTTTTTCCTTCATATTTGAATAATGGGCCAGTTAATCTCAAATTTGTACTCTAATGGGTTGGGTTCCCATATTGGCATTTAACTTGAACATTATAGTCAACATAGCTAATGCATTAGCAATCTGATTCTTTTTTCGAGGCATATATTGAAACTAGATCTCTCTAAATTGCTTAATCAAATTAGCTATATGCTTTTGGTATAACACCAATTTCGGGTCCTTAGTTTCTTATTCACCTTTCAATTGGTAGATCACCAAGGTTGAGTCCCTATATACTTCCAATACATCAATCCTTTTTTCAATGGCTATTTGTAATCCCATAGCACATGCTTCATATTCAGCTACATTATTTGAGAAATTAAAATCTAGCCTTACAGTGCTAGGATAATATTCCCTTATGAGGATATTAATAGTACCTTAATGTCATGCCCCATTATATTAGATATCCTATCGAAAAACATCTTCCATAACTTCTTCATAGGATCTCCCTTTTCATCCTCGAAGATTGCCATTAAATCTTCATCTAAGAAGTCAAACTTTATGGGCTCATAATTTATGTGGCCTTATCGATAAGAAAATCAACTATCGCACTTCTTTTTACAGACTTTTGTGACACATTCACAATGTCTTACTCCGAAAGTATGACTTGCCATCTAGTTATTCTGCCCGAAAGGGATGACTCAAATATTTATCTAAGAGGAGCTAACTTTGATATAATCCAGGTTGTATGATAAAGTATATACTGCCTAAGCTTACGGGTAGTCTATACCAATATGGAACACAATTTTTCTAACTAGAAGTATTTAGTTTCATACTCTATAAACTTTTTGCTCAACTAATAAATAGCATATTCTTTCTTGCTAGTTTCATCTTTTTGCACTAATACACACCCTATTGAATTCTCTTGCACTGTTAAATACAAAATTAATGGCCTTCCTGTAATGGGTAGCAGTAACACCGATGAGTTTGTTAAATACTCCTTAATCTTTTCAAAAGCACTTTGATATTCTTCATCCCAACTGCCATGTTTATTCTTATGTAGCAACTTAAAGATTGGATCACACTTTGAAATAAGTTGAGATATAATACGAGAAATATAATTTAATCGCCCCAAAAAGCTTATCAACTTTTTTGTACGTATGGAGCTGTTAAATTTTGAATAGCTTGAATGTTATTAGGGTCTACTTTAATACCTCTTTCATTGACTACAAATTCTAGCAATTTCCTTAATTTAGCATTGAATTTATATTTGGCTGGATTCAGCTTGAGCTGGTACTTTCAAAACCTTTCAAAGAGCTTTTTGAGGTTAGCTACATGATCTTTTTTTTTCCTAGACTTTGCTATCATATCATCTATGTATACCTCTATCTCTTTGTGTATCGTATCATGGAAAAGAGTGACCATCGCTCTTTGATATGTAGCACTGGCATTCTTAAGCCCAAAAGGCATGACTTTGTAGCAAAATGTGCCCCACATCATCATAAATGTGGTTTTCTCCATATCTTCATGAGCCATTTTAATTTAGTTATATCCAAAAAACCCATCCATGAATAGAAAGGTAAAAGTCGAGTAGTATTATCCATAAGGGTGTCAATATGTGGTAATGGGAAGTTATTTTTTGGACTAGCCTTATTTAAATCCTGATAATCCACACACATTCTCATTTTTCATCTTTCTTAAAATTGAGACTATATTGGCTACCCATTTTGGGTATTTAGCTACTTTCAAAAAACTCGCATCCAACTACTTTTTCACTTCTTCTTTTATTTTCAACAACGTCTCTAGCTTCATATGCCTCAACTTCTATTGTACTGGTCGGTAGTTTGGCTTTAGAGGTAATATATATTCCACAATATCTGTACTAAGTCCAGGTATATCTTGATAGGACCATGCAAATATGTTTACATACTCCTTTAACAAGCCCAATAACTTCTATTTTTCCATCAATAGTAGTGAAGAATGAATTTTGATTTCCTTTTTATTCTCTTTATCTCCCAAATTCAATAGATCTATACTTTCCTAATGAAGCTCTATGGGTTTTTTTTTTCTTGTTCCATCTACTTTAACAATTTATGTGGTAACTTATACTTTTTAAAATCAACATTATTGTTAAGCTCACTAATGTCAATTGAATTTTCAAAATCAAATATGGCATTATTGTCTTGTTTATCCATAATGCTCATTATTTAAAGACCTAAAAATAGGTATAATCACAAGGAAATACAAGCAAATCGAGCAAAAGTAAAAAGAATATAAGTAACCAAGAAAAGAAAAATGGGAAAATGATGTATGACAAATGCATTGTGCCATTACTTAGGCTGAGATAATTAAAAACAAGCTTATACATGTATACTCTGCATGTTTTTAGGCAAAAGTAATTGGAACTTAAGGTTTGAGATGTTCAAAAGACAACAACAACAAAACACCATTTTGAAACTGTTAATTCTAGAAAAGGAAAAAAGATTGTCTTTTCTTTTTGTATCTACGTCATATCTTTTTTATTTTGAATATGAGAGACAGCCTCCTCTATTTTAGGAATTGATTCCCCTTTTTTCACTTCTATTTATCTAGAAAAGACGTACTCGCCAGAACAAAATATCTCATACAAGTAAAGGAATACCATTCCCCTATTCTCTAAATCATACCCCTTTTGACGTGCCATTCTCTTCTCTCTCTTTTCCATCATCACCCTTCTTTTATCTGTAGCAGTAGGCTTGAAACCTAAACTCCACCACTACTTGTTTTCAATTATGACAATGTTTTCTTGATTCCTTGCAAAGATGCTCCCAAACTCTGTCCAACTCACTTGCCTTTGCTGATGGTCTACTTAATTACCATGTTTGTGGTTTTTGACAACTAAGGCATAAGTATCTTTGTCCCTTCTCTAACATACGTAGCACTTACTATTTTAAAGGCTTTAAATAAGTACTCGGGTGCCTCTTCGATAGTCTTAATATAAGGAGTAGTTAGGGTTTTGGTTACTAGTAGGTCTTATTTGCCATCCAAGCAAACTTGTTTTCCTTTGACAATGAACTTCATTTTCTAATGTAAGGATGAAAGTATGACTTTTGTTGTATGAATCTAAGGTATTTTAAGTAAACAACTTTATGACGGTGTAATGTCCATAACCTGGAACTGAACATTAAAGGTATACAAACTAATCTACAATGAAATTTCAATATCACCAATTACTTCCCTCCATGCCTTGTCAAAACCCCTAACTTTCATATGGCTATTTCTCATAGGTGACTGATCCACTGGCAACTTTGAAAGCATGGTCATAGACATTACATTAATGGATGACCCATTATTAATAAGCACTTAGGCCATCATATGAATTTTACACTTAACCGTAATGTGTAAAGCTTTTACACTACCTTGTCATTTAGGAGGTATCTCATTATCATTAAAAGAAATAAAATTTAAGGCTATAATATTCTCTACCATGTGATCCACATTCTCTACAAAAATATTATGCTCAACATAAACCTGATTAAAAACTTTTAACAAAGCATTCCTGTATGGTTCTGAGTTTAGTAGTAGAGACAACAATGAAATACAAGCTAGCAACTTATTCAATTGGTCTACTGCATTGTACTCACTGTGTTTGATAACCTTGAGAAACTCACAAGTTTTTTTTTTAGACACAAGCTTCTTGTACTGAACTCTGGACTTGTTATAATATGACCTGAATCTCTTTCCATTATGACCTCTTCTTCTTCCTTTGCCTTTCCTTTCTTTTCTTAACTTTTTCAAGCATTTCAAGAGTGTAATAATAACTACTTCTAGTCATTCCTCCTACTCCTATTATATTTGTGATGTGCTCACTTTCTTTTTTCTCTAAAGCTACTTTATCAGCAGGCCCTTGAATTTCCACTTTACAATTATAGTCTCATGGGACTAACTTATCACTTTTGTAGGAAAAAAGACAAAGAATATAAATTTTCAATAGTGCTCTAGGGAAATGCACTAGCTTTTCTATAGCTGGTTTTGTTTTATTTTCATAAAATATAATGAGACGTTTTGGAATGAAAGGCATTTTCGACCTATCACCTATCATATTCACGTTGCTATCATCATCTTTAACATAGAATTTAATCACCTCTTTATCCATTAACTATTACAACACCATCCAAAATCCTTGGCAGTTTTAGATCACATGCCCATTCTTAGCCAAATAGTTAAAAACTTTCTTCATTGGAGACTTCACTTGGCTGACCCATTGTTTCACTTTTAACCTTTTTCCATCTGACACTATATTAGTATTGCCACTAGAATGATTGGGAAAAAGGTTTCCATTAATATTAGGCTTAAATTTAGAGTTAAAATTTAACAAACTTTGATCTATTAGCTCTTGCACCTTATATTTCGAAGTCGTACAATTTTCAGCATAATGACCTGCTACACCATAATAATAATCACACTTGGCATTGGGGTCATACCATTTTAGGTATGATGGCTTCAATGGCACTATACTTTTAGGAGCAATAAGGTAACCTCTCATCAACTATAGATACAAACTGGTGTATGACATAAGGATAGGATCAAATTGAGGTTTCTCTTGATTGTTGTTGTTTCGTGGGTTTTTTTAGCTTGAACTGGTTGATTGAGTTGACATTATCAAAGTGAAACTTGATGATTGTGGATTGAATTCTGGTCTATATGGTGGTTGTTAGGATGGTTGATAGTGGTATGGTAGTTGGATAGCTTGATTAGTGGTTCGATAATAGGTGGCGAATTACGGTCTTGGATTATATGGGATAAATAGTAAAAATGAGGGATTCCCTATAGACATAGCATATATCTCTTACTTTTTCTTGGTTGGGTTGGCTGACTTCTTGGTATCAAAAGCTTGAGGTCTTTCAATCTTGCTAGTTTTAATGGCATTCTTAATCATTTCTCTTGAAATTACCATGTTAAAAAATTTTTTTTATAGCATTTTCCACCAGCTTATCATAACACAAGGCTTCAATGTGCTAATAAACAACACTGAAACTTTTTTCTTAGTTAGTGATGGTTGGACTTGAGCCACTGCATCTCTCTAACGATGCATATACTCACTAAAGGTTTTTGTTGACTTTTTTTTCTATATTTTATAGATATAGCTTGTCTGAATCAATGTTAATGACATGCTTATATTGGGCTAAAGAAGCTTTAGCTAAGTCTTTCCATGTATGGATCTTGCTTTGATCTAACTTAACATATCATCTTGCTATTGATTTAGTTAAATTATCTTGAAAATAATGTATCAAAAGCTTGTCATTATGAGTATGACCTACCATTTTATGATAAAACATCGTAATATAAGCAAAAAAACATGTAGTTCCATCAAACTTTTCAAAATTAAAAACCTTGAATTTTTCCAGTATGACCAAATCAGGCACTAAACTAAGCTCATTTGCATCTATGTTCTTAAAGATGTCATTCTTTTCCATGACTCTTAGTCTTTCTTCTAGCAGTTCATACTTATTTTTCATCTCAACACTCACCACTGGCGTAGATGTGCTAAGTAGCTTGTCTTATTCAATATGATCATCCAAATTTGGTACCATGATAACATTGACAGGAATCGATCCTAGATTGACATTCACATGTACTTGGGGTTTACTAGCAGATGGTCCAACAAAAGTGAAAGGTTGGGGTTGACTAACAAAAGGTCTAGCAAAAGTGAATGGTCGTGTGGTTGGTGGCTACGAATGGATTCCTCGAGAAGTATGAACTCGAGATAGAGTGAATCTTGAAGAATATGCTAATTCCTCTATATTAATCCCACTTCCCTTATGTACTAGCAACTTTTTTACCTTTTAGGAAGCTAAGTAATAATTGTCTTAACTCGGACATTTGTGCCTCGATATTCTACTGCATTTCCATCACTCTCTCCCTTATCTCCTCATGTACCATCTCGACTCTTTCAATCTTAGCTGAATTTTTTTTCATAATTCAAGAATTAAAGCATGTATTATACTTGTGTGAGATTGTTTGAGCTAATTTCATTGGTTTCGCTATCCTTGAACTTCTAATTATTGCTCATGAATTAGAACACATGGTATAATCATTATTATTGATATTATTAGTATTATTAATAATTTGCTTTTATTAATTTACATGTATGCAATAAATTTAATGTAATGCAAAAGAAGTATTGTTTTGGATCAATCTAAGTAAAAAGAAACATTCATTAACCATAGAAATATTTGTACATCAAACAATCATCCGTGCATTATAACCATAAAAACACCTAACTTGAGCGTACTGCTCCTTAGCTTCATATAAGAAACTCAAGAATTGCTGACTACAATGCTGAGTTAGTATGACTTCTAGCTTAAGTTCTTCAGCTCTTTCCACTATTTCGTTTGCTTTTTGCACAAACTTATAGATTTGAGAAGTTAAGTGCTTTATATACTATTGCCTTCCTAGGCTTTCTGTTTTCCACATTTCCTGAGCTTCCATTTTCATGTTGTAGGTATGAGCCTAATAATCCTCTCTCTCTTGCCATTCAATCAAAATCTTATCTATGTGATTCTGATTGTTGACCAATTGAATTTTCAAGCTCATCAGCTCTTGTTCCAAAGCTTTTTTCTCCTTTTGCAAACCAGAACTCCTATTTTGTTCTCTTTTCCATCCAGCCCTTAGCCTTTTATTTTCTTCTTAGCACTTAGCTACCTTTGTAGAGACTTTAGAAACTTTATCTTTTCATGCTTATTCTTCGGTAAGTGCAAAGATCACTTCCTTATTTTTTTGAGCTCTACTGTTCCAATACTCTACCATCTTTCTTAATTCTTCCATATCCTTTTTAGATCCCCTTAAAGGTCTAATGTCTATCTTCAATCTCTTATTCTCTTGGTGAAGATCTTGTAAATCTTCTTTCAAAACTTTTCACTTCTAGGTCAACTTCTATAATACATCAATTTTCATCATCAAATCATACCTCAACTAGTTGACTTGATCTATTATTGTCATATTCTCTTTCTCCATCTTTTTTTTTTGTTTCCATCTTAAACTTTTGCTAAGCAATCTCAAGAACTGACAATATTGGCTCTAAAGTAAAAGTGAACAACTGATCTAAAACATCTACTGGTAGAGGCCTAACTTTATTAATTTTTTTCATTCTCCATGCAAGGTACCCTTCTACAACATTATCTGTATATCTAATTGGGTTTATCTAATTAATTAGCTTCCATGCTTTGATGACCTCTCAGACTTTTTTCATATAACCAAGTGCTTTATAGTTAAACTCAAGTGAACTAAGTCCATGAGTCATAGGTATGAACTGATGAGAATCATATTACCTCTAAACCATGAGAGATGTATAACTCACTACCCCTCATAACCCTAGTAATGATAACTATGACTCATCTCCATAACTGTACAAAATGTCTATAGGAAGCATCAAGCACCCTCTATGTTACATCCTCACCAGTAAGCTTTAAAAAGAATGACATCGATTGATATTTTATCTAATCCCTTTGCCATTCCTTGGTGACAAACTCCTTGATGGGAATGAAATGAATGGAGAAAGGCTAAAATGAAATCTTCTCTTTTCCTCAAAAGTGACTTCTAAGCCAAACAAAAAGCAACTGAGCACTTCCTATGAATCACCCCTAACCATTTTTTTGACAGAAATTAAGCAATTTAATGGTTTCGGTAAAATGGCCCGTGAAGGATTTATACCTTTATCTAACTACTCAAAGAAATCAACCACTGATGCCTCTATATGTCCTAAGACCTTAGGGAATATCATCAAGCCATACACAGCCAAAGTAAATAAATCCAATCTCCGATCAATAGCAAGATGCTTTTCCATATGCTCTAATAGAAATGCTGATGGAATTATCTCAACCCCATTATTTTCCTTTTTGTGCTTGTCTATCTCCTTGACCCCTATTTGCATAATTTTGGCAAATTTTTTTCTATATCCAATGGTCTTTTGCTCATTGCAATAGATCTTGTCTTGACCAGTAGACTCTATATGGAGTAAAAAGGCATATTTTTATACTATGGGGGTTAAGTCTTGTTGGTTGAACATGAAATGTCGATAAGATGGATCACAAAACTGTATCGTAGCCCTAAATAGTGCCTCATCAATCTTCACTGATAGGAGTAGTGCCATATCCCCAAATTTCTTCAAAAAAAAAATTCTTTTTTTTTCTACTCCCCATTATTTCCATATGGTTTCTAACTCTGTTATGTCATTCTTATTCAAATCCACGTGCACCAACAGTGGAAATGAAGAAACATAACCACACTTAAGTAGTTTTTTTCTTTCCATTAGATGCTTTTTGATTGGCTTTTAACTTCCAAATAATTCTTGCTAGAGGCTAATGCTATTGGTGGCTTCATGCTGCTTCCTTTATTGTTGATTAACCCAAAACAAATACATTTCTTAAAATGTAGTATCTATATGATGTAAGCAACAAAATTAAATGTTGTACAAATAAAAGTAATCAATGATCAAAACAAACAGATAATAACAACAAGAAAACAATTGTATCATACAACAAAAATAACAAAATATATACAGTGTCCTAACCTTTGATAATTTTCTAAAAAATGTGACATGGCTCTACCCTAAGCAGGCTTACCATGGCTTACAATATGCCGAGTTAGGATTTACTTGTCTAAATTCCCAAATCAACCTTACATCATCATCCATTATATATTAATAAAGCACACCAATACTCACCCATTACATGTTACAAACGGAAAAGGTTTGATTTGGGTAGAAATGTTTTATTAGCAAATATGGAGGTTATCATCTCACAAGAGCCTAGCTACTTCATTTCCTCTTAATAAGGACAGAGTTTGAGTCTGGAGTTTATGCATGTAAGTGCATATGCAAAAGTGTGCAGAGTGACATATTAATCAAAATAACAATAATAAATCATAAAGCAAAATCAAAACAAAATAATAACTAACATGCAATTTATTTTATTTATTAGCTTATATTTTTTTTGATAAATTAGAATAAAGGGAATTAAGTTAAATATCAAAAACCCATTAAACCCAACAAATTTTAATAATACATAATTAATATTTTTGGCTTAACTCTCTAATTGTCTCCAGTGGAGTCACCAAGCTATCATAATGTATCTGTTTGCAGACTTGATTGCTAGACATAAAAATTTAAGATCATGAAAAAATACGAGAAGTCATCATCAATCTTTGTTAGGGTATGATTGGCCACCCCAAAATTTTATCTTTTTAATAAAACATTTAAAACGGATTTAAAGCTATATTAAAAAAATAGTTTTGGTCTACGAAAATAAGATCAGGTTTGAGAGTCGGTTACACATGAGAAAGGATTAGTACTTTCACAACACCTATAAAATTGATACCAATAATCATGCGCTATTTATAGTTTAGGATAAAAATATTTTTGAATTTTCCAACATAAAGGTAGAATTCAAAGATAATTTTTTCATTGAAAATTTATCACAACATTCCTTTTAAAATTAATAAAATAACATTCTTTATAAATGATAATTATTGGTAACTCTCTAATATCTAGGCAAAGTACCAACACTTACATTTCATGGAATGCTATTTTAATTTTATTTTTTTAAAACTTTTGTTAATAAACTTTTTATGCAGTAAAAAAATGAAAATGATATAATTAATATTAACATTAATTAATAGAATAAACATATGTGCGTATTATAAATGTACAAATTAATCTAAAAAAATGAGATGTATGCAAATGAAGATAAAATGTGAATTTAGAAATCAGGTTTTGAAATATAAAATGATCACCTGAACTCTCTAATATCTAAGTAGAGTTTGGATGTAAAATTTTATATTTAAAATCTAGTCCTATTATGTTTATTATTTTATATTTTTATATTTTTTATTTTTACAAAATGAATTTATTTTAAGTTATGAAAATATATGAAAATTCTTAATAAAATAAAATTTTATAAATACTTCATCATTTAGGCAGCACTCGAGAACAAATTATTTCATAAAAAGTTTTCATATAAATCATTAAAATTTAAAACAAGTTTGAGGTTTTAGATAGGTTTGGCATTGCAAAGTTTAATTTAAGATTTTGACTAAGGCCTATTTAAGGTTTCAGATTTCTCTTAAGGTTTTGATTTTAGGGTTTCAATTTAAGGTTTTAATTTTAGGGTTTCAGTTAAGGTTTTAATTTTAGTTTCAATTAGGGTTTTTCAAGTTTGAGAACTTCTTTAAAAATCTTCAATATTTAGGCAGAGTTTTAGAGTAAGCATATTTTTTACGATTTCCAAAAATTAATTCTTATATATATGTGTTCAAAATAAGCTTGTTTTTAATAATTTCTAAAAAACAAATTGTTATATTTTTGGGGACAAGCTCATTTTTAATAATTTCTAAAAATTAATTTTTATGTTTTGTATATTCCTTTCCATTAAAATTTATTATATTATTATTTTGTTAATATATTTTTATTATTTAATAATTCCCAAACATCTAGGAAGAATTATTATTATTATTTTTTTAAACATTTGATTTAAAAATTTCCTCCAACATTTAAGGAGAGATTTAAAACAATTACTTTTATTATTATTATTATTATTATTATTATTATTATTATTATTATTATTATTATTATTATTACTATTATTATTATTATTATTTAATAAACATTATTATCATCATCATCATCATCATCATCATCATTATTATTATTGTTATTATTTTCAAAAAAGTTTTTTTAATATTTAATCAACTCATACATAGAGAAAGAAAAAAAAATCAAATTATAGAAAACCGTATGAGATTTGAAGCATAAACAATAGCTTAACATGCATCCGACCCTGCAAGCATGAAAAACCCAAACCTTTGAGTTTAAACAGAACAAACAGCATGCACAAAGATGTTAAAGCTTTATGATCTTGTATAAAGACTATATGCTGACAGAAGAAATCAGAAACCATGAAAAAGTTGTAACTTTGGGCGTCTACAACCACATCTCATGCCATAAGGACTAGCAAAATAAAATAAAATAAAATAAAAAGTGAAGCTCCAAGACCAAATATCACGCCATAAGGACTAGCAAAACAGAATAAAATAAAGTAAATAAGTGAAGCTCCAAGCCTCCGCCACAATTTACAGGCGATTAGAGCAATCATTAGCCAAAGGCAGTGAAGCTTTTAAGCTCCCATGAACAAGCCAAGACAGGATCAAGAAAAGGCCAAATGACATGCACAAACCGTATAGGAAAAAGCACAAGTTTCAAACATCATATGGAACAAAGGCTAAATGACTTGCACACACCATACAGGAAAAAGCACAAATTTCAAACATCATATCGAACGAATAAGAGTTGTTTTGTACCTTAAGCTGTTCTTACAAATATGATAGTATTTGCATGCAGAAACAACCACGAAAATACCGAAACGAATTATCTTTTTCAAGCCCTTCACCAAAGTGTCGGCCTTTAACCTTCTCTTTCGCAAAATTCCTCCTTTCCTTCTGCCTTTTTCATGGTTTCCTTTTCTTTTTTACTTCAGGTGCTCCCCTTTCAGCTTCTGTTTCTTTGGTTTTTTGCTACTGTTGGTTCTCTCCTTTTTGTCCCCTTTCTGCTTTAATTCTTTGTTGGTTTCTTCTTGTCTGCTACCCACGCTTGTTTTTTTTATTTTTCCTGCTCCTCTCTTCCTCTGTCTTTTCCTCCTGCTATAGATTGCGACCGGTGCTGCCTTGCTGCCCAGTTTTTTCTGGTTTGATTTCTGGTTTCCGTTTTGCTTGCTACTGCCTCCTTCTTTGCTTCCACACCATCAGCCCAGTTTTGGTTGCCACTGCCTCTCGTCAACTGCCGTCCTCCCTGCTGCCAGTACCGTGGCTTCAGCTTTTCTGCTTTATTTCTCTTCTGTTCAGCCTCTTTTGGTTGCTTTCTTCTGCTCTTTTTTGTCTCTTTTTTTTTTTTTTTCTGCATCATTTCTGTTTCGTGGTTTCCAATCTCCTTTTTCAAAACTGCCAGTTGTTTTCATCTTCTCCCCGTTTCCCTCTATATTTTCCTTTTGCTTTACCCTCCCTGCTAGTACCGTTTCTGCATGCTTTCCTTTTGCTTCTCTTCACGTTCTCACGTCCCCAGGTTTCCTGACCACCATCCTTTCAGTTTTATTTGTTTAGCCCCCTTTTCCACGTTCCTTGGCATTTTTGAATGTTTTTGCATGTGGATTCCAGCCACGTTTTTTACATGATTTGCATTCATACAGGCTCCACCGAACAAGCCTTTCCCTTTTACATATCTTGGGCTTTGAAAACAACGTTCCACTTGCGGCCTTTGAGTTTTATTTTATGGCCCACTTTTATATGTTTTTTATTTTATTATTTATTATGTATTATTGTTATTGTTTTATATTTTAATTTTGAATTTTTTTATATTTTGAATTTTGAATTTTGTATTTTTTATATATTTTTATATTTTTAAATTTTTAAATTTTTAAATTTTTTAAATTTTTAAAATTTTAATTTATATATTTATTATTACTATTATTATTCTTATGACCATTAATGAGCTTTTTATGAATAAGCGTTTATAGCATTTTGAAAATGGGTCATATATTAGGCTTGAAAAATGAAAATCGAACCCAATTGCAAAAATAAGTCTAGATCAGAAAGAAAAGTACCTTGAACAAAATTAGGTATCTACGGTCACCATTTGAGATTCACTAAAACAAAACTAGTTTTAAATTTAAATGAGAGTTTCGGCCAAGATAGGATTGTCTAGGTTCATCTCCCCTTCCTATGGCCTTATCCTATAAATAGGCAGCCTAAGTTGACTTGAAGAGCATCCTATTTTATCCATTCTTTTCTTTTCTTTATACTTCAACTTTAGTTAAAATTTCCTATAGTTTTTTTATTATGTTTGGCTAGGTCAACAGACTAGCCTAAACTTTTGTTTTCAAGCTTGCTTCTTTTCAATACAAGTTATTTTCAAGGTCTCTTTTACTTTTTATGCAATTTAAGTTCAAGTTTTATTTCCAAATCTTTATGCTTTTCCTTTTACCTTCCTAATGTCATAATCATCTTACAGTTTTCTTGCCTTCACTTTCTTTTACATCTTTGAAAATTTTCTTTCTTTACTCTTGTTACATTTGGTCAACTCAAGTGCTAGCATTGATCATCTTGTGAAGCACTTCAATCGGCCTCCAAAAGCATCAATATATTTAGTTTTCTCCCCTTAAGTGCATCTTAGCACCATTTGGCCTTGGTAGCTTTTGGCTCAACTCTTGCCATTTGTCACCCCTCTTAACTTATACTTCATTTATCTATGCAAGTACTGTAAATGCCATTTTCATACATTTTTAGATAATCGCTTTAGTTTTTTTTTTCTTGTCCCAAATTTTGCAATATTTAAATATAAGGTCAAAAAGATCAATTTTGGTACTTGGTCTTTTAAGCATTCCTTATCTAAATCTCATAGGAATGATATTCAATCATTAGTTTATTACTTGATAACAATCTGTGAACTTGCAGGCCTAAAAGTAGCAATCAAGTTTTTTGTGTTGTTGCTGGGGATGATTTCGGTGCAAGATGACCAATATCAATATGAATTCTTTTTCTTTGTAATTTAGATTTTATTTTGTTATAATTATCACTTTTGATCTTTTATTTTCATGCGCAGGCAATCAACAACTCCTTGAAGAAAATAATCAACAACTATTGTCCCAATGGTAGATCCTAGCTAGAAGACTAAGAAGAAAGTAATCAACAACTCCTATCCCATTGGTATATCCTAGAAAAAACTAGAGAACATTAATGGACTATGCTATTCTAGATCTTGAAAGATTCCAACCTTCCATAAGGAGTCTTAGAATCCAAGCTAACAACTTTAAGAGAAAGCCATTGATCATCTAAATGGTTAAAAAACCTTGCAGTTCAACAGTCTACCAAATGATAATCCTAACCTTCACTTATCTAATTTTCTTAAATTGTATGACTATTTTAAATATAATGGTGCTTCTGATGATGTTATAAAACTAAGACTATTTCTATTTCTCTTAAGGACAAAGTAAAGAGTTGGCTAGCTTTGCTTCCACCTAGCTCAATCACAACTTAAGATGATTTGTTGCAAAAGTTCTAAGCCAAGTTTCTTTCCTAACCAAGACAGCTAAGATAAGTAATGAAATCACCACATTCCAACAGTTTGAAAGAGAAACACTCTTTGACTCTTAGGAGAGGTACAAGAAGGTACTAAGGAAATGTCCACAACATAGGTTACTAAAGTGGTTATAACTATATATTTTCTACAAAGGGTTGGCGACACCAATAAGGACAACCATCGACTTAGCTATTAGAGATGCCTTAAAGAGCAAGTCCATCAAGGAAGCTTACAAATTGATAAAGGAAATGGCATTAAATAGTTATTAATGGACTATTGAAAGAAAAGTCCAAAAAAAAGCTATCATTCACAGATTAATCTTAAGAGTTAGGGTATGAGTTAGAATATTACTTGATAAAATACTTGGACTTTTGCAAGATTAATCTTAAGAGTTAGGGTGAAAAGCAATTACAAGGTCTTGGTAATGCAAACTTAGTTGAAACTCTTCAAGATTGCAAGATCAAGTGTGATGAACATCTAAGATGATTTCCAAGAAACATATGGGATTCCGTTTGGACATCATTATTTTTTAACCCCTAAATGTATCCCTTTTTGCCTTCCCAGTGTAGAAGGTGATTCTTAGTTAAGGTTAATTTTTTAAAGAAAATTTATCAGGTTTAAAGGGTTAGTAAAGAATAAATTTCTATATTTGTGAATGAATGATGAAAGGCGGTCATTTATCGTTTTAAGCGTAATCACTTAAATTGAACAAGAATTCCCATTAAGAAAATGACCTTGAATAAAGAATTTTATTTCAAAATTTTTTTTGGATTATTGGCTTTTTTTACTTTTCTTTTTTATTTTCATTTTTGGCTTTTGGTTTTTTCTTTCTTTCTTTTTTTTTCTCGGTTTGTGTGTATTTTTTGTTTCTTCTCTAAAATTTTAGATTTGTCAAGACTTTATTTGGATTTATTCAAATTTTTTAAGTGCATGGTATCATATCCATTTTTCCTTTCCTTTTTTTTTTTCTTCTTTTTGTTCCTTTTTCCTTTTTTATTTGTTTCTTTTTCTTTGGCATGTCCCCATAAGTCATAACTAAATTTACTTTACCAATAATGCATTTCATGGAAAATGCCCCATTTTAACAAACCATTCTTAATGAAAGTTATTACAAAAAAAGGGTTATGTAGAATAAACAAGAAAAGGGTCCGTGGAATAAATCCATTTCAGGTATTAAATAGTTCATATCGCTCCACAAAAAGAACAACTGAGCAAATCATAACTCAAGTTATCTTAAAGGCAATGAGGCTTTCTTCTTTAATCAGTGTGCCCCCAAGACACTAGACCAGGCTAATTTTAGGATAAAGAACTAAAAGATTGGTAAGTTTTTGATTAATGTGCCCTTAAGACATATAGGCTAGGCCAATTTTTGGGTAAAGAGTTAAAATGTTAGTATGTCTGAGGTCATTTTATCGGATTTAGGTTGGCTTTGACATTGAAATTTTTGAAGTTATAGCATAACATTGTCAAATTAAATTACCACATCTAAATTCTTAAAAATGTCATATTCATTTGATCTTCTAGGAACCACATTTCTTTTCCTTTTCAACAAGGTTTCATTTTTCATTGCATTAGAAATGAATATCACCCTTTGATATCATAACATTATCAAGCAAGTGCAAGATCCACAAGTTCAAATTCATGGCTTTTAAAGGGTCATGGCTTTTGAATGGAATCAACTGAAAAGCTTAAGGAAAAGTGTTGAGGTATTTGACAAATTTCTAATAGCAATCACCAACTGATTTGAGACTTTTCCTTTAATCACAAAACTTTTTTTTGTTTTTTTTTTATATTTTTTTAAAAACATTTCTCTTTCTAAAACCTTGGTACTTAACTATGTGGGGCTTTATTCAAATTCAATAATTTCCCCTGTTGAATAATTGTTTTTCAAAGAAAACCTATAATATCCAAAATTTAAAGGAAATAAAAAGACCTAAATGATAATATAAATCCACAAAATACTATGATGCATAATGTCCACTCATGTAGTGCAAACATTCAGACTTGACCCAAATATTCGTATTCTCAATGGTATTCTTGAGATGACATTCAAAGTTACAGAAACAAAAGTTTCCCTACTTAGCGCTTTAACTTTAGCATCATTGACCTGCAACTATACCACTATCAATCATTAAAACCACTAACCAGTTCTTTAAACTTTACAGGATTTGTGTTAATCAGAGCCTAAACTATATTATTGAAGGCAATACAAGATTCTAAGGAATACCCTTCAACCCCATCATGGAATTCACACTTAGCTTTTGGATTATACCACTTTGGGTAAGGAAGCTTTTTGGGTTGTAGGGACAACAAAAATCATATGATTTTTGACAAGTAAAGTGAAGAGCTCGACGTAAAACATTGGGAGTGAATGATACATTTCACTTTTTTTCTCTTATGACCTTGTGAATGGCTTGTGTTAATCTTTTATTTTGTGAATGCTTACGGCGAAGGATTTAGAGCATACTAATGAAATGGTTGAGGAAAATCACTAGCTTGTGATGTCAATTGGGAACAATATAGTGACCATTGGGAATAATCATTCACCAAACCTTCTGATATCATAGTAAAGTTTTCTTCATTTTGCCTTTCAACAATTATCTCTTATGCATATTCCTCAAAAGTATTCCATTGCCTTTCATTAGGAATCTCCACATTGGCATTCATAATTCTTTTTTTTTTATCCCATCCTTGATTTTACCTATAACAAATAGTAGATTAATAAATTCTGAGGACGTATTACCAATCAACTTATCATAATAAAGAGAAAAAGGGGCATCCACAAATAAGGAATTCAACTCCTTATTACTTAAATATGGCCAAACTTACGATGTAACCTCTTTCTTTCTAGCAACTTATTCTTTGTAGTTCTCATTAGGGCTCTTCCTCATGTTTTGAAGGATTAATCAATTTGGAGACATCTCTAACAAGTACTAGTATCGCTTTAAAAATGCCTAAGATAAATCCCTTCAAGTAGGAATTTGGCTACTTTTCAGACTGTAATACCAAATAGCTATTGCCTTAGCCAAACTTTCTTAAAAGGCATGAATAAGTAGGTTTTTGTCACTAGTATACCCAACTATTTTGTGATAGTATTGAGCCAAATGTGTCTCAGGACATCTAGTTCCATTATACTTTTCAAATGTTAAAACCTTGAACATGGGCAGAATAACCACATTTGGAACTAACTGGGATCCTTTTACATTACATGATTTATCCTTACTTTCAACAACTTGAATCTTTTCTTCCAAGAGACTATACTTCATCCAATTTCCATGACTTTTCCCTTAAGGGTCCTAAGCTAAGTCCTTCAGGTTGATCATTTCCTCGAGTAAAATGTCTTTCGATAATCTTTTTCATCTCTCCTATCAAATCAATATTCTTTTAATCCTTAGAAGAAATCATAAAGATTATTCTCAAATAAATTCTTTTTGTTTTTTTTAGCATAATGAATGAATGAATGCACAAATGACAAAGCTCTCTGATAAAAAGTGTGAAAATTAGAAAAAGGACAAGAATTAAAGATAAACCATAATTTATATATCTAGGTTTAAAAAACCAACACCATATTAACATAAAAAAATATTTCACAAACAAAAGAAATTTGCAAAGCATTTCATTTCCAAACACTTAAAGACCTTTTTTAATAAAAAAATCCCATCCATATTCATCATCATGCCATCCTCTTTTCATTTTTCCTAAATCGTTAACCCCCTATTGTCATTGGATCGAACCATTTTGCATCTATGAGTGATTGCACCTTGCTTTTAAAACCTTCATAATTCTCAATGGAATGTCTATAATCCGGTTATGGTATTCGCATCTTGCATTTGGGTAAAAATATTTTGGGTATGAAGGCTATAAAGGCTTTAAAGGCAGAGGGACAACAATGTGTTTCTCAAATAGATAAGGAAAGAATTTCTCATATAAAATGGGGATAGATCTAATTGTTTCTTTTTCTTGCATAATTTTTGGGCAATAGATTGATTTGGAGTCTAAGGATTTGGTAGTGGTACAAAGGTTCGAAGTTGAACAATTGGCTGAATAGGTGGTTAGGGAATGGCAAGCTGAAGATTTTGGTTTAGATATAGACTTCTCGGAGATTGTATGAAGTTTTGGGTCCTTGTCTTAGATGCTTGGAAAAGAGGTAAAAAACAATCATAAGAAATATTTGAATGCAAATTCTAATTCAAAATGATTGGTGAAGGTTGCATGGAACCTAGTGATGCCATCTTGGAAATCAAATTTTGGAGCTCAAACACTTGTGTGGTCAAATCACTCATCCCTTTTATGATCTTATCTAAACCTTTAGTATTGCTCAAACCACTAAATGTTTCAGTATGCTCAAGAAATGTATTAGGCCTAGCAGGAATCGATTGATTACGATTCCACGAGTTCATATGACTTACTTAAGCTAAAACTGGTAAAGAACCTTGGGTAGACACTAAAATAAATTCTTTGAGTCCATCAACCATTTTTGTCAACTCAGGAAGTTGTGTTTTCATCTATCGAATGTCATGATCAAACTCCTCTTGATTGCATTCTAATGCATTAATTCAGACTTCAAATTGATCCTCTATATTTTCAGCTTCTTTACCCATTAAAACAAATGTATTTTTTTAAGGGTTTAAACCAAAAATGCTTATGCTATTATTCTTGTTGAATGAATGACACAATTCCTAATTTGCATGCTACATAAAATATATCTATCAATGCTTGAATATGATAATAATGCAAAGATATATACAAAAATCGAAAAACCCAAAATATACAAATCACCTAAACGATGAATGTAGAATGAAATGATTAAACTCCAAAACGATGACAAACTCCTATCCTAAATCTCTCTTTTTCTTTTTCTATCCTTTTATTTGGATTCCCTTTTTTTTTCTTTCTCTTTTTTTGCTTTTTTTTATCCTAACTTTATTTGTAGTATTATTACCCTCAAACACAAACTGTATCAAAATGCCTCACATATCCTAATTTTGGTAATTTTTACAAAAAAGATTGCCATAGTTTTCAATTTTCTAATTAATTTCTTTTGGAAGTTGACACTACTGGTGGCTTTATGAAAACTTTATTTACTGATCTCTGTCCTAAAACAAATACTCCATTTTAAAATATAATGCCTATATAATATATGTAACAAAATTAAAGACTATACAAATAAAAATGAGTCAATAATCCTAACAAATAAATAATAAAACCAATAGAACAATCATTTAATATAGCAAAATAGCAAAACATATGTAGTGTTCTAACTTTTGATAGTTTTTTAAAAGGTGGTATGGCTCTACCTTAAGGAAGCTTCCTATGACTCACGATATGGGATTTATTCATCTAAAGGTTTCTAAATCAAATGTACATCATCATCCATTACAAACTAATAAGGCACACTAATCCTCACTCATTACAGGCTACAAATAGAAAGATTTTGATTTTAGTGGAAGCATTTCCCTAGCAAATATGGAGGTTATCACCTTATGAGAGTGTAGCTATTTCACTTCCTTTTACAAAGGATGAAACTCAAGACTAAAGCTCATGTATGTACGTGAATATGCAAAAGTGTGTGAAACAATATATTAATCAAAACAAAATAAATAAATTTCAAATAACAAATTCAAAAGAAGAAATAACTAACATGCAATTTATTTATTATTTTTTTTTGAAAAATTAAAATGAAGGGGATTAAATTAAATATCAAATAAAATTGATTAAATCAAAAGCTTTCGATAGCGTCTAATTTAAAATTTTTGGCTTGACTCTCAAGATGTCTCTAGTGGAGTCGTCAAGCTGTTATAATTATTAGTCTGGAGATTTAATAGCTAGACATAAAATTTAAAAATCATCAAAACAAGAGGAGTCACCAACAATCTTTTAAAGATGTGATTAGCCACCCAAAAATTTTTCATTTTAATAAAACAATAAAACGGGTTTAAAGTTTATTAAAAAGATAATTTTAGTCTACAAACAATTATTGGTTCAAGAGTTGATTATGTTTGGAGAAAGATTAGCACCCTTACAATGCCCATAAAAATTGGTACCAATTAACCATGCGCTATTTATAACTCTGGAAAAAAATGGTTTTTTATATGAAATTTAATTACAATTCCATTCATTTTTAAAAAATTAAAAAATCTTTATTTAGAAATATTGTGAAAATCTCTAAATTAAAGAAATACCTTAAAATTCTCTGACATAAAGGCATAATTCATAGATAATCCTTTTAGACTAATGTTTATCATGACATTTCCTCAAAAATTAAAATAATATTCTTTGAAAATAATAATTATTGGTGACTCTCCAACATTTAAAAAAAGTACAAAAATTATATTCCCTGGAATATTATTTTAAATTTATTTATTTATTTATTTTTAAAACTTGAAAAATTTTGTTAAAAAATAATTAGATATTTGAATGGTGAACCATAAATATAAATAATTAGAATAAATATATAAGAGCAATAAATACAAATATGAATGCTAATGTATGTCCTAAATGATGATGAGATGTAAATTCAAGATCAGGTTCTTAAATATAAAGAGATCACCTAGACTCTCAATCTGTAGGCAGAGCTTTGGTGTGATTTTTTATATTTAAAATCATATTTTTATTTTTAATTTTTAATTTAATTATTTTTATTTTAAAATATGGATTTATATTAAAATTCTTAATGAAATAAAATTTTTTAATTATCTCATCATCTAGTTGGTATTCGAGAACATATTATTTCACAAAAGGCTTTTATATAAATCCTTAAAAATTTAGGATGGTCTCAAGTTTTTGAGTGGACTAAGGGGCTTCACTTAGGGTTTTGGATTCCACCTAAGGTTTAGGATTTCACCTAGGATTTAGGGTTTTTTTAGGGTTTTCGAGTTTCACCTAGGGTTTTGAGTTTTGCGTTAAGGTTTCAGGTTCAAGATTTCACAAGGGCTTTGCTTATAGTTTAGGGTCTCACTTATGATTTTGAGTGTTTAGGGTTTCGTTTTAGGGTTTTACTTTAGGGTTTTATTTTAGGGTTTTTGGGTCTTAGGAATTTATGGACCTCTCTAAAAATCTTCAACATCTAGGTAAACTTTTAGAATAAGCTCGCTTTTTATATTTTTCTAAAAGCTGAAAATTTCATATTTTTATTTATATTCTTTTTATACTAAAACTTTTATCATTATTATTTATCTTTTATTATTTTTATTTTTATTATTTAATAATTTTTCAATATTTAGACAAAAAATTTTTTAAAAAATGATTTGTTATTCTCTCCAATATCTAGGCAGTAATTTAAAACAATTACGTCTTTTTATTATTTTCTATTATTATACTTAAAGAGATTTAAAAAATGCAAACATCATTCAAAATGCATGAATATAATTGAAGATAATACCAGTAAGCTGATTAATAGGCTCATGCATAAACCAAGTTATTGAGCAATCAAAATCAAACATAAGCATAAATAATCATATAATGGTAATAATAATAACAATAATAATGATAATATTAATAATACTAATAATATTGTAAAAGGCTTATTTAAACATTCATAGGACCTAAAGTTTTATTATTTGTAGTTATTATTATTTAAAAACGTCATTGTTTCATTTTTCAAACATCATTTCATTTTTATTTTTTATTTTTTTTGGTGACAATACGGAATCTCTTTTTTTTTTTTTTTTACCTCTCTAATGATTTGGTATAATTCCATTTAAAAAGATTAAAAGGTCAAAAAAAAATAAAAATAAAACCAAAACAAGTCCAAAGATTTGACAACTGAACTAAAAAAATAAGTTTCCTCAAAACTAATAAGCTAGGCAGGTAACAAAAGAATGGATCCCATGAAGCTCCCATATGCGACATGCCACGTGATAGAGACACCATGCCAAAAAAATAATAATAAGAAAAGGAAATAACTTCTAACCAAGAAAAGGAGGAGGATCTCACCTTGGCTGCAAACCTTCCACAAGCTACTGCTTCTACGGGCTATCTTTTCCTGGTTATCCCGTTCCTTGCTCACGTTTTGGTATGAAAATTCTGGAGTATAAAAAAAAAAAAAACAGAAGAGGAAAGCAAAAGCATGCGGAAAAAGGCAAAAAAGTTTCAACGTAAGAAAAAAGTAAAGAACCTCTGTTACTGAAAGCTGCGTTTCTCTTTTTTCCCCTAGGTTTTCTTCTGCCCTTTTTTTGTTTCGTTGTTGGTTTTCTTCTTGCTTCCACTCAGTGTTTTTGCTACTGCTGAATGCTTCCTGGTTGTTTCTTTTTTGCTACTGAACATTTTCCTGCTTTCCGTTTCTGCCAATTTTCTGTTTGCTGCCAGTTTTCCTTTTTGTTTATAATGTCACTGCCCAGGTTTTTTTTTTTTTTTTTTGTGTTTTGACATTCTTCACGTCTGTTTCTTGTTTTCTACCGGTTTCATTTTCTGCTAGTTTTTTCAATTTTCGCTCTTTTTTTTTGCTGCTCCTTCTTCCGCTTGCCGTCCTTTTTGCTTTCTGGTTTGTTTTCTCTTTTCTTTTTGCTGCGTGTATACTGCCACCGTCTCCCTTTTTGGCTGAGTGCACTCTTTTCATCTTCAGTTTTTCTTCCTTTTGCTGCCTTCCTCTTTCTGGTTTTCTGCTACTTCTCCACCCACCAAAGGCCTCTTTCTTTCTCCCCTGAATGCTTCTCTTCTGCCCGCCTGTTTCCTTTTTTGTTTTAGTTTTCTTTTCCTTTTTGCTGCCTGCTTCTCCTTTTTCTTTTCTCCTCGCCTGCTACCACCTTACTCATGAAAGCCACCCTCTAGTTTCTGTTCCTCCACGCCTTTCTCTTCTCTTCATTCTTTTAGGATCCTTTTTAGTATTTTGCCTTTTGCCGCTCTCCTTTCTCGCTGCTTGCTGCTGTTGAATTCTCACCCCGCTGGCCACCCCGCTTCTGGTTCACTTTGGTAGCCCAGTTTTTCGCTGTTTGCTTATTGCCCAGTCTTTTAGGTTCTCTTTTCTTCTTCTACTGCTTTCTGATTTTTCTAGGTTCCTTCTCACAAATGTTTACCTCCTCCCAGGGCAGTCTTCCATTGACTTAGCTAAAAACTTATTAGCCTCCCTTTTTTTCTATCTTTGAAACCTCCCTCCAATATGCTACAAGCAAGAAAATTTTCTGCTTTTTCCCCACGTTCCCACGTTCCATGTGGTTTTCAGTTTCCTTTCCAAGCAAAAAATTTTTTTTCTGCCTTATTTTCATACCACTAACTAGGCCGGATGGCCTCATTTTCATGCCCAAGTTTTAGGCCAAATGGGCCTATTTTATGGGCCATCAAATGGGTCTTCAACAAGAAACTAGTATTTTAGGCCTTGGCCCTTTTGTTTGAGCTGTCCACGTTTTTTTATATGCATTTTTTTATATTTTATACACTTTTATTTTTTTGACAAACTTTTTCTTATATATATTTTATTTTTATTATTTCATTATTATTTATATATTATATATTATTTATTGTTTAATGAGTCATTAATTTGGGCCACTTATCGGGTTACTTTGGGTATTATTTAGGTCTATGCAACGGCCTCACTATACGGTTCACATTGGGCCTCATTCTCGAGCATTAAAAATGGATTGTGTAACAAGTGGAAACAATTATAGTCAAGGCCTAATTGCAAAGCCAAGCCCGAGTTAAAGTAATAAAATTTTTCAGGTGTTTACATCAAGAAATACTATGCTTGAAAAAAAAGAAAGAAAGAAGAAGGAAAAAAAGAAAAAAGAAAAAAATGAAGAAAAAAAAGAAGAAAAAAAGGGGAAGATCTAGGTTGAAAACCTAAAATGGGCGATTTGGATTAAAAGGGGAAATACTTAAGTTGAAAACTCAAAAGAATAGCTTACGTATAAGGAGGAAATATGAGAAAATTGGATTCCAAGCTTGAAATGGAAAGAAAGTGGGGGGCAGCATCTTTGATTCAAGGAAAAGAAAATGGGAGATAGATCATTGATTGACGAGTCAAGGGGCAAGATTGCCATCCAATGAGTCAGCATTATTGAAAATCATTGATTAGATAAGATTCTTGAAAAAAGATTAGGAGTGAATGATCTGGATTTATCCTAATATTCAGTATTTGGCAATTTTGAAAATAATTTCTTGTCACTACTTCATTTGTTTACCTTCTGTTATGCTTATTTATACATTCATTTCTTTTTTGCCATACAGTTTTTGAATCAAATCTCCATAACTTCAATCAATACCTTTTTTTATCATTTTCATTCAAACCATTTGTTCATCATTAATTGGAAAAACATTGCATTTAACATGATATTGTTGATATTGAATGATAATTATCATAATCAAACTTCAAATATGTACAAAGAAAGTTTTAAGATAACAAGATAAATGACAAGGACTTTTAAAGAAAAAAGAGATAGTGAGGGAAGAAAAACTGGAAATGATACCAAATGAAAAACATCAATTTGAATGGGGAAAATGAATGATGACTAAAAAAAGGATAATGATGATGAAGGAACAGAAATGATGACTAATGAAGGAGAAAAATAGAAAAGATGAATAATGAGGATAAATGAAAATAAAGGAAAATACTTTTGGCAGAATTTTACAACACAACCGCTAGAAATCAAGACAAAATGATTTGAGGAAAAAAAGAGACATGCTTGAATCAAATGAGTCTGATTTGATGACTTAGGCAGAGCTGCAAATTTGAAAAATATTTGTGATCATGAAAATTTTGTTTCCCTAAGCATCAGCACATGATATGAACAAAATTTGAAGTCATACTACTTTTCTTACATTCATCACATACATTGCATGTAGGATTAATTTGACTTTGAAAAAGCAAATGCTTTAAAAGAATGGATCCTTTATTGTAAAAAAATGAATGAATGAAAAAAAATAAAATGAAAAATGAATAAGAAAGAATCCTTTAAAGAAGACCAAAACCTATTTCAAAGCTTTCTATATCATCCAACCTTCCAAAAAGAGACATTTCAAAGTTTTCCAAGATATATTAGCCTTTTCTAGACATATTTTTTAAAAAAAGTTTGATGCTTATTTCATTGGAGCCCTTTCTAGATAGATTTTTAAAGTTTGATGCCTATTTTATAAAAGCCTTTCAAGACATATTTTTAAAGTTTGATGCCTATTTCATAAGAGCCTTTTTCTAGACAGATTTTTTTTAAGTTTGATATCTATTTTATATGAGTCATTTTCTAGATTTTTAAAAGTTTGATGCCTATTTTATATGAGCCTTTTCCAGACAGATTTTCTTAAAGTTCGTTACCTACGTTAATGGGAGCTCTTTTTAAATTGATCTTTAAAGTTTCTTGCCAATGTTTATAGGAGCTCTTCTAAAACAAAAAAAAAATTCCTCCAACACAAGAACAAACAAACAAGCACACGCAAATAGAGCCTTCAACCCTTAATCCTGGCCAAAATTTGTGGCCATCTGTGAAGCACCTAAAATTCAATCCAGTTCAAATACCACATCTTTCTAAATTTTTCAATTTTTTAAAATCAAAATTTAGATCAATTTGACCCAAATGCACCAAAGTCAACTCTAGTCAAAGTTTGTCAAACGTGATAAAAACATATAGAACCCAGTTCAATCTTTAAAATTCACAACCAAATTAGAATCAATATGGTTTAAAATTTAAATTGACAATTTTTAAATCACTAAAAAATTAGATTGTGCTTTGGGAAGTATAATATTACCAAAGCACCCATTGTCGTATTTTCATGAAAACTTCTTGATCATAATTGAATTTTTTTATTAATTTTTTATGCATTGAAAACTCAGATCACTCCTTAAAAGGTTTGAAATTACCAAAATACTCATTAAGGGTATTTTTATAATTTAACCTTCTTGAGGTTAGAATTTCACGAAAAGCTCAAGATATTTTGTAATATTTGATGATTTTTAAAATTTTGAATACTTGGATTATACATCGGGAGGTGTAAAACTACCAAAATACCATTTAAGGGTATTTTCATAACTTGACCTTTCCAAGGTCGATTTTTCATAAAACTTTTTAGATCATGATTTCATAATATTTGATGATTTTTGGTGCATTCAAAATCATAGCAATATCTCGAGTTGTGTGAAATTATCAAAATACCCTTTAGAGGTATTTTTGTAATTTATCCTTCTTGATATTAGATTTTCACAAAAATTTTCAGATCTTACTTTCATAATATTTCATAATTTTTGGTGCTTGAAAATGCCAAAAATGAGCATGAAAACATTGATTTCTAAAAAATAGCCTAAATACCAAAAACTTTATACTAAGGGGAAAATAGTCTTTTCATTTGGTTTAGGGGTTGTAAAAATCTAACCTTTGTAGTGAACAATGTGGAGCATTAGATCTCATTTTGAAAACAAGAGAGGAAATTTGAACTTGAAATGAGATTTAATCATAAGGCTTATCTTCAATCTTGTAAGATATTTTTCTGGTTTTGTCTTTATTCAATAAGAGGAGGTTTTTGGTTGCATAAAACTAGAGGAAGTAATATCAAAAACAAAGGTGAAAAGAAAAAAAATGGTAAAAAAAAAAGGAAAAAGAAAATTTTTGGTGCTTGGCTTGAAGGTATTTATCTCCATATTCATCATTTGCATTTTCTAGCATCTCCATCTCATTTTTCATTTCATTGTTCATCATATTTCATTCATCTCTTACTTAATTTTCTAAAACATTTTAGTTTACTTTTCTTGCACAAAGTTTGAATTAATTTTCATCTAACTAATTAATAGTCGGTTTGAAGTTGAAATCCAAGCCAAAACAACAAAATCCACTATTGATAAAACTAAGTTGAAGGTTCAACCATGGTATCCCTCTTCTTGGCCAAACCTTCTCTTGGTTTCTTTGATTTTTCATTTGCTTGTCAAGCTTAGTTGTGATGTATAAATTACTAGTTAGCTTGATCTTTGTCTAATTCTTATGAAATATGTTGGTGTTTGGTTCATGCTTAAATTTTTCATATTTGCTTTAGTCATTTTTAGCTTTCTTCATGTGGGATGAATGTTTTTATGGTTCAAATATTTTCTATGATGGATGAGTAAGAAAATGATGCTTGTTTGGATTGAATAGAATCAAAGAAGCTTAAAGAAACATTATGGAAGATTCGGCCATTATGTATTTTTGGCTGAAACTTACGCATGGTTTAATGACTAGTTGTTGCTTGATTTATGGTTGATGGATGATGTTTTAGTTATTCTTTCCAAGTTTTCATGTGGCTGGATCAAACTTTTAATGAAAGGGGTTGTTTTAAGGGGTATTTGAATGAGGTATGTTATTGTTTGGTTGATACTCTTGTTTGACATTTTCGAGCTATATTAGTTCATTTGGTGTTTGATAAAATTGTTTCAATGGTTTTCAAATGAATTATGCTTATATGGATGAAATGGACTGAAGAAAATGTTTAAAAAATAAATTAAGAAGGTTCAGCCATGGGGAATTTGTGTTTCACCGAACCATGCTTCATGCTTTGTTGATTATTTGCTCTTTGATTCATGCTTTGTATTATGTTTTTATGATGTTTAAAAGTTTTTCATATGTTTGAACAAAAGTTTCATTAAAAAAAAATGTTGTTCGTTGGTTGTTTTTGATGAATTTTTAATGTTGTTTGGTTGTGTTTAACGATGAACAATGGTGGGACATTCAAACCAAAACTCATAAGTTTTTATGTTTGATCCATTTTAGTCTTTAATTTTCATGCATTACATGTTTAAGATATGAAGTTTCAAAATATCTTAGTTTGTAATTATGTTTCTAGGTCATGAATTTGGCACATGATTCATTAATGGCATTTTTGTAATTTGTAGTCATTTCATGTCCGTTTACATAAAACCCAAAAAGAATTTGAAACCTAAGCCCCCAAACTTGAAACCATAAATTCAAACACCCTAACCCTAACCCTATAACCTTAAATCCAACCCTAACCCTAAACCCTAAACCCTAAACATTAATCCTAAACTCTAAACTAAAACCCTAAACTTTAACTCTAAATCCTAAACCCTAACTTGAACCCCTAACCAACCCAAGCCGTAAAATTGATCATGCATTTGCAGTTTATTTTGTCTGGTCATCACATGAATTTTTATATTATCATACATTCATCCTCCGTTATTCATATTATATTGTCATGCATTCATATTATATCTCAAACATTCATCATTTTATTATGTCTATGCATCTCGTGCATTTTTTTTTTTAAATTAGCTTTCAAAAGAAAAACTTTTTGAAACAAGATAATATCTTAAGTAAATATAGTCATCGAGATCTTGCCTAACTATAGGAGAACTCTCAATGATTATTATTTATGCGAGGTGTTATCTTGGTTTTTTGTGGGGCAATTTGAAAACCTTTAAATTAGAAATATTTTTAAAGCTCTACCTGGTTATAAGAGAGTGAAAGAAGTGTTTTTTATATTTACAGTGTTTTCACTTTGATACAAAAATTAAAAAATAGCTTTTTTTAAATTTGATTTGTTTTTTTATTTTACAAAAAAGAAAAAACTAAAAAAGAAAAAAAAATAAAGGGAACTAATTTTAAACATTGAGCAAAATAGGACCATTTTAATCAAAATTAAGTGATAACATGCAATCAATTGTACTATCTTCAATGGGTGCTATAGGGTGCTAATCTTTTCCCATGCATAATTGACTTCTGCACTCAATATTGATTTTACAAATTGTAAATTTGTTCTTTTCCTAAAACTTTTAATCCCATTTTAAAATGTTTTATTAGAAGGATAAAATTTTTTAGGTGGCTAATCACATCTTAAAAAAAAAATTGGTAGTGACTCTTTGTTTTTAATTTTTTTATTGAAAATATTTGTAATCCCTCTATTTTCCAAATTTTCTCCATTTGTCTAACTTTTGGGTCAGCCCACTTTCAAGTCCTAAGACATTGTGACACTCCTCATCTTGAATTAGGTTTCTATCAGGCTTATTTATCATCAAACCCTTTATCTGTCACATCTTGAGAACCTATTGGGACCTAGCCATTAGCTAACTGCCTCTCACTCTTAAATGTGATTGCCTTACAGTGTTCTTTCCCTACCCTCCTAAGGCTGACCTCTATGTTATTGGATAAGGTGCCTTTAGGTCGAGTACTAAAAAGGGTTACTATTGACCAATCTGGATCTCTAAGTTTTTAATGGATGCAAATTGGTTTTGAAACATGGTGTTCTGAGTCTACATGGATGATGTCTGAACCTTAATAAAAAAAAATCTTAAAGATCCTCAATTGAGGGTTTCTTCTCAAGTGGTGACATAGATGGTTATAGAGGTATGTAGTATTGTGAAGGTTGCTAGTGCTGAAAAAGTGAAAACTAGGTGGATGAGGTGGTCTAATGTATTGAGGCTGTTGTGGTAATTGAATTGATTGGATAGCAATAAGGTTATTCCTCCAACCTGGGTTGTATGTGGGAACATAGGGGTTATTGAGTTCTATCCTATAAATTGAACTATCTTTAAGTGTGTGCTCGGACGTAACTCTTCTGGGTGACCTACCTTGCATACATTAAAAATAGTAAAGGAACTATGGGTATGAGTCAACCTAGAATGACTAGAACTTGGCTCTAAGGGTTTAACCTTACAATGTTGAGACTCTATAGATTTGGTTAGGGAATCTACCTTAGCACTAGATGTTGTAAGCTCACTAAGCTTGTACATCCCTGAAACTTTCCTATGATGATGTCTCTCATAGACCACTGACAATTATTAGTTGCGCTATCCTCAATAAGCTTATAAGCTATGTCAAAAGTCTTACTCATCAAAGCACCTCCTAATGCAGCATCTAAAAGTATCCTAGTAATAGGTACTAACCCATTATAAAAACTTTGGATCTCTAACTATTTTGGTAGTCCATGGTGTGGATGCCACCTCAAGAGCTCCTTATATCTTTCCCAAGCCTCATACAAAGTCTCCAAGTCATGTTGGAAAAATGTCATGATCTCGTTTCTAAGCTTGACCGTCTTGGCCTAAGGAAAAAATTTAGCCATGAACTTCTACACTAAATCATCCCAAGTGGTGATGGAATCTGGTGACATCCAGGCTAACCACTCCTGGCTCTATCTCTAAAGGGAAATGGAAATAAGCTAAGCTTAAAGGCATCATCAATAACATCATTATGTTTAAATGTATCATAAATCTTTAAGAAATATCAAAGATGAGATTAGAATCCTTACTCGAATTACCACTAAATTACACCAACTACTGTATTATCTAGATGATTGTAGGTTTAATATCAAAATTTTTGGCTTGTATAGCAGGCCGACTAATGCTTGGCTGAAAACCATGAAAATCAAGCATGGCATAATCCCCAAGGGCTCTGGTGCCTTGTTTGGCCATAATGATAGTAGGATTGAATTTTCTCTTTTTTCTAATCCTTCAATGGCTAGCCTCAACCTAAAGATCTAAAAGGATCAACTCATGATTGCTGAGTGAATACATGGGCCATAAGAACACTAGACCCATAGAACAACCTACAAATGAAAACGTAAGTATATACAGCTAAAGGAAAAAATGATCAATAAGGGAACATAGGATCTATACACCTAAAAGTAAAGCAAACCTATGCCTAAAGTATGTACACTACAAGGAACCAATCCTCAATAATGGTGCCAAAAATTTGATAGACAAATCCCCAACAACGGCACCAAAAAATTGATATGACAAATCTACAAGTATACAAGCTGAACAAGTAGTAAATGTGACCTTTCAGTTAGAATGCTGACCCCATAGAGATTAGGTAGAACTTTCTAGGTTAAGTACCAGTTATCTCCTTACTCTTACTAAAGTTGGTTTAATCAAAGAATATCTATGAAAATTAACTAAAGCAAAATTAAGTAGTAAAAAAAAAACTAATATGTAACATAACAAAAATTACTAAACCAAATATATAGAAATTAAAATTCTACTAAAAATATACAAGCAATAAGCTAAAACCAAATGAGAAAACAAGATATGAAAAATAATGAATAAAATGCAAATGAAAAAATTATAACTAATCCTAAATGTATAAACAAGCGATAACTAAAAAAATGTGAAATTGAAATACAAGTGTGAATTGCAATTACAAAATTCATATGAAAAACAAGCTTAAGTTTTGGAATTAAGGGAAACTATATAAATGACGCCATATAGAGCATGGAAATAAATGGATAGTATGATCTTGAAATGAAGGCTAAAAGTCATAACTATAACTAAAGCTAAGCATGAAGAGTTTCTTGAACATGAACTAGTTTCTAAACAAAAACTAAACAACCTATATGAAAACATGATCTAAAAAGTAAGAAATGGACAAAATGTAAAAGAGGAAAATCAACCAATCAAATGTAGCAAACCAGAAACAGCAAAAAATAAACACAAGTTGTAAAATGATTTTTATTTGACTCCTAATGATGAAAAAACGGATCTTTATTTAAGCTAAATGAAGAACTAAGTAAAGAACTAAGTTTATTTTTAAATTGCAGAACCAAGTTGAAGAGAAAAATCATCAAACAATGAATAAAGTATGAAACCAAATCTAATTTGAACTAGCAATGCATGAAATTGCAAAGAAAAAATTTAATCTACAACTTTCTACTAAAAAGGAACTTCATTTGAGCTAGAAAAATATATATGTCTATGAGTTAACTACCTAAATCAAAAAGAAAATTGCATGAATTACAAAAAAAAAATTCTACTCAATAAACTCAAATTTGAAACAACTGCAGAATCTAGAAAACCAAACATTATAAGAGAAAATTATCCAAATAGAAATTAAGAACATGAAATAAATTGCACAAAATGAAAATAGGCAAGGTAACAAGTAGAACTAAAGATTTACAATGAAAAGAAGCCAAACAAATCACCAAAGATGAGAGAAGATCCATGCCAAATTTAGTTTTTCATGTCTGGCTTGCGCTGTCACTTACATCTAGCCATGACTTCCAACTTTGATTTAGATTGATGTACTACAAATTTGAAGCTAGATTTCAAGTATGTTGTAGCTCTATGGTTTAGGAATTTATGAAAAAAGACTTGAACAAAAGCAATGCAGATTTGATAAAGTTTTTATCCAAAAACAATAGCTATATTAGAGAAAATAGATTTAAAATAGTTTTGAACATCAATGAGAAATCAAGTAAAATGAGCAAGAAAACGATTGAAAATGGAAGTTTTATTCTTGAATCTTAAAGAGCACTGAAAAAGACTTAAGAAATGTAAATTTACAACAAAATTCAAAGTAAAAAATACTAGAAAAAGAGTGTTTGGCTACTAAGAAAATGTTAAGAATAGAAATGTAAATGTAGGAAAATAAAGAAAGAAAAATCTAAAACCTTAACTAACTCTTTTTAAATGGCCGACCCTCTTCTGTTATTTATAGGGAGAGGGGAAGAACCTAAGGTTCTAAAAATTTCTAAAAAGTTCTCTAACTGACTAGGCTTCCAGAGCCTTCTTCCTTTTCCTTGGTACATGGCTAGGTCGCACCTGGTGCTTAGCTACTTCTTCAACAAACTAGCAACTTCATTCTTTCACTTGTAAATACTAATTCAGGAAATCAAATTAGTAACCAATCATAGCTCTCTAAAGTGCCACATCAACTTCTTTCTTTGGTGCACTTCAGCCTTGCTTGTGATGCCTTGTAATTGCATGATGACTCAACTTAACTTACTATCCCATCCACATCCATGCAACATGATTCTTGTATTTTTCAATTTTTTTTGCAAAAATTTTAAACATTTATAATATTTTTATCCTATAAAAAATTATGAAATTAATACTAAAAAATTATGCAAGAAAAATCAATAAAACTTCTTTAATACCAAGGTTGCCTATTGACAGTAGCATAGACCACTTGCACAAATTGCATAAAAAATTCTTCCAAATTGTATCAAACATATCCAAAATTCCTCAATTTCATTATTTGTATCTACACATGAAATTAATGTGCATTTAGGAGTAATTTTGCCAAAAATGTCAAGGAACAAGCCAAAATATGAGTCAAATTACACTTAAAATAAGCATGAAAAAACTAAAATTTTAATGTAATAAACCCACAATCTTGGAACCTAAGCCGTCAGCATTCTACCTCATATGCACATTTTTTTTGTCAATTATCTACCCTCCCAATCATCATCTCTGCTGCATTGAACAAAAAGAAAGAGGAGAAGTTATTAGATGTGTTGTGGAAACACAATAAAGCATTTGCATTGTCAATAGCAAACATTATAGACAACTAATCTTGTTTGGGCAAAATTTCAACCATCTATGAGCACTTAAAACTTAACTCGATTAAAATCCAATACTTTTCTAAGTTTCTAAAATAAAATTTTGGATCAATTTCACCCAAAATGTCATAAAGTCAACTCTGGTCAAAATTGGTCAAATAAAATAAAATCAGTCAAACTTGATCAAAATTGGTCAAACTCAATAAAAATGGATAGAACCTAGACTGATCCTAAAAATTCATGATCAAATTGGAATCGATGTAGTTTAAAATTGAAATTGGTGATTTTTAAAGTACTAAAAAGTTTGATTGCACTATGAGAAATGTAAAATTACCAAAACACCATTAAAGATATTTTCATAATTTGGCTTTCTCGAAGTTGAATTTCGTGAAAGCTTCCAACTAATAAGTGGATATTTTTTATGATTTTTATACACTAAAAACCTAAATTGCACCTTGAGAGATGTAAAATGACCAAAATGCCCCTTAAGAGGTATTTTTGTGATTTAACCTTCTTAAGGTCAAAATTTCAATATATTGTTGTTCTTTATTTTGTTGTTAATATTTGTGGGGCATTTAGGATAGGGGTAGTTTTAGGAAAATGTCAAAGGTTTGTTTGTCTTGTCACACACTTTCACATCTACATTGCATACATAAGCTCTATATCTGGGCTTTAACCCTAATTAGGAGGAAGTAAAATAACTACGCCCTCTTAAGATGTAAACCTTTGCAATGACTAGTGAAATACTCTCACTAAAATTGAACCATTTCCATTTGTAACTTGTAATGGCTAAGGATTGGAGTGTCACACTAATCTGTAATGGACGATGATGTAAGGAGCAATTTGGGAACCTAAGATGCATCAATTCCCAACCCAGCATATAATGAGCTATAGGGAGCCAATCCTAGGTAGAGCCATGCTGTACCTTTTCCATAGTAATTACCTTAAATAAGTCACACAAAGCGACACCTTTTACTTTTCTTGTTTGATTTTTTTTAATTTGATAGTTTGTATTATTTTCTTTTAATAAAAAGAAAAAAAGAATTATTAAAAAAACAATTCATGGTTTTTTTTTAAATGAAAAAAAAAAGAAAAAACAAGAAAAAAAGAAAAAAATAGTTTTAATAAAATTTCTTCTTTCATGTAGTTTGATTCATTTGATTTGCATCCAAATTTGGCAAAAAAAAATTAGAATGAGGGGTTTTTCTTAAGTTATTTGTTTATTGGCTTAATAATAAGTCAGAAATGAAGAAAAAAATTTCAAATCTTAGTCAATTTGGCATGATTCTTTCTATGTTCCTAAATTTTTTGTTATTCTAAAAAAATGAAAAAAAAACAAAAAAAAGAATAATAAAAAATGGAAAAAAAATTCTTTAAATCCTAGTTATTCTGTGTGATTGCATTTCATGTGTGTTTTTTGAATTTTTCCTTCTTCTAAAAAAAGAAAAAAAGCTTTGAGCTTGAATATGGTTTTATGTTTTACATTTCATTCTTTCATACATTTTTATCATGACTAAAATAATACATGTACCTCATCTCACATCATGATAAGATAATACATGCATTCCATTTTAACCACATCAATAGATAGCACATGCACTCCACCTCATTGCATATCTTAAATAGTATCAACTTCATTTGGTTACCACAACATATGCATTGTACTTCATGTAAATATATGTTATACACATGATAGGTCAGTGCATTTCATATAAGTATGTTGCATTAGTCATGGGTATATATCTCATCACTCATGTAGATGTCATTGCATTTCATGTATATAGATTCATGAATAGGGGTGTAATCGATCGAGTTTGAGCTGATACAGTATCAAGCTCGAGCTCGATTCAAAATTCAAAGGTCGAAACTCAGCTCGAAGTCGATCGAGTTTTATTTTCCTTACTCGAGCTCGACTCAAGATAGAAATCAAGCTACTTGAGTTCACTCGATTAGGCTCGATTAACATGTAAAAGTAAGCTTGATTCTTATATTCGATAAAAGCTCGATTATTTGTGCTCGAGCTCAAGCTCAAGTTTGAGATATTTTATTAATTAAAATAATAAAAATATATTTAAATATAAAAGCTCGACTAGACTCGCGAGCTACTTGAACTCGGCTCGATCGATGAGTCGAGCTACTCGAGCTCAAGCTCGACTTGATAATAATGGAGCCAAATTCGAGTTTTATTCGAATCGAACCCAAGTAGCTTATGAGTACTAATGTATCATTTACACCCTTATTCATGAATTGTAGGATCTTTAAATTATGCATTGTACAAATTGCACTTCATGTGAACATATTTCACCACCCTTACAATATTGCATTTATTACACTCATATAGTATGTCATTGTATTTCATGCATATAAATTCATGAAAGGTTGGGTTTGAAAAACATGCCTTGTATTCCATGGGAATATACTTCACCATTCCTACAAATAGAACATTACATTCCTTGTATACACATTCATGGGTGATGAAATTTTTATCATTTGAGAGCTTTTACATGTGGAAATCCATTACCTTAGGCATTTTGGTGTTTCATGACATTCTTTAGCCATAATTGTCATATTCATAAACATTCTCTGTGTGTCATATAAGTTAGAAATTGTTTTGTGACATCCATTCATTAAGGTAATAACATAAAATTTTTTATCTAAGTTATGGAATAAAATGTTTGTCTCTTTTAGTATCAAAATGGCAAAAATGGGAGATTAATTAGGAGCAAGGATTATTGCATTAGAGTTGAATCAAGAGGAATTTGGACATGAGATTCGACAAGTGAAACAATAAGTTGCTCAGTTGATAGAAATGGTTAAGGGTGCTAATGAGGTTAAGTTTATTTCTCTTTAAGGGTTGTTGTCACTTCTGATTCAATTAGATTAAGATCAACTAGTTCTTGTTAGGTCCAGCAGTTTTTCCAAGCATACTAAGGCATTGGGTGATTTGAATAGTGATCAAAGTTGGGGCAAGCTCAAGGAGGGGATGGATGAATTGATTATACAAATGATAGAACTCAAAAGTTTGATTTTCAAGATAGAGTCACCAAGCTTCAAACAACCTGCACCAACTATCCTAAATCCATACCTACACTCAAAATTCCCTCATGATTAGTTTCAACCTCCTTTTCAAACACCCGAGATTAGGTGCCCAAACTTAATGCAACCTCTGAGAATTTCACATCTGAATTCATGTCCACCACTTCACATTCCACAATCACTTGTTTAGCTTGCTATTCCACCACTACCTCTTCAAACAATACATCAATGAAGATTCTGACCCAAAGTTCCGTAATTCACTCCAACACCAATATACCACCATTTTTCTAACAAAGCAACCCAACTATAGAACAGAAAAATTTTTGCACCACCAATAATAGAGAAAGAACCTCTATTGACCTAATGCCCATGTCCTACACAGACTTATACCTACAGGTTTGACAAAAAATGAATCATTACCCCTATCCTTGTTGAATCCCTCAAATCATCGTATCCTAAATAGTATGACCCTAATGCCTAATGTGAATACCATTTTGGCACTATAGGCCATTCCTTGGTGTAGACATCTAATTTTGTCTAAAATTGTTTGATACCGTTGAACTAGACTTGTTTTATGAAATACCAAAATAGAGATCAAAATGAATGATTTTAGTGAACCCAATTTCTAGTCTAATTAAAAGCTTAAGGTAGTCATCAAATAAGGTTCAAAATTAATAAAAAAAATTTTAAAAGCTGATTAAGGGGGCTATTTATAATTATGGGCCTAATTCATAACTTAATTATGGTCCATAGATGGCCTGTTATAAAAATCCATTAAGAGATCCAAATAGGGCCCATACTATAGCTTACTATTAAGCCCATTTACATGAAAAATGAGCATAAATGAAATGCAGCTTTTATAGGTATAACAAATGAAGAAAAGAAGAAAAGTCCAAAATGGGCCTGCCTGTTTGGTCATAAGAGGAAGCAAAGGCATATATATATATAAAAATAAGAGTAAGGTAGTAAGTAAGCAATAATTTGAAGCCCAAACCAAAACACTTTACAGGGATGCATAAAGATACATGTACAGGGGAACATCCAGTAAAGAACAAGTTGATAGGCTAAAGTGGAGGGACAGCACCTACAACAAACAAAAAGGAGACAACGTTAGTGGAGTAAGAAAAAAAAATCTTAAAGCCTTGAGGAGGAAGGTTGAGGGAAGTTTTAAATAGGATTCAGAGGAAAAAGGAAAAAAAGAAAACTAAAAAAAAAATGAGCTTTCTCTAAAAAAAAGAAAGGTTAAAAAAAATAAAAAAATACTTTGATATGTTGAAGGTTTCTTTGAGGAAACTAGAAAGAAGAAACGAAGAAGATTTCTTGATGGCTAAAGCAAAAGAGGTATTGTAGCTAAAGGAAACTCAAGAAAAGGAAAACTTTAAGGAAAAGTGAGGGCTTGACGAAGGAAAAAAAAAGTTATAACTCTTGGGGATTTTTTTTCTTTTTTTTTTGAAAATGTAGTTCCTTGATTTCCTTTTTAGTTTATTTTCATATGAACACTGTTGTCTTCATCCCTTCATGTTCACCTTTTTTTTTTTCATTTTTGCACATAGTTATGTGATGCTTTTTATTTTGTTTAGTTTAAAGTTTTGTTTTTTTTTTACATACTAAACCTTATTGAATGCTATCTGTCTATTGATGTTTAAAACTTCATCCTTTGCATGAGTGTACCATTTTTCATTTCAATAAGTAGTATGTGCATGGAAAAGCCTCTTTTTTATGTTCATTAGTTTTTTATGTAAATGATATTTATTTATAGTAAGTAATCTATAAGGAGGAAAAGCTAGAAATTTTAGATGTTTATGGGTCTTCTTTGTAGTCCAATGATTTTAAATTTGTATTAGTTTACAGACCTCTTTTTGTGAAATGGCTATTTGTGAGAAAGCCAATCCTTTTTTGTTTCGATTTAGTTGGTAACAATGTTCTCATCCTCAGTCCCTACTCATTTCTTTATTTGCCTGTGAGTTTGAGACTTCATAGCTAGTCATTTTAGTTTCTGATATCCTTGAGATTGAAGGTTAGTTCATAATTAAAGAAATGGGTAAACATTAAGAGCCATGGTTAAGGTTTGTGGTTTTTGGGTTGCCAAACAAATTAGGGACGATTGTGTCATTTTAGTTGGAGTACTTCCTTTCTAATTAATAAACTAAGGTCATGAAACTTGAGTCCATACATTATTTATTAGTAGTTTTATTTTTATGCAAGTTTCATAACATTTATATTCATAAAATTTTTTTTATATATTTAATTGCAATTCAACTTCATGCATGCTTAATTTACTTATTAAGGTTTTATACTTTTAAAAAAAACTTAATAGTAACAATAAGAATGAGAATCTTCGATGATGGGATTCTGAAAAGTTCAAGTAGTGATTTCTAAGAATTCCTTGGGTGAGGAAAGATTTCTAAAAAGTACCAAAGTATTGGAATATTTAAAAACTTTCTTTTCAATATGAAGAATTTTATTTTTCCCTAATTTGATTTTTTTTTTATGTTTATAAGAGATTGCATTTTTTAGATAATTATATTATTATATATTTTTAAAAAATTTAATAACAAAATTAATTAATGAGAATTTTCGATGATGGGATTCTAGGAAGTTTGAGTAGTGATTCCTGAGAATTCTCTAGGTGAGAAAATATTTCTAAAAGTTATCAAAGTAATGGAATATTTAGAAATTTCTTTTCAATTCAGAAAACTTTCATTTTATCATTATTTTCTTTAATTTGAGTAGCTTTTTATATAAAAATATACATTTTAAAAAAAATAAATTTAAGGATAATAATATTATTACATGATTTTTAAACATTAAATCAAACAAAAAATCTCCGAAGATAAGATTCAAAAGAAACTTGAGTAGTGATTCTTTAGAAATCTTTAGGTAAGGAAATATATCTAAAATGCTACCAATGTGTAAGAGCATTTAGATTAATTTTTGAAAAAGATTTCTCATTTTTTGGGCCTAAAAATGATTTTTGAGAAAGTATTATTTGATTTTAAACTATAGATATTATACTTTATGATTTTTAAATATAAATATTAGAAATAAACATGAGTAGCTGATGATATGATTTTTGAGAATTCAGAGTAGTGATTCTTAAAAATTCCTTAGGTGAGATGGTTTCTTTTAATATTGCCAGAGTATTGAAATATTTTTAGGAATTTTTCAATAAGTAAGTTTCTTATTACTTTTCAAGAATACTAAAAAAACAAAAATATGATTTTTTACAATAAAGAAAATTAGGAAAATTAAATTTTAAATACCAAAATTATGACCATTTTAGTCAATATTAAAAGATAACACATAATTAATTGGTACCACTTTAAACGGGCGCTGTGGTGGGTGCTAATCCTTCCCCATATGTAACCAACTCCTAAACCAAACTATTTTTGCAGAGCCAAAAATTATCTTTTTAAAAAATTTTAATTAGTTTTAAAATTTTATTGAGAAGGTAAGTTTTAATAGGTGGCCAATCACACCTAGTCAAAAAAGATTGGTGTCAACTTTATTATTTGTTTTCAAATTTGCCTAGAGGTCCCCAAAACCATTATGACAGCTTAGCAACTCCGTTGGGGACATCATTATTTAGAGAGTCAAGCCAAAGTTTATAATGTGTTATCTTTAGTTGTGCTTTAATGGTCCTAATTGGTATTTAATCTTAATTTCCTTAATCTTGATTTTGTTTGATAATAACAACAAGAATAATAATAATAAAAGGAAAATAAAAAATTGCATTTCATTTCAACCATGTCATTTATTATTTGCTCATTTATTTTATGTCTCATATGTATCGTTATTGTTATTACAAAGCACCTAGAATAAGGATTATAATACTCTGTTCCCTTATTCACACATGATACATTTATATCATGCATGAACTCTATACCTGGGCTCTAACCCTTTTAAGAGGGAGTAAAGTACCTATGCTCTCGTGAGATGATAACCTCTGCAATGACAAGCGAAATACTTTTACTTAGATTGAACCCTTTCTGTTCATAGCCTATAATGGGTAAGGATTGAGATACCTTACTAGTCCTATGTGGATGCCAGCAAGGAATATTTTGAGAATCTTTTAGATGTATAAATCCTCACTCAGCATATCATGAATGTTAGGGGACCAGTCTTAGGTAGAACCATGCCAATACTTTTTGTGAAAAATTACTCGAATTAGGGCACGAGAAAAACATTCCAATGCAATTTATATTTAGGTGTATGAATAGTGTAAATAAAATTTAAAAAAAAAAGAGAAAAGGTGAAATAAAAGAAAATTATTCTTTTAATAAATTGACATGTAGTTCAATTCAACTAGTGCTTATTCAAATTTTGTATTTTTAAAAAAATATTTTCCAAAAAAAAGAGAAAAGATTGTTTTTAGTATTTTTCAACAAACAAAAATACAAAAAGAAAATTAAAAAAAAAAGGGTTTCTTGTTGTTTCTTTAACTAAATAAAAAACAAAAGTATGGAAAAAAGAAAAGAAAATTTTCTTGAGTGTTGTTAATCTTATATGCTTGTTTTTTCAAAGAAAATGTTTTCATGAATTATTACTTCTTTTTACAAAAAAAAAAGGTATAAAAACAAATTTTAAAATAATAGGAAAGAAAAAAGAAACAAACAAAAAAGGGTTTTCTTAATTTCTTTGTTTAACAAATAAAAATAGAAAACATGAAGAAAAGAGAGATTTTACTCTTTTTGCTCTAACTCAAAATTTCTTTTGAATTTAGAATAAAGTTTTTATGTAATTATTTTTTTTTATGTTCCTAGATTTTTTTTTAAATAAAAAAAAGTTTTAAAATTGATCAAGCTATTTGGTGGGCCTTGCAAAAATGTCCCAACAACAGAACCTAAAACAAAAATACATATCCAATAAAATTTTTTTTGGGCATATTATTGGTTTAGTGTTTGTTCAAGATTTGCATTTGTAGGAGTTTGCAAAAAAGGAAAGTTGTGATTTTGAATTTTATCCTTTGTAGTTCTTTTAATTCTTTTTTGTGGTTATTTCCATTATGTTTCACATTTGAAAATAAAAACATAGTACATGCACTCCATCTTATACCCAAATGTTAGTGTCAATTTCATTGGATTTGCATTGTACATGCTTTGTATCCCATGCATAAAATATGTTAGTGCATCTCATATAAGTATATTTCATCAATCATGTGCATGCATCCTATTATTTATGTAGTATGTCATTGTCTTTCATACATGCAGATTCATGAATGATATAAAATAAGGCATTGCATTCTATACATACACATTCACATGGTTTTTATTGTGCATATATCTCATCACTCATACACTGGGTCATTACATACACATGAAAAATTATATGATTCCCATTGTATTCGCATTATAGATACATTTTATTTCATGTAAATATGTCTTGTTCCTTAGTTAACATGCGTAGAAAAAATATGATTTTCATCAAACTTTAATACAATGAGGTATGCCTCATACATTCACAAATTCATCATGGATACATCATGCCATTCATATATTCTCATAACATCCCATCATTCAATGAATAAAAAGTGCTCCCTATAGGTGAAAAAAAAGGGGGGGTCCTAAAGTTCTTGTAAGAAAAATCATGATGAAACTCAATTTTGTTTTTCAAATTATTCTTCTTTTCATTTGAATTTGGCAAGAGTGTCAAAAAGGTTGAATATAGGAGAGGATTGGGCATCTTGAAGTGAATAAGCCTAAGATGAAAGATAACAATGTGGAAAAACATGGTTGATGATCACAGACAACATTTGGCCTTTTTGGCTTTGTACCAATTCTTAAAAGTAGATTGTCATTTTCTAAAATGTAATGGCTTTTAGTTTTTGAATTTTTGTCAATAATAACATATTGATTGATCAGATTTGATTTGTAGATATATTTTTTTATATTTTCTAAATCTTGAGTGATATAAGTTCAAAGAAATTAATTCAAAATTGTTTAAGAATAAAGTCCTATATAAGCATTTTTTGAGATCCTCAAATTTTTTTTTAAAAAAAAGGCCTTTTTCAAAGGGAAACATATGTTTTATAAATGACAAGAGTCTTACAAGAATTGGTGCTTACTATTAGAAATAAACCCATCCAATGCCTTTACATCTCTCTCTAAACATTATTATATTCCAAACCACTTGCATATTTTGCTCATCAACTATATTCCGTTAAGGGACATGAACTTGAATTCGTGAATCTTATCTTCACTTGATCATGTTCCTAGGCTATCAACAATGAGACAATTGATTTGAAGAAGAGAATAAAAACTTTTTGGATTTCTTGAAAACCAAGCAAATATGACTTTTTTTTTTTACAATCCGAATATGGGTAATTTGATGTGTCAAGACTATACCATAGTCTCAAATGTGTTAAAACCAAAATACCCAAATTTTATCAAATGACCTCAAACACATAAAGGCCCCAATTCTAACTCTACTTTATTCTATATTTTAAGGCAAATCAACTAGAAGAGTAGAATCACCCATTGACCTTACGACAACTTGATTTGTGCCATAGCCTTCTCTTTTATTGAATGAGAAGAACCATTTAAGACCCATTTTGAGTTCATCAATATCATTATCATTTGAAATGTCACATTGAAATGGGATGTTTCCATGAATTGTGTTTGGCAAAGTGGATTGATAGGTGAGTTTTGAAGGTATGTAAAAAAACAAAAAAAAAAAGCAAAAAGAGAAAAAATGATTGTGGCATCATGCACTTTAGAAGTTTAATAAATCCAAACAAAAACTTGAAAAATAAAAAAAAATCAAAATTTATAAAGGAAACCAAAAGAAGCTATAATAAAAATAGAACCAAAAGAGAAAGTCAAAAAATTAGAAAAATCCCAAGGAAAAAAACTTAAAAAAAAGCTTTCTTTATATTTATTTTCCTAAAAGGAATCGCTCTTCACCTTAAATGATTGTGCTTGAGATGACAAATGGCCATCTTTCATTATCCTTTCACAAATAAAAAATTTTTTTTCCTTACTACCCCTTTAAGCTTGATGAATTCTTTCTCAATAAACCCTGATTAGGAATCATCCTTCACATTAGGAGCAAATAAGGGGCATATTCAAGAAACTTGTATGATGAAGTCCTATTCTAGGTATTAGGAAACAACTTTATATGCTGAGGGCAAATATCTAATAAAATTAGTTTTTAAAATTTTTTTTAACTCACAAAATAAAAGGTGGATGTGTGCAAAGAAAAAAAAAGGTAGAAAGAAAAGGCAAAAAAAAAAAAGCAAAAATAAGCAAAAGAAAAAGAAAAAAAGATGATTGAATGGCAAATGTGGAAAATAAAAAAAGAAAAAGAAAAAAAGAAACCTTAGAAGGAACCTTGTATATGAGGTGAAATGATCCTTGGTTTAATCACCCTTAAATATATTTTGGGCCTATTTATCCTTTCCTTTTGAACCCCAAACCTATCCTATGTTATGTCATTTGAAAAGTCCATATTAAATCAAGCATGAATGCTTAAATTGAGAAGCTTTTCTTTAAAGAACCGCTATAATACCTGTGAATCATTTGCTCCCTTTTCATTGCCAAAATATCCATTTAATCTATCAACTCATTTTGGATGAAATTAGAATTCTGAAGTGCACGATGGAAGGTTAACAAAAGTAAAAAAGGAAAAAAAATAAGGCTTTAAGGTGAAAACCCCAAAAGGGGCAATCTAGAGCAAGTTTGAAAGCCATGAACCAATCCTATGCATAGGAAATTAGGAAAACCAATATAAAACCACCCAGTTTTATGAAAGATCTAAAAATGTCGATGTTTTAAAAGTTTGAAATCTATCAAGGCATTAATTTTAAAAATTTGAGCCATCTTTTCTCATTTCTAAATGACCTTTCAAAATTTAAAGCTTATCCTAGCTGACCTTGGCATTAATCAAAATGCCACATTTGAAAATTAAAAAAAGTGTTAGAATGTTTGGTTTTCAAAATATTCCTACTTTTTTAGAAAAATTTGTTTCATTTGTGAGCCCAGATGAAAAGTGTACATCTCTTATGCTCCTTTCAAGTGGTGAGTTTTTCTTGAATAAGCTGAAAAATTGACATGCTAAACCATTGAATCCATTATCACCTCTTTCATTTCTAATACGGAATACCAATTTTCAAAAGACTCTAAAGTCACACTTGTTTGGACATTTCATTGTTTGTGACCATAAAAATTTAATTATGAGGGAATTTAGCTGATCATTGTGGGAAATTTTTTAATGCTCAATCACATATTTTTGTGAAAAATAAGAAAACTGTGTTTGGGTGTAAAAGAATATTCACAAATTGTGAGAACCTTTAGACTAGTTTGGATTCAAGGAAGAAAAATGTTTTCATTAAAGAATTAAAAAAGAAAAGAAAAAAATTTTTTTAAGAGGAATGTGGTGGTTTATTTTCTTAGTTTTGCAACTAAGTCCAAAATACATGTTGCATGTTGTATGAAAATGAAATAAAAAAGGAAAATATGCTAAAAAATGAAAGGAAAATTGATGGAGCATGTTTGAAAAGCAAAAAAGGCATAATTGGTGAGAAAACAAGATGAAAATAGGTAAGAGAATAGGAAAAGGGTCAACTGACTTTTTTTTTTAGAAAAGAAGTTGAAGACTTAAATTTGATAGATAATAGGGAATAAACAAAATTACAAAAAGAAAAAATAAAGGAAAAAGGGTGTTTTAGCATTTGCATCTTTTAACACACAAATGTGGCACTACTTTAAATATTGATGTTTGCATCTATGTTAGGGCATTTGCATTTTAAAAGTCTTTACATTTGCATCAGCATTTTGGAAATGAAATTTTATAGTTGTAGGTAGCATTTACACTATTGAAAAAAAAATTGAATTTGCAAATTTGCATTCATACCTTTTGGGCATTTGTATTGGTAATGAACATTTGTATGTAAAAAATTTGTTATTGCATCTTTATCAAATATATTTGTGTCATGGAAAAATTTACATTTACATCATCGTAGGGGCATCCACATGGAAACAATATTGACACCTACATTATAGTTATAAGTTTGGTGTCCATATCTTTGTTAGGGTATGTTCACACCATGGAAATCATTTGCATTGTAAATCTCAAGAAGAGAAATTTGTACTTATGATCATTTGCATTGGTGTAGAGATATTCACATTTTGAGATTAGACATTTGCATCATAACTTCATTTGTCAAATTTGCAAACAGTGAAAAAAGCAATGTGGACATTCATTTGAGTTTTAAAAAAATCAACAAAAAAAAATAACACAAAGAGGCATTTGTATCATTTGCATTTGCATCAGAAAAATGACATTCGCATTTGCATTTCTTGCATTTTCATCAAAAGAAAGACATTCACATTCAAGTAATGGAATATTTAAAAATTTCTTTTCGATATGAAAAACTTTCATATTATTATTATTTTCTTTAATTTGAGTAGCCTTTTATATAAAAATATGCATTTTTAAAAATAACTTTAGGTATAAGAATATTATTACATGATTTTTAAACGTTAAAGCAAACAAAAAATCTCTAAAAATGAGATCCAAAAGAAATTCGAGTAGTGATTCTTTAGGAATCTTTAGGTAAAGAAATTTATCTAAAATACCGTCAATGTATGGTAATTACATCGAATAAGTCACATGAAAGAACACCCTTTACATTTCTTGTTTGATTTTTTTGTTAATTTGATAGTTTGTATTATTTGTTTTAAAAAGTAAAGGAAAGGAAAATAATTATTAAGAAAAACAATCCCTGGTGTTTTTTCAAAAAACAAAAAAACAAAAAATGAAAAGAGAAAAAAAATACTTCTAGTAAAATTTCTTCTTTCATGTAGTTCGATTCATTTGATTTGCATTTAAAATTGGGAAAAAAAAAAGAAGAAAAATGAAAGGTTTTTCTTAAGTTATTTGTTTATTCAAAAATGAAGAAATTTTTTTTTTTGAATCTTAGTCAATTTTGTATGATTCTTTCTATGTTCTTGAATTTGTTTTTATTCTAATAAAAACCAAAAAAAAAAAAAAAAAAATGGAAAAAGAAAAAAAAAACTTTGAATCTTAGTCATTTTGTGTAATTGCATTTCATATGTGTTTTCTGAATATTTTTCCTCCTAAAAAAAAATCTTTGAGTTTGAATGTGGTTTTATGTTTTGAATTTCATTCTTTCATACATTTTTATCATGACTAAGATAATACATGTACTACATCTCATGCAAATCATAATAGTGTCATAGGGTATTGGTCTAAAAACTCAATTGCTAGATGAAAAAATTAAAAAAAAAATTGTGAAAAACTCAATGGGTAGCTACCAACCTTTTTAGGGTGTGATTAGCCACCTAAAAATTTTCTTTTTAGTAAAATAATAAGTTTATTAAAAAAAACAATTTTGGTCTATGAAAATAAGATTGGACTCGGGAGTCAGTTACGTGTGAGGAAGGATTTGCACCCCACAACACCCATAAAATCGGTACCAATTATTTATGCGCTAGTTATAATTTTGGATAAAAATGGTTTCTATACGAAATTTAATTATATTCCCTTCACCTTTTATAAATAAAATTAGTTAAAAAATTTTATTTAGAAATGTTATGAAAATCTTTAAATTAGAGAAATACCTTCAAATTCTTTGGTATAAAGACAGAATTCAAAGATAGTCTTTTAACTTAAGATTTATCGTAACCTTCCATTAGAAAAAATAAAATAATATTTTTTGTAAATGATAATCATTGATAACTCTCCAATTTCTAGGTAGAGTACCAACAATTATATTTTATGGAATGCTATTTTAATTTTATTTGTTTGAAACTAAAAATTTCCTTAAGAACTTTTTATGCAGTAAAAAATGAAATATAATTATTGTTAAACATCAAGAATTAGAATAAACACACATGCACATTGTAAATGTACACATTAATATACATATAAAAAAAAGATATATACAAATGATGATCAAATGTGAATTTAAAAATTGGGTTTTCAAATATAAAGAGACCATCCAAACACTCCAACCTCTAAGCAGAGTTTAGGTGTAACTATTTATATTTAAAAATTCATTTTATTATTTTTTATTATTTTATATTTTTATATTTATTATTTTAACAAAACAAATTTATTTTGAGTTGCGAAAATATATGAAAATTCTTAATGAAATAAAATTTTCTAAATACCTTACCATCTAAGCGGCATTTAGGAATATATTATTTCATAAAAAGGTTTTCATGCAACTCCTTAAAAATTTTAAATGAGTTTGGGGTTTTGGGTAGGTTTGGAGTTGCAAAGTTTAATTTAAGGCTTAAACTAAGGCCTCTTTTGGGTTTTGGGTTTCCCTTAGGGTTTTGATTTTAAGGTTGCATTTAGGGTTTCAATTTTGGGGTTCCAATTTAGGTTTCGATTTAAGGGTTTCAATTTAGGACTTTACTTTAGGGTTTTAATTTTTGGATTTTAATTTTGGGTCTTAATCTTAGGGGTTCACTTTAGGGTTTTATGAATTTATGAACTTTTTAAAAAATTTCAACATTTAGGCAGATTTTCAAAACAAGCTCAATTTTCATGATTTATCTAAAACATGAATTATTATTATTATTATTCAGTTAAATAATCTACACAATTAAAAAATACATGAAAATAAAGAGCAAGTACCTTGAAATTGCAAAAACTTGAATAGATGAAAGTAAATTGTTAAAAATTGAAAATTACAAGTAATGTAAATGATATGGAATTTTAAAGAACATGAGCACCACATATCATGAACCAAAATGAACCCTAGCAATCAAAAGCAGAATTTTAAATTTGACAATAATAGGAATGCAAATTGACAATGTGCTTAAGCTGGCAGAACGACAAGGTTTGCAGAACAAGAAGACAAAACTCTTATCCATTCTGGATGAGGTAAGCTTCCATTGCGTCAAGTAGTTTCGTTTTCTCATTTTTATTTGGTTTGAATAATTTCTTTGGCTGGAATACTCGCCTTTGTTGGGCTTGAAAAACAAGGTTCCTTAAAACTAATAAACTAGTCATGTAACTAGAGAAAAGAAAAAAAATGGATGTCATAAAGCTCCCATATGCAACATGCCATGTGATAAAGACACCATGAGAAAAACAGTAAGAAAAGGGAATAACTTCTAACCCGAAAAAGGAAGAGGATCTCACCTTCGCTGCAAACCTTGCACAAGCTACTGGCCTTCTACTTGTTTTTCCAGTTTTTCCAAGCGATTTTCTTCTTTTTTTTTCCTCTGGTCCCCGTTTTCAGTTTCTGTATGTCTCTTCTGCACGTTTCTTCTCTCTTCTGCCATCCGCCTGCTGCATTTTTTTGCTGCCTCTCCCATTTTTCTGTTCCAATTTTCCTAGTTCTCTTTTCACCAGCCGTGCGCCATTCTGTTATACTGCTACCAGATTTTTTTTTTTTTAATTCCTTTTCCTTCTCCTACTGTTTTCTCTTTTCAGTAGTTTTCTGCTTTAATGCCGCCGCCAGTTTTTTCTTTTGCGTTTTTGGTTACTGCCTTCTACGAGTCCTTTTCCCTTTTTTCAGTTTTGTTTCTGGCTTCTGTTGGCACGCCCTTCCTGCTTTTCTCTGGTTCTGCTCCTCTCCGTTTTGTTTCTACTTGTTGCCCAGTCTCCTTCACGTGCTGCTTTACCCAGTTGTCCACTCACAAGTTCTTCTTTTGTTTTTCATATTTTGTTGCTGCCAATGCCGTCAGTTTCTCCTTTGGTCTCGTCCTTTCTTTCTTTTCTAATTCTTTTTATTTCCTGCTGCTATTCTGATCCCGTTTCTCTCCCCTTTTTCGTTTTGCTGGTTACCTTTCAGTTTTCACCTTCTTCCTCTGATGCGTGCTTCCTCCTTCTTTTCTGTTTTCTCTTAACTGGTTTCTCTGCCATTTTTTTCAACATTTTTTGCCTCCTCTCTCTTGCTTGCTGGCGTCTTTCCTTTCCTCGTTTTCTGTTTCTGTTTGGTTCACCTTTTTTTTTTGGTCAGTTTCTTCCTTGCTTCTTCTTCGCAAGCTCTCTTTTCTTCTGCGCTCCCTCGCCGTTCTCTTCTGCTGGTATTTGATTTTGCGCTTCAGCTTTCTCCTTTTCTATTTTAGTTTTTCGCCTACGAATGCCTCCTTATAGTCTTGGTCGCCCCTCTTGAAAAACCTCTCGCTTTTTCTTTTTTTTTTCGGCTGCCTCCAGGCTTCGTTTCTGCTTCTGTTTTTCGTGCGCCAGTTTTCTTTTTCTTTTCCACGTGCTGGTTGCCCATGCACTTTCCCTTCTCCCTTCTGTTCAGCCCTTGTCTTCTCTGCGTGCCAGCCCCCTTCAGTTATTTTTCCTCCCCATTTTCTCAGGCCTTTTTTGGCAGTTCTTCCTTCAGTTTTTCCTTCTCAACCCGTGTCCCCTTTATCCCATGCACGCCAGCAGCCTTTTCATGTACGTTCCTTCTTAACCATGCATGAAGCATGTGATTGTTTTTTTTTTTTTTTTTTTGGTTTCGAAACCCCACATGCAGCACGCCTTCTGTTGGTCCCATGCATATTTGTGGCCATTTTTCATGTTTTTTTTTTTTTTTTTGTTTCGGGCTTTTATTTAATTGGGCCAAGCCTTTTTGGTTTTTCGGTTTTGTATTTATTTTTTAATTTATTAGTTTAATATTTTTAAATTTTTTTTAGTTTGAATAATCTTTAATTTAATTTAAAATTTTAAAATTTTAAAGTTTTTAACATTTTAATATTGTTATTATTATTTTTATTGTTATTTATTTTTTTTATATATTTAATGTGTTTAATGACCAACAATAGGTCTTTTAAGAATAGACTTTTTTCAAGCCACTTTAGGCCTTACACAGAGTATTTAAAAGTGGACTGTATATTGGGCTAAAAAAATGAAGATCAAGCCCAATTACAAAATAAGCTCGAATTAAAATGGTAAAGTATTTCGGATAAAATTAAGTATTTACAATTATCATTTTTTGTATATTTTTGAAGATCAAGAATAATGTAAAGACATAGACAATAATTTTATCTTGATACTACTTCCTAAGGTAATTTTTTTTTGTTTTTTTTTTATGATAACCATGATTAAACCATGAGTCGAAAGGTAAAGATGACTGAGATTAAATCGTAGGTCGAATAGGGTGACCACTAATCTAGTTTATGTGCCAGCTAATCTAGACTTTTGTGCTATCTAATTCTGGGCTTTCGTACCAACTAAATCGAGCTTAAATTTTTACTAGATGCTAACTAAACTGGGCTAAAACTTTATTGAGTGCTAGTTACACTAGGCTTAAATTTCATTGGATGTTGATAAGTTGGGCTTAAAACTTCATTGAGTGTTAACTAAACTGGGCTTAAATTTCATTGAGTGTTAGCTAAGCTAGGCTTGAATCTTAATTAGGTGCTAGCTAAGTTGGGCTTAAATTTTCATCGAGTATTAGATAATCTGAGCTTAAATTTTCATTGGGTGCCGGCTAAATTGGGCTTAAAACCAAGGTTGTTAATATTGTACTGACTAATATTTTTATTTTTTTAAAAAAATGGTATATATCGGTACTAGTTATTCGGTATATTATTACAAAATTTTTGATTTAGTACAAATATATTTATAAACTTGAATGAACTTGTACATTATAATATTATTAATAAATCACAAAATAAGTATGCAATATATTCAAATCAATTAAGTAAGTTTGAAAACTTAAGAAATAATATCATAAATTTTTCATAATATTTTTAAACACTTAATTTGATCATATGATATTTAAATAAGTATTTTTTATAGAAATATTAAGATAAAAACAAAGAGATGAAAAGAATTAATCAAAGCTTTATGATTGTTAAACTTTATAAAAAAAGTATAATTGTTTTCATAAAAAAAAATTGAAATACTTATAAACTTTGGTTTGAAAAAATAAAGTATTAAAAAAACAAGTTAAAATAAAAAAAGTAAAGAAACTCAACTTTTTAGGATTATTTTGTCAATTAATTTTATTTTTATTACGTTAACAATAGTTAAATAACAAAAGATAAGTTAAAAATTACAAAATATATTTCACATTCACGTACTAGCCAAAACATGCTATTTCACCAAAATTCATCGAAACAGGTCGAAACTAATGAAAACAACTGGTATTACTTGGTACCAAATTCAGTTTGAACAATCATCCTTAGGTGTATCGTATTTTGGTATAACTGTAACATACTGGATGGTACAATTGGTATCAAAATGAAATTAACAACTATGCTTAAAACTTTATCAGGTGCCAACTAAGCTAGGCTTAAATTTCATCGGGTGCCAGATAATTTGAGCTTAAATTTCATTGGTACCAAATAATTTAGGCTTAAATTTTCATTGAATGCTAGCTAAGTTGGGCTTAATTTTTCATTAAGTGCTAGATAAAGGCCCAAAATTTTCATCGGGTGCCAAATAATTTAGGCTTAAATTTTCATCAGGTACCAGATAATTTAGGCTTAAATCTTCATTGGTGCAAGCTAAACTGGGCTTAAATCTTTTCATAAGTGCTAAATCTTCATTGGGTACTAGATAGACTGGGCTTATATCTTAATTGGGTGCCAAATAATCTAGGCTTAAACTTTATTAATGCCAGCTAAATTGGGCTTAAATCTTTTCATGAGTGCTAGATAAGTTTGGCTTAAAATTTCATTGGGTACTAAATAAACTAGGCTTAAATCTTTATTAGTGCCAGCTAATCTAGGCTTAAATCTTTTCATAAGTGCTAGCTAACTAGGCTTGAATTTCATTTAGAGCCAGTTGGACTGGGCTTAAATTTTCACTTGGTGTCAGCTAATCTGAGCTTAAATTTTCTTTAGGTGCCAGCTAAGTTAAGCTTAAAATTTTTCATTGAGTGCCAACTAAGCTGAGCTTAAATTTTTCATGGGGTGCCAACTAATCAGGGCTTAAATTTTTATAGGATGTCAGTTAAACTGGGCTTAAATTTCTATTAGGTGCTAGATAATTTGGGCATAAATCTTCATTGGTGCCAACTAAATTGGGCTTAAATCTTTTCATAAATGCTGATAAGCTGAGCTTAAAATTTCGTTGGGTGCTAGATAAACTAGGCTTAAAATCTTCATTGATAATTGGACTTAAATCCTTTCTTGAGAATTGGTGATCCTTATCAGAAATGAAATAGAAGAAAATTTTCTTTCTGAATGGATTGAATAATTAAGCACATTGAGGTTTTTGGTCATTTAAAAAGGTTTTTCCTCTTGAAGGGGATAGAAGAGGCATATACTTTTTTCATGTATGCTCATAGATAAAACATAAGTTTTTCCAACAACATGAATCCTTTGAAAATCAAACATATTAAACACTTTTTTTAGCTTTCATATGTGACATTTTGATATATTTCAAGGTTAGTTGTAAAGGTTTGAGATTTTGAAAGGTTATTTGGGAATGGAAAAAGCTGAGATTTTCAAAATCAACCCTTCTCAAACTTTTGGGACTTTGATAGTCAGAAGTTTCAAAAAAGTTTAGCTTATCCTTGTTCAGCAGCCACCTCATTCAATATTAGGAGTAGCCTTTAAGATTTGCTTTTAATTGCCTTTTTGTATGGTTTTCACCCTAGAGCCACATTCATTTTTTTTATTCTTTTGTTTTTTTTTTTGTTCTCTTTTTTTTTAATTGACTGATTATTTCACCATGCACTTAAGAATTTAAACTTATTCCAAAAAAGGTTAATGGTCCAAACAAGAAATTGACAATAAAAAAGGACCACAAGATTCATCGATTTCATAGGTATTTTTCTAAGAGAAGCTCCTTAATTTGTAAGCATCATTGATTGATCCAATATGGACTTTTCATAAGATGTAATATAGGCCAAAGTTTAAATTTTCAAAGAAAGGGATAGAAACGCTCACAACAAGTGTTTAAGGGTAACTAAAACTAAGGATTATTCTTTCATTTAAATGATACACTCTGAAGTATATTCCTTTTCATTTTTTTATGCTTTCTACCCATTCATTTCATTTCATTTCTTTCATTTCTTTCTCTTCCTTTGCTTTTATTTATTTCTTTTCTTCTTTCATCTTTTCTCTTTTTTTTCACTTTTCTTTTTTTTCATTCTCATTTTTTTTAGTGGATTCAAAACTTTTAGGAATTTTTATATTGGGCCTTTGCCCCAACATATGGGATTCCATATAGACATCAATATTTTTTAACCTCTAAATGCATCTCTTTTTGCCCCCTACTATGAAAGGTGATCTTTAGTTCATGTTTATTTCGAAAGAATTCTATCAGGCTTAATAGGGTAGCAAAAGATAAATTTCCATACAAGTGAAAGGATGATGAAAGATGACAATTTATCATTTCAAGCATGATCACTTATATTGAAGAGTAGTTTTTTATGGAAAAATGAACTTGAAGAAAGGATTTTCATTTAAATTTTTTTTTCTCTTTTCCTTCTTTTCTCTTTTTTTTTTCATTTTTTGTTTTTGTTTATTTTCTGATTTTATCTTTTTTAACTTTTCATTTTGGCATTTTCATTTTGAGCTTTTGTTTTTTTCTTGTCTCTTTTTCAAAACTTTGAATTTGTTGAGACTTTATTTGGCTTATTCAAACTTTTTAAGTGTATGATATCATAGCCATTTTTCTTTTCTCTTATTTTCTTTTTCATTTTTTTTGTTTTTTTTCTTTACATGCTCCCCATAACTCATACCTAAATTAATTTTGCCAATAATGCATTTCATGAAAGATACCCATTTTAGCAAACCATACTTAATGAAAGCTATTACAAGAAAAGAGTTATGTGGAATGAATGAAAAAAGGGTCATATGGAATGAAGCCATTTAAGGTATTAAATGGTCTATGTCATTTTACCAAAAAGTGAATGAATGGGTTGATCATAGCTCAATTTGTCTTAAAGGCAATAAAGTCCTTCTTTTCTTATTAACGTGCCCTTAGGATACTGGACCAAGCTAATCTTTAGTAAAAAACTAAAAGGTTGGTAAGTTTTTAAGGTCATTTTATAGGATTATGATAAACACTTGAAAAGTTAGTCAATTTCTAAGGTCATTTTACAAAACTAGGGTAGCTTTGATTTTGGAAACTTTTGGAGCTAAGGGTAACATTAACACATCAAATTACCACATCTAAATTCTTAAAAATGTTGTGTACACCTAATAATCTTTTAAGAATCCTAATTTTTCTTTTTCAATTAGTTGTTTCATTATTCATTGCCTTGGAAAAGAATATTACCCTTTGATATCATAACATTATCAAGTGAAAGTAAGGTTCACAAATTTAAATTCAAATTCAAGATTATTGAAGGGCCATAACTGATGAATGGGATCAACCGAATGATTTAAGAAATGGGTTTAGGTATTTGAGAAATTTTGAATAATGATCGCCAGCTTTTTTGAAACTTAAAACTTTCCTGTTTTTTCCTTTTTTTGTCTTTTGTTTTTTTTCCCTTTTTTCCTCTTTTATTTATGGCATTTCTCTTTCTATAACTATAGGATTTAACTATGTGGGGTTTTATTCACATCTAACATTTTTCCCATTTTCTAATTTTCTTTCGAAGAAAACCTACAAGTTTAAAATTCAAAAGAAATTAAAAATATCTAATGACAATATAAATCTATGAAACATTTATGCTGTACAAGATCTATTCATAAAATGCAAACACTCAAACTTGACATAAAAATTTACATTTCTAATAGTACTCTTGAGATGACACTCAAACTTACAAACAAAGGTTCCCCACTTGGTAATTCAACTATAGCATCATTGACCTACAACTTTCCCACTATCAATCATTGAAACCACTAACCAATTTTTTTAAACTTCATAAGATCTACATAGATCAAAGCCTAAACTATATCCTTAAAGGCAACACAGTCTTTTATAGAATGCCCTTTGACCCCATCATGGAATTCACATTTTGCATTAGGATCATACCACTTTAGGTAGAGAGGTTTTTTAGGTCTTACGAGAACAATAGAGATTATATGATTTTTAGCCAGTAAGGTGAAGAGCTCAGCATAAGACATTGGGAGTGAATGATACACCTTGACTATCTTTCTCTTACGGATTTGTGAAAGGCTTAGGTTAATCTTTTGTTTTGTGAATGTTTGTGATGAAAGTACTAAAGCACATTGTTACAGTGGTTGAGGAAAATTATCAACTCGAAGTGTTGGTTAGGAATAAGATGATGACTAATAAGAATAATCATTCACCAAATCTTCTTGTATCATGGTGAGGTTTCTCTTATTTTACCTTTGACAATTGCCTTTTGAGCACATTCATTAGAAATATTCCCTTGCCTTTCATTATGAATTTCCATGTTGGCATTCATAATTCTTCTTATTTTTATCCTATCCTCGATTCTACCTATAGCAAATAGCAAATCGGTAAATTTTAAGGACATATTACCAATCAACTTATCATAATAAAGGGAAAAAAGGATATCTACAAATAAAGAATTCAGCACACTTACGATACAACCTTCTTCATCAAGCAACATATTCTTTGTAGCTCTCATTAAAGCTCTTTCTTATGTTTTGAAGGGTTAATTAGTCTGGAGCCATCTCCAACATGTACTGGTATTACTTCAAGAATGCTTGTGATAAATTCTTCTAAGTACAAATTTGGCTGCTTTTCGAACTATAATACCATTTGGCTGCTACCCCAATCAAACTCTTTTGAAAGGCATGAATAAGTAGCTTTTCATCATTGGCATACCCAACCAATTTTTGATAGTATTGAGCCAAATATGTCTCAAGACATCTAGTTCCATTATATTTCTTAAATGTCAAAACCTTGAACTAGGGTAGAATAACCATATCTAGAACTAGCTGAGGTTCCTTTGCATTACTAGATTTATCCTTACTTTAATAACTTGAATCTTTTCTTCTAAGAGACTATATCTCCTTTGTTCATCTAGACTCCATGATTCCTCATTGAAGGGTAATAAGCTAGGCCCTTCGAGTTGATCATTTCCTTGAGCAAAAAATCCTCTGATAATTTCTTCCATCTCTCCTATTAAATCAATATTCTCATGATCCTTAGAATACATTGTAAGGATTATTTTTAAAGAAATTCCTTCTTTTTATAGCACATATGAATTGCATTCTATTGAATGGATACATAAATGGATGAATGAGTGAGTGAGTGAATGAATGAATGCCCAAATGCCAAATTTTTTAGTGAAAAGTGTGGAAATTGGAAAAGGGGCAAAAATTAAAGATAAACCATAATTTACATATCTAAGTTCAAAAAGACAACACCATATTAACAAAAAAAAAAAAACATTTCACAAACAAAAGAAAATCACAAAACATTTCATATTCCTAACACTTGTAAACCTTTTTTAAAAAAAAATCTCATCCATGTTCATCATCATTGCATCCCATTGTTATTGTTCCTAAATCTTTAATCCTCTATTGTAATTGGATCAAACCATTTCGCATCTATGAGTGATTGCACCTTGTGTTTGAAACCCTCACAATTCTTAATGAAATCTCCCATAATCCCACCATGGTATTTGTGTCTCGCATTTGGGTCAAAATATTTTTGGTGAAGAGGCTTTAAAGACTCTAAAGGCACAACGGCAACAAGGTGTCTCTCAAATAGATAATGATAGAATTTTCCATATAAAATGGGAAAAGAATCTAACTATTTCTTTTTTTTTTTGCTACTTTTTGGGCAACAGGTTGATTAGGAGTTCAAGGATTTGATGGTGTTGCAAAGGTACAAAATGGACAAATTGGCTGAATAGGTGATTGGGGAATGGAAGGTTGGAGGCATGGATCCCTTGGAGACTGCATGACATTTTTGGGGCCTGAACCTGGTAATTCTGTCTTGGAAATCAAATTTTAGAGGTAAGACACTTGCATGATTAGATCACTCATACCTTTCATGATCTTATCTAGACTTTCATTATTGCTTAAACCACTAAATGCTTCAACATGTTTAGGAAATGTACTAGGCCCAGCGTGAATTGGTTGATCATGACTTCATGAATTCATAGGACTTACTTGGGCTAAAACTAGTAAAGACCCTTGAGAAGGTACTAGAATAAATTCCTTGAGCTTATCAACCATCTTTGTCAACTCAACGAGTTGTTTTGTCATCTCTCAAATATCAAGACCAAGCTCCTCTTAATTGTGTTCTAATGCACTAATTTGGGCCTTCAATTGATTTTCCATATTTTTGGCTTCTTATACCTCAAAAAATAAATATTTTATTTCAAGGGTTTAAACTAGAATGTTTATGCTATTATTCTTGATGAATGAATGAATGACACAAAACAATTCCTAATTTGCATGCTACACAGATTATGTTTATGAAATGCTTGAGTATGAAAATGATGCAAATGTATCTACAAAAATGGTACAACCCAAAATATATAAATCATTTTAATGATGAATGTAGAATGCAATGATTGAATTTCAAAAAAGATAACAAACTCCTTACCTATCCGAAATCTTTTTTTTCTTTATTTTTTCTTTTTTATTTGGACTCTTTTTTATCCTAACTTATTTATAGTATTACCTTAAACACAAATTACATCAAAATGCCCCACACATCCTACTTTTAGGTAATTTCTATGAAAGAAACTGGCATAGCTTCTAATTTCTAAATAATTCCTATAAACGGTTAACATACTAATGGTTTCATGAGAACTTTTCTTTCTTTTTTTTTTTTTTACTGATGACTAACTTCAAACAGATACCTTATTTTTAAAACATAATGCCTAGATAATATATGCAACAAAATTAAAGATTATACAAATAAAAATAAATCAATAATCCAAAACAAATAAATAAAAGAAATAACAAAACAACCAAATAACATATATATACAGTGTCCTACTTTTAGTTATTTTCTAAAAAGGGTGGTTGGCCCTACCCTAAGTAGGCTTCCTATGGCTCACAATATGTTGTGCTAGGATTTATTCATCTAAGGGTTTTTAAATCAAATCTTACATCATTCTCCATTACAGACTAATAAGGCACACCAATCTTCATCCATTACAAGCTACAAACGAAAAATGTTCAATTTGGATAGGACAGTTTTGGTAGCAAATACAGAAGTTATCACTTCACGAGAACATAGTTACTTCACTTCCTCTTAATAAGGACAGAGCTAGAGTCTAGAGCTTATGCATGGAAGTGCATATACAAAAGTGTGCAAAGTGATATATTAATTAAAACAACATAAATAAATCACAAAGACAAAATCAAAACAAGATAATAACTAATCATGTAGTTTATTTTGTTGATTACCTTATTTATATATTTTTTGAAAAATTAAAATAAAGGAAATTAAATTAAATATAAAAAATCACTTAAATCCAAAGTTTTTAATAGCGTATAATAAAAATTTTTTTGCTTAACTCTTAAAATGTCCCTAGTGAAGTTACCAAGCTATCACAACGTATTAGTTCGGAGACCCAATCGCTAGACAAAAAAGTTTTTTTTTTAAAAAATCATGAAAAGCACTGGGAGTCACCACTAATCTTTTTTAGTGTGTGATTGGCCATGCAAAAATTTTATCTTTTTAATAAAACAATAAGTTTATTAAAAAGACAATTTTGGTTTATGAAAGCAAGACTGGGTTTGGGAGTCAATTATGTGTGGGAAAAGATTAGTACTCCCATAATGCCTACAAAATTGTACCAATTAATTATGTACTATTTATAATTCTAGACAAAAATGGCTTTTATACAAAGTTTAATTATATTTCCCTTCACCTTTTAGTAATAAAATCAGTTAAAAAAATCTTTAAATTAAAGAAATGCCTATAGATTCTCCAACATAAAGGCAAAATTCAAAGATAGTCTTTTCATCTAAGATAATAAAATAACATTCTTTGTAAATAATAATCATTCATAACTCTCTAACATCTAGGTAGAGTATCAATAATTATATTTTATGGAAGCAATTTTAATTTTATTTGTTTAAAACTAAAAATTTTCTTAAGAACTTTTTATGTAATAAAAAATGAAATATAATAAATGTTAAACATCAATAATTAGAATAAACACACATGCGCATTGTAAATGTACACATTAATATAAAAAAATTAGATGTATGTAAATGATGATCAAATGTAAATTTAGAAATTGGGTTTTCAAATATGAAGAGACCACTTGAACTCTTTAACCTCTGACAGAGTTTAGGTGAGATTATTATATTTAAAAATCTATTCTATTAATTTTTATTATTTTATATTTGTTATTTTAACAAAACAAATGTAGTTTGAGTTGTAGAAATATATGAAAATTTTTAATAAAATAAAATTTCTTAAATATCCCATCTTCTAGGTAGTATTCGAAAACAGATTATTTCATAAAAGGTTTTCATGCAACTCTTTAAAATGAGTTTGGGGTTTTGGGTAGGTTTGGGGTTGCAAAGTTTAATTTAAAACTTCCGGTGGAATATTTTGAAGATTCTCCCCCAAGAAGAAATGCATCCTCGAGAATTCCCGTAACGGGTTCAAGGGGTAGTTTCCGGGAAACCTGTATTTCAAGAGAGCCAGAAAGTTATATAGGATAGATTGCTCTTTTTCTCTTACATCCAGCCGTTGATAGTTGGTGGGAGCATGAAGGATCGGTCCGTCCATTATGGATCCACTTGTTGACGGTTCATTGGTTCGCTCTTGGACTACCAAGACCTCAGAAAGGGCACTCCCCGTTTCTTCTCAATTGATTCTAGCTTCCCCCCGCTTGCATGATTGATTGACCGTGGCACCGCACCCCTAACGGGGAAAGTAAAGAGAAAGGCTTATATTAGGGTTTTGGGTTGCCCTTAGGGTTTTGATTTTAAGGTTGCATGTAGGGTTTTATTTTGGGGTTCCAATTTAGGATTTCGATTTACGGGTTTTAATTTAGGGTTTGACTTTACGATTTTAATTTAGGGTCTTAATCTTAGGGTTTCATTTTAGGGTTTTACGAATTTACGAACTTCTCTAAAAATTTTTAATATTTAGGTAGACTTTTGGAACAAGCTTATTTTTCATAATTTCTCTAAAATAATAATTTTTATAATTATTGTTTAGTTAAATAATCTACACAATTAAAATGCATGAAAATAAAGAACAAGTACCTGAAAATTGCGTGAACTTGGATAGATGAAAGTAAATTGTTAACAATTGAAAATTACAAGTACTGTAAATGATATGATATGGAATTATAAAGAACATGACCACCATATATCATGACCACCATATATCATGATCCAAAATGAACCCTAGCAACCAAAAGCAGAATTTTAAATTTGACAATAATAGGAATGCAAGTTGACAATGTGCTTAAGCTGGCAGAACTACAAGGTTTGCAGAACAAGAAGACAAAACTCTTGTCCATGCTGGATGATGTAAGCTTCCGTTGTGTCAAGCAGCTCCTTTTTCTCATTTTTATTTGGTTTGAATAATTTCTTTGGCTGGAGTACTCGCCTTTGTTGGGCTTGAAAAACAATGTTCCTCAAAACTAATAAACTAGATAGGTAACTAGAGAAAAGAAAAAAGAATGGATGCCATGAAGCTCCCATATGCAACATGCCATGTGATAGAGACACCATGCGAAAAACAATAAGAAAAGGAAACAACTTCTAACGAGAAAAAGGATGAGGATCTTACCTTGGCTGCAAACCTTGCACAAGCTACTAGCCTCCTACTTGCTAGTTTTTCCAGTTTTTCCAAGCGATTTTCTTCTTCTTTTTTCCTCTGGTCCCCGTTTTCAGTTTTTGTATGTCTCTTCTACACGTCTGTTCTCTTCTCTGCTATCCGCCTGCTGCATTTTCTTTGCTTGCCTCTCCCGTTTTTCTGTTTCAATTTTCCTGGTTCTCTTTTCACCAATCGTGCGCCATTCTGGTATACTGCTACTAGATTTTTTTTTTTTGCTTCCTTTTCCTTCTCCTACTGTTTTCTCTTTTCAGCAGTTTTCTGCTTTAATGCCGCAGCTTTTTTATTTTTATTTTTTTGCTTTTTTGGTTATTGCCTTTCATTGTTCTTTTCCTTTTTGTTCATTTTATTTTTGGGTTCTACTGGTGCACCCTTCTTGCTTTTCTCTGGTTCTGCTTCTCTCCTTCTTGTTTCTTCTTGTTGCCCAGTCTCCTTCTACACGTGCTGCTTTACCCAGTTATCCACTCCCAAGTTCTTATTCTGTTTTTTATATTTTGTTGCTGCCAATGCCGTCAGTTTCTCCTTCTGTTTCGTCCTTTCTTTCTTTTCTAATTCTATTTATTTTTTGCCGCTCTTTTGATCCCGTTTCTCTTCCCCCCCCCCCCCCTTTTTTTTTTGCTAGTTACCTATTAGTTTTCACCTTCTCCCTCTGATGCATGCTTCCTTCTTCTTTTCTGCTTTCTCGCAACTGGCTTCTCTACCAGGTCTTTTTCAGCGTTTTCTGTTTCCTTTCTCTTGCTTGCTGGATTCCTTCTTTTCCTCCTTTTCTGCTTCTGTTTGGTTCACCTTTTTTCTTTTTTGGTCAGTTTCTTCCTTGCTTCTTCTTCGCAAGCTCTCTTTTCTTCTGCGTTCCCCCATCGTTCTCTTTTGTTGGTATTTGTTTGTGCAGTTCAGTTTTCTCCTTTTCTGTTTCAGTTTCTCGCCTATGAATGCCTCCCACTAGTCTTGGCCACCGTTCTTGAAAAACCTCTCCTTTTTTCTTTTGTTTTTTTGGCGGCCTCCAGGCTCATTTCTGCTTCTGTTTTACGTGCGCCAGTTTTCTTTTTCTTTTTCACGTGCTGGTTGCCATGCACGTTCCCCTTTCCCTTCTGTTCAGCCCTTTTCTTCTCTGCGTGCCAGCCGCCGTCAGTTATTTTTCCTCTCCATTTTCTCATGCCGTTTCTGGCAGTTCTTCCTACAGTTTTTCCTTCTCAACCCGTGTCCCCTCTATCCCATGCACGCCAGTAGCTTTCTTATGCACGTTCCTTCTCAACCGTGCATGAAGCATGTGATTTTTTTTTTGGCTTCAAAAGCAAGCCTTTTGTTGGTCCCATGCATATTTGTGGCCATTTTTCAAGTTGTATTTTTTTTTTTGTTTTGGGCTTTTATTTAATTGGGCCAAGCCTTTTTAGTTTTTTGGTTTTGCATTTATTTTTTAATTTATTAGTTTTAATTTTTTAATTTTATTAATTTTTTAAATTTAATTTTAAATTTTAAAGTTTTAACATTTTGATATTGTTATTATTATTTTTATTGTTGTTTATTTTAATTTATATATTTAATATGTTTAATGGCCAACATTGGGCCTTTTAAGAATAAGCTTTTATTGGGCCATTTTGGGCCTTATACAAAGTATTTAAAAATGAGTTATGATTGAGATTGAAAAACGAGATTTGGCCCAATTGCAAAACAAGTCTAGATTAAAAAGGTAAAGTAATCCGAACAAAATTAGGTATCTACAAATAGGATAATACATGCATTTCATCCCGTCCATATCAATAGATAGCACTTGCACTCAAGCTTATTGCATATCTTAAGTAGTGTTAACCTTATTAGGTAAGTATAGCATATGCATTACAATTAATGTAAATATATCTTATGCACATGATAAGTCATGCATTTCATACAAGTATGTTGCATTAGTTATAGGTATATATGTCATCACTCATGTAGAATGTCATTGCATTTCATGCATACAAATTCATGAATGGTAGGATTTTTAAAGCATGCATTCTACAAATTGTACTTCATGTGAACATATTTCACTACCCCTACAACATTCCGTTTTTCACACTCATATAGTACGTCATTGTATTTCATGCATATAAATTCATGAATGGTTGGGTTTGAAAAACATGCCTTGCATTCCATGGGAACATACTTCACCATTCCTACAAACATAACCTTACATTCCTTGCATACACATTCATTGGTGATGAAATTTTTATCATTTGGGTTCTTTTACATGTGAAAATCCATTATTTTGGTGTTTCATGACATTCTTTAGGCATCATTGTCATATTCATAAACATGTTATATGTGTCATATAAGTTAGAACCAAACATGATGATTGTTATAGTATACATGTTAGTTATGAGATAAATACCATGTATGCTATATTAATTTATTGTTATACACGCTAGAATTTGTCATAAATGCCATCTATTATTGTGAGATGCATGTAAGATTGCATGTATTAGATATATGATGAATTCTTATGTACGCTTGATGAGACCTATGATGAATAAAAAATCCCTCATGAAAAATATTAAGTCTTGATGCCTTCCATTAACATAAACAACTAAACTTTCTACTAGTGGCTTTTATTGAGACAAAATTCGAGGCACTCATTGTTTGAAATAAAGTTGTGTTATGGTTAATGGGTCTTACATAACTATCATTATATTATCGGGATGTGAAAAACTTAACCGTATAATGATAGAGGTAATGATTGGGTGAATCACATAAGATGTGATTAGATAAGAATTCGTCACCCAATAGATTTAGGAATCACATAGGAATGTGATTGATAAGTAAGTTATCTACCTAATTTACTTATCATGGCTTATTGAGATAAACCTCAAGGTTATGGTAAGCTAAATGGGATCCTAGCCCATTAAAAAAATATGATTTTTTCATATTGATAGTGAGGGTTATTGATTTATCTAAAATAGTGAGAGCAACCAATATATAGATTTGAACTTTATCTATATTAGAATTGAACAATACGGTTGATACTTGTTCATATTTTATAGGTTACAAAAATGAGTAATAACTTGTTGCTTCATAGCATGCTTGATGTTAACAAGGTTAAAGGGCCTAACTTCAATGATAGGTATCACAATCTGAAACTTGTCCTAAGACAAGAAAAAATGCTTTATGTTCTTGATGAATCGATTCTATCGGAATTAGATGCTAGTGCTGATGGTGTAGTGTGGCAAGTTTATGAAACACACAAAGACCATGTTGATAAAGCTGTATGTATCATGGTGGCTAACATGACCCCTGAGTTGCAAAGGCAACATGAGAATATGGATGCTCCAATAATTATTTTGCATTTTAAAGAGTTGTTTGACAAATAAAGATGGACTAGGAGGTTTGAGACCTTTAAGGAATCATTCCAAACATTAATAGGAATCATTTCAAACAGTGATGTTCAAGAGCACTTTGGTCAAAGTGCATTGTCTTAGTTTGATCAATTGGATTGAAAAACTTGGACAACTGGGATTTGTGATAAATTATGAGTTAAGTGTTGACTTGATCTTGTCATTTCTTCCTAGTAGCTTTTCACAATTTGTAATGAACTTCAATATGTATCATATGGAAGTAACATTACTATAAGTGATGAATATACCTGACACTGTCGAAAAAACCATTAAGAATCAAAAGCATAAGGCTTTTCTAGTTTCTTCATCTAAGGCCAAGAAAAAGTTTACCAAAAAGAAGAAAAGTAAAAAGGTTGATAAGAAAAGAGATGTAAGAAAGGCTATCAAGCATGCTAGCAACATCAAGAAAGATAAGGGTGCATGTCACCATTGTGTTAAGGAAGGTCACTAGAAGAGGAATTGCAAGGTGTACTTGGCAAGCTTGAAGGAAAAGAAGTCTTAAGAGACTTATACTTCAGGTATATTTATGATTGAGATCAATCTATCTCTTTTTGATACATCTCTTTGGGTATTGGATATCGGATGTGGTTCTCACTTATGTAATAACATACAAGGACTAAAAAAATTAGATGCCTAAAGAAAGGAGAAGTATCCTTACATGTTGGAAGTGGTGCAAGCGTTGTTGCCTATGCCATGGGGACTTATTATTTACCTTTACCTTCTAGTTTAGTTTTAAAACTAAATGATTGGTATTATGTTCCTATCATAACTCGAAACATCATTTTAGTTTCTTATTCAAGTATGAATGATGGATACTCATTTAATATTAAAGGTAATTATTGTTCCTTTTATTTACATAATGTCTTTTATGGCATGGGAATAATTGATAATGGCTTATTTGTTTATAGATTAAGTAATGATGTTCTCAATATAAATGTCAAGAATGCTAAACTAGATAAAGCAAGTCAATCTTACTGTGGCATTGTAGGCTAGGTCATATTAATGAAATAAGAATCACAAAGTTACAGAAACAAGGATACTTTGATCTTTTTTTTATTATGAATCATATGGAACTTGTGAATCATGTTTTCTTGGAAAGATGACCAAATCACTTTTGACTGGAAAAAGGAGAAAGAGCTGGTGTGGATTTTAGACTATTACATTTGAATGTATATGGCCCAACGAACATAAATGCTAGAAGAGGATGCTCTTAGTTGATTACATTCACTGATGATCATACAAGATATGGTTATGTGTATTTAATGAAACATAAGTCTGGATCCTTTAAAAAGTTCAAAGAATTTAGAATTAAGGTTGAAAAGAAAATTGGTAAAAGTATCATGGCACTTAGAACGAATCAAGGTAGTGAATACTTAAGCCTTGATTTCCTAGGTTATCTAAAAGAGAATGCAATTCTCTCACAATGGACTTGGAACACTACAACATAATGGACTTTTCAAGAAGAGAAATAGAATCTTGTTGGACATAGTTCAATTCATGATGAGCAATTCAAATCTTCTTATATCTTTTGAGGGTTATGCACTTAAAGTAGCTACTTATCCTCTAAATATAGTTTCATCTAATCTGTTGACAAAACACCATATAAGATGTGGAAAGGTAAAAGACCTAATTTGTCACACATAATGATTTGGGGATGTGATGCTTATGTGAAACATGCACTAGCTAACAAGCTTGGAGCTAGATCAATTAAGTGTAAATTTATGGGATATAAAAAAAAAACTATTGGATATTATTTCTACAACTCTTAGGAACAAAAGGTGCTTATTTTTAGACATGCTATCTTTTTGGAAAAAGAGTTTATCATTGAAGAAAACAATGAGAATAAAGTAAAACTTGAAGAAATTCAAGAAATACAAATTGACACAATGATGGAACTTGAGCCAATGGCTAAGGCATCAAATGCACAATTGAATGCTTAAAGTACACACTTCATAGGTCAAGTAAGATTTGCCAAGCTCCTAAGAGATATGGATTTCTCATGGACAAGGATGAGTTGATCATAGATGATGATCCTACTACCCATCAAGAAGAATGTTGGGCATTGATTCTAAGAAATGGCATGAGGCCATGAAATCCAAAATGGAATATATGTAAGCAAACCAAGTATGGACTTTGGTGGAATTACCTAAATGGATAGAACCCATAGGGTGCAAGTGGATTTTCAAGAAGAAAAACAACATGACTACAATTACAAACGTATAAAACTAGGCTAGTTGTAAAAGGTTATAATAAAAAAAAAAGGAGTTGATTTTGATGAAACTTTTTCACTAATAGCTATGTTAAAATCCATTACGATTTTGCCTGCTATTGTCATATAATATGATTGTGAGATATGGCAAATGGATATCAAAATGGCATTCCTTAATGGGAATTTGTAAAAGGATGTGTACATGACACAACCCGAAAGTTTTGAATCCAAAAAGAATGCCAACATGGTGTGTAAGCTTTAAAGGTTTATCTATGGACTTAAGTAAGCATCAAAGAGTTGGAATATACATTTTGGTGAAATAATTATAGAATTTGGATTCATAAAAAGTGTAGATGAACCTTGTGTATACAAGAAGACAAGTGAGAGTATAATCATTTTTATAGTGTTTTATGTGGTTGACATATTGTTTATAGGAAATGATATACCTATGCTACTATCTATGAAGATTTGGTTATCAAAAAAGTTCATGAGGATTTAGGAGAAGCAACATATTTGCTAGACATAAGGATCTATAAAGATAAATGGTCTCTCACAATTTGGATACACAAACAAAGTGCTAAAAAGGTTTAGCATGAAAGAATCCAAAAGAGGATTCTTGTCAGTGTTGTATGGCATAGTTCTCTCTAAGAACATATGTCCTGTGACACAAATTGAGAAAGATAGCATGAATAAGGTTCCCTATGCTTCGATAATTGGATCCATTATATGTGCAATGCTATGTACAAAGCTTGATATTTCGTATGCTTTAAGCATAACAAGTAGATATCGAGCAAATATAGGTGAATGTCACTAAAAGGCCACAAAAGCAATCTTTAAGTACTTAAGAAGAACTAGGGATATGTTTCTTGCCTATGGTGACACCAAACTCCTTATTGAGGGCTATTGTGATGCAAGCTTTCAATCTGACAAGGATGATAAGAAGTCTTAAAATGGCTATGTTTTTACTTTGAATGGTGGGGCAGTGAGTTGGAAAAGTTCCAAACATAGTAAACTATAGACTTTGCAACCGAAGCTGAATGCATCTTTGCATCTAAGGTTGTAAAAAAAATTGTTTAGATCAAGAAGTTCATAACTAAACTAGATATTGTTCCTAGCATTGTTGATCTGATAATAATCTATTGTGCAACAATGAAGCTATTGCTCAAGCCAAGGAACCAAGGTCTTATCAAAGATCTAAACATGTATTGAGGTCATATCATCTTATTAGAGATTTTGTTTCTAAAGGTGATATTAAAATTGAACGAGTACCCATTAAAGATAACATTACTGATCCTCTTACTAAAGCTATGTCTTAGTAGAAATATGATAAGCATGTAATTAAATATAGTATTAGATACATGAATGATTGGCTTTGGTGCAAGTGAGAAATTATTGGTATTTGCCCTTTAAGCCAAATCATATTTTGGCTAAAATGTTGTCATATTTATTACTTTGATATTTGATATCTTATAAAGGTCTTATTTCTTTATCATTGAGCTTGTATACAGATGTTTCAATGTCGATGCCTATATGATAAAGTCATCGGACTATAAAGCTTTGCAAGGTAATTCCAATTAGATTGTAATTTTGAGATCTTCGTTGCCTAAAAGCTATATGTTCCAAAATTGTTCCTAGTCGATGCTTTTTCAATAAAAAAAACATTGACAAAAGTTGTTGAAACTAGCACATGGTTATGCTTTTACTTATGAAGCAAGCAATTGATCTTACAGCTTGAAATTTGGATAAACTTGAGCTAACATGTAGGTGCTTATTACAAGACCAAGTTCACTGAACATGATCTGATATGAAAATGCTATATGGTAGTTCACATAATGTTTATAACTATATTCCCATATGATAGTTGTATAGGTGATCCTTTGACAAAACATTACTTATGATCTTATATGATGAATGTTATACTTTGATTTTACTTATGGTTCTAACCAAGAATGCTCTAGTTGAGTATTGTTGGGTATAACATGAGGCATATAATGATGCATAAAGTAATCAAGATAGAATTCATCGTCTTATGTGATCAAGAGAGTATCTCAACTAGTCTTGATTAAATACACCTAAGAAATCTTTGGTGAAAGTGAAATAAAATGTTAGAATTTTTCTAAAATTTATTTATGAGTTAATGTCAAGGACGAGACTTAACATGGTTGAACAAGATTGAGTAGACACTAAACCATACTCAATGTTCAAACCAAGATACTATGTGATAAAAAAATATTAATTATACACTAAGACCATTCACAGATAGTTGTCAAGCCATATTGATTTTTCTTTAGCTATTGGGTGTCATGGTAATGAAGCTAGCATTGATAATGATCTATAAACATAAGATTGGCTAATTGGAGAATCGATGATGAAGACAGAAAGTTTGTTTCATCCATAGCCAAATACTAAGGCTTGTAATGTTTATGTTTATTGCTAACGTGCTAAAGAACCTAATGGGTCACACACAATAGGACAATTGTGAAATATAGAATTGGGACAAATTAAGTTGGACTTAATTTGATTTTGATATGACCAAAAATAGAGGAAATAAAAGCAAGAGAAAGAGTCTCACTTGTTTGGTACATTTGGTTAGCATAGGGTTCATGTTAATTAGGGTTTATATAGCTTTCGATTTTCCTATTTTCATGTTAAATTGCTATCTAATGCTTTCTAGTTTTAATTATTGTTTTGTTTTGATGTCAGTTTAGGCTTAGCTATATTATTTGGTTTTGGTTTTAACAATTTTTATGTTATTTAAAGCTTGTTGGAATTAGTTTAGTTTGATTCATATTAGTTTGCATGTTTTAGGGTTTAATTTGTTTAGTTTATATTTTGTTTTGAATATAACTTATTAATTTCTCTAAGTGTAGGCTTAAGTAAGATAATTTTGGTACTTGTCTCTCATATACAATCTCTATGGGAATGAACTTTACTTATCACTTTCTTACTTAGTACGATTCTATGTGCTAGCAAATTGCCTAATAAGTTTTTGGCATTATTGCTAGGGATTTGAAGAAATTGTTCAATATCAATACTAATCACTCTTCTTGTATCTTGGATTTTATTTTTCTTGCTTGATCTATTTTGATTTTTCTTATTTTGTATGTTAAGAGTTGAGAGTTCTAGTTTAGTACGCTTAGATAAGGAAATAGAGAAAACCTTTAAAAAGATCAAAATGTGTAAAAAGTAAAAAACTCTTGTTTCACCTATGGCTGAACAATTACTAGAAAATTAAAGAACAATTAGGGACTACGCTATCCCTCAATTAGATGGGTTTCAACCTAGTATTAGTAGGCAAGCCATTTTGGCCAATAATTTTGAATTGAAATAATCTATTATTAATATGATTAAAAACTCTACGCAATTCTGTGGGTTAACCAATGATACCCCAATTTACATTTGACTGATTTTCTTGAGATATGTGATATTTTTAAGCAAAATGGTGTTACTGATGATCACATTAGACTGAGATTGTTTTTTTTTTCTCTTAAGGATAAAATAAAAAGTTGGCTTGTGTATCTTCTTCTTGGTTCAATCACTACATGGAATGGCTTTGTTTAGAAATTCTTGGCTAGATTCGTTTCTCTATCTAAAATAGTGGAGATGCGCAATGTCACTACTTCTTTCAAAAAATTAAGGTTGAATCCCTATTTGATGCATGGGAGAGGTATAAGGAGTTTTTAAGGAGGTGCCTTCACCATGGTTTGCCCAAATGGTTATAAGTGCAAATTTTTTATAATGGTCTAGTGGGGTAAGCTAAGAGCACTATTGATGTTGTTAATAGTGGGCCTTTAATGAATAAATCTATAGATGAAGCTTATGATTTGATTAAAGAGATGGCTATAAACAACTATAAATGGGTTAATGAAAGGTTACTACCTAAAAAATTAGCTGGGATTTATGAACTTGATGCACTTACTACTCTTACTTCTTAAGTGTCTGCCTTCTTTAGAAATATTGAGAATTTAGGAACCAACCCTTCCTATAACCTAATTAATGCCATCTATAGTCCATTTATTTCATGTGATAATTATGGGGGAAGCACACTCTAGATAGGCATTCCATTAGAGCAAAGCCTATTTAGAATGTTGTTCAACCCAAGCAATAATTTAATCCTTACTCTAACAACTATAACCAAGGTTGAAAGCATCATCCTAACTTTTCATGTGGAAATAACTAGGGTCAAGCTTCAAATCTTTATTCTAGAACTATGAACCCACATGGTTTCTATCAACCAGCACCACAACAATACTATTAACCTCCATTACCCTAAGGAAAGAAACCACCAGATCCTTCAGAACTAAGCAGCCTCCATTAAGAACCTTGAGATGAAAGTGGGTCAAATAGCAAATGCCCTTAATAATTGCCCCCTAGGAACCCTACCTAACCTACTAAATCAATTCCTAGAAGGGATGAAGAGGATCATTGCAAATCTATAACCCTTAGGAGTGGGAAAACCCTTAATGATGAAAATGTTAAACCCACCCCTAAAGTAAACTTCAAGGAACCATTAGTTGAAGTCATGAGAGAGAAAGAAGAGAAAAAGGAAGAGGATAGGAAAGAAGTCGAAACATTATCGACCAAGCAAGACCCAATTGAGATGTTCTCCAAGCTACAGACTGAGGTGTTTTGGCCACATATCCCTTTTCCTCAAAGGTTTTACAACCAAAAAGAGGATAAGCAATTTGAGAAGTTCAAGGAAGTTTTTAAGAGTCTTTAAATCATAATTCCATTTGTTGATGCCATTAAGCAAATGCCAACCTATACAAAGTTTGTAAAAGACATTCTCTCAAAGAAAAGAAGGTTGAAGGATTGTGATAGCATTGCACTCATTGAGGAGTGTAGCATCATCCTATAAAGAAGTTTAGCACTTAAGCTTAAAGATCCAAGAAGTTTTATTATTCTTTGCACTATTGAAAACCTTTATTTTGATAAAACTCTTTGTAATCTTTGTAATCTTAGTGCCAATATTAATTTAATGCCTTTATCTATTTTTAGGAGACTTGGACTTAATGATACAAAGCATACTTCAACAACTATTCAACTTGCTGATATGTCCTTCTAACACCTAAAATGAGTTATTGAGGATTTTTTTGTAAAAGTAGGTAGACTTATCTTCGTAGCAAATTTTATGGTATTGGATATGTTGGAAGATAAAACGGTTCCATTTATATTGGGAAGACCATTTCTAGCTATTGAAAAGGTACTTATTAATATGTATAAAAGAAAACTGTCTATAAGGGTGGAAGATCAGAGGTAACTTTCAACATGTTCAAGGTAATTAAATACTCCAGTAATACTAATGATTGCTTGAAATTGATAAGTTAGATGAAGTAGTAAAGGATGTAATTAGGATTGATAAGTTTGGAGGAATTAGGAGTTGTTAAATTAAGCCATGATGTTGAAACATATAAAAAAGATGTACTTAGGGAGGGATCACACAATTTTGGCATGTTAGTTGCATTAAAATCATCTAGTAGTCTGAAGCCATCAATTGAAAAGCATCCCACTTTAGAACTTAAACCATTGCCTTCCCATCTTAGGTATGCCTTTTTAAGGGAATATTCTACCCTTCCTGTTATAATTTTGGCATCCTTAGATGAATGCAAAAGGAGAAATTGTTGGCCATATTAAGAGAACACAAGAAGGTAATTTAGTGGTCTATAACTGACATTAAAAGAATAAGCCCATCTATGTGTATGCACAAGATCCTACTAGAAGACAACCATAAGGCTATTATTAAGCATTAAAAACACCTAAATCCAACCATGAAAGAGGTTGTAAATAAAGAAATCATCAAATGGTGGGATGTAGGTATTATTTACCTTATTTTTGATAGTTTTTGGGTTAGTCCTATATAGTGTGTGTTAAAGAAAAAAGGGGGATGATCGTAGTAACCAATGATAATGATGAACTTATCATAATAAGAACAGTCACTAGTTGGAAAGTGTGTATAGATTATAGGAAGCTTAACAAAGCAACTAGAAAAATCACTTTTCATTTCTTTTTATTGATTAGATGCTTGATAGATTGGCTGGCCATGAGTTTTACTATCTGTTGGATGGTTATTCTAGTTATAACAAAATAGCCATTATTCGAGTACAAGTACTACATTTTTCATGCCCCTGAATGCGATTTCACTTTAGGAGAATCCATTTGGCTTATGCAATGCCCTTGCTACTTTTCAAAGATGTATGATGGCCATCTTTTCTGACATGGTGGAAGACTTTTTAGAGCTATTTATGGATGATTTTCCTAATTTTGGTGATTCTTTTGATTTATATTTAACCTATCTTGCTAGTGTGTTGAACAGATATGAAAAAACTAACGTAGTGTTGAAATTGGGAAAATGTCATTTTTTAGAGAAAATATGTGTTGTATTAGGCCACAAGGTTTCTTCCAGGGGAATAGAAGTTGATAAGGTGAAGATTGAGGCAATTGAGAATTTGTTACCTCCAAATTTGGTTAAAGGCATAAGGAGTTTTCTTGGACATGTTGGATTTTATAAAAAAATTCGTTAAATAATTTTCTAAGATCTCCAAGCCATTAAGCAACTTTCTAGAAAAAGATGTGAAATCTAAATTTGATGATGCTTGTATGAATGCCTTCCAAACTTTTAAAGAAAATTTGTTGATAGCCCTAATTTTTGCATGTCTTCATTAGAACTTACCTTTTGAATTAATGAGTGATGCTAGTGATTATGTAATGAAGGCTATTTTAGGCCAAAAGACAAGATTTTCCATCCTATCTATTATGCTACAAAACTTTGAATGAGGCACAATTGAATTATGTTATAACTGAAAAGGAGTTATTGGCCATTGTTTTTGCTTTTGAGGTTTTATTTGCTTGGCCCCAAGATGGTAGTATATACTGACCATTTGGCCATAAGGTAACTCATTGCAAATGAGGATGCTAAACCAAGATTGATTAGATGTGTTATACTTTTTCAAGAGTTTGATCTAGAAATTAAAGACAAAAAGGGAATTGAAAATCAAGTGGCTAATCATTTTTAAGATTAGAGAAGAAAGCAACACAAAGTGAGTTGATCCATGAATTCTTCCTTGATAAGCAACTTTTCTTCTCCAAAATTTTGCCATGGTATGCTAATTTTGTTAATTGTATAGTTGGCAATGTTCATCCTCTTGACTTTACTTTCAACAAAAAAAAAATTTCTTAATAATGTTAAGTATTATGTATGGGATAACCCTTTCTTGTTTAAGTAATGTAAGGATCAAGTTTTAAAAAGATGTGTTCCCATGGAAGAGGTAAAAGATATCCTAAGGCAGTGCTACTCATATGAATATGGTGGACATTATGAAGGAGCAAGAACTACAACCAAAGTGTTATAATCAGGTTTGTATTTGCCTACTTTATTTAAGGATGCTTAGAGTTTCCTTTGAGATGTGATAAGTGTCAAAGGATTGAAAATCTCTCAATGAGATATAAGAAGCCTTTCACCAACATCTTGGAAGGTAAAATTTTTTATGTATGGGGAATTAACTTTATGGGTCCTTTTGTTTTTACTCACGGCAACTTGTAGATTTTATTAGTACTAGACTATGTGTCTAAGTGGATAGAGGTTGCTGCTTTTCCCTCCAATGATGTCTAGGTGGTGTTAAGATTTCTTAGGAAAAATATTTTCGTAAGGTTTGGCATACCAAGGGTTATCATAAGTGATAAGAGAACCCACTTTTGCAACAAGATGTTTGAAGATCTACTTGTCAAATATGGGGTGATGTATGGGATTGCTACAACATTTCATCTTCAAACAAGTGGCTAAGCTAAGGTATCCAATAGGGAGATTAAGAAAATTTTAGAGAAAATTATGAATCCTTCATGAAAAGATTGGTCATTGCAACTTGATGATTCTTTGTAGGCATATCGCATGGCTTTTAAGACCCCATTAGGTATGTATCCACATCAATTAGTTTATGGTAAATCATGTTATCTTCATATGGAATTAAAGCAAAAGGTATATTGAGCAATCAAAAATTTGAACTTAGATGTAAAAATTGCTAATGAGAAAAGATTACTCCAATTAAATAAGCTAGATGAGTTTAGACTTCAAGCTTATATGAATACCAAGCTTTTCAAAGAAAAAACCAGGAGGTGGCATGATAAAAGGATTATGAAGAAACACTTTAAACCTAGCCAACAAGTCTTACTTTTCAATTTAAAACTTAAGCTATTCCCTAGTAAGCTAAAATTTAGAAAGAATGGTCATTTTGAAGTGCCCCAAGTATTACCACATGGGGCTATGGAAATCATGAATTCCAAATTAAGAAAACCTATCAATGTTAATGGTCATCAATTAAAGAGGTATTTTAGTGGACTTGTAGATTGGCAAGAAAAATTCTCTTCTTAGTCGAACCTAAATATGATTGAAGAGTTTTGAAAAGAACTAGTCTGGCTTAACTCTAACTAGCATTGCTTTGGAGGCAACCCAAGTTTTATTTTTCAGTTTTGCATCTTTAGATTTAGTTGTTTATTTTATTTTTTTAGGAACATGTGATGCTTTGGATGTGTTTGTTTTTGTTTTTGTAGGAATTAAGAATAAAAAGCTAGAACAAGTTGGGTAATTAAGGATCCATGCAAATTTAATTTCAGTTTTTGAGAACCTAGGGGTGTATTTATCTTCCCTTTGATGCTTTTATATGTTTTCTTTTCACACATTGAGAATAATGTGTTATTTAAGTTGGGGAGAGAGAAAATTTTGAGCAAAAATTTTTCCAATCTTTTCAAAAATTTATGTTTTTGAGCTTAAATTATCATGTTTAGAATCATTACACTTCCTTTGATTATTTTCTCATAATCCAGTGTAGAAACTTTGATTGACTTTGATTATAGCTTATTAAAAAGGAATAAATGTAATGAAAGCAATATATGATTTTTAGAACTTTTTTTTTTAATTGGAATATCTCCAATGTTATTGAGCACTCAGTCTTGATCATTGAGATGTAAGCATGTTGTTTATATACATATGGAATTGCATTGATTGTTGAAGTCATGTACATATTTTAGAATTTTTTTGAGCATCTCTTGAGGTGAAATCATAGACTATACTTAGTTAATGAGATGATTAAGGTCATTTTTAGATCGTTTGAGCCTTTCAAGCTAACAGCATTAATGTTTATCATTAGTCACACCTATTGAGCATAATATATATATTAATTTATTTTTTTTCACCTACATGATTTAGCCATTCTTTGATCTTTATCTTTATCATTTTACCTTACCTTTTTGTGTATATGGATCAAATAGAAATCAATTTAAAAGCTATGTTACATTGGAAAAGAAGGGTAGAGTTGAGGTTAAAAAGAAAGTATTGTGCAAAATTCTATTTCAAGCAAAAGAAAAAGAAAAGCTAAGAATAGCTTTCAAAGAAAGAAAAACAAAATTCAAAAAAAAAAGAGAAAAAGAAATGTGAAAGTATGAAACAATAACTAGTTCATGAAAATCAATAAGATGTTGTTGTTTGAAAATAAAAAAGAAAAAAGAATCTAAGTTTAGGGGCATTACAATTCTCTTGAAAGCTCTCTCAAAACTGTAGATTCTCAAAAGTGTAGATCCTTAGTAATGCATGTTTGGGGTTTATGAGCCTAAATTTTCTTTTATCATACGTTAACCCTAGCCTGACATTGTAAGCTTAATAAAGACCTTTTAATCTTTGGTTAAGTTATGGCTACATTAATGTGGAGAGTATGTGAAAAAGCAAACCTATGACATATGTGCATACTTTAAGGTGATTTTTTAAATTTTATTTTTTCATAGCTTTAATTGGATATATTGCATTGATATGAGATAGATTATACACACACAAAAAAAAAATTGTAATTTGAAGGAAGCTTGCTCTTGAATAATTCTTATGTTTGATCTATCCTTACGATTTTCTTTAAGTTATGCTCATCATATAATTTTTGAGGATTTATGAAAATCTAATATGGGGAATGTGTGTTTTAATTTCTAGCATGTTATTTTCTATTTGGCTTATTTTTATTGTGCTTGAAGACAAGCAGAAGTTCAAGTTTGGGGGTTTGATAAGCTTTATAAAGTAGAGTTATTTATACTTGTTTTTAGTGCTTAATTAACTATTTTTGCTTAGTTCTTAGCTAAATAAAGTTCTTTTTACTCCTAATAGGCTTAATTTTCTATTTCGTAGGAAATCTTGAAGAAAAGAATGAATCTTGTTGAATCTTTAACAATCTTGATAATTTTTTATCAATCTTGGATGATTCTAGATGTATAAGAAGGAATATTGGAATGTTCTTTATATGTTCTTGGTAATTCTTGAATTTCTTTGTTTTCTTGGAAATCTTGAAGTGGAATTATTTAAGATTGGTTTTGTTGAGTTTAGAGAAGTTGGAATTATGCAATCTTGATGAAAAATGGAGAAAATTCATTCAATAATCAAGTTAAGGAATTTGGGTTGTAATAGAGGGTAGAATTGTAATTTTAAGTGAATGCAAGTCCATGGTAGCTTGTGTAAATGCACATACATGGGATTATTAATGGATGACATGGCATTAAGTCTTTTCTTACGTGTTAAGAAAGATGACTTGGGGCTTATGTGGCATGATGAGGTGGCAATTCTATTTATTTTTCTTACTTGGGTTTGGATTTCTTATTTTCACTACGATTTGGTATTCCTATTCCTACTTGGAGTATGATCTACATGAGTTATAAAAGACCATTCATTATGGGTGGCAAAAGCAAGTGTTTTAGTTGAAGAAAATTTTTAATTTTTCTCCAAGATTCAAGACCAATTTGTGTATGCAAATGAGGGGTTCAAAAACATGCAATTTGAAGATGATTTGTAGATGGTTAGTACATCATAGCTGAATGTATATTCTTAGTGTGTGAGATTCGACTTTAGCATTCTTTTATGCACTCTTTGACTTGCTACATGATAAGAATGAAGGTAGTTAAGGTCTAGAAGACAATATTTGATCTATAAGAATTCTTTTAAAGAGTTTCTCTTACATTCAAATTCAAGAAGCTTTCTTGGATTAAAGAAGTTCAATTCAACCAAAATTGTGTGTTGCCACTTAAAGATCTACATTAGCCAAATCTTATTAGGGTTTTTAGTACTTATAAATATATCTTTTAGGTATTCGAAAAACAAAAACCTAGAAAGGTTAGGGTGACAAACCAATCTTATTAGGGCTTTTTTTAAGCTTTCTTATTCTTAAAACTTCTAGTTTTTAAAGCTTTCTTGTTATTTTAATTTTCTATTGTTTTAAATTCAGTTTATGCACACTTCTACTACATTCTTGATTCAATTAAGCTTTGTTTTAAAGTTCCTTCCTTTTTTTCTTTTCATTACTTTATTGCAATTAATTTAAAGATTATTTTTGCTATTCAGTTTTAAGTTCTTAGTTATTGAAGCTGCAATCTTGCATGATTTTTGCTTAATTAATTATGGTTTTGCATTCTAGTTTGTTATTAATCTTTCAATTTCATATTTAAATATTGTTAAAGTCTTCGATTTGTGTTTTAAGGGTTAACTTTAATTTCAATTGTTGCATACTTGCATGGTTTGCATGATTAGGGTTTAAGTTAGTTGGTTTGGATATTTTGTTGCATGATTTATTCAGTTTACTTGTTTTATGTGTAGGGAATTATGCATCATTATACAAAGTTAAAGCAATAGAAAGTTTAAAAATTTTAATTTCCTAAAACCAAGATCAATCAACAAGATTATACAAACTTACAACTTGACAAGCATGCATAGGTTTCGGCTTTGGTGCTTACCTTAAATGTTGAAATTCCATTGGTTCAATTTGGTGACCTTCCAAATAGATTCCAAGCCAACCAGTTGCCCAAGCATTGAACCTCTAATGGTGATCCACACGAACTCTTGTGAAATAACTTTTTCTAAGGTTTGGTAGAACTTAAAGCCACACTTTAGCTAGTAAGTGTTTGCAAGACCCCTTGTATTTTCTTGAGTGAAACTTCTTTCACTTAGTTTTTTCTTGTTTCTTCTCTACATACTTCCTTATAAGAGGGGGTGGCTTGATGTTGGTTTTATAGGGTAAGCATTCAACCAAATTAGGTTTAATGCTTGGATTGCAAATTTTCACAATTAACCCTATGCTAGCCAAATGTACCAAACAAAGGAAACTCTTTCTCTTGTTTTTATTTCTTCTATTTTTGGTCATACCAAAATCAAATTAAGTTTAACTTAATTTATTCCACTTTTAATCTTTCACAATTGTCCTATTGTGTGTGACCCATTGGGTTTTTTAGTATGTTAGCAAACACAAGCATTGTAAGCCTTAGTATTTGACTATGGATAAAACAAACTTTTTGTCTTCATCACCAATTCTCCAATTAGCCAATCTTATGTTTATAGATCATGATCAATGCTAGCTTTATTGCCATGACCCCCAATTGGCAACCTATCCGTGATTGGCCTTAGTGTGTAATTAATATGTATGGTTTAGTATTTACTCAATCATGTTCAACCACATTTAGTCTTGTCCTTGACATTAAGTCACAAATAAGCTTTAGAATAATTTTAAACTCTTATTTCATTTAGGCCAAAGATTTCTCAAGTTAATTCAATCAAGACTAGTTGAGATACTCTATTGATCTCACAAGGTGATGAATCCCTTCTTTATTACTTCATGCATCTTTGTGTTCCTCATGTTATACCCAATAATACTCAACTAGAGCATTCTCGGTTAGAACCATAAGTAAAGTCAAAATGTAACATTTGTCATATAAGATCATAAATAATCTCAAGTCAAAGGATCACTTATATAACCATCACATGAGAATATAGCTACAGATACTATGTGAACTATCATATAGCATTCTCGTATTAGGTGATGTTCAATGAAATTATTCTTATAACAAGCACACACATATTAGCTCATGTTTATCCAAACTTAAACCTATAATATTGGTTGCTTTCATCATAAGCAAGAGTGTAACCATATGCTAGTTTCAACAACTTTTGTTAATGTCCTCTTATTGATAAAGCATCGACTAGGAACAATTTTGGAATGTAGAGCTTTTATGCAATGATAATATCATAATTATAATCTCATTGTAATTCTCTTTTAAAGCTTTATTTATTTTTTGAGAACTTTATCATATAAGCATCAATGTTGAAATATATGTACACAAGCTCAATGATAAAGAAATAAGACCTTTATAAGATATCAAATAGTAAAGTACTACAAATATGACAATATCTTAGCCAAAACATGATTCAGCTTGAAGGGCAAATACCAACAATCTCCCACTTGCATTAATGCCAATCATTCATGTATCTAATACCATATTTGACTACATGCTTATCATATTTTTGCTAAGACATAGCTTTAGTAAGAGGATCAATAATGTGATCTTTAGTGAGTACTTGTTCAATTTTAACATCATCTCTAGAAACAAAGTCTCTCACGAGATAATATCGCCGTAATACATGTTTTGATCTTTGATGAGACCTTGATTCTTTGGCTTAAGGAATAACTCCATTGTTCTTACAATAGACTATTATCGGATCAACAATGCTGGGAACAACACTTAGTTCAGCTATGAACTTCTTGATCCAAACAACCTCTTTTGTAGCCTCAAATGTAGGGATATATTTGACTTTGGTTGTAGAGTTTGTAGTTGTACTCTATTTGAAACTTTTTCAACTTACTACTCCATCATCCAAAGTAGAAACATAGCCATTTTGAGACTTGCTATCATCTTTGTCAAAGCGCTCAACAAGGAGTTCAACTCCACCATAGACAAGAAACATATCCTTAGTTCTTCTTAAGTACTTGATTGTTTTCATGGCCTTTTATTGACATCCACCTGGATTTGCTTGATATCTACTTGTTATACTTAGAGTATACAAGATATCAGGCCTTATGCATAGCATTGCATACATAACAGATCTAATTGTCGAAGCATATGGAACCTTATTCATGCCATCTTTCTCAATTTATGTCATAAGACACATGTCCTTTGAAAGATTTATGCTATGCGACATTGGCAAGAGTCCCCTTTTGGATTTTTCCATGCTAAAACTTTTTAGCATTTTATCTATGTATCCGAATTGTGAGAGACCAAGCAACCTTTCTGTTCTATCTCTGTAAATCCTCATGCCTAGCACATATGTTGTTTTTCCCAAATCTTTCATAGAGAACTTCTTTGATAACTAAATCTTGGTAGATTATAGCATGGGTATATCATTTCTTAAAAGCAATATGTCATCCACATATAGCATTATGAAAAACATTACACTCCTAATTGTCTTCTTAAAAACACAAGGTTCATCTACATTTTTTATGAATCCAAATTCTATAATTGCTCCATCAAAATGTATATTCCAACTCCTTGATGCTTGTTTAAGTCCATAGATAGAACTTTAAAGCTTACACACCGTGTTGGCATTTTTTTTAGATTCAAAACATAGCTACTAGTGAAAAACTTTCATCAAAATCAACTCCTTGCTTTTTATTATAGCCCTTAGCAACTAACTTGGCTTTGTATATTTGTACATTGCCATCCCTATCAATTTTCTTTTTGAAAACCCACTTGCACCCTATGGGTTTTATCCTCGGGTGGTTCAACCAAAGTGCATACTTGGTTTACATATATGGATTTCATTTCGGATTTCATTACTTCATGCCATTTCTCAGAATTAATGTCTAACATTGCTTCTTGATAGGTAATAAGATCATCATCTATGATCAACTCATCCTTGTCCATAAGAAATCCATATCTCTTAAAACTTTAATGAGTACTACTTGACCTATGAAGTTCTTGTGTACTTTGAGCTTTCAGCTACACATCTTATGCCTTAGCTATTGACTCAAGTTCCACTCTTATGTCTATTTGTGCTTCTTGAACTTTTTCAAGTTCTACTTTACTCCCATTGTTCTCTTCAAGGATAAACTCTTTTTCTAATAAGACAGCAAGTCTAAAAGCAAACATCTTTTGTTTCTCAAAGTAAATAATATCCAATAATTTCCATTGGATATCCCATAAATTAAAACTTAATCGATTTCGCTCCAAGCTTGTCGGCTTATGCAGGCTTTACATAAGCACTATATCCCCAAATCCTTATGTGTGACAAGATAGGTCTTTTACCACTTCACATCTCATATGGTGTCTTGTCAATGGATTTAGATGAACTACATTTAGAAAATAAGTGGCTATTTCAAGTGCATAACCCTAAAAGAATATCAAAAGATTTGAATTGCTCATCATGGATCAAACCATGTCCAAAAAGGTTCTATTTCTCTTTTCAAAAAATCCAATGCCTTGTGGTGTTCCAGGTGGAGTCTATTGCAAAAGAATCCTATTCTCTTTTAGATAACCTAGAAAATTGAAGCTTAAGTATTCACCACCTCGATCAGAACTAAGTGTCATGATACTTTTACAAGTTTTCTTTTCAACCTCCATTCTAAATTCTTTGAAGTTTTCAAAGGATTTAGACTTATATTTCATTAAATACACATAACTATATCTTGTATGATCATCAGTGGATATAATGAAATAGGAGTATCCTTCTCTAGCATTTGTGTTCATTAGGCCATCCAAATGTATTAGTCTAAGAACCATAGTAACATCTTCTCCATTTCCAGTAAAAGGTGATTTGGTCATTTTTCCAAGCAAATATGATTCATAAGTTCCATATGATTAGTAATCAAAAGGATCAAAGTATTTTTGTTTTTGTAATTTTGTGATTCTTGTTTCATTGATGTGACCAAGTCTACAATGCCCCAGGTAAGATTGATTCTGTTTATCTAGTTTATCCATCATGACATTTATATTGAGAACATCATTGTTTAATCTAAGAACATATAAGCCATTATCATACATTCTCATGCCACGAAACATATCATTTAAATAAAAAGAACAAACATTAAATGAGTATCCATCATTTATACTTAAAAAAGAAACTGAAAGACAATTTGAGTTATGATAGGAACATAATAACAATCCTTTAGTTCTAAAACTAAACTAGAAAGTAAAGGTAAATAATAAGTCTTCATGACATAGGCAACAACACTTGCGCCATTAATAACAGACAAGGACACCTCTCCCTTCTTTAGGTATCTATTCTTCTTTAGTCCCTGTATGTCATTACGTAAGTGGGAATCGCATTTGGTATCCAGTACCCAAGAAGATGTGTTAAAAAGAGATAGATTGATCTTAATCATAAACATACTTAAATTAGAAGTCTTTTTAGACTTCTTCTCCTTCAAGCTTGCCAAGTAGACTTTGCAATTCCTTTTCAATGACCTTTCTTACCATAAAGGTGGCATGCACTTTTATCTTTCTTTATGTTGCTAAGAAGCTTGATAGCCTTACTTGCATCCACTTTTCTTATCTACCTTCTTACTTTTCTTTTTTTTGGCTGACTTCTTCTCGACCTTAGATGAAAAAACTAGAAAAGGCTCAAGCTTTTCATTCTTAATGGATTTTTTGGTAGTGTCTAGCATATTCATCAATTGTGGTAATGTTACTTCCATCTGATGCATATCGAAGTTCATTACAAATTGTGAAAAGTTACTAGGAAGAGATGACAAGATCAAGTCAACACTTAACTCATGATTCATCACAAATCCTAATTGTCTAAGTTTTTCAATTTAATTGATCATCTTGAGACAATGCACTTTGACTGAAGTGCTCTTAAACATCACTATTTGAAACAATTCCTTAGAGGTCTCAAACCTCTCAATCTGCCCTTGTTTGGTAAATAATTCTTTAAGGTGCAAAATGATTATTGGAGCATTCATAATCTCATGTTGCCTTTGTAACTTAGAGGTCATGCTAGCCACCATGATACACGAGGCTTGATCAGCATGGTCATTATGGGTTTCATAAACTTGCCACACTGTATCATCAACTCTAGCATCTGGTTCTGATGGAACTGGTTCATCACGAGCATAAAGCATTTTCTCTTGCCTTAGGACAAGCTTTAGATTATAATACCAATCATTGAAGTTAAGTCTTATGCGCTTGTTAGGATCAAGTATGCTACAAAGCGATAAGTTATTACTTATTTTGCAACCTATAAAATTGAACAAGTATCAACCATTTGTTCAGTACCAACATAGATAAAGTCTAAATCTATATATTAGTTGTTCCCACTATTTTAATCAAATCAATAGCCCTCAATATCAATTTGGAAAAATCATATTTTTCTAGGGGGCTATTATCACATTTAGTTTACCATAACCTTAAAGTTTGTCTCAACAAGCCATGATAAGTAAATTAGGTAGATAACTTGCTTATCAATCACATCCCCATGAGACTTTTAGATCAATTGGGTAATAACTCTTTGTTTAATCACATCTTATGTGATTCGCCTGATCATTGCCTCTATTGTTGTACAGTCAAGTTTTTCACATTCGGACAATACAATAATAGTTAAGTAAGACCCATTAACCATAACACAACCTTTTTTGGAAAATGAGTGCCTTAAGTTTTGTCTCAACAAGCCTAACTAGTAGAAAGTTTAGTTGTTTATGTTAATGGAATGCATCAAGACCTAATATTTTTCATAAAGGATATTTGATTCATCATAGGTCTCATCAAGCATGCATAAGAATTCATCATATATCCAATACATATAATCTTATCATGCATCTCACAATTATACATGACATTTATCACATATAAATTATAGCTTGTATAACAATAAATCACTATAGCATACATGGCATTTATCTCTTAATTAACATGCTTACGACAACAATCATCATGTTTGGTTCAAATTCATGATCTTGTACATCTATTCTTTAAATCAATATCATATATCAATCATCAATCCAACTCAATGTGATGCAAGGCATAGACATGTTTAGCTAGCATGGCCGAATATGTCTAACTATTATCTTAGGAACATATAATTTGCAATCATAATTTCCTAAACAATTAAGGAATTATAATTTTACTTGAATTAATGTAACATGGTTGACATCACTCTAAACCATTTGGGAATGCCAATCAATTAAAATCAAGTCAAATTACATGCATTGGGATTTTACTAGTCCAACTAGGTGCTGTAGTCTTATTAATTTGAAGTTCTAAACAATTTAGAAAGTGTAATTCAATTTGGATTTTATATGAAATATCATTTCTCAAACCCAAACTATTTAGGAATCCAAATTGAATAGGAAATAACACCAATCTAGGGCTTGGCTGAAAAACCATCCAATAAGGAAAGCAAGTTACGGCTAAGGAAGTTTTTATGGAAACTAGGTAGTTTTGGCCATCTTTTGCTATGCCACCCCTACTAGCCACCATCCAATAGTTCTAAACTCTTTCCCATGCTTTCTTATGCCTTTGGTTATGATTCTTGAATCACAAGTAGCAATTACTTTGACTTTTATAGAAACAGTCCACTAAACTTCAGTGATAATCTTGGTGAACAAGTTTCCTAAGATTCCCAATATTGCTTACCAAGTAGATTTTCATTAAAATCTTAGTGAGCAGGTTTTTAAAGTCTCTTAACTTTTAAAAGTACCAGCTGCATCAAGAAAACCAGTTACTATAATCATATTAGGGCAACCATGCATCATATGCATATTTTACATTCCTAGCTGCCATTAACAGATTTCTGGGTTAAGATTGTCATCAACTTTTGAATAACCAAATCACCTCAAAAAATTCTGAAATATTTACACAATGATCATCAATATGTCCATTTTCACATGTTAAAATTTTGGTAGCTAAATAATATACTTAAAGTGAGAAACAATTTTCGTAATATCATTACAGTAGAATTTTTCTAATATGGATAGATTGCAAACAAAAATTTTATTGAGCATGCAAACAAGATCCATAAATCATAAAATTTAAACCCAACCATCCTAAGACATCATGATTTGATATTCTAAAGGAATCCAATTAAAAAAAACCACAAAAATTAATTTTTCAGCCTCTATATCACAACAACATATTGCAATCAAAACAGTTTTGATATCATAAACAACCAAACAAACTTATAATTTGTATAATCTATATTGACAAGGCTTTGATACCACTTGTATGGAATTTTGCATCATTATATAGAGTTAAAGTAGTGGAATTTTTAAAAATTTTAATTCCCTAAAGCCAAAATCAATCAACAAGGTTATACAAACATACAACTTCACAAGCATGCATGGGTTTCAACTTTGGTGCTTACCTTGGATGCCAAAATTCTTTTGGTTCAATTTGGTGGCCTTCCAAATAGATTCCAAGCCAAGAAGCTACCCAAATGTTTAACCTCTAATGGTGATCCATATGAACTCTTGTGAAAGAACCTTCTCTAAGGTTTGGTAGAACTCAAAGCCATACTCTAGCTAGTAAGTGTTTGCAAGACCTCTTTGTATTTACCTGAGTGAAACTTCTTTTTCTTAGTTTTTCCTTCTTTCTTCTCTGCATACTTCCTTACAAGAAAGGGTGGCTGGATGTTCTTTTTATAGGGGAAGCATTTAGCTACATTAGGTATAATGCTTGGAATGCAAATTTTCATAATTGACCCTATACTATCTGAATCTACCAAACAAGAGAAACTATTTCTCTTGTTTTTATTTCCTCTATTTTTTGTCATACCAAAATCAAATTAAGTCCAACTTAATTTATCCTAATTTTAATCTTTCACAATTATCCTATTATGTGTGACCCATTAGGTTCTTTAGCATGTTGGCAATAAACACAAACATTATAAGCCTTAGTATTTGGCTATGGATGAAACAAACGTTTTGTCTTCATCACCAATTCTCCAATTAGCCAATCTTATTATAGATCATGATCAATGCTAGCTTTATTACCATGCTCCAGAATTGCTAAAGAAAAGTTAATATGGTTGACAACCTATACATTAATGGTCTTAGTGTATAATTATTATCCTTTTACCACATAGTATATCGATTTGAACATTGAGTATGGTTTAGTGTCGACTCAATCTTGTTCAATCATGTTTAGTCTTGTCCTTGACATGAACTCACAAATAAGCTTTAGAATAATTCTAAACCTTCTTTCATTTTGGCTAAAGATTTTCCAAGTTAATTCAATCAAGATAAGTTGAAATACTTTCTTGATCACACAAGGTGATAAATTCTATCTTGATTACATCATACATTTTCATATGCCTCATATTATACCTAGCAATACTCGACTAGAGCATTCCTTATTAGAATTATAAGTAAAGTAAAGTCAAAGTGCAACATTCATCATATAAGATGATAAGTAATCTCAAGTCAAAGGATCATTTATACAAGCATCATAAGAGAATGTAGCTATAGACACTATGTGACTACCATATAATATTCTTATATCGAGTCATGTTCTATGAACTTGTTCTTGTAACAAGTACCTACATGTTAGCTTAATTTTGTCCAAACTTCAACCTATGAGATTAGCTGCTTGCTTCATAAGCAAATGAAATAACCATGTGCTAATCTCAACAACTTTTGTCAATGTCCTCTTATTGATAAAGTGTCGACTAGGAACAATTTTGAAACAAATAGCTTTTATGCAATGATGATCTCATAACAATCTCATTATAATTCCCTTGTAAAGCTTTATTTATATTTCAAGGACTTATCATATAAGCATACCATTGAAATATATGTACACAAACTCAATGATAAGGACATAAGACCTTTATAAGATATCAAATATCAAATTACTACAAATATGACAATATCTTAGCCAAAATATGGTTTGGCTTGAAGGGCAAATGCCAACATTATGCTTAAAACTATTTTTGTTATTGATTGTTCATTTGATTTCAAGTTGAATTCTTGTATATTTTCATCTTAATCATATTCAGCTATTGTCTTTAAGGTTTATTGCATATTCAGTTTAAGGTGGTTAGGGTTTGCATGTGTTACATGAGATTAGGGTAAATAGTATTTGGTTTTTGCTTATTGAGTTGATTTAGATTTAGTTTTGGTTTACGTAAGTTTAATTGCATGTTATTAGATTAAATTGAGTTCATAATAGTTTGTTGCATGATTTAAGGGTTAATACAGGTTAGTTAAGGCTTTATCTCTTGTTAGTTTAATAAGTTTAGGTTGGTAAGTTTAATTTTCATACTTTGAATGTTAATTGGTTTAGGTTAGTTAAGGTTTTATCTCTTGTTAGTTTAATATGTTTAGGTTGCTAAGTTCAATTTTCATACTTTGAATGTTAATTGGTTTAGGTTACATTCGATTATTGCATAATTGATTTATTTAATTTTTATACTTTGCATGTTAATTGGTTTAGGTTACATTTGGTTATTGCATAATTGATTTATATAATTTTGGTTCCTGTTTTATTACTTAATATTGCATATTAATTTAGTTAATTGATTTTGGTTCATGTTAATTAAGGTTCATATAGCTTTCGATTTTGCTATTTGCATGTTAAGTTGCTATCAAATGATTTTGATTTTGATTATTGGTTTTGTGTTGATTTCGATTTAAGCTTATTTATATTTTTTAGTTTCACTTTTAGCTATTTCTATGTTATTTAAAGCTTGTTGGCATTAGTTTAGTTTGATTCATATTAGTTTGCATGTTTTAAGGTTTAATTTGTTAAGTTTATATTTTGTTTTGAATATATCTTATTGATTTGTCTAAGATAAGCTTGAATGAGATAATTTTGGTACTTGTCTCTCATATACAATCTTTGTGGCAACAAACTTTACTTATCATTTTATTACTTAGTATAATTCTGTGTGCTTACAGATCGCCTAATAGTACGGCACATTAAATGGTCATATGATGGCTAAATAGATCATGAGGGCAGGATATTATTAGTTGAGAACAAAAAATTATAGTATGATTATGCATAAAAGTATCACAAATGTCAGATCTACGCTGATAAGATTCATGCCTCTCCAACTACGTTGCATGTTTTAGCACTTCCATGGCCATTTTCTATATGGGTATGGACGTTATTAGGCCTATTGCTCCAAAAACTTTGAATGGTCATAGGTTTATTTGTGTAGTGATTGATTACTTCATGAAATGGGTTGAACCAGCATCATATGCTAGTGCGATGTGATCAATGGTCCGTGAGTTTATAAAGAAAGAGATAATCTAGAAGTATGGACTTCCATAGAGGATTATTTCTAATAATGGTAAGAATCTAAATGATAACATGATGTAAGAAGTTTGTGCTTAGTTCAAGATCAAGTATCACATCTTGGGTCCATATCTCTTAAAGTTGAATGTGTTATTAAGGCTACAAATAAGAATATAAAAAGGATTTTAGAGAAGATGACTGATACCTATAAAAACTAGCATGAAAAGTTACATTTTGTATTGCATACTTATAAACATCAGTTTGCATTTTTATTGGTGCTACCTTATTTTCATTAGTGTATAGGATGGAAGTTATGTTGCCCATCAAAGTTGAAATTCATTCCTTGAAAGTTTTAAAAGAAGTTGAATTAAAGGAAGTAGAATGGGTCTAAGATTGCTTTGAACAATTAAACCTCGTTTAAGAGAAAAGGCTCATAGCACTATGTCATGGTTAACTATATCAAAGGAGAATGATAAGGCACACGAAAAGAAAGATTGTCCTTGATGTTTCTGAAAAGGAGAGTTGGTGTTGAAAAATATTCTTTCAAGTTAGCATGATAACAAAAAAAAATGGACAACAAATTGGGAAGGCTTATATGTGGTGAAGAAGTCTTTTTCAAGAAAAGCACTAATGTTGGCAGAAATTGAAAGAGATGATCTACCCAATCCAGTAAGCTCTAATGCTGTGAAAAAAATATATTGCATAAAAATAAAAGGAAAAAAAAGAATGAAAAGGTATAGCTCAAGTAAAAAACTATAAAATGTATTTTGAGTCAAAATGGAGTTTTTAAATTCAGCCAACGCATGGGCAAGTTTGGTTTGATGACTTTTGAATTGTCAAGAACATAATCCAATTGAGTTTCTAAGAAAGAACTCAAGATTTTTCAGTCATGATTATTTGATTATTTATTTTGGGTGTTTTTCTCCTACCTTAATACCCATATTTGTAATTTGTTCTTTTCATTTGTTCATTTGACTTATTTGTTCTTTTTTTTTCAATAATAAATTTTCTTTGTTCCACTTCTTATCTTTCTCTTTGCTACCCTATCATGAGTAAAAGAAATATTTGATTACATTTTTACTTATGTTGAAATTAAAATAATGAATGATGGCATGAAAGACCCTACATTACTTTGAAAAGGTTGAAAATGATAAAGGCAGGAAGAAAATGTTCAAGGCTTGATAAAGATATTAATAGTCAAGATTTTTAAAGACAAAAAGAAAGATCTTAGGAAAGTTTGAATCCCAAAGATGAACTAGGGAATTGATCAAGCATTGTTGAGGGCTTGAAGAGAGAAAGGCCTAAAAATCAAAAGAAAAGGAAAGGGAAAGAGTCTTGAAAACCTCAGTACTATAATTGAAATTTCATTGATTAACAATTGCATTTAAAAACATTTAGTGCATGCATCCGTAAAAGGTTGAAATGGCCACTTGAGAATTCAATGCCTTCAAATGGGAGATAATAAGTATGAAATTTTGATCCTTAATAAAAGAAAGATGTTCAAGGATGAGATTTTCAATCCTTGAAAGATGAAAATTGTTCAAGAAAAAATTAGAATCCTCGAATGAGGAAAATATTTTCAAATGAAATTTAAAAATTGTGTGCTTTTGTTTAGAAAAACCTTTTTTCAAAATTGAAAGTTTTATCCCTCTGTTTACAAAAACATTTTCCAAATTTTAAAAGTAGTATGCCTTTTTCAAATTTGAAAGTAGTATGCTTTTATTTACAAAAGTCTTTTTCAAATTTTAAAGTTGTATGCCTTTGTTTAGAGAAGCTTTTCTCAAATTTTAAAGTTGCGTACCTTTGTTTAGAGGAACCTTTTTCAAATTTTAAATTTGCATACCTTTGTGAAAAGGTTTTGTCCCTTTGTTTAAAGGAGCCTTTTTAAAAATTTAAAGTTGTATGCCTCTTTTTAGAATAGCCTTGTTCAAATTTTAAAGTTGGGTGCCTTTATTTAAAGGACCCTTTTTCAAATTTTAAAGTTGTGTGCCTTTATTTAGAAAAGCCTTTTTCAAAATTTAAAGTTGTGTGCCTCTGTTTAGAATAACCTTTCTCAAACTTTAAATTTGTGTGCCTTTGCTTAGAGGCACCTTTTTTAAAATTGTGCCTCTATTTAAAAAAGCATTTTTCAAAATTTAAAGTTATGTGCCTCTGTTTAAATGAACCTTGTTCAACTGTTTGCCTTTGTTTAGAAAAGCCATCTTCACATTTTAAAGTTGAGTGCCTCTTTTTAAAAGAGTCTTTTTCAAATCTTAATGTTGTGTGCCTCTATATAGAGGAATCTTTCTCAAATCTTAAAGTTATGCACATCTATTTGGAGAATCCTTTTCAAATTTTAAATTTTAAAGTAGTGCGCATCCGTCTAGAGGAACCTTTTTGAAATTTTAAAATAGTGTGCCTCTATTTAAATCAGCCTTTTACAAAATTTAAAATTGAGTACCTTTGTTTAAAAGAGCCTTTTTCAATTATAAACTTGTGTGACTTTATTTAAAAAAGCCTTTCAAACAATTATTGGTTTGGTTAGGATCTGGATATATGGTTGTCTATATCTTTGTACTATTCCTATTTCACAGAAAATACGTAAAGAAGGGCAACTAATAGATACCTCATTTTTTTTTAGATTTTTTTAGTTTTTTGAAAATTTTTTGGAAAATTTCCTTATTCTAGTTAAAATTTTGGTAAAGTTTAAACTTTTTGGTGAGGTTTTGAAGTTTTTGGCAATAATTGGCAAAAGCTCACTGGTGTTCAACCTTTTTAGAGAGAAGATAGAAATTTCAGGGAAAAGACAGAGAAAAAGGAAGGAAAAGAAAAAAAAAAGATTTTTATTGGCTTTTATACTTACAGAAAACACATCATTTCAATAACTAAGGGATTTTTGCTTCGTTCCGTATTCTTGATCTGACCTTATCGCGTTCTATTGGGTAGATCGCATCTTATTGCTGTAAGTCAAACCAAGCTAAATAACCAAGTTTTTTTTTGTATCTTCAGCCAAGTCGTGCCTTTGTTGAGCCAAACCGATTTTTGTTTGCTAATTTTTTTAAAAAAATTCTATTTCATTTATTGAATTAATTTTTTAAAATAATAAAAAATATAATTTTATAATCCAACCAAACTATTAGAGAATTTAAATCTTATAATTAAATCTTACCAAATTATTAGGAGATTTAATGATTTTTTTAAAAATAAATTCTGAATAAAAATCCTACCAAACTTTTAAAAAATTTAAAATTTGTAATTCAATCTTACCAAACTACTAGAAGATTTAATGATGGTTTTTAAATAAATTTTGAATAAAAATTTTACCAAACTATTAAAGGATTTAAATTTTGTAATTAAATTTTACCAAACTATTATAATATTTAATGATTTTTTAAAAATAAATTTTGACTAAAAATCCTACCAAACTATTAGATTATTTAAATATCATAATTAAATCTCATTACTATTTATTGCATAGCCTACAAGTGCACAGATCAAGTAATAAATAAAAGTATTCCAGTATCATCTCCCAAAGGATTATAGATTGTAAATGTTGGGTAGTTCTTCAAGTACCAATGGTGAGATCTTAAAATTCTATATCTAAACAAATGAAAATTTAGGCTTGGTTACAGATCTAAATAAATGGATGATTGGAAAGCAATGTAGGCTTAGATCTTAACTCCACCAACTGTTACTTAGGAAGTAAAACAATATAGCCAAAAACTAAAGAAAACAATTTGGAAAATAAGAACAAATGATGAAGGTTGAATGGTATAGTATGGTATAAAAGAGTAAGAAAAATAAATTCCATGAAATCTTCTAGAGAAAAACAATGGCCGAAACTAATCTTGCATAAAAGAGAATTTAAAGAACAAAAGATTAAAAAGAATATGATTGCCAAAAATAAGAAAGTTAAAACAAGATTTGAAGTTAAAAATAATGAAAAAGAGATCTTGGAAAATACTTCCTAAATTAAGACAAAATTATTTGAACAAAGCTTTTGTTATTGGCAAATTTGTCACCTAAGCTAATAACTAGTCTAAGCTAAAAACTAAATAAAAGAACTAAAAAAAGAGAGAAAAGAGGAGAAGAATGAGATGTGGGATGATGAAATGATGTGAATGGCCTCCCTATTTATAGCAAGGGATTTGGCCATAAGGGCATAGGATTACAAGAATTGTATTTAAATTCAAATTCTACATAATAGAGCTCAATCTTGATCTCCAAAGCATCATGGCGGAATGAGACTCTTCATGGTTGAGTGGTTTTGGCTGAATGGTCTCTTGGGATTTAATCTTGGCCTTTTGATCTTTGTAACTTCCATTTAGATCCATTCTTCTAGGTAGGTTTGGCTATCTCTTGGATTACAAGATAATGCATTTGAATTTCATCCAAACTCTTTCAATTCAATTGGCAAGAGTCCTCATTTTATCATAATTCTTCAAAGAGCAAGCAAAAAAATCTTTGTCCATCACTAACATCCTTAGCCAAATGTATCTAGTCTCCATGTTGGGTTGAAATTGCATGAAATTCTCTTGGATTGTATCTTAGCCGAATGAGAGATAAGAGATAAGAGTCTTTGTTTATTTAATTTCTTTCATGGCTAAGCAAAAATGTCATTCTTGGATAAAATCTTCTTTGGCCGAATAGATAGAGTCCATGTGAGCTTGAAAATGCTTGGAACCTTCTTGAATTTTTTATTTAGCCTAATACCATGCATGAGTTGGAGGTGTCCTTGAGTATTTAAAACTTCTTCTTAGCCACATGGTTACATGAAATTAGACCAATAGGGTTTAGCTATAAGCTTCCAAGATATGGCCATATGTGCTTTTGCATGTATACATGCATGGTTTGCATGAAAATTAAGTCCATAAGCTTGAAACCCTAAAATCACAAAAACAACATGAAAAGTACAAAAAATCAACCAAAATTTAAAATTTAGTACCAATTCTAGCATGTAAAAACACTGTATTTTAAGGTGCTATCATACCCTCACTCTTAAATCTTTGATTGTCCTTAAGTAAAATCCTTAAATCAACAAAACTATAAATCATTATACATACTCACAAATCAAAAGTTACATAAAATTCTTGTCATACACTATTGCATAATGCAAAGCTAAATATAAATATAGAGTTACAAGAAATTCCTTCAAAAACAAGCTCCCATTATCCTACTTTTTTTACACATATACATCTACTCAATCTTTAATTCAGGCATATAACTCAAGTGAAAAGAATGCAAAACATTTTATCACATTTCAATTCAAAGATAGAATAGACTTCATATGTTCAATTTCCCTTTCCCTCTCTACTAATGTTACACTTATATACTTGACTCAAGATAAAAGGTATTTTCGGCTTGCAATGCAAGGCTTAAGTCAAGGTAATAAAAAGGAAATTTTAGGCTCAAAAGCCTAATATTACTTTCTTTGAATTTCTAGGACTTTTGAAAAATTGAGAGCTTTTTTGAAACTTTGACTTTTAAGGCATCACTTTATTCTTTATTTAAGGCATCCTTTTTTTTTTTGGAAAAATTAGCCATTTTGGCTTTATTAGGCTTTCCCTTTGCATTTGTCATTTTCTTTTCTTTTCATTCTTTGTGCCTCCCTTCCTCCAAAATACCAAAGTATGTCATAATACATAAGTAAGCACAATTGGATTAGGTAAAACAAAAGAAGGGATAATAATCAAAGAAAAGGCTTATTGGCTTAGTATATGGCTAAATAAACAAAGAAAAAGGAATACTATAATAGCCCAAAATAAAGTTACTGGGGATGCATCATAATAGGGTGGCTTGAAAAAGGCTTAAACAATCCAAAAAATGGCCTATGTCATCTCTTGAGTCAAATACAATTTAGGATTTCACCTCAAGAGTTATGTAAGTGAATTTTAGAGTGCTTATTCATATCTTAAAATTTCATACAAATCCATATCTCACAAAATCTCACAAGAATCAGAGCATTTCCTTAAAAGAGAATAAAGCATAAGCATAAAAATCATATTTAAAGAAAAGCATGCTTAAGAATTCCTTTCAAGTTCCACCATATTCATAATCAAACTTCATATCATACTATAGTCAATCTTGAAAAGTTATGCAAAATTAACTAAGTGTGCATATCAATGAAATCTAGTATGTAAATTTGGTTTAAAAGCAAAATTGAGTTTTTCAAACATTATTTAAGTTCTTAAAGCATTTTTCTACCACACTTAAATTGTACAATGTATCAAAATAAAAATCAAAGGAAAAAGAAATACTCCCTAAATTTACTTTAAGGTCGAATCTTTAATTAATGAGGCATCCTCCTTGCTTTGCTTCATCCTTACAATAATAAATTCAAATAAAAACATTAAAATATAGCATCCTAATAAAAATAAAGAAAACATAAACTGTGAAAATAAACTTTAGGTTGCCTCTCAAACAAAGCTAGTTCTACTTAAGATTGAGCATTCCTAAATCTAACAAAATCATATTATCCTGTTAGGAGGGAGTTTACCTTGTTGCCTCATTCTCTAAGGAATGACATAAAAAAATTGGTCTTAGGAGGTGTACTAACTCTCCTAGTAGGAATAACATAAACAAAACTTGATTTCATCATGCATTTGACATTGCTGAAGCTAGGGGTTACCAAATGCATTTGTATTAGTGGGTTAGGATCCCTAAGGTTTTCCTTTACCTTGACTGCATTAACATCATCTTTGTCTCTAAGAACACCATACCCTCTAATCACAATCTACAGCTTCTTATTTTTAAATCTAAGGGTAAGGCTAGAGTTGTAAAACATCTATTAAAGCTTTGGCAATCAATAAGAAAGGTCTTCCTAATAGTAATGGTGTTTCATCATCTTTCATGTCTAAAATAGAAAAATGCATAGGGAATGCATACTTACTAACTTTCACAAGCACATTTTTCGACAACCCTTATGGTAGCTTGGTAAAATAGTTCACAAATTTAAGGTTGAATTTTGTAGGCTTCAACGCTCTACACCCTGGTTGTATAAAAATATTTAAAGGTGTAGGCTTATGCTATAGCCAAGATCATAAAAAGCATTATCAAATTTTAAATTTCCAACTTTGTAAGGAATAGTAAAACTCCTTGAATCTTTTTGCTTTCTAGCAAGAGTTGTTGAAGTTTAAGGCTATAATCTTTTAAAATTGTGGGTTCTTTCAATTCTTTAAGCACCTTTTTTTAAATAAGCCTTGGGGAAGGTGGTGCTATGTTCAAATACTACCTATACATTCTTATTGTCATCCTTGACTTTGCTTACACTTCCTCTTTTACTTTCTCCTCTTGATCTTCTTTCTTTTGACTTACTTCTTCTTAGATTACCTTTTTTTAAACTATTTCTTGAACTGTTTCCTCAAGTTCAAGTTGAATACTTTCTAATAGTGCTTTATTTACTTACAATAGCATTTGCCTTTCTTTAGCAAACCTTTCAATGTATTCTTCAAGATCTTCTTCATATTCTATCTCAACATTTTCCTTTTTAGGGTCTTCTTCACATGATTCAATATTTTTGTAGGCTTCTCATGTCAAAGGGTCAAAACCCTCAAGATTTTTTTTCCATATCTCAGGAGTTTTTCATCTTCTAGTATATCTTTTTTCCCTACAAAATCTACCTTAAGTTGTTTCACAAAAATTGAGAGGTTTAGCACTATAGGTTTATTCATGAAATCATCCCCCTCATCAGAATCCTCTATCCTAACATCTCCTAAAAAATAGATAACATTATATTTTTCCTTGTCTTGTCTTTTGGGGTTGGATTTAATATTGCTAGCCAAGGTACCTATAGAGTGGTTGGCTATAGCTTAGGCCAGTTGGCCTATTGGTTTTCAAGGTTCTTAATTGATGCAGCTTGGCTTTGGATGTTGACATTCCTTGCTTGCATTAACTGGGTCAACTTATCTTCAAAAATATGTTTCTTTTCTTGGGATGGGTTGTACATTGGTGAATTAGGGCAGTAGTTACTATTTTGGTTATTAGTGGATTGATGGTTTGGCTGTTTCTAAGAAAAATTAAGGTGGTTTTGCCATCTAGGTTTATAGGTATTACTGTAGAGATTGTAGTTAGGCTTAGATTGTTGGATGTATTGGATAGGTTCTATCATGAGTTGACATCTTTCACTGGAATAGGGTCGTTTACAGATATCATAAGAAATAAATGGGTTTTGGATTGCATTCATATGGTTGGTTTAGGTTGGGCTCTTAGGGCTTTAATTTTTTTGGTTAAGGCATTTAATTGGGAATTGATGGAGGTGATTACATTTATCTCAAATAAACCAGCAGACTTTTTACTTACATTTCCCTCCATGCCTCATTGGTATTTGTTATAGCTATCTCTTCAATTAGCTTATTGGCTTCCTCAGGAGTCTTGCTCATATTTGCCCCTCTAGTAGCTGAGTCCAAAGTGGTTCTCATTGGTGGTCTGAGACCATTATAAAAAATTTGGATTTGCAGTCATTAGGGTAGACCATGATGTGGGCACTTCCTTAACAACTCATTTGAATCGTTCCCTTACATTATATAATATTTTACCACCTGCTTGCAAAAATGTAGTGATATCATTCCTTAGCTTTGCTATTTTGGCTAGTGGGAGAAACTTTGCCAGAAACTTTTGTACCAAATCATCCCATGTTGTGATAGAACCAAGTGGTAGTGATGTCAACCAACATTTTTGCCTTGTCCCTTAAAGAAAAAGGAAAAAGTCTTCATCTAATAGCTTCATCAACAACACCATTATATTGAAAAGTATCATATAATTCAAGAAAATTAGATAGATGTAGGTTAGGATCATCGCTTGGTAGTCTTCCAAATTGTATAGAAGTTTAGACCATTTGTATTATTGAAGGCTTGATCTCAAAATTATTGGCTTGAATAGTGAGCTTTCTAATAGATGGTTGAAAGCCATCAAAATTGGGAACAACATAATCCCTTAAGGTTCTTTAAGCCTCATTGTTTTGCATTGGCCATTGGTGTTGGTACAAGTGGTGTTGATTACTCTTTTCTTATTTTTCTGAATGTTTTTTCAATTTTTTGATCAATTGGAGCTAGATCAACACTTTTGGATCTGCACATACAAACAAAAAAGATCAAAGAAAGATAAAAGCAAATAGAAGAAAAAGAGTTTAGATAATAAAAGTTTAAAAAATCTTTATTGATATTGAGAACACTACTATAATCCCTGGCAATAGCATCAAAAATTGATTGCTACTTTTTGTATAACCTATAAGTGCACTAATCAAGTAATAAAATGGAAGTATTATAGTATCATATCCCAAGGAATTATAATTGTAAATGTTAGGTAGTTTTTAAAGTACCAATGGTGAGATCCTAAAATTCTATATCTAAATACATGAAAAATTGGGTTTGGATGCAGATCTACATAAACAAAAAGATTGGATAGTAGTGTAAGCTTAAATCTTAACTTCTCCAACTATCACTTAGGAAGTAAAAAAATATAACCAAAAACTAAAGAAAACAACTTGAAAAATAAGAACAAATGATGAAGGCTGACTGGTATAAAATTGCATAAAAAAGTAAGAAAATAAAATTGCATGAGATTTTATAGAGAAAAGCCACAATCAAAACTAATCTTGCATAAAAGAGAAATTAAAAAACAAAAGATTAGAAAAGAATATGACTGTTGAAAATAAGAAAGTAAAAACAAGATTTGAAATTAAAAGTAATGAAAAAAAGATTTTGGAAAATACTTCTTGAATTAAAAGAAAAGAATTTGAACAAAGCTTTTGTTATTGGCAAATCTATCACCTAGGCCAATAACTAATCTAAGCTAAAAACTAAAGAAAAGAACTAAGAAAATAGAGAAGAGAGGAGAAAAATGAGATGAGGGATGATGAAATAAAGTGAATGGCCTCCCTATTAAAGTGAAGGATTCAGCCATAGGGGGATAGGATTATATTTAAATTTAAATTTTACATGATAAACTCAATCTTGATCTTCATAGCATCATGATTGAATGGGACTCTTCGTGGTGGAGTGATCTTGGCCAAATGGTCTATTGGGATTTAATCTTGGCCCTTTGATTTGTGTGGCTACCATCCTGATCCATTCTTCTAGGTAGGTTCAGCTAACTCTTGGATTACAAGACAATGCATTTGAATTTCATCCAAACTTTTTCAATTTAAATGGCAAGAGTCCTCTTTTTATCATGACTCTTCAAAGAGTAACAAAAAAAGTCCTTGTCCATATCAAACATCCTTAGCTGAATTTATCTAGTCTCCATGTTGGGTTAAAGTTGCATGGAATCCTTTTGGATTGTGTCATAGCTGAATAGGAGATAAAAGATAGGAGTTCTTATTTATTTAAATTCCTTTATGGTTAAGCAAAAGAGTCATTCTTGGATAAAATCTTCTTCGGTCGAATAGATAAAGTCCATGTGAGCTTGAAAATGCTTGGAACCTTCTTAAATTTTTGCTTTGGCCGAATACCATGGGAGAGTTGGAAGTGTCCTTATGCATTTAAAACTCCTTCTTGGCTGCATAGTTGCATGATATTAGGCCAATAGGGTTTGGCTATATGCTTCCAAGATATGGCCATATGTGCTTTTGCATGCATACATTTATAGTTTGCATGAAAACTAAGTCTACAAGCTTAAAACCCTAAAATCATAAAAACAACATGAAAAGCACAAAAATTAACCAAAAATTAAAATTTAGCACCAATTTTAACATATTAAAACACTATATTTTAAGGTGCTGTCATAATTTTACCAAACTATTAGAAGATTTAATGATTTTTTAAAATAAATTTTAAATAAAAATCATACCAAACTATTAGAGGATTTAAATCTCATAATTAAATTTTATTAAATTATTAGAATATTTAATTATTTTTTAAAGAAAGTTAAATTTATAATTTTAATCTTACCATCCTATCAAAGGATTGAATCTCAAAATAAAATCTAACTGAACTATTGGAAGATTTTGTTGATTTTGAAGCAATAAGTCATTTAGTAAAATTTAAAAAAATTTTAAGGTTTTGGATAACATGAAATCAACTAGAACCATTCTTTAGATAGGCATTGTGAGGGTGTTATAACCTTTCTTATGTGTAACTGTACTCCTAAACCTAGTTTTGATTTCTTAGACTAGAATATACCTTTTTAAAGATACCCAAGTCAAGCTTAGAACTTTTCTTTAAATGGTGACTAATTCAATTAGGTGGCTAATCATACTTAAGTAAAAAAAGATTGGTAGTAACTCCTAAAGTTGTGTCTAGCAATAAATTTATGAACTTATACGTTATGACAAAGCTAGTGATTCATGAAAGACCTAATAAAGCTAAATAATAGAAGTAAACATAAACTTAAGGTGGTAAAGCTATAAAGGCCAAGCACTTGGGGTTGGCCGAATAGAACAAGGAAATAAAAGACAAGTTTATAATGAAATGTGAATGAAAATGGAAAACAAGTGAAACATGCTTTAAAAGAGTCTGGAAATGAATTTGAGTGATTGCATAAATGTAAATGGAATAATAAGAAAACTAAAAGCTTAAAAGAATTTGGAAATAAACTTAAATTTCTTGAAACATAAAAAAAAAGAAAGCTTTCAAAAAAGTTGAATAGAACTTGTATTGAAAATAAGAAACTTCAAAACAAAAAATCTTTGGTTAGTCTATCACCCTAGCTAAATGGAGCTAGAAAAATATTTAAAAAATAGCTTAAAACTTAAAGTAAAGAAAAGAAAGCAAGAAACAAAAAAAGGGATGCTCTACAAGTGAGCAGAGGATCTATTTGTAGTACAAAACCTTGGGTAAGGGGATATAAAAGGAATTAAGCATTGATAATTAGCATTAGAGCAGTGGAATTTTCAAAATTTTTAATTTCTTAACGCTAAGATCAATCAACAAGATCATACAAGCATACAATACATACAAATTATATGGGTTTCAGCTATGGTGTATATCTTGTGTGCCAAAACTCTTTTGGTTCAAGGTGGTGATCTTCCAAATAGTTTCTCAAGCCAAAAAGCTACCAAGTGTGCAACCTATAATGGTGATCCACCCGAGCTATTATGAAAGAACTTTATCTAAGATAAGGAAGAACACAAGCCACACTCTAGCTAGTGAGTGTTTACAAAACCTCTTGTGTTCTCTCAAGTTTTTACTTAGATTTTCTCTTAGCTAATTTTTACATCAAGCATGGCTTGTATCTTTTTTACAAGAGAAACAGTGACTTGGTGTTCTTTATATAGAGGGACATTCGAACACATTAGGTTTAATGCAAGACATGTATATTTCCATAAATATCCCATGCTTGGTTGAATAGTCTAAACAAGGAAAGTCACTCTCTTTTATTTTATTTCCTCTATCTTTTAGTCATACCAAAAACAGATTAAGTTCAACTTAATTTGTCCCAATTTTAATCTTTCACAATTGTCTTATTGAGTATGACCCATTAAGTTCTTTAGCATGTTGGCAATAAACATAAGCATTGTAAGCCTTAGTATTCAGGTATGGATGAAACAAAATTTTTTACTTCATCACTAATTCTCTAATTAGCCAATATTATATTTATATATCATGATTAGTGCTAGCTTCATTGCCATGACCCCAGATTCTTAAAGAAAGGTCAATATGGCTTGACAACCTATCCATGAATGATCTTAATATATAGTTAATATCCTTTTATCACTTAGTATCTTAGTTTGCACATTAAGTATAGTTTAGTGTCCACTCATCTTGTTCAACCATATTAAGTCTTGTCCTTGACATTAACTTATAAATAAACTTTAGAACAATTCTAAACTCTTATTTTATTTTGAACAAATATTTCTCAAGTTAATTCAATCAAGACTAGTTGAGATACTCTCTTGATCACACAAGTTGATGAATCCCATCTTGATTACTTCATGCATCTTCATACACCTTATGTTATACCCAACAATACTCGACTAGACTATTCTTAGTTAGAACCATAAGTAAAAGTAAAGTCAAAGTATAACAGTTTTCATAGAAGATCATAAGTAATCTCGAGTTAAATGATCACTTATATAAGCATCACATGAGAATGTAGCTATAAACACTATGTGAACTACCATATAGCATTCTCATATCAGGTCATGTTAAGAGAACTTGTTCTTGTAACAAGACCCTACATATTAGCTCAAGTTTACCCAAAATTCAACCTATGAGATCAATTGTTTGCTTCATAAACAAAAGTATAGCCATATACTAGTCTCAATAGCTTTTGTCATTGTCCTCTTACTTATAAGGTGTAGATACCTAACTTTGTTTAGTATAATTTATCTTTTTCGGATTTGTTTTAGTAATCGAGCCTTGATCATCACTTTTTGAGCTTATTGCATGGCACACTTTTAAATGGTACAATATGGGTCCAATGCGGGCTCCATAGGGAGGCCCGATGCATAAGCGAATGATACCTAATATGGCCTGATAAAATTCGAAATAAAGGCCCATTCCTCAAAGCCTATTAATGGTTCAACATTGGCCATTAAAAGAAAACAAAATTAAATTAAAAAGTTAAAAATTAAAAAATATATAATAGTAAATATAAAAAAAAAATAATAAAAAAATAATAAAAAGGATAAGCTTGGCCCAAAACGGCCCAAAATGAGTTAAAATTAGTCACAATATGCCCCATAAAGTGAGGAAGAATGAAGCTCAAAAAATGCAAGGCCCGAACCTTGTTGAAGGCCTAAATAGGGCCAAAAATGGGGCCCTGAGTTTAACTTTGCTGGAGATAATAAAAGCCATGTAAAAAACATTTACGAAAGAGGATACGTGGAGAAAATGGAGATGGAAAAATCGAGCACGGGACGTGGTGCTTCTGGAGGCGTGAAGACAAGCTAAAAAAAACTGCAAATTGCATAGAAGCTGCATGGATGTGGGGGCTCTTTGTGAAGCAGAAGACGGAAGAAAATGAAACTAACTGAAGCAGAAAAGGCAAATAAAACTAAAAAAAAAAAAAAGAAAGGAAGAAAATAGAAAAAAAGGAGAAGAGAGGAGGTCTTCATGCAAAAGAAAAGACAGCCAAGTCGGGAAGCAGGTGAAGGAACTGCAACGAAAAAAAGGGGCAGGCAACGAGGGAAAACAGAAAAGATGAGGAAAAGCGTACGGCAGAACCCGAAAAAGGAAGGTTGCAAGAGGAAAAAAATTGAGCAGAAAACTGAACAGAAAAACTGCAGCAGAAGAAAAACGAAGGAAGGCAGCAAACTGGGGAGGCAAGAACAAAAAAAAGAAAAAAGAAGAAACAAGGTAGAAAAAAGGACACTAGCAGCAGAAGAGAAAAAATGCGGAAAAACTAAAGCAGAAAGGCAGTAGCGGGAAAATAGAACAAAATACCAGAAGCAAAAAAAAAACCAGAAGCAAAAACGGTAACAGAATAAAAAAAAATCAAGAACAGAGACGGAAAAAAGGTAACTTCCATTTCTCCCTTTTATTCTATGCTTTTCTTTCTTCGTGTGATCAGTGTAACGAAGCTTAAAGCTTCGATTTTTTTTCATGCCTATTATTTCTTTTCTTTTGTACGTAAACTGTATTGGAAGCTAAAAGCTTCATCTCCATGCCGTGCTTGCTAGTGTATTGGTTTGCAAAAAAAAGGGTTCATGTGTGTTTCTTCCTCCCTCTCTTGTCCTTTGCATCTGATTTGTATCTGGCAAGTTAAATACGTCAGTTCTTACGTGTTTACTGGTTTGCATATAAAATCATGAAGTTTCATTATTTTTCTGCGGTCTTGTTTTCCTTCGTGGGTATCGTATATTAAGGTTTAAAACCCCACTCTTTCCTTGTTCGTTTATGGACGGTGCATGGGCTATTATTGGTTCGTAAAAAAAACCTCATAGTTTAATCATACTTGTTGTCTTGCATCTTTGCATGTAAACTGTTTGTGGGAAGCATGGACAATCATGACTTCCTTCATTTGCAGGATGGTTGTGTGTGGGGTGGGAAACTCTACATGTTTATTGCCTTTTCCTTGTTGTTTAAAATTTTTATGTTTATTTTAATTTTCATGTGCTTCAATTTTTCATGGTTTAGCTTATTTTTTTTGCAATTCATTTCTATGCACTTTGACTTTTAATAAAATAAAAGATAGTAATATTAACAAGTCTTTTTTTAATAAAATTAAGAATAAAATATAAGATAATAATACTAATAAGTCTTTTTTTAATAAAAAATAATAATAAGTTTAAACAAAAATAATAAAAATGACAAAAAATCTTAAAATTCCTAGTTAAATGTTAGAGTGATTCAAAATCAAATTTTAAAAAAGTTTATTTCTTCTTAGATGTTGGAAAATTAAATTTTATCCAAAAGAATTTGAATCTAAAAGAAAATCATAATTATAGAATATTAAAAATATAAAAATAAATAAGGAATAAAGAATAATAAAATAAAAATAGTAAGTAAAAAACTTAAGGCTTATGAATGTTTATATGGCATTTTTTACATCATTATTGTTCTTACTATTATTATTACTATTGTTATTAAGCATGCTGTATATAATTATTTTAGCTTATGTTAGATTTGGATTTATTAACGATATTATGCATGCTTTAGTTTTTTAATTGGCATGCTTATATTATCTTTGATCATGTTTATGCATTTTAATAATTATTTGCATTTAAAAAAAATCCTAAAAAATAATAATAGAAGATAATAAGAAAGATTTTGAATTCTCATCTAGATGTTGGATGGAGTTCAAAATTAAATTTTAAAAATAATAATTTTGCCTAGATGTTGAGAAATTATTAAATAATAAAAATAAAATAATAAAAGATTAATAAATAATAATAAATTTTTAATGAGAAGGAAAATAAATATAAAATATAAACAATCAATTTTTTTAGAAAGGTTATAAATATCAAGCTTGCTTCAAAAGTTTGCCTAAAACTTGGAGATTTTTAGAGAGGTCTATAAATTTTGAAACCCTAAATGAAACCTTAAAACCCTGAGTGAGACCCTAAAACCCTCTATGAGAACTTAAATCCTAAACCTTCAATAAAACCTTAAAACCTAAATGAAATCTCAAAATCCTAGTTGAAATCCTAAGTAAAACCTTAATCCACTTAAAACCCTAAGACCATCCCGAAATTCAAAATTTTATGTGAAAACTTTTTATGAAATAATTTGTTCCCGAAAGTCACCTAGATAAAGGGGTATTTAGGAAATTTTATTTTATTAAGAATTTTCATATAATTTTATATTTTAAAATAACAAAATTAAATAAAAAATACAAAAATGGGATCTTAAATATAAGTAGTCATACCTAAGTTCTACCTAGAAGTTAGAAAATCTAGGTGGTCTTCTTATGTTTAAGAACCAAATCTCGTCTTTTATGACACCATTTACATCCATATCTTCCATTTATTTCTTATATATATGTTTATTTTTAATTTATGTTTGCAGTTAGCTATTTAATTATTTAATTATTGTTTAAAAAATTTTAATTTCAAAAGTAAATAAATATATAAATTGAAAATAATATTTCGGAGAATATAATTTTTGGTACTCTGCCTAAATGTTAAAGAGTCACCAATATTTATTTTTTTCAAAAAATGCTATTTTTATTTTCAAGGAAATGTTGTGGCAAATCTTAGACAAAAAAGATTATCTACGAATTCTACTTTTATGTCAAAGAATTTTAAGGTATTTCTATAATTTAGAGATTTTCACAACATTTCTAATTAAATATTTTTAATTGATTTTATTTCTTAAAAATGAAGAGAATTATAATTAAATTTCATATAAAAATTATTTTTGTCCAAAATTATAAATAGTGCATGATTAATTGGTACCAAGTTTTATGGACGTTGTGGGAGTATTAATCATTCTCAACACGTAATCGACTTTCGAACTCAATTTTGTTTTCGTAGACCAAAATTACCTTTTTAAAAAACTTTAAATCCATTTAATTTTTTTATTACAAAGATAAAAATTTTAGGTGGCCAATCACACCTTAAAAAAGATTGGTTCCGACTCCTCATTTTTTCTTGATTTTAAATGTTTATGTCTAGCAATTGAGTTTCTGGACTAATACGTTATGATAGTTTAGCAACTCCATTGGGGACACTTTAAGAGTTAAGCCAAAAATTTTTAATTATGCAGTATTAAAAATTTTGGATTTAATTGGTTTTATTTGATATTTATTTTAATTCCCTTTAGTTAAGCTTTTCAATAATAATAATAAATTGCATGTTAGTTGTTATCTTATTTTGATTTTGTTATTTATAATTCGTTTATGTCATTTAGATTAATATATTGTTTTGCACATTTTTGCATAATCACTTGCATGCACGAGCTCTAGATCCTAGCTTTATTCTTATTAGGAGAAAGTAAAGTAGCTACACTCTTGTAAGGTGATAAACTTTGCATTGGCTAGCGAAACACTTTCACTTAGATTGAACCCTTATCATTTATACCTGTAATGAGTGAGGTTTGGTGTGCCTTATTAGTCTATAATGGATGATGCTGCTAGGTTTGATTTGGGAACCTTTATATAAATAAATCTCAACCTTGCATATCACAAGCCATAAAAAGTGTACCTAGGGTAGAACTATGTGACCTTTTAGGAAATCACTAAAAGTTAAGACATTGTATATATTCTATTATTTTTTTTATTAGATGGTTCTTTTGTTATTTTTGTTATTTATTTTATTTGGATTATTGATTCCTTTTATTTGAATAGTATTTAATTTTGTTGCATATATCATATAGGCATTGCATTTTAATAGGGATATTTGTTTTGAGTGAATCAACAACAAAAGAAGCTCTTATGAAGCCATTAGTAGCATCAGCCTTCTATAAGAATTATTTAAAAGTTAAAGGCCAATTGGAAAGCACCCAAGAAAAAAAAAGAGACTGCTCAGGGGTCAGTCATATTTTACACTTCCATAATTGGTGCATGTGGATTTGAGTTAAAGTGATATAGTCAAGTTGGAAACTATATGGCAACATTAGGGAATAGAAAAGAATGAGTTTTTTTCAAAGATGTATGGTATCTAATAAGTACCTACTAGTGGATTTGAACCAACGACTTTCGTTGTATGAAAGCAATACTCTAACCACTGAGTTAAGTGGTGGCACTGCTCATGCTGGTGAAGATTGATGAGTCACTAGTTAGGGTTGTAATACAATTTTGGGATCCATCTTATCGATGCTTCATGTTCAATCAAGAAGACTTGACACCCTACAATTAAAGAGTACTCATCTTTACTCCGGATGGAATATGCCAATCAAAACAAGATCTATTAAAAGGAGTAGTAGGCCACTAGATATACAAAAAAGTTAGCAAAGATTATACAAATAGACATTGAGAAGATAAACAAGCATAAAAAGAAAAAGAATGAGGTCAAGACAATTCTATCAGCCTTTCTATTAGAGCATATAATAAAGCATTTTGATGATGATTATGGATTGGATCTATTTGCTTTAGCCATGTATGGGTTAATGATATTGCCCAAGGTGTTAGGATACATAGAAACATCAGTGGTTGACTTCTTTAAGCAATTGGATAAAGGTATAAATCCTTCACCGACTATCTTAGCAAGGACTATCAGATCACTAATGTCGAAAGAAAGGAGAAGGTCGATTCATAAGATATGCTCAGTTGCTTTTTGTTTGGATCAAAAGTCACCTTTTAGGAAAAGAGAAAATATCATTTTGGCCTTTCTCCATTCATTTTGTTCCAATTAAGGAGTTTGTTATCAAGGAACGGGAAAAAGATTGGACAAAGGGATAATGGATGGCATTGACAAAGGGACAATGGATGGCATTCTTTTTAAAGCTCACTAGTGAGGAGATAACATGAAGAGCACCATGAATGCTTCCCACAGTCGTATTATATAGTTGCGAAGATGAGATGTGGATACCATTGCTAGGTATATAAAAGGCAGTGATCTACGTACCTCTCATGGTCCAAAAGTAATATGATTCTCATCAATTCATCCTTAAATCTTATAGTCTCAGTTAGCTTAAGTTTGATTATGGGACACCTAATTATATGGAAAGGGTCTGAAAAATCATCAAGGCATGGAAGCAAATTAATCAAATAAACCCGACCAGATATACATTATTGCATGGAGAATAAAGAAAGTTAATAAACTTAGGCCCTTAACAGTAGATGTTTTAGATCAATTGCCCATCCCTACATCAGAGCTTGTATTGTCAGCTCTTGAGATTGCCTAACGAGAGTTTGAAATTGAAAAACAGAAAATAGAGAAAGAGAAGACGATAATGATAGATTAGGCCAACCAGTTAAGGTATAATTTAATGATGAAAAATGATGCATTACAGAAGTTGACCAAGGAACGAAAGGTGTTGAAAAGGGATTTATAGGATTTTCATCAAGAGAATAAGAGATTAAGGTCGAATATTGGACCTTCATGGGGATCCAAGAAGAAAGTGGAAGAACTAAGTAAAATATTGGAATAGTAGAGCTCAGGAAAACAACGAAATGGTCTCTACACTCACTAAAGAGTAACAAACATGGAGAGATAAGTTTTTTAGAGTCTTTACAAAGGTAGCCAAGTGCCAAGAAGAAAACAAGAAGTTAAGGGCCAAATTAAAGGAAAAGCAATATAGGAATTCTAATTTGCAAAAAGAGAAAAAAGCTTTGGAATAGGATCTGATAAGCTTGGAAATCTAGCTAGTTAAGAATTGAAAAGACATAGATAAAATTTTGACCAAATGGCAAGAAAAGGAGGATTATTAGGCTCATGTCTACAATATGGAAGTGGAGGCTTGAGAAATGTGGAGAGCGAAAAGCTTAGGAAGGTAATAGTATATAGAGCACTTAACTTCTCTGATTTACAAGGCTAGGTAGAAAACTAGTGAAATGATGGAAAGGGTTGAAGAACTTGAGCAAGAGATTGTATCAACTTAGGATTGCAATCAACAATTGTTGAGTTTTTTATGTGAACCTATAAAGCAATATGCTCAAGTTAGATGCTTTTATGATTTTAATGCATGAATGATTGGTTTATGTACAAAGATTTCTATGGTTAATGAATGTTTCCTTCGCTTAGGCTGGTCAAAGCACTACCACATTTACAATGCATTATATTCATTACATACATGTAAATTAATAAAAGTAACAATTAGTAATAATAATAATAACAACAACAACAACAACAACAACAACAACAACAACAACAACCATAATAATAATAAAAATAATGATTATACCATGCATTCTAATTCATGATTAATATATAGAAGTTCAGAGATAGCGAAGCCAAAGAAGTCAGGTCAAGTAATTTTGCACAAGTATAATACTCACTTCAATTCTCGAATCATGAAAGAAGAAAATATAGCTAGGTTTGAGAGGGTTGAGATGGCATAGAAAGAGATAAGGGAGAGTGTGATGGAAATATAGTTAAACATTGAAGCATAGATGTTTGAGTTGAGACAATTTTTAATTGGTTCCCTAAAAGGCAAAGAAGTTGCTGGCACATAACGATTAGGAGATGGGATTAATATGGAGGAACCAACATATCATCCAAGGTTTACTCCACCGCAAGTTCATACTTCTCAAGGAATCCATTTGCAGCCACTGGTTGCACAACCTTTCACTTATACTAGTTTTACTATTAGTTAACCCCAACCCTACACTAGTGCTAGACCTTTTGCTAGTCAACCTCAGGTACATATAAATATCAATCAAGGATCAAGTCCTGCCAATCCTATCATTGTGCCAAATTTAGATGGTCTTATTGAACAAAAAAAGCTATGCGGCACGTCTATGCTAGTAGTGAATGTAGAGAAAAAAATAATTATGATTTACTTAAAGAAAAACTAAAAGCTATGGAAGGGAATGACATTTTTTAAAGCATAGATGCAAATGAACTCAGTTTGGTGCCTGATTTAATTATTCTAGTAAAATTCAAGGTTTCTAATTTTGAGAAATTCGATGGAACTAAATGTCCTTCTGCTCATATTATGATGTTCGATTGTAAAATGGCAAGTCATACCTAAAATGACAAACTTTTTATACACTATTTCCAAGATAGTTTAACTGGATCAATAGCAAGATGGTATGTCTTGTTGGATCGAAGTCAAATCCATTCATGGAGAGACTAGGCTAAAGCTTTCATGGCTAAATATAAACATGTCATTAACAAGGCCCTAAACAAGTTATCTTTACAGAACATGGAAAAGAAGCCAACATAAACTTTTAAGGAGTATGCGTATCGATGGAGAGATATAGAGGCTCAAGTCTAATTGCCACTAACTAAAAAGAAAATTATAGTGCTATCCCAAATTATGACAAACTGGTAGGAAATGCTACAAAAAATTTCTCAAACATGGTGATTTCAAGAGAAATAATCGAGAATGCCATTCAAAATTGATAAAATTAAAGGGCTTGAAGCTTCCAACACTAAGAAGTCAATCAATCCAAGAAAGAGTAAGAGACACATATTGTGCCTATGAGAAGTCCCTTATTCTGACCATTTATCCCCTATAATCCAAGACCATAGTTTCTCACTTATTATCCAACCACTAATCAAGCTACCCAACAAACCATACCATTATCAAACATCCCAACAGCTCTCACACAGACTAGACTTTAATCCATAACCACCTAGTTTCACTCCTATAATGTCAACTCAACCCACCAGCTTAAGTTAAAAGAACCCACAAAATAACAACAATCGAAAAAAACCTTAGTTTGACCCTATCTTTATGTCATACACCAGCTTGTATCCATAATTGATGAAAGGTCACCTTATTGCTCCAAGTGTGTGGAACCATTGAAGCCACCATACCTAAAGTGGTATGACCCCAACACCAAATGTTATTATACATCGTTTTGGTGTAATAGGGCATTCCGCTAAAAATTACACGGCTCTAAAATACAAGGTGCGGGAATCGATAAATCAAGGTTTGTTGAATTTCAACTCTGAGGCTAAACCTAATATTGGTAAAAACCCCTTTTCCAACTATACTGGTGGCACCACTAATGTAGTGTTGGATGGACAAGGGTTGAAAGTGAAAAAGAGAAGTTAGTGAGGTAAAGACCTAATGAAGACGGTTTTGATTGTTTGGTTAAAATAGAAATGATTTTGCTTGTAATTGATGATAAAGACAATATAGATGATGACCATGATTATCAATATCATAGAAGAAATATGAGGCATATGATCTAAGATTGCCAAGGGTTTTAAACGATGTTGCAACAATTGATGGATGAAGAGGTGATTGAATTCTATGTTAGGGATAATGTCAACAATGTGAGTATGATAAGTAATAGGTCAAAAGTGCCTTTTATTCCAAAATGCCTCATTATATTTTATGATGATGAAACAAAGCCAACTATGGAAAAACCAGTGTATTTCCCTATAACACCTTTAACAATCTATGTTCCTAGTCCCTTTCATTACAAAAGTGATAAATTAGTCTCATGAGACTATAATTGCCAAGTGAAAATTCAAAGATTTAGTGATGAAGCAACTTTAGAGAACAAGGAGGGTGAATACACCACAAATATAACAGAAGTGGGAAGAATGACTAGAAATGATCATTGTTACACACTTAAAATGCTAAAAAAGGTAGGAAAAGAAAAGCAAAAAAAGGAGAGAAGGTCACAATAAAAGGGGAATCCAATCTAGTTGTGACAAATCCAAAAGTAAAATATAAAAAAGCCTATGTTGGAGAAAGAAGCTTATGAATTATCAAGGTTATTAAGCACAGTGAGCATAGTGCAGTTGACTATTTAAACAAATTGCCAGCTCATATTTTGTTATTATTGCTATTACTGAACTTTGAACCACATAGGAATGCTTTGCTGAAAGTGCTCAATTAGGCCTATTTTGAGCATAATATTTTTATAAAAAATATGGATTACATGGTGGGGAATATCATAGCTTCAAATTTTATTTCTTTCAATGATGATGAGATACCTCCTAAGGGATGAGGTAGTGTCAAGGCCCTACATGTTATTGTTAAGTGTAAAACTCCTACTATGGCCAATGTGCTTATTAATAATGGGTCATCCATTATTGTGATGCCTATAACCACGCTTTCAAAGCTACCAATAGATTAGTCACACATGAAAAACAACCATATCATAGTTAGGGCTTTTGATGAGGCACGAAGGGAAGTGATTGGTGATATTGAAATTCCATTGTAGATTGGTCCATATACCTTTAATGTTCAGTTCCAAGTTATGGACATTACGCCTTCATATAGCTATTTGGTCGAAAGACTCTGAATTCATACAGTGGAGGATGGACCTTTATCCTTACATCAAAAAGTAAAGTTTATTGTTAAAGGAAATCAAGTTTGTTTGGATGGTGAAAAAGACTTATTATTAATAAAAACTCTCACTACTCTTTATGTCAAGGCTATCGAAAAAGCATCCAAGTTATCATTTAGAGCTTTTGAGATAGTAAGTGCTACATACATTGGAGAAAGCTCAAATATACATATGCCCTGATTGTCAATGACCATAAACATGGTAGTCAAGCAAACCATTAACAAAGACTGACGAGCTGGAAAAGTTTGGGAGCAACTTTGAAAGGATTCAAGAAAGCACTAGTCACAATTGAAAATATAGAAAAGTAAGGTTCAGGTTATAGGCTTACTGCTACTGATCGAATAGAATGATAATAGAGAAGAGAGAAAAGAGAATGGCACACCTCAAAGGGCATGATTCAGTTGATGAGGGAATGATATTCCCTTATTTGTATGAGACATTCCATTCTAGCAAATACGTCTATCCAAGATTGTCATGAGTGGAAAAAAAAGTTGATTGTTAGAATAAAAGAAGCTTTCTCTCGTGTTCAAATTAAGAAAGGTGGGGAGGAGATGCAAGAAGAAGAGATACTATTTTTTCCTTTTCTAGGATTAGGAGATTAAAAATGATGTATTGTTGTTGTTATCCTTAGAACATCTAAACTTAAAATTCCAATTGCTTTTGCCTAAAAGCATATGAAAGTTAATCGCATGGGATTTCTTTTAATTATCCTAACTAAAGTAATGAATGTAATGCATTTCACATATAGCACTTTTCTAATTTTTTTTCTTTATTACTTATATTCTTCGTAATTTTTACCCCAATTAGCCTATATTTCCTTGTGATTATACCATTTTCAAGTTTTTAAATAATGAACCTTATAGATGAACAAGACTATAACGTTAGATTTGATTTCAAAAATTCAATTGACAATGGTGAGCTTGAAGATGATGTTGACTCTGAAGATTATGATTTGCCTTATGATTTGTTAAAATGGATAAAGTAAAAAAAAAAAACTCATAGAGTCTCATCAAGATATAATAAATCTGTTAAATTTAGGAGATGAGGAGAATAGAAAAAAAACTAGGATCGGTTATTTACTGCCATCAATGGAAAAGTAAAAGTTAGTAGACTTGTTATAAGAATATGTAGATATATTTGCTTAGTCTTATCAAGATATGCCTAGGCTTAACAAAGATATTGTTGAACATGGATTGTCCCAAAGCTAGATTGTTGACCAATACAACAAAAGTTAAAGCACATGTTGTCGAAGATGTTGTTGAAACTAAAAGAAAAAGTAAAGAAGCAAATTGATGTGGGTTTTCTTAAAGTAGCCAAATACCCAAAATAGGTAGCCAATATAGTCCCAATTCCTAAAAAAGATAAGAAAGTGAGAATATGTGTGGAAAATCAAGACTTAAATAAGGCTAGCCCAAAAGATAACTTCCTATTACCATATATCGACACTCTTATGGATAATACTACTAAGCATTCTACCTTCTCATTCATGGATGCATTTTTTGGATATAATCAAATCAAAACAGCTCAGGAAGATATGGAGAAAACCATATTTGTGATGATGTGGGGTATGTTTTGCTACAAAGTTATGCCTTTTGGGCTTAAAAATGCTAGCCTTATATATCAAAGAGCAATGGTCACACTTTTTCATAACATGATGCACAATGAGAAAGAGATGATGTAGATGATATGATAACAAAGTCTAGGGAATGAGAAGATCATGTAGTAACCTAAAAAAACTCTTTGAAAGGTTACAGAAGTACCAACTCAAGTTGAATCTGGCTAAAGGTACATTTGGAACTAAATTGAAGAAATTACTAAGATTCATAGTCAGTGAAAAGGGTATTGAAGTAGACTCTAACAAGATTCAAGCCATTTAGAATTTAACAACTTTGCACATGGAAAAATAGGTGAGAAGCCTTTTAGGGCAATTGAATTACATCTCTTGCTTTATATCCTATTTCACTTCAAAATATAATCCAATTTTTAAGTTGTTGCATAAAAACAATCTTAACAAGTGGGATGAAGAATGTCAAAATGTTTTTGAAAAGATTAAAGAGTATTTGACAAATCCACTGGTGTTGATATCACCCATTACAGGTAAGCCATTAATCTTGTATTTAATAGTATAAGAGAATTCAATGGGATGTGTAATAGAACAAAAAGTTGAAATTGGCAACAAAGAATAGGCTATTTATTACTTGAGCAAAATGTTAAAAGAGCATGAAACTAAATACTCCTAGTTGGAAAAAATGTATTATGCATTGGTATGGACTACCCACAGGCTTAGGTAGTATATACTCATCATAGAAGCTGGCTTATATCAAAGTTAGATCCCCTCATATACATGTTTGAGAAGCCATCCCTTTTAAGTAGCTTGGCTAGATGGCAAGTCATGCTTTTGGAATATGATATTGTGTATGTGTCACAAAATCCATAAAAAGAGTATGATAGCTAATTTTCTTATCGATAGGGTTATAGAAGACTATGAGCCCATAAAGTTTAACTTCCTAAATGAAGATTTAATGGCTATCTTGCAGGATCAAGATGAAGAGCCTATGAAAAAGTTATGGATGATGTTTTTCGATGGGGTATCCAATATAATGGGGCATGGCATTGAAGTAGTATTAATATCCCTAAAAGAGAATTATTATCCTAGTACTGCAAAACTAGATTTTAATTACATAAATAATGTAACTGAATATGAAGCATGTGCCATGGGATTATAAATGGCCATTGAAAAGAAGATTAATGTGTTAAAAGTATAAGAGGACTCAGCCCTAGAAATTTATCAATTGAAAAGTGAATGGGAAACTAAAGACCTAAAATTGGTATTATACCAAATTCATATAGGTAATTTTATTAAGTAGTTCAAAGAGGTCCAATTTTAAAATGTTCCTAAAAAAGAAAATCAAATTACTGATGCATTGGTTACTTTGGCTGCTATGTTCAAGTTAAATATTAATATAATAAACTAGCCCATTAGAGTATAGATATGGGATTCACCAACCCATTGTTCAAATGTTTAAGAAGAAATAGATCGTTGGTCCTTATATCATGACATTTTACAGTACGTTAAGTGTCGAGAATATCCCAAGCAGGCCTCGAAAAATGACAAGAGGATTATTCAAAGATTGGCATAAGGATTTATGCTCGATCAAAAATTTTGTATACTAAAGGTAGATATCAAATATTAGTGAGATGTGTAGATACTGTTGAAGCAAGAAAGATACTAGAAGAAATCCATGAGGGGATTTATGAAATACATGTCAATGGACATATAATGACCATGCAGATGATGCGAACAAGTTATTATTGGTCTACATTAGAAAATGATTGCATTAGTTATGCTAGAAAGTGCCATAAGTTTTAGATATATGTAGACAAAATTCATTCTCCTCTAGTCCCTCTACATGTGTTGGCACCTCCATGGCCATTTTTTATGTGGGAAATGGACGTGATCAAGCCTATAACCCCAAAAGCTTCAAATGGGCATCATTTCATCTTTGTGGTGGTTAAGTACTTTACTAAATGGGTAGAAGCAACCTCTTATGCTAGTGTTTCACAGTTAGTGGAATACAAATTTATAAAAGAAAAGATAATATGCTAGTAGAGGCTCTCAAAAGGAATTATCTTTGATAATGCATGCAACTTGAATAGCAAAATAAGGAAAGAGATGTGTGCATAGTTCAAAATAAATCATCATCATTTAGTACCATATTGCCTAAAAATGAATGGTGTGGTAGAGGCTACAAATAAAAACATAAAAAGGATATTGGAATAGATGATTGAAAAATATAATGACTGACATAAGAAATTACCCTTCGTTTTGCTTGCCTATAGGACATTAGTTTGGACTTTAAAAAAGCCACCCTATTTTAGTTAGTGTACAAGATGGAGGCAGTGTTACTAATTGAGGTGAAAATTCTTTCTCTAAGAGTATTGATGGAAGTGAAATTGAATGAGGTAGATTAGGTTCAAGATTACTTCAAACAATTAAACCTCATAGAAGATAAGAGGTTATCGGCACTTTGTCATGGATAGATGTACTAAAAGATGTTAATGTGGACACATGATAAAACGTTACAGCCCCGATGTTTTCATAAAGGAGAAATGGTTTTGAAAAAGATTTTGCCAAAATCAACAAAATAGTAAAGAAAAGTGGGCGTTTAATTAGGAAAGCCCATATATGATGAAAAAGACATTTTTTTATGGAGTGCTAATTTTTGCAAAAATGGATAAGGATCAATTGCCAACTTTAGTAAATTCTAACATTGTAAAGGAATATTTAGCTTGAAGAAAATGAAAAATGAAAAAATCAAAGAAAAGAAAAGAAGAATAAGAAAAAAAAAAAGAAAAAAAGAAAAAAAAGGAAAAGGAAAAAAAAGAGAAAAACTGAAAACCCAAAAAAAGAGTTTGAACCTAAAGGGAGTCATTCAAGTTGAAAACTTGAAAAGGTGGCTTAAACAAAGAATGAGTTAAGGGGAAATCCTACAAAGGTAAAATGAAATAATACAAAGCTGGACATATCAGAGATAGGGAAAAAGAATAAATCCAGGGCAAGTTTCCATCAACTATAAGCCATGGGGCAAGGCTTAGTTATAAGGTTAAAATCTAGCAAGATCACAAGTGTAATGAGTTTTTGAGAAAAGATTTGGTTTGAATTGACTTGGTTTGTCAAATGTTCATTATTTAAAGAAATTATATTTGATTTCCTTGAATACCTCTTCAATTTTTGATCTTCTATGTTTCGATGGATTCATCTTTTCCTTCACAAACCAAAATAAATCTTCATCATTGATTAAAACCTATATTCAATTTTAAACTTTGAAATCACTGTATTTATCACTAAAAGTTGGGATAATTATCGATAATGCTTATAACAGACCTATATGTTGCTTAGAAAGAATAATATAATATAACAGTACAAGAAAGCAAGAATCAATTAACTAGTAAGAAGGATGATTAAAGAAAGAATTTGAAGGAAGCTTTCAAATAAGTAAGGGTCATAGAAGGCATTTGTCAAAATGGAAAAAGAGGAAAAGAAGAGAGAAACAAAATGAAAAGATATTGAGGGCAGCTTCTAAAGTTTGTAAGAGCTAAACTAATCTCGATCTGAGTTAATATGATCAAGAAACGCATGTTATAAATCATTGATTGTATTTTTACCATTTAGATTCATTATAATAGTCATATGTATTGCATACATACTTTTGATAAATTAAGTTGAAGGTCTTTCATGAGGAGATATGAAATGGAATCATAATGTTTTTCAAAACAAAGTTTCATTAGCCTCAAAAAGATAATTTATCCTTGCTCATCTTTATTTTTTTGGTTTACGATTTCGTCCTGATCATATTTATTTCCTAACTAGCGACTCAATCTCGGTCATTTTTATTTTTTGACTTATGGCTCAATCCTAGTTGTTTCCTTATTTTGTGACTTGTGGTTCAATCCCGGTCATTCGTATTCCCTAACTTGTGTTTCAATCCTGATCATCCTTATTTTTTGAATTGCGGCTTAGTTCTAGTCATCTTTATTTTTTGACTTACAGTTCAATCATGGACATCTTTATTTCCTGACCAACAATTTCATCCTGGTCATCTATATTCCCCAACTAATAACTTAGTCTCAATCATCTTTATTTTTTGACTTGTAGCTCAATCCAGTAGTTTCTTTATTTTTCAACTTGTGGTTCAATCTTAGTCTTATTATATTTCTTGATTTATGGTTTAATCCTAATCATCTTTATTTTTGATTCGTAACTTAATTCTGATCATTATTGTTCTTTAACTTGTGTATCAATCCTAGTTATTTTTAATAATTTATGGATTTTTGGCTTAAACAATAAAAAAAATGAAAAATGAAAAAATAATAATTAAAAAAACCTTTCTTTAGAAACTAACATCCAGATAAAATTATTGTCTATATCTTTGCATTATTCTTAATACTCAAAAATATGCAAAAAGTGATAACTATAGATACTTAATTTTATCCAAAATATTTTATCTTTTTAATTCAGATTTATTTTTGTAATTGGGCCTTGATCATAATTTTTTGAGTTCATTGCATGGCCCATTTTTAAATTGTTCGATATGAGGCCCAATATAAGTTCCATAGGGAGGCACGATGCATAGGCCAAATGATACCCAAAATGACTTGATAAAGGTCCATTTCTCAAAACCCATTAATGGCCCATCGTTGGTCATTAAACAGCAACAAAATAAAAATTAAAAAACAAATAAAATTAGAAAAATATAAAATTAAAAAATATAATAAAATTAAAAAAATAATAATAAAAGAGAAAAGCTTGGCCCAAAATGGTCCAAAATGAAAGTTCAAATTAGTAAAAATATGGCCCATAAAGTGAGGAAGAATGAAGCCCAAAAAATGCAGGCTTCAACCTTGTTAAAGGCCCAAATATGGCAAAAAAGGGGCCATCAGTTTAACCTTGCTAGAGATAAAGAAATAATAATAAAAAAAAAAAGAGCCATGTTAAAAACATGCATGAGGATACGTAGAGAAAATGGAGATGGAAAATCGTGCATGGGACGTGGGGCTTGTAGAGGCGTGAAGACAAGCGAAAAAAAAGCTGCAAATTGCATAGAGGCTACATGGACGTGGGGGGGGGGGGGGGTCTTTGTGAAGCAGAAGACGAAAGAAAAAGGAAACTAACTGAAGCAGAAAACGCAAACAAAACAAAAAAAAAAAAAATGGAAAGGAAGAAAATTATAAAATAAAAAAAAAAGGAGAAGAGAGGAGGTCTTCGTGCAAAAGGAAAGACAGCCAAATCGGGAAGCAGGTGAAGAAACTGCAACAAAAAAGAGGGGGGCAGGCAACGAGGAAAAACAGAAAAGACGAGGAGAAGTATACGGCAGAACCAGAAAAAGAAAGGCAGCAAGTAGGAAAAAAACTGAGCAGAAAACTGAATAGAAAAACTACAGCAGAAGAAAAACGAGGAAAGGTAGCGAACTGGGTAGGTAAGAACCAAAAAAAAAAACAAAAACAAAATGAAGAAGAAACAAGGAAGAAAAAAGAAGGACACCAGCAGCAGAAGAGAAAGAATGCGGAAAAACTACAGCAGAACGGCAGTAGCGGAAAATAGAACAGAGTACCAAGAGCAAAAGAAAGTAGGCAACAAAAAAAACTAGGAGCAAAAAACGGTAACAGAAGCAAAAAAAAAAAAAAAAATCAAGAACAGAGTCGAAAAAAGGTAGCTTCTATTTCTCCCTTTTATTCTATGCTTTTCTTTCTGCGTGTGATCAGTGTAACGAAGCTTAAAGCTTCAGTTTTTTTCATTCCTGTTGTTTCTTTTCTTCCGTATGTGAACTGTATTGGAAGCTAAAAGCTTCATCTCCATGCCGTGCTTGCTAGTGCATTCAGTTTGCAAAAAAAAAAAAAAAAGGATTCATGCTTGTTTCTTCCTCTCTTTTCCTTTGCATGTGATTTGTGTATGGGAAGTTAAATACTTCAGTTCTTACGTGGTTACTAGTTTGCATATAAATCATGAAGCTTCATTATTTTTCTACGGTCTTGTTTTCCTTCATGGGTGATATTTATATTGAGGTTTAAAACCCCACTCATTCCTTGTTCGTTTATGAACTGTGCATGGGCTATTATTGGTTTGGAAAAAAAAAAAAACTCATAGTTTAATCATGCTTGCTGTCTTGCATCTTTGCATGTAAGCTGTTTGTGGGAAGCATGGACATTAATGACTTCCTTCATTTGCAGGATGGTTGTGTGTGGGGTGAGAAACTTTACATATTTATTGCCTTTTCCTTGTTGTTTGAATTTTTCATGTTTATTTTAATTTTCATGTGCTTCAATTTTTCATGGTTTAGTTTTTTTTTTTTTTAAGCAATTCATTTCTATGCCCTATGACTTTTAATAAAATAAAGGATAATAATATTAATAAGTCTATTTTTTTAATAAAATAAGAATAAAATATAATAATAATAAGATTAAACAAAAATAATAAAAATGATAAAAAAATCTTAAAATTCCTACCTAAATGTTGGAGGAATTCAAAATAGAAATTTAAAAAGGTTAATTTCATTTAGATGTTGGGGAATTAAATTTTATTAAAAAGAATTTGAATTTAAAAGAAAATCATAATTATAGAAAATTAAAAAATATAAAAGTAAACAAATAATAATAAAATAAAAATAGTAAGTAAAAAACTTAAGGCTCATGAATGTTTATATAGCATTTTTTACATCATTAGTGTTATTACTTTTTATTATTAGTATTGTTATTAAGCTTGCCATCAAATAATTATTTTGGCTTATGTTAGATTTAGATTGATTAATGATATTATGTATGTTTTAGTTTTTTAATTGGCATGCTTACATTATCTTTGATCATGTTTACACATTTTGATAATTATTTGTATTTAGAAAAAATATCTCCTAAAAATAATAATAAAAAATAATAAAAAAGATTTTGAAATTCCCGCCTAGTTGTTGGAAAGAGTTCAAAATCAAGTTTTGAAAACAATAATTTTGCCTCAATGTTGAAGAATTATTAAATAATCACTACAAGAAAATGAAATATTAGTGGCAGTTTTGTAGTAGCGTTTCACTTATAAACATCGCTAGCTTTCGTGTTTTTATAGAACTTAAGGCGTTTAATATTAAATATTCAAATAGCGGCGTTTTTACTTATAAACGCCACCCAAAACAAAAATTAACAGTGTTTATCAACTAAAACACCTTGAATAATCCTGTGTAAAAATTTGGAATGATTACTGAAGGCGTTTTTTGGCGTTTTTGACAGAAAACGCCTTGTATAATCCTGTTATAAAAATGGATAGGAGATTACTGAAGGCGTTTTTGGTAGACAACGCCTTGAATAATCTCCTCATAAAAAAATGTAGGCGATTATTGAAGGCATTTTTTGCAAGAAATGTCTTTAATAATTTCACTAAAAATTTTGAGAGGATTATTAAAGGTGTTTTTGTACAAAAAGCACCTTCAATAAATATCCTATCAAATTTTAAAGATCATAGGGATGTTAACCATAAGGTCATAGGTTTGATCCCTCTTTTTAGTGCTTTTTGGGTTTTTAAAGGGATTATTTGTAAGAGATTATTTAAGACATTTTTTGAGCAAAAACGCCTTCACTAATCCATTTAAAAAATTTTAGAGAGAGAATATTAAAGGCATTTTCGACAGAAAAACGCCTTCAATAATCTATAAAAAAAATTGGAACAGCTTCTTGAAAGCATTTTTGGCTAAAGGTGCCTTCAATAATCCAATCAATAAATTTTTATGAAGAATTATTGAAGGCAATTTTGGTTAAAAAAATCTTCAATAATCCATACAAAAAAGTTGGAATGGATTATTGAAGGCATTTTTGGCCCAAAATGCCTTCAATAAACCACTCAATAAATATTTATATTTGATTATTGAAGGCGGTTTTAGTAAAAAATGCCTTCAAAAACATTTTGTTCAGGATTATTCAAGGCATTTTTCTAGCTAAAAATACCTTCAGTGATCCCATCAAAAAAATTTTGGTTTAATTATATATGTGAAGTCAGTTGTAGGTTTATGCCCAAAAAATATTTTGTTTATATATGTGATACTACGAATTATATTTTAGAATTTATATTATGAACATTGTTGCATTTCAATAAATTAACCACACATCCGAATTTAAAACTAATAATATTGCCATATAAATATACTTTTCTCAAATAATTGTACTCAATATATGTGTATTCATATAAAACAAATACATACCAATAATATTAAATCAATACTACAATCTACAAAATTAAATTATCTATTCAACATGGCATGTTAAAAACATTATAACAAATGATCCTTATATATTTACATTCAATCATTAATGTCCAACCTCAAAGTTTATCGATAAATGATAATACATACTCACACCACTCTTTACGGACTTCATTAAGTTTCCCTACCATGAAGCTTTTTTTACTCTCCCACTAAAAAAAATATCAAAAGTAAATGTTAATAAACAAGAACATAATTTAGCTTTTTTTTTTCGAAGATATAGCGACTTTATGAAATTTATACTAACCTTGGATGGTGTGGTCATAAAATCATATAAAATTATCTCCCACATAAAATGAATGAAATAACATTCACATTCAGTATATCTGGGTTAACGAGGTATTTGAAAATTGAATTTAGTGGGTTTAGGAAATATTTATCTACACAAACTAGCATAAAAGAATAAATTTCACATTTATCGGTAATGACACCAGTTTATCTTTGTCTTTTTTTCAAATGCAGATATTGCCCTAAATTGAAAAAATATTACTTAATACATAAATAAAATTACTTATGAAGAAACGAAAGATATATAATATAATAACATGTAATACTTCTTTATAATATAATATTTCTGGGTTAGGCATCACCATTAGTTAAGCTGAATTAAGTAAGTATGGCATTAAGGAATTGGTATCAATCACAATAAGCTGCCAATGATGATTGCAAAATAATAAGAATGATATGCTCAGATTAGGCATCATATTAGATTCGGGTAAGGTTATAATAATTATTTGTATGAATATAACTTACTATGCATTATACGAGAGCAAATAATAATTAGCCCATTTTTTCATGGATTTAATCACATGATTAGCATAAAAAGTGACTGTGCAACTCTGCTCACTAATGAAATTGAGGTTAATGAATCTAAATCTATAGGTCGTTTGTCTCACCTTAACCTCTCTATATAGGAAGTTGTACGATAACAATCAACAATACTAGTTAGTAATACATCGTAATATAGATTAATACATATTGAGTTTGTGTATTTGTATTTATAAACTAACCTTATATAAACAACAATATGAACAGCTGATATTTTATCCAATTCACAAAAGTCTTTAACCCATCCACAACAATGTAAGAAATTATGGTTTATCAAATAACCATTCATCAGGCTCAATGGTTATGCAGTTTCCTTCAGATAAATGATCAAGTGAATAATTAGATAACTCATCGATGGCAGCCTGAGCAAGGGTCATACTCTGAGTCCTAAATTCCTGCTACAATATATAATGAAATATAAGTAACCAAATCAATAAATATAATAAACAAATTAATATTAAACTTATAAACAAAATCATACTTCATGGTTGGTAACGAAGGTTGGCTTCCCTACCTGACTTGCAACAAAAGCTTGTCCTAGGTGGATTATGCTATCCGATTGACCTACAGGCATGCTATGCTACATTGCTGTGAACAAGGCCTCCAAAGCAATAAGTCTTTGTTGTTGCTCATTGAGGCATTGCTCTTGGTCATCAAGTCATTGCTATTGTTGCTCAATGATTGCTTCATATTGTGCATTTGTCATTTGAGGTGTTTTAGGTTGATTATTAAAAAACTTTAATGGCAATATAAATTTACCAATCCCACGAACTCGATCGGGCCTTTTTTTAGCTCCTAATGCTAAAGACAATCGATCTTCACCATACTGGGTTACCAGTTCACTAGATTTAACTTTGGCAGCATAATCATCCTAAAAGATAATAATAAGATGGCTGTAATAACAAATCTATGCAAGCTAGTATAGAGTCATGCATACAACCATAATGCCAATCATACATGATTTAATGAGCATTTATACATACAATTCATTTTAGCCAATTCTTTGATTACTTTATCTGTAAAGGATCCATCCTTTCACAGATGTCCTTATTTCCAGACATCCTATCTGAAAACTTCGGTACTAGAGCTCGTTGATTCCTAATAAATTATCGTAATATAAGAATCAAAATCTATGAAATGAATGTTCATAAATATTCACTTATGAGTATAAAATAAGTGTGCGAATACTTACTAGCTCACACTTGACATTTGCATATCCCTTTCTCGCTGTCCGTTGGTGATATATTTGTTTGGCCTAAATGTTCCTTTGGTTTTCTTTGATTTTTTACAAAAGAAAGAAATTACGTAAATCACATATAAAGATATCGAATATATTGCATAAAATCTTATAAACAATTTTTTTGGTAATGGGTTTTCATACTGAGAAATCTTTTGATAGCTGATCTCAAACAAAATTTCTTCAATCTTCAACATTTATAACATCTGCATATGATGTAGGCGGAACAACCAATACATCAACTTGATCAGTAAGTGGTAAAATATATTAGGTTGTCAATCTGCTTGTAAAGTCTTTAAATGCTTTCCTAGTAAATTGTAACACAACCTTTTTACAATCAATTGGGACGTCAAACTATTCCTAATAATTTAACATAATTAGTATGAACACATTGAATTTCAATTAAATGATCATTTAACAAATTTTATGAAATAGTTGAAAAAACATACCACAACTGACTGTCATATACCATCCTTTAGATCATCAAGAACTCATCGCCAATTGGTGTACATAATTAAAATGCTATTATGGACGATGGCACCAATATGAGTAGCCAACTTGGCAGCTCTATCAGACACAGGCTACCCACTTTGATTGAAGTCTATGTGAATTTTTGTGTCACTCACTTTAATTTATTTATTTCATCCCCTTCTTTTCTTTTCTGGCCTACAGGTGTCTTGTGCATGTTCAGTAGAAGGAAAAGTATGTTGTTCAAAGTCTATAATACCTGTGATTTTGATCGTAATTATACAAAATACACTAAACTGACTATCTAAATTTAACACTGTACATAATAAAATACAAGCAATATCATATTATGTATAGAAACACCATTCAACAAACCAATCCGCAATGTGTTCAGAAATACTATTTAGCAAATCATTCAAAAATACCATTCAAGAAACCATTTAAAAACACCATTCGATAAACCATTCTGCAAACCAATATCATACAATATCATTCAACAAAACAATATCATACAATAACATTAAGCAAACCATAATATTTAAACCAAACTACATAAAAACACCACACATGCAATGAAAAGTGCTTAGACGACAAAGGTTACAGTGAAATGAATAAAAATATATATGCAAATGTAAATAGTAAAGAACTAAAAAAAATACCTCTATCGAAGAATATAAAATAATACAATAAACAAAAACATGCCTTGTTACTAGTAAATAAAAAAGTGTGTGACATTGAGTTGTTAAAGGTCGGTGGCAATGATAGAGACAAAGAAACCAAAAGTCAAACTAAAAATGTTTATGGGATTTGGTTTGGTTAATTAATGTAGCTTTTAATCATTCTCTGTACTATCAGTTTGTGATTTTGAAATTCAAGATAGGGGAATGAATATAAAAATTATAAATGAAGGCATTTTTTAGGCAAAAATGCCTTTAATAATCTTGTTAAAATTTGACTACCAATTTATTAAAGGCGTTTTTACTAAAAGATGCCTTTAATAATCCTAAAAAATTTTTAAAAGGAAATTATTAAAGGCAATTTTTTAGAAAACGCCTTCAATAATTTTGTAAAAAAATATTATGAGGATTATTGAAGGTATTTTAAAAAAAAATGCCTTCAAAAATTCCTCTACAAAAGCCTTTAAAAAATTTGAGGGAAATATTAAAGGCATATTATGGAAAAAATGCCTTCAATAAATTCTTTTAAAAAATTAGAGTGAATTATTGAAGGTGTTTTTGGTAGAAAACTGCCTTCATTGATATTCCCTTGATAAAAATCAAAAGGATTATTAAAGGCGTATTAGTTTAAAAATGCCTTCAATAAATTATTTCAAAAAATTTGAGAGAATTAGTGAAGCTTGATAAAAATCAAAAGGATTATTAAAGGCGTATTAGTTTAAAAATGCCTTCAATAAATTATTTCAAAAAATTTGAGAGAATTAGTGAAGCTATTTGTAGTCAAAAGCACCTTCAATAGTCTCTTTAAAATTTTACTACAAGATTATTGAAGGCATTTTTTACTAAAAGATGCCTTTAATAATCTTAAAAAAATTTTAATAAGAATTTAATGAAAGCTTTTTTTAAGAAAATGCCTTCAATAATCCGACCCTTTTTTTCAATACCTTGTTTATTGGAGGCATTTTATGTCAAAAACACCTTCAATAATCCTGCTCAAAAATATTATGATGATTATTAAAGGCATTTTATAAAAAAATACCTCCAATAAATTTTTTTAAAAATTAAAGTGGATTATTGAAAGTGTTTTTGGTAGAAAACTGCCTTCACTAATATTCTTTTGATAAAAATGGAAGGGATTATTGAAGGCTTGTTATGAAAAAAATGTCTTCAATAAATTCTTTCAAAAAACTTGAAGGAATTAGTAAAGGCATTTGTAGTTAAAAATGCCTTCAATAATCCACTTAAAATTTTACTATGAGATTATTGAAGGTGTTTTTTACTAAAAGACGCCTTTAATAATACCAAAAAACTTTTAAAAAGAATTTATTGAAGGCATTTTTTTTTAGAAAATGCCTTCAATAATCTGGTTCTTTTTTTCAATACCTTGTTTATTATAGGCATTTTATGCCAAAAACACCTTCAATAATCTCGTAGTAAAAACATTACAAGGATTATTAAAGGCATTTTATAAAAAAAAATGCCTCTAATAATTTTGAAGATGAGATTATTGAAGGTATTTTTAGTCAAAAATGCCTTAAAAAATCATCTCATTAAAATTTAAGAGGATTATTGAGGTGTATTATGTAAAAAATACCTTCAATAAATATGCTATAAAAAATTTGAGGTAAGTAGTGAAGGCGTTTGTAGTAAAAAAATGTCTATAATAATCTCGTAGTCAAAATTCATGACGAGTATCGAAGGCATGTTTGGTAGAAAATCGCTTTCAATGATAAAAAATAAGTAAATGTGTTTTTCTACCAAAACACGCCTTCAATAATAGATTATTGAAGGTGCTTTTACAAAAGAAGCATTTAATAATCCCAAAAAATTTTTAAGAGGAAATTATTAAAGGCATTTTTCTTGGGAAATGCCTTTAATAATCCGTCCAAAAAATATTACAAGGATTATTGAAGATGTTTGTTTGTTGAAAATGCCTATATTTGTTAGATGTATGCACGTTTGTCTTACAAACTCCAATAAAATTATCCCCAAACTTAGTGCATCCAATCAACAACTTTAAGCTTCATCTTCATTAATTTACTATTTCTCTTTCCAAGCCAATTACAATTTACTTTCCTTTCTTTCAACTTTTAGTATTCGAGCTTTATCTTTTAGAACCCTATTTCAACTATTCCTTAGTTATTTACTTTAGCTTTTACTTCATTCTACTATTCTTTCAGCTTTTGCAATTTATGTTATTCTTTTTGGTTTTAAATTTTTCTCCAAAACCCACCTTCCTCAAATACCCATTTAAAACCCATCATCCATTTCCCTTTCTCTTTCATTTTCATCTTTTTCAGCGTTTCCTTTGAACTAGTTTTACCTTATTTCAACCCCAACTACAAATACTCTAAGGTAATGTCTCGGTTAGCAGCAGAGTTTTAAATGCTTTATATTAGGTAGCTGAGAAAATACTTCACATCAAGGAGTTCTGGTCTTTTATAAGTAATGGTCTTGTTATTATTTTTTGTTTAAAACATAGTAAACTTAAGTATTTTTCATGTTTGTTTTGATATAAATTATTTATATAAATTTGGTTTAATAATGTAATAAGTACTAAATGGATAAAAAGTTAGATGCAAAAGTCAAGATTAAGTCAAGAGTACAGAGATGAAGTGAAAAATTTTCTTAATTTTGCATTTGAGAATACAAGTGAAGATAATATGTTATTATGCCGAAGTGTGAAGTATGCTAATATCGATTGGCAAATGCGTGAAGTTGTTTTTGAATATTTAATTTGTATTGGATTTATCTCAGGATATGCTAATTACTATTTTCATGAAGGGTCTATACCGTCAAGGTCCTCCATTATATTTCCTTCAACTTCAAGAGCTCTCCAAAACCAACATGATCCATTTATAGCAGATGACATTAAAAGTATGTTACGAGATGCTTTTAACATTCATAACCAACATTTTCGTAATCCATCTCCCCAAAATGATGGATTTAATCAATCTAATGTTGAAATGAATGAGTTTGGTAAAATGGGATAGGTGTAGGTGATCAATAACCTAGACGAGAAGCGTCAAAGTTTTATAAGTTGCTTGAGGATATGAATGAAAAACTTTAGAAGGGATCGAAGCATTCAAGGTTATCTTTTTGTATTCATCTTTTTCACTTGAAATGCTTATGTGGATGAAAAGGAAACTCTTTGACTTTATTATTAGAGTTTATGAAAGAAATGTTTCCTTTTACAAAAATCCCTAAATCTTATAAGAAATCAAAGAAGATGATCAAGGATTTGGGTTTCGAATATGATAAAATTCATAGTTGTCTCGATTGCATGTTATATTAGGGTGATAAAAAAATCAAGAATCTTGTCATTTATGTGGTATTTCTCATTAGGTGGATAAAAACCCTGATGAAAGGTTGATGAGGCTGGTAATGAGGTCTCTGTCAAAAAGAAGCATGTTAAGGTTTTACACTATTTTTTATTAATACCAAGACTTCAAGGACTCTTTATGTCTTCCAAAACTGTAGATTTAATGAGGTGGTATCATGAGAAGTGGACAGATGATGGATCATTAAAGCATCCTACAAATTTTTTGGCATGGAAATCATTTTATTCTAGGTTTCCAGACTTTGCATCTGATCTTCGAAATGTTATGCTTGGATTAGCATATGATGAATTCAACCCATTCAAAATGATGAGTACTTCTTATAGTACTTAGCCAATTGTATTGATTTCGTATAATTTACCATATGGATTGCTATGAAACAACAGTCATTTATCTTGTCTATGATAATTCATGGGAAAAAAAGGTCTGGGTAATGATATAGACATCTACTTATAATCTCTTACTAAAGAGTTAAAGCAATTATAAGGAGGAGTTAAGACCTATGATGCATAAAAAAAAGAAAAGTTTAATATACATGCTATTTTATTATGGACTATCAACAATTTTTTTGCTTATGCAAATTTATTTGGTTGAAGTACAAAAAGTCATTATGCTTGTCCATTTTGTGCTACATAAATATGTTCAAAGTGGTTATCTAATGGTAAGAAGTTTTGTTACATGGCACATCATTGACGATTAGATGATAATCATCGATTTAGATTCTAAAAACATCTTTTTGATGGAACTAAAGAGTTGAAGAGATCGCCTGTACCAATTAGTGGGTCTAATATCTTGTCAAAGTTAAAAGATATCAATTTCACTTATGGAAAAATGACTCTATCAAGAAAAAGAGTGAGAGACATCTTTGAAGTTGTTTGGCCTCATATTATGCAAGTTGGTGATACTGATACTCAAGTTGGTGATCTTGATGTTTAAAGTAATGAAGAGGATGATGAAGAAGATGACCCCAATGAGTTTGAGTTGTGGAAAAAAAGAAATACTTTTTTTGAGTTGCCTTATTGGGAATATAATTTGTTATGTCATAACCTTGATTTGATGTACATAGAGAAGAATGTTTGCAAAAATTTTATCAGGATAATTCTTAATATGAATAGAAGATCAAAAGATGACTTAAAGAGTCGGCTTGACCTAGTTGATATAGGAATTCACCCTAACCTTCATTCGAAGTTGCTTTCTAATAGCAAATATCAATTGCTTCTTACCTGTTTTGGGATTTCTAAAGCTAAGAAAGATATGTTTTGCAAGGTTTTGAAAAATGCCAAAGTTTCGATGGCTATGCATCAAATATATCAAGATGTGTAAATATGAAAAACTAAAAACTTTCTTCATTAAGGTCACATGATTATCACATTTTGACGAAGACTTGCTTCCCATTACTTTATGTTCATCAATATCAAAGCAAGTCACTTTTATGGTAATTGAATTGAGTAACATATTTAAAGCTCTATGTGGGAAGTGTTTGAATATGGAAGAGCTTGACAAACTTGAAGATCGAGCTGCGATTACTTTATACCATTTAGAGAAGATTTCCCTCTAAACTTCTTCACTATTATGATGCATTTAGTTATCAACCTTCCATATGAAGCAAAAGTCGGTAGACCAGTTTATTATCGATGGATGTATTCTATCGAAATGTATTATTTGTTAATAGCTTGATTAGGTTGTTATTGTTGATCATGTCACTCTAGTTAAAAAGATATATGGCAAATGTTTTATGCCATAGGTTTTTGGAGAGGTTAAAGTCTTATTGTTGCAATAAACGCTATCTGAAAGGATCTATTACTGAAGGATATTTAGCAAAAGAGTGTATGACATTTTGTTCCCATTATTTGAAAGATGTTGAAAATAGATTTAATAGACCATCAAGAAATGTTGGTAGGCAGCATACTGACTTTGCCTATAGTTATCTTTTTGAAAGTTTTGGACAACCAATAGGCAAAGTTGAAATAGTGGAGTTAGATGATAAATCTTGGCATACGCACATTGATATGTTATTTTCCATCATGACTCAATTGAATCATTTTGCATTTAAGTTTTTTTTGCAAGGAAACAATTCATTCCATTAAGCATAATTTATTGTATTTTTTGTTATTGTTAAACTTGATCATGATGCTTTGCAGTGAGTATAGAAATAATTTGAGAACTCGTACACATCGATGATCAAACTCTTAAGAGCTTGATAAGTTGTTCACCAAAAACTTTCATGAATGGTTAGGAACAACTATAAGTAATACCATACTTCCCATTATGAGAAATCAACATAGAATGCTTACGGTATAACTAACATTAATGACATATATATATTTATTTATTCCACCTTTATAGGTTTGGAGTGGAAGGCTTGTTAGCGAAGAGATGAAGTGTCTTTCACAAGGTCTAAACAAGATTGTGAAATGATACAAAGGTTTCATCATCAATTGATTTAGATTTCACACTAAATCCTGTGAGAGATTTAGAAGTACACAAAATTCAAGAGTTGTTGTTACTTCATCAACTACTAGCTATGCTAGTGCTAGGGACATAAACCCTTTAGAAGGAAATGTTGACTATTATGGCATGATTAATGCATCATTGAGTTGGATTATTATGGCAAGTGGAAAGTTGTCTTATTTCGGTGTGATTGGGCTAATGTGAATAGTGCGAGAGGTATTAAGAAAAATTAGTTTGGATTTATACTTATGAATTTTTCTCCATTAATTTAGTCTGGACAACAGCTCATTGATGAACTTTATGTTTTTTCATCTCAAGTCAAATAAGTTTTTTATTCTAAAGACCTCAAAAAATTGGGTTGGTTTGTTGTTCTTTGAAACACACCTAAAAACTTATTTGATATGGGGTTAGATACTAGAGATGATGTTGAACATGGAACTGAATGTTATCCTTTTGCTAAACAAAACTTGGATGAAAATATCTCTAGTACCTCTACTCGGTAGGTCTGTGAAGATGTTAATAAAGACATTTATGAACCATGATGGATCATTTATATTTTGTGATTCGAGTGTTTAAGATATAATGTAATAAATGTTTGTATGTAATTAATGTCACATTCATTATTGTATATTTATTGTATTGTAAATCATACATTATCTTTTGATTTAAAGGAATAAATTAATGTAATACACTTTTATGTTATCGATAAGCTATAAGGCAGAGGATTAGATTGAAAGGAATACATATAAGATATATTAGTTCAAAACCATTTGTGGCACTTGTTAATATTGGTTATGGACTGAATCCGTTGGAGGGAAATGAACGTACTATCAGTTCTAACTCAATGACTTATAACCCTTTAACTGCTATTGGATCTGACAATATGGTAGTTCTAGGTTTAGATAGTATCCCATCAATTGATTCTACTTTAAATTTGAATGTAGGTATCATATACCCCATATTTAGAATTCAATTATAATGATTAAAGCATTGGCATTCTACAAATTGATTTTTTATTTTTTGTAGTTGATAACATGGTCAACAGAGGACCAGAGGCTAGACAACTTTGAAGGAATTGTTTACAGCACCTTCGAACAAGTGTATTGTAGTGTCTGCAAACTTTGATATGCAACCAATTGGTGAAAAGGCTCAATTGTTGGCTGGATTTCTAGGCATGCTTGCCCATAATGGAGTGAAATTGCCTATTCATTATGAAACATATAAAAATATAATTATTTTACATTTGGTTTATTGATTCAAACTTTTCTTATTGTATTATTACAGTCAAGATTTGTACTTGAAATACCAACTTCATTTGTGCTTAAGTCATTAAGAAAGAAGTGGAAAGACTATAAACATAATTTGAAGAATAAGTATTTTGGTCAAAATACTACTGTAGAGGCCACAATGGAAAATTTACCCGTAATGTGATTAGGTGGCAATATGAACAATTAGTAAGATTTTGGTTCTCAAGAAAAAGAGAGGTACTAATTAATAACTTTGTATATTAGTTTTAAATAATCAAAGTGTTTTATGCTTTAAGTTGGTAATATTTGTATTTCTACCATATACGTAATTATTGTTTATAACAAAAAAGAGAACAAATTGGGATTGATAGCAGAAAGCAATAGAAATATAGCCACACAAGTGGATCAAAAAGTTTTGCAAGAAAGCAAAAAGAAATAGTAAGTTCATGATTTTAAACTTACTTGAATGAATGAACTTTTTGTGCCATTAAAAGGTAAAAATGCAAATTAATAGTTATTGTTCTGTTTTAATAGTTTTGATAGTTACAATACATGATATCAAACGTATCCAAAGTATTGAACCTAGCTTCCATGGTTGATATGTATGAAAAAGTTATTGTTTACGTCTATTTAGGACTTTTTGTGCCGTTAATAGGTAAAAATACAAAATTGTTGTTGTTGTTCTATTTTAATAGTTTGGATAGCTTCAATACATGATATTAAACTTGTCTGAATTATTGAACTTGGTTTCTACAGTTGATATGTGTGAAAAAGTTGTCATTTACATCTATTTAGGACTATTTTTGCCTTTTAAAGGCAAAAATACAAATTAAACTTTTGGACGGCTTTTAATAGTTTGATGGCTTCAATCCATGGTATTAAACTTGTCCAAATAATTGAATTTGGTTTCCATGATTGATATATGTGAAAGGCCAAAATACTTTTATTATTTATGTCTGTTTAAGACTATTGTCTTGTTAAAGGGCCAAAATATAATTTTATGGTTATATTTCTATTTTAACAATTTAGATAGATTAAATACATGATATTAAACTTATTCAAAGTTTTGAACTTGATTGACAGGCTTGATATGCATGAATAAGTTACGGTTGATATGTATTTAACAATAACATATGTTTTTATATAGGAGATTGAGATGGGTAGTAAAATTGGATGTGTGAAACTTTTCGCTTAACACACATAAAAATAATGGATCTTACTTGAATGTCAAAATATAATAAATTGTAGTAATTTGTAACATCTATTTTAACAAAAATTAAATATTTACTCTTTTTACCATATTATGAATTAAACATTAAACTTGATAGCTTTGTCTAATTAATTTATATGAGAAAGTGAAAAAGAAAATGACTGCTGAGATTGAATTAGCATCTGATGGTTCTGTCAATATGCAAGAATTGGAAAATCGAATTTTCACAAAAATTGCTGGCAAAAAAAGGCATGGATGGGTCTGAGGCCTTGGATTGGGTCCAACAGCATCTACCTACTATGAATGTAGCTCTCAACATTCTACATTCTCAGAAAGTCAATCTTCATGAGACATTTCCATATTGAGAGAGGAGTTGCAAACTATGCAACAACATTTTCAGCAAATGGAAGCAAAAAGAGAATAGGAGCATGCCAAAATTGAATAAGAATGTGCTAGAATGGACCAAGAATGTGCAAAATTTTAGCAGTTGTATGATCAATTCAATCATCTTATGAATTTTATGCAACAACAATTTCCAAGAACTAATCTCGGTGGTCCACCAACTTAGGTATTATATTTAGTAAATATTTATATTTTTAAATATAAAAAATAGCTTACTATTAAGTGTTAAAACTTGTATGATATTTTTTAGTAGGTTCTTGAGCACGCCAGTGATCAAGGTAAAAAAATTCCTTCATCAAATGGCAATCTTCCAAATTTATGCAGTCATCAATTTCGTACATTTTAAAATTTTTTGTTAATGTATTAAAATAATTTGAATGTTATTATACTAATTATTAAACTGTGTTAATTACACGTATATTTGAACATGAATTAAGTATTTATTAATTTCAGTTTTTGAATTTTAGTTCATTTTTATTTCTTTTAACATTTTTTGTTAATGAAAATAATAAATATTAAAAGAAATTTTTTTTGAAAAAAAGTATATTTCTTAATTTCGCGACGTTCATGTTCAAGAATGCTACCAAATTTTAAATTTAGTAACATTTGTTCTATAAAATGTCACTAAAAGTAATGGCATTCTTATAAAAAATGCCACTAAATTAGCGATGTTCTTATCATAAAAATGCCACTTAATTAGCAGCATTTTCGTGCTACAAATGCCACTAATTTAGCAGTATTTGTCTTGACAAATGCTACTAACTTAGTGGCATCTTATGATATAAATGCTACCATATTAGCGATATTTTGTTGGTACAAACGCCACTAAATTAACGGTATTTTCCAGATATAAAATGCTGTTAAAATAGCAGTATTTTATATAAAATGCCTATTTTCCCCAATGCATGTATAGCCGACACTCTTAGTGGCATTTTTTGCAAACGCCACAAATCTTTTAGTGGCGTTTATAAATGCCACTAAATGTTGAAAAAAATGCCACTAAAGACCAAAACCCCTTTTAGTAAATAAAAGATTAATAAGTAATAATAATAATAAATTTTTAATGAAAATGAAAATAAACATAAAATATAAGAAATCAATTTTTTAGAAAGATTATAAAAAATGAATTTGCTTCAAAAATTTGCCTAGAAATTGAAGATTTTTATAAAGGCCCATAAAATTTTGAAATCCTAAATGAAATCTTAAACCTTAGGTAAACCCCAAAACCCTAAGTGAGACCCTAAAACCCTAGATGAGAACCTAAATCCTAAACCCTAAATAAAACCATAAACCCTAAATAAAATCTCAAAATCCTAGTTGAACCTGAAATCATCCCGAAATTCAAGGTTTTATGTGAAAATCTTTTGTGAAATAATTTGTTCCTGAATGCCACCTAAATGATGAGGTATTTAGAAAATTTTATTTCATCAAGAATTTTCATATAATTCCATATTTTAAAATAATAAAATTAAATAAAAATAAAAAATGGGATCTTAAATATAAATAGTCATACATAAGTTCTGCCTAAAAGTTAAAGAGTTCAAGTGGTCTTTTTATGTTTAAGAACCTGATTTTTAATTCACATCTCATCATCATTTAGGACACACATTTACATCAATATTTGCATTTATTGCTTATATATATGTTTATTTTTAGTTGCTAGTTATGGTTAACTATTTAATTATTTAGTTATTGTTTAAAAATTTTTAATTTCAAAAGTAAATAAATAAATGAATTGAAAATAATATTTTGGAAAATACAATTTCTAGTACTATGCCTAGATAAGAGTCATTAATATTATTATTTTAAAGAAAATTATTTTTATTTTTAAGGAAATATTGTGGTAAACCTTAGACAAAAAGGACTATCTTTAAATTCTACCTTTATGTAGGAGAATTTTAAGGTATTTCTTTATTTAGAAATTTTCACAATATTTCTAAATAAAGATTTTTAAATGATTTTATTTCTTAAAAATGAAGGGAATTATAATTAAATTTCAAATAAAAATAATTTTGTCCAAAATTATAAATATTGCATAATTAATTAGTATCAATTTTTATAGGCGTTATAAGGGTGCTAATCATTCTCCATGCTTAACCGACTCTCGAGCCCAATCTTGTTTTTGTAGACCAAATTATCTTTATAATAAAACTTTAAACCCATTTTATTGTTTCATTAAAAAAATAAAATTTTTGGGTGGCTAATCATATCCTAAAAAAAATTTGTGATGATTCTCCATTTTTTCTCAATTTTAAATGTTTATGTCTAGCGATCGAGTCTTCAAACCAATACATTATGGCATAAGGTATCAACTATGAACTTACACAATGATGATCTCATAATTACAATCTCATTGTAATTCCATTGCAAAGCTTTATTTATATTCTAATGACTTTATAATGTAAGCATCAACAATGAAATTCATGTAAACAAGCTCAATGGTAAATAAACAATAACTTAATAAGATATCAAATATCAAAGTGCTACAAATATGACAATATCTTAGCCAAAAATTTATTGGCTTGAAGGGCAAATACCAACAATCTTCCACTTACACTAAAGCCAATCATCCATGTATCTAATACCATATTTGATTACATGCCTATGATGTTTTTGGTAGGACATAGCTTGAGTATAAGGATCAATAATATTATCCACATTGGGTACTCATTCTAATTATCCTTAGTGAGTACTCGTTCTATTTTAACACATCTTTATAAACAAAATCTCTAATAAGATGATATCGCCTTAATACATGTTTGGAACTTTGATAAGACCTTGGTTCCTTGGCTTGGTCGATTTTTCCATTGTTGTCACAATAAACTATTATCGGATCAACAATGCAAGGAATAACACTTAGTTTAATTATAAACTTCTTGATCCAAATGCCATCTTTTTTAGCCTCAAATGCAAAGATATATTCGACTTCAATTACAAAGTCTGAAGTTGTACTCTATTTAGAACTTTTCCAACTCATTACTCCACTATTCAAAGTAAAAACATAGCCACATTAAGGCTTGCTATCATCCTTGTCAAATTGAAAGTTTGCATCAAAACAACCCTCAACTAGGAAATGAGCTCTACCATAAACAAAAAACATATCCTTAGCTCCTCTCAAGTAATTAAGGATTGTTTTCATAGCCTTCTAGTGACATTCACCTGGATTTGCTTGATATCTACTTGTTATGCTTAGAGCATATAAGATATCAGGCCTTATGCATAGCATTGCATACTTAATGGATCCAATTACCGAAGCATATAAAACTTTATTCATGTCATCATTCTCAATTGTTTCTTAGGACACATGTCCTTGGAAAGATTTATACCATGTGACACTAGCAAGAATCCACTTTTGGATTCTTCCATAGTAAAACTCTTTAGCACTTTGTTTATATATCCAAATTGTGAGAGACTAAGCAACCTCTTTGATCTATCTCTATAGATTGTTATGCCAAGCACATATGTTGCTTTTCCTAAACCTTTCATAGAGGTTTTTTTGATAACCAAATCTTGGTAGATTGTAGCATAGATATATCATTTCCTATAAGTAATATGTCATCCACATATAACATTATGAAAACAATTGCACTCTTACTTGTCTTCTTATATACACATAGTTCATCTATGTTTTTTTATGAATCTAAATTCTTTAATTGCTTCATCAAAACATATATTCTAACTCCTTAATGTTTACTTAAGTCCATAGATAGAGTTTTGAAGTTTACACACTAAGTCAGCATTTTTCGTGGACTCAAAACCCTTAAGTTGTGTTGTGTACACATCCTCTTGCAAATTTTCATTAAAGATAGCATTTCAACATCCATTTGCCATATCTCATAGTCATGGTATACGACAATAGCAAGTAAATTCCTAATGGATTTTAAAATGGCTATTGGTGAAAAGGTTTTATCAAAATTAACTCCTTGTTTTTTTATTATAACCTTTTGCAACTAGCTCAGCTTTGTATGTTTATGCATTGCCATCCATGTCAATTTTCTTCTTAAAAACTTACTTGCAACCTATGGGTTTTATCCCTTCAGGTGCTTCCACCAAAGTCCATACTTGGTTTGCATACATGGATTCCATTTTGGATTTCAAGACTTCATGTCATTTTTCAGAATCAATGACCAACATTGCTTCTTGATAGGTGGTTGATAACACTAAATTATATAGAGTTTTATAAGTACTTTTTGGATGAAATTTTTTAAAATTTGATAGAATTTGGGGCCTTTAAGTTGTGTTTTCTTAATTTTTAGGTCTTAAGCTATAGGATGTGTGTTTCATGTTAGATCCATACAAAAGTTGGACAAGCTTATGTTCGTCCATGTAAAAAGCAAGAATATTGAATCCTACTGATATTAAGACTCCCAATTTCTTGTGGATAAAAGGAATCCTAATTGAACTATGACTTTACATATGTTCGGCCATCCCATTTTCAAAAGGACTTCTGCATGCACTTGATAATTGAAGACTTATACTTAGACAAAGACACTTAGTTGTATTTAACCAAAACATATATTTAATTGTAAAAAGAATCTTTTGTTTATCTTGTAAGTGTTTAAAAGCAAGGACACTTTTACAAGAGATAAGGCTAGAGTTTTTATTTAAGAAGGATTTATCTTAAAAAAGTTTGAACCTAATGCAACCAATTCAAGAAAATTGATCATGGAATTTAAATCTAGCTAAAATTCCAAGATTGCAAGATGATGTGATAGCATGCTACATGTACACCAAAGATCAATCAAGAAGCACTATTCAGCCAATACACTTAATATTGAAGACTCCTTGTTCGGCCATACTTCTATAAGATAAAGATAAAGGTTTACCGCTTAGAGTTTGGATAGAAGTAAACTTGTAATCCTAATCCCCATTTTAGCCAATCCTAGCTCTATTAATAAGAAGGTTCTTTGTAACTCAAATCATCCCACATCCCACTCCACATCTTTTTTTTTCTTTCTTTTATTTTAGTTTCTTAGTTTCTTTACATTAGGCTAAAGTGACAGATTAGCAATTACAAAAAAGCTTTTATTTTCTGAATTCTCTCTTTACTTTAATACAAGCATTATTTCTTTTTAAAGCTTTCTTTTATTTTTGGTTTCATGTTATTTTATTGTTTTGCAAGTATTTGGCAATGACTCTTTTATTCAATCTAAATTTCTATTTTCATGCTACTTTGTTTAAATATTTCTTTTATGTTTTTTATATATTCGGCCTTCACAAATCTTTCGTATTTTAAAGTTGCAATCTTGATTCTTAGATCTAGTTAGGTTTGGCCTAATCCAAGATTTCCAAAGTGACAGCTAGATATTGATATCTTGGCCTACATTGTTCTTTATATGTTCTTGTTATTTTTATTTGCAAATCAAATCAAGTTTTCATCAATTTAGATATAAGAAATTTGTTCATCGTAATGGAAATCCACACAACAATTCAATTCTATAATCCTTATGGGATGATGCTATACTTTTATCACTATTATCACTTGAATATGACTTATGCACTTGCAAGCATCTGAAAAATAGCTATCAAGTTTTTGACTTAATTGTCAGGGATTATATCAGTGCTAAGAGACCAATATCAATACCAACTCTTTCTACTTTGTAATTTAGACTTTATTTTCTCATTCTAATGTGTTCATTCTCTCTCATCTTTTATGTCTAATTATTGTTTTAGTGAGGTTAGAACCTTTCGGGACTATCTTGAGTTGTTATTTGAGTATTTCCCACCTCCAATCAGCATTCTAGAATCCAAAACCATGGAGTGCTATTGAGAAGTATGAAAAAGATCCTCTTAAAGCCACAACCTCACAATTAGCCTCTTAGCTGAAAAGGTAGATGCTCTTGCAAAAAATCGTAATCATAGTCATGTGTATTTAGTACAAAGCCCATTTCATAATTTTCATGTTTATGATGGGGAATACTTTAGTGATAGGTGTCAAGTAACCAATCCTTCTATTACTCAAACACCTATACTTAAGGATGGGAAAGTCATCTTAGTTATCTATGGGAACATAGTCCAAGAGTAGCCCTATAGTGCAACATCCATGTATACTTCTCCTGATCTTATTGACTTTACACCACCTCAATACCATTCCTTTACATAATATACTCCCTCACCTTAAGAAAGAAACCTTCTTATAGAAGATGCTAAATCAAATACTTTAAGATCAAACTGCCATCATGCTTTAAAGCCAAGTCTCTCTTAAGAACTTTAAAAAGAAGAGTCAATAGTTAGCAATTGCCCTTAGCACACACCTTGAAATGACCCTACCTAGTAATTCTGAATCTAACACTATGTGAGAAGATAAGAAGCATTATATGAAGCAACCATTAGGGGAAAACAAAAAATAGTGTAGTAACCTTAGTGAAAATGATAGGAGTCAGATGATATTGACCATAGGTGGTATGGATATGTATAGTGACTTTAGACAATTTAGGTCTATAGAAACCTTAGAGGATGATGGATCGACTAAAGGACATGAATATTAAGAAAAGGATAGCACTAGTTTTGATCAAAATATTTTATTCCACTTATGCCATTTTCTCAACCCCATGAAGATTAATTACAAGATAACTTGGAGATCACTATGGTGGAGAAGTTTGTTGATGAGGGTTCGTAAGTTGAAAACTTATTTGAATCTTTAGAAACATCTCTCACTAAGCTTAAAGTAAAAGTTGAGAACACACCCTTTACACTTACCCAAATTAAATCGACCATGAAAGAACCTTTAGATTTGGAGACCAATCTTATAATTTCTATGGTTGTACCTATTTCACTGGTATTAAAGCTAGTGCCTACCTACCTTAGTCCAACTATAATGAAAACATTGCTAGAGGTATCAAATTTAGCCATAACAATTGAGCACCATTACCCTTTAGAACCTAATTTTGATAATGTGGTAAGTAGAAATATCATTAAGCGAGTGATGCCTGGTGTAATGATACTGGGTGTCTGCACATCAAACAACTTAGGCTGAAACAAAGGTAGACTTATCCAAAAATAAGATGGGCCTATCATTGGTCAATTCATACATAAATAAGGTGGGCTAGAGTAGGGAGATTACGTTCACACTAACTGAAAAAGAAAATCGTGAATATGTATAGGATTATGGTCAGGTTCAGGAGTAAATGGGCAAATTATGTTCACATGCAAATCTTATAATTTTAGGCATAATTCTAGCAATGCAATCTAAAAGTTTCCATGCCTGGAAGGATGTTCCTAGCCTATATATTTTCTATTATTCTTTGGTAAAAGGGAGAATAGAGTTTTCTTTGTCCTTAAGCAATCTTTTATATTGTTTTTCAAGTTCTATATCTCTTAGGTGGATTTCCCAGAGTGGTGAACTTTTATTGCTCTGTATATTTGATTAGAATTCTTAGGGTAGTGTTTCTGTATCCCTTAGTTTCTAGTTTTTGTGGTGAACTTTTATCCATTTTAATCTAATAATTATATTTTACCATTATTTAAATCCTTATGAGTTGTTTTCTTGGTGAGTTTTTCTATTTGTAGTTAATCTCCATATTTTAAATATCAATTTCTTAACATCAAATTGGCATTAGAGCTATGGCAGGTCATCATCATCATTAAGCACTAAGAAAAGAGGTTGAAGCTAACACCAACGTTGCAGCAACTACCAATGTTGACCCAACAGATGCCTTCATAGAAGAGATGCAGCAACAAATCTTTTAACTACAACATCGACTACATATACAAGAAAAAAAAAAGAGATAATAAGGCAATGAAAGAGGAACAAATAAGGTGAAGGAGAAACCAATCCATATCATGGAAATAATAACGATTATGATGATAACACCCTATCTCACCTATGGCAAGTTAGAGATTATCTATGCAAAAACCAACTTCAACCTAGCATATTCAATCTGAATATAGTAATTCTTGAGTTCGAGGGAAAGATGGAACCTAAAAAATTCTTAGAGTGGCTACACACAGTGGAATGCATATTTGAATACCATGATGCACCTGAACATCGTAAGGTTAAGCTAGTGGCTATCAAACTTAGAAAGCATACATCCTTTTAGTGGGAAAATTTAAAGACACAAATGGAAAGAGAAAGCATGAGAAAAATTACAACTTGGAAGAAGATGAAAAGAGAGTTGAAGAGAAAGTATCTCCTAGATAACTTTCAGCAAGATGTATTCCTTAGGGTCCATAACTTGAAGTAAAGAGATCTCTCAGTGGAGGAGTATATGGCTGAGTTTGACCACCTCATGTTAAAGTATGAATTGGTGGAACAAAAGGAGCAGACTATTGCCTAGTATCTTAGAGGATTGAAGATTAAGATAGCTAATGTGGTGTAGCTACAACCCTATTGGACTTTTAACGATGTATGCAAGCTTACCCTTAAGGTGGAGAGACAACAAAAGAAGGCCTAAGGTAGCAGCTCGAGATTTGGGTCTAGAGAAAGCTATATCAATAAAAGTGGCTTATCCAAAATTATTGTTCCTTCTAAGCCCAGTCCAAAGCAACCCCAAAAAAAGATGGAACCTCAACAAGCAAGCCTCAATCTAGTGCATAAACCATAAGGTGTTTTAAATGTCAAGGGCTTGGACACATTGTTTCAAAATGCCCAAACAAAAAGATTGTGACCTAATAGAGGAAGACTTGAAGGAAAATAAAAAAGAGCTAGTTAAAGAGGATTAGAACCTTGAAGAGGAAGAAGAGGTAACCTATGCTGATTGTGGAGCATCCTTAGTCATACAATGCAGCTTGAGTACCACACCTGCTAAGGAAGAAGATTGGTTGCGTAAAAGCGTGTTCCACACTCGGTGTACTGCCTATGGGAAGGTATGTGATGTTATAATTAATAGTGGAAGTTTTGAAAATGATGTTTTTACCTTTATGGTGCAGAAATTAGGCCTCAAAGTAGTGGATCACCCCCAACCATATAAGCTATCTTGGCTGCAAAAAAAAATGAAATCAATGTTAGTAAGAGGTGTTTGGTTTTTTTTTCCATAAGAAAGTAATACAAGGATATAGTGCGGTGTGATATAGCTCTAATGAATGCTTGCAATTTACTACTCAAAAGACCTTGGCATTATGATAAGAGGGTTATTTATGATGGTTACCGCAACACTTACACATTTGTGAATGATGGATGCAAAATCATCCTAGGCCCTACCAAGCCCATGGTGATGTCAAAACTAACCAAAAGGGAAGGAAACAATTTGTTTACTAAGACCAATTATAGAAAGAAAATTAAGATGGGTGGTTCTATGTATGATCTAGTATTGATTGAGAAAAATAAAGATAATGAAAAGCCCCTTGCAGTGATACAACCATTATTGGTAAAATTTCAAGATGTTGTTCAAAAAGAGTTACTAGCTGGTCTACCCCTAATGAGGGACATTCAACATTGCATAGACCTTATCCCATGAGCTGTTCTACCTAATAAGGTAGCCTATAGGATGAGTCCTAAAGAGCATGTGGAGTTGCAATGCCAAGTTGATGAATTATTGAGAAAAGAAATGGTGTGTGAAAGCATGAGCCCTTCTGTAGTCCTAGCCCTTTTGGTGCCTAAGAATGATCGATCATGGCACATATGTGTGGATAGTAGGGCAATTAACAAAATCACAGTTAACTATCGCTTTCCCTATTCCACGCTTAGATGACTTGTTAGACCAATTACATGGAGTAACTATTTTTCCAAGATAGACCTACGTAGTGGGTATCATCAAATCATAATAAGGCTTGAAGATGAGTGGAAAATAGCCTTTAAGACAAGGGATGGGCTCTATGAATGGATGGTAATGCCTTTTGGTTTATCCAATGCTTTTAGTACTTTCATGAGATTTATGAATCATATCTTTAAACCTTAGATTGGTAGATTGGTAGTAGTTTATTTTGAAAAAATTTTCTAATATAGACAGATTGTAAACAAAAAATTCATAGATCATGCAAACAGTGTCCAAAAATCATAAAACTCATACGTATCCATCCTAAGACATCATGAATTGATATTCTAAAAGAATCTAATCAAAAAAATATAGAAAAAAGTAATTTTTGACCCTCCACATCATAGCAATGGATTACAACCAAAACAGTTTTGATATCATGAACAACCAAACAAACTTCTAAGTTGTATAATCTATATTGACAAGGCTTTTATACTATTTGAAGGGAATTAAGCATCAATAATTAGAGTTAAAGCAGTGAAATTTTAAAAATTTTAATGGGCTAGGATCCCTTTTAGTTTGCCATAACCTTGAGTTTTGTTTCAACAAGACATAATAAGTAAATTAGGTAGATAACTTGCCATATATAATAACAAATCAACATAAATGTATGTTATATTAGGTAGATAACTTGCCATATAGCCAATTGACTGTATATGCCATTTATCATATATATATTCTAGCATATATAATAACAAATCAACATAACATACATGGTAATTTATCTCATAACTAGCATTCATACTACAACAAACATCATGTTTAATTCTAACTCATCATCTTACACATCTATTCTTTGAATCAATATCAATATCATATATTAATCATGAATTCAACTCAATGTGATGCAAGGCATAGACATGTTTAGCTAGTTTGGATGAATATGTCTAACTAATATCTTAGGAATATGTAAGTTGCAAATCATAATTTCCTAAACAATTAAGGAATCATAATTTTACTTGGATTTTAATGGAACATGGTTAACATCACTCTAAACCATTTAGAAATGCCAACCAATTAAAATCAAGCCAAAATACATGCATTGGGAATTTCCTAGTCTAACTAGGTGTTGTAGTGAAATAGTTTCTTATTAATTAGAAGTTTCAAACAATTTAGAAAGTCCAATTTAATTTGGATTTTTATATGAAATCTTATTTTGTAATAAACAATTTAGGAATCCAAATTCAAAAAGAATTATCATCAAACTAAAGCTTGGCTGAAGCTTATTCATAATAGGAAACTAAGTTACGGCCAGAGTAGTATTTATGGTAACTTGTTAGGAGTATTTATGGCAACTTGGTAGTTTTGGCCACAACATGCGATGCCACCCTTACTAGTCACCATTGGAGAGTTCTAAACTCTTTCCCATGCTTCTTTATGCCTTTAGCCATGATTCTTCAATCACAAGTAGCAATTACTTTGACTTCTACAAAAACAATTTATTAAACTTGGTGATCAAGAAAAAAGCAAATCTTGAAATCTTGGCAAACAAGTTTCCTAAGATTCCCAATATTGATTACCAAGTAGATTTTCATCAAAATCTTAGTGAACAAGTTTTAAATTCTCTTAACATTTAAGAATACCACCTGTATTAAGAGAACCAATTGCTATAATCATATTAGGATAATTATGCATCATATGCATATTATACATGCCAAGTCACCACTAATAGATTTTTTGATTGAAC